>JASJET010000034.1:0-630000 GCA_034092305.1 Diaprepes abbreviatus | reverse complement strand
CAAGGTACACTAATCTGGAATAGTACTTAGTTCAAATAATTTACGGATATCATAATGAATTCAAAACTAAAAATCGAAAAATAAAATTTTTATTAAAAAAATTGAATCGACTTCTAAAAAGTGCGCTAAAAAGTGAAAAATAACTCTAAATTTTTTATGAAATTGAAATTTTTTAAGTCGACGCCAAGTTATTTCTATATGAAATTAATAACTACCGATATATATAAATTATGGTAAAAAAGCAATTACAAATAAAGTATTTTTAATCTGTTTATGCGAATCCTATTTTGTCAGGTATTAGTTTGGCGCCGACTTCAAAAATTTCATATAAAAATTTATAGATATTTTTTAGCGCACTTTTAGAAGTCGGTTCAATTTTTTTTATAAAAATTTTATTAAACATTTTAGTCATGCCTCTTCGAAAAAGATGACTTATTTCGATAAAACTGGCGGTTTAGGACATAAATCGGTTATTATCCGGAAAACTCAAAAGTTACTAATGCTTAACACAAACAGGTAAAAATAAAGTACGCAGGGCATGCTGATGTGCGTTAATGTACGGGGAAGCTAGAAAAATTTCATCATAACATATTTTTGCCTTCGAAGAGTTAGATAGCGCTTCCTCAAAAATTAAAGCGCATCAGCACACCGTGCGTATTTTATTTTTACCTGGTCATGTTTAGCATTATTAACTTAATTTCGTTAAATTATACAGGACTTTGTGTGTCCATTAAGGGGAACTTTAGGAACTTTTTTGTATGACAAAGTAGGAGGTACTTGTCGGACATCCTGTATATGCACAAGACAAAAATAGTTTGTGAATTATATTAAAACTAGCGAAATTCGACCGTTCTAGTTGCTTTCCATGCTCAATTTTTTTGCTAAAATCACACGGCATTGAATTTTTGAGATTACACTTGTTTCAATTGTCGTACAAGAATGTCTTCTAAAGCGCTACCTGATTAGTCATGAAGGACGTTACTCTAATACGTAATCTTCAAAAACAACAAGGTTGAATAATAATAATTGACAACGCAGCCATAGACAAAACAACAATTTAAATAAAAACAATAAAAGTTAATTACCTAATTCCCTAGTTAATTTTATGTAACATGACTAAATGGAAATTACCAAATTGACCCAGAGGACATTTAGTGTTCACGCCTACATTCAGTAACGGAAGGATTTTAGGAAAAATTTAAATAAAACGAATCGACTTGAAAAAACAAATTTTAAAAATAATCAAGAGGTTTATGAAATAAATAATTTTTTCAGTACAACTAAACTTCAATTCAAGTATCGGCACGAAAAAGTAAAAATAAATTATAAAATTTATACTTTAAGACGGCGTTGTCCTAACTAATTGATTGATTGACATGTCAACGCACTGCTCAAAATATTATAGATAGAATTATGTAATTTTGGAAAAAGATTGGCAACAACACATAGACACTCATTAAAAAAGGATTTTTCAAAATTCTTACTCAAAAAGAGTGAAAACGGGTAAATTGACATTTGATAAATTTATCAATATCTCTAGAACAATAAAGATATGGACTCAAGTTCAGTGAGTTGTGTGATGTTTAATATGCTGTAGAGGGTACAAAAATAAGAGATCCATGTTTCTTTTTATCTGCGGAGATTCATTATAACGGGATAAAAATCGCCCCTAAAAGTCACCCCTAAAAACAGTATTTTTTAAGTGAGATATCTTTTCAAAACAAAACGGAAATTATTGTTATTCAAAAAGATGTTAAACTATGGTATTTTTACCCCCAAAGGCATCATCACTTATTTTTATTAGGGTAAACCATAGATTTGCGTAAGTAATTTAAATCTAAAAATTGACAAGTTTAATGGAATTGTTTGAAATATTTTTGTTACGAATACCATAAGTAACTTAAGTTGATGTGGCTATCTTATAAAAGAGAGCGAGCCGCCCCCAAAATATTTTTTTTAAATCTCAAGTTCCATCAATATAGAATTAGTGTTAAAACTATTAGTATTAGTGCTAAAACTATTAAATTTACACATTTAGAAATAATTAAACCTTTGTCACATATTATTAATCTCATTTTTAATACAAATGAAATACCAGCTTATTTTAAACAGTCAATAGTATCTCCAATTTATAAAACAGGACCCAAAAACAGAATAGAAAATTACCGTCCAATAAGCCGAATAAATAACTTTGCTAAAATATTTGAGAAATGTCTAAAGGATCGACTCGTCAACTTTCTAAAAATGAATGACATTTTATCGGGGAATCAGTTTGGCTTCTCAGAGGGAGTGTGTACTGCTGACGCCATATATGGTCTGAGTTCTGAGATAATAGGCAAATTGAATGTGGATAAGAAGGTCATTGCCGTGTTCATAGACTTTTGATACCGTGTCCCAGGAAAAACTTCTGGAGATCCTGGAACTCTATGGAGTGCGGGGCAGAGTATTGGAAGTCTTTAGAAGTTATCTTTTTAATAGAGAGCAGTTTACAAAGGCCAATGGCCGCCTTAGTGCGCCGCGGAGAATTCAGATTAGTGTTCCACAGGGGACCATTTTGGGACCAATACTTTTCGTGACCTACATTAATGTTTTGTTGGGCATCAATATCAATTGTAAAATTTATTCTTATGTTGATGACCCGGTAATTGACAGATTCATCTAGACCGCATTTTGACACCATTGTGGTGAATGTGAGTACAGGACTCAAAATTACATCTGTATCAAAGGCTAAATACTAGGGGGTTATTATAGATCAATTTTTAAAATGATCAGATCATACTGAATATTTAACAAATAAGATCCGTAAGCTCATTTATAAATTTTATTTTCTGGGGGAATTCTTAAGTACAAAACTATTAATAGTTGTATACAAATCATTAGTTGAATCACTTTTGAAATAGGGTTTGGTTGTGTGTGGGGGGGTCCTTATAAAGGTAACTTAAAGACACTTATTGTTGTACATAAATATATCTTAAAAATTATCTACAAAAAAAAATAAAACCTACCCTTCACATTTACTATTTAATGAGAACACATGCAGCTTACATTGTTTATATGTACAATTAATATGTTTATATTACCATAAATCGAATAATTTGAACCATTTCATTAATCATAACTATTCAACCAGGGCAAACATAGGCAAAAACTTGATTATACCTCGAAATAGAAAAACTATTAACTTAAAATTTATTGACTATTTAGCCCCTAGTAGTAGTATTACAACATTTTACTAGTAGAAATACGTAGTATTAAAAAATTAAACCTTTTTAACAGTAAGTGTAAATCATATATTGTAAAAAATTATCAAATCATCAAAACAATACAAAAGGGCTAGTAGGAAAATTACCATATGGGAATGGGAAATGTAAATCTTGTTTATATTATAAATTCAAGCAAATAATCATTGTGTGTTTATGAATAAATATATTAGTATGTAAGTGTGTATGTTAGGATGTATATACCCATATGGGTATTTCTGTGTTGCACATACAAATGCTCTTGCATTTAGGTGCATTATATAATAGGCTATACTAAATCATAAGCTACTATAACATATGTAAATGTATAATGTAATTTAAATTTTTTGTTGTAATAATAAATAGATAAATAAATAATTGAGATATCTCTACCAAACAAAATGGAAATTACTTGTTATTTAAAATGATATTGAATTATGGTATTTTGATTAAAACAAATGCCCAATCTCTGATCCAGAAATCAACAAATCTGAGACATGTCCCAACATGAAACGAAAAAGAAATTAAACTTTGTGAAAAATTTTAACACAAAGTTGAATCACAAAAGTAAATGGAACAGAAACAGCATTAAAAAATTTAATAATAAATCCATCAAATGGTATAAAGATAGCCCCAAAACAACGGACCTATCGCGGCCAAGAGATTACCATCATGTCGGATAGTCAAATAGTCATCAGTACGCTGAGCTCTCAAGTAATCAGCTCCAAGATGATCTGGGAATGCCTAGAGGAATTAAATGAATTGAGTAGGAATAATAAGGTTACCCTCATGTAGGTATCGGGACACACCGTGGTAGAGGAGAATGAAATAGTATACAGGCACGTGAAAAAAGGGGCTGAAACACCATTTCTGGAATCAGCAGCAGCAAAATGCTGGAATAACTAAAAATATAGGAAAAAGCAGAAGATCCAATTACCTCAAAATAACTCGGACTGGCAGAAGGAGAAGAGTGCAATTTCTACGAGGAAGAGGACAAAACCTCTATTTCTATCCTTTCAGAGTGCAGCGCAATAGAAAACCCGTGAATGCGCTTCTTGGGAGCACATCAAATAGAAGAAGGGGAGCTACCCACTTCGAACCTGTCCAACATCGTAAGTTTCCTGAGGGAAATAGGACTAAAGGACCTGCTTTAGCCGGTAAGGTATCCCTTACGACCTACCAGCAGTAGAGGGGCACAATAGATCTATTAGATCGCAGTGTACAGGGTGAGTCAACGATTGGATGAAGTAGGTTTGTGCCTTTTCGGTGAAATTAACAAAGAAACTATAATTATTGTTTGATACAGTTTATTTTTATGCAGATTTTAAAAATATTTAGGACTCTACAGGGTGAGCCAAAAAACTAGGACAGCATAAAGTTGTATTTTTTTAAATAGAACACCCTATATACGAATCGTATTTTCGATTTAGCTTATAATTTTAAATCTTTTTTATTAAGGGTTTACTATAATAAAACTTTATAGTTTCTGAGATAATTAAGTTTAAAGAAAAAAAGTCACATTTTCAAGCATCAATTCAATCCTAAATAACGTTTTCAATTTTGTGACAAATATATTCAAATTTGGAATTTAGCAAGGCCAAGGACAAGTTAACATAATTTTTACCTAAAATTCCAAATTTGAATATATTTGTCACAAAATTGAAAACGTTATTTAGGATTGAATTGATGCTTGAAAATGTGACTTTTTTTCTTTAAACTTAATTATCTCAGAAACTATAAAGTTTTGTTATAGTAAACCCTTAATAAAAAAGATTTAAAATTATAAGCTAAATCGAAAATACGATTCGTATATAGGGTATTCTATTTAAAAAAATACAACTTTATGCTGTCCTAGTTTTTTGGCTCACCCTGTAGAGTCCTAAATATTTTTAAAATCTGCATAAAAATAAACTGTATCAAACAATAAATATAGTTTCTTTGTTAATTTCACCGAAAAGGCACAAACCTACTTCATCCAATCGTTGACTCACCCTGTACAGATCCCAATTTTACGCACATACATGGTATTTTCACCTCTAATAATATTACCCATATTTTTTTTTATAGGGGGAAACAATCTGTTCGCACACGTAAGTTAATTCTAAAAATTACGAAATTTAATGAAATTGTTTGAAAATATTTTTTTCACGAATACCATAATTAACTTAAATTGACATTTTTACAAAAATATATTAGTAAAAGAGGGTGAGTCCCCCTAAATATTTTTTTAATATCTCAAGTTCTAATTATCTTTACAAAACAAAATTACTTCTTATCCGAAATGATGTTAAACTATGGTATTTTCACTCCCATGATATTATCCCTTATTTTTTATTTGGAGAAACCATGTATTTGTGCAAGTAATTTAATTCTAAAAATTACGAAATTTAATTGAATTACTTGAAAATATTTTTTCAAAAAAACATTTTCAAACAATTTCATTAAATTTCGTAATTTTAGGTTTTCAGCCCGTTATAATGAAAGTTCGCAGATAAAAAAAACACATATCTCTTATTCTTGTACCCTCTACAACATATTGAAGTTTCATTAAAATCGAAACCGCATACTTCAGGTACCTTCCTTGTACGTAACTCAATATACATATATATATATATATATATATATATATATATATATATATATATATATATATATATATATATATATATATATATATATATATGTTGTTGCGTAGTGTTTCACGGATGGGAACATGTGATTCAGTATCAACTCGGGAATACATCCGTTCGTTCGTTTGGTTTCCTGTAGAGGTTTGCAGACGTTTCGCCAAAATCTCATTTGACATCTTCTGTGCTTGGTGGCTGTAGATCAACTACAGAACATCAAGGGACTGGTCCTAAGTGAGTATCTGTATAAATCAATTCAGAAAGTAGTTTTCCTTGCAACTGCGCGGACCGTCCGAAAGTTTGTGGGAAATACAGCAGCCACGTCACCTAGGACCGATAATATGGAAGGGTCCCCACAGAGCTTCATGTTTTTGGTACCTTTGTATACCTGGTATGACTCAATATTCCCTGGCGGGAGTGCGAAGCCGTTTGGCTTGAAACTCGATAAAAATAGGGAGTTTACGTTTCAAAAAAAATTACTTTTAACGATTTTTTCAAGTTTATATTTAGTGTTAGTTTTTAATCACCCTGTATTTATTTATTATCAAAATATCAACACAGTCTCCTAAAGTATATCCTATTCTAGAAGGAAACTACCCTCAATTAAATAATAAACACTTTCATATAGAATAAATCGATACTTATATTTAGGCCTGCAGAAGCCAATTTTGACATTAAAGTTAAAATATGTCAAAAGCAGTTAGACTTAGGTACAGAACACTATACATGAAATATGTCTATAATTTTCCGTAGTATCTAAAAATGAAATAACATATAGAACGTTGCCTTTAAAATAAGCAAGAAGGCATCAACTTCAGCTTAACAAATTTTAAAAATTTTCCAAAGTCGTTTTTCCAAGAATTCGATCGCGGCAGTTCGTCGTGGGACAACCTGTATACGTAGTTAGATAAACCTTTTATTAGGCCGAAATAAAATTTTATCTGAAATATTAAACATTTTTCTTTCTTTCAAAAAAAAAAAGTTGTAAAAACTTCAAGTACTTTTTCAAACATCTTTTTTAAGATACATTTAATTGTTAACAAATAAAATAACATATTACTTACCTAATTTAATATAAAACACAGGTATTGTCACCTTATCACAGGTACCTTAGCAATGATACTAACAATAATTTTGAATCGAAATATCTAAACCGTAATGAAAAAAATTAGCATTAGTGATAAGAATAATCTATAAAAATTCACCCGTAATGATTAAAAATAAGTTGTCAGTAAAAACGCTGGTTATGGTTTGTTTAACTTTGTTTTTAGACTGTGTGGGCGTATAAGTGTATAATGTTCACCGAAATGTGGAAAAATATCAGTGGTTTTATCCTGATATGGTTAGTTATCGAGGTGGACGAATATAAAGTTTATAATTATATTTTAAAATATGCCGTTGTAATGTAAATGAAAAAAAAATGTTTGAAATTCTTAAACTTTTACAGCCATAATCACCATGAAAGTTAGATCTTCTAGTGGGCCCCTTTTGTTTTGCTGATAATATTGTTATAATTTATATTATATATGTCAATTAATCAACCCTTAAAACCTAGAGTAGTCGAGTCAAAATCGACAAAAAAAATGGGAACTTGGCAAAAATCCACATAGAGTTGAAAATTGTTAGAAGTCTTAAATACACTATCATCACTACATAGTATAAAACAAAGTCGCTTTCTCTGTCCCTATGTCCCTTTGTATGCTTAAATCTTTAAAACTACGCACCGGATTTTGATGCGGTTTTTTTCAATAGATAGAGTGATTCAAGAGGAAGGTTTATATGTATAATAACATCCATTAAATAGTGGAGAAATACTGTTATTTTTGAGGTTTCTAATGTGATGTCGTTAATTATCATATTTTTTTCCGCTTACATTGCAAACGCAGGCTGAACCCTACGAGATTTATCAAAATAATGTACTAATTATTTGTACACATTGAAAAGGTCTACAGAAAACTCCGCGATGGTATATGTCTATCTCTCATGGATATCCCACAATAACATTTTTTTGTCATTTACTTTTTACGACAAATAATGGCAAATTTTGAAGCGATTTTAACCAATACAGCATTAATCCTTATCCAATTAAATAGCTTAAATACATTGTTGATTTAATATAGATCTATATGGTCCTTTACAGCACAAGATTTAAATGAATATTTTCGAAGATATTACAGATTTAAAATTGCGGGAAGTAGCGCTTGCGGCGGTACTGGCCGACCGGGGCGGCGGCAGCGTGCCTATAAATAGCGCGGCGGAGGCCGATGTAATAATTGTTGTAAAAATAAAATAAATAGTCACAGTTTTTCTGTAGTGTATTTAGTATCAGCATTGCACCCGTGCGAAGCCGGGGCGGGTCGCTAGTTACAAATAAAATACCAAAAGTTCCCACTGATCCTACCTCTGCTAAAAATTGTATTCAAGGTCAAAATCAAAAATATCGGCTTTTCACATTTTTCTCGTAAACGGCACCTTAAATATAGGCCACACAGTAAAAAGGAAATGCATTAAATTTAAGGTAAATGTGCCGTAAACGTTTATTAAATGCATTAAATTTAATAATTTTTACATTAATCTAAATTAATTTATTCCATAAACTTTAAGTTTAAAGTTTGATTTGAATATCTGATTACTTTTTAAGGTGACTATGTACATTAAATTTACAGCCAGTATTCATTGAATTTGGGATATTTTATCACATATTTAATGCACATTGTAAAATTACATATATTTCTGCCTGGAATACTGTTGGGTATTTCCCCAAGGAAAGAGATTTCTTTCTTCTGTTGTAATCCATATATTCCAGCTCCGGTTTCTTCACTGGTTTTTCAACTGTTAGTGTACCAGATAGTTGTACTAGAAGTCGATGAAAACCATCAATTTTGGAAGACAAGAAAAATCCAGTTCAAAATCTCTCCAAGCTAGAAGCATCAGCCTTAAAAGAACTTCATAAGGATGAATCCATAAAGATTTTACCAGCGGACAAGGAAAATGCAACGGTGATAATGGACATCGTAACGTACGACCAAAAAATCGGAAATATCCTAGAAAAAGGAAAATATAGACAATGAGCCCGTGACCCCACAAAATCCGTAGAGTCAAAAATCTACAGAACACTAAGGAAATATCAAGACCATATACCTGACAACCTATGATCGGCGCTCACACCACACTACAGTAAGCCACTACATTTTAAGGACTACTTAAAATGCATAAAACGAACATACCATTGAAGCCAATAACCAGCTCCAGAGGGTCCCCAATAAAGCCACTGGCGAAGTTTCTTTTAAAAATTATACAACCTTTAGAAAGTAAGACGAACACAAATGTTAAAAATTCTACACATTTCGTGAACATTATTAGTAGCATCAATCTAGAGCCAGACGACAGATTAATAAGTTCTACGCTCAGGACGACGGGCTTCCGATGGGTTCTTCATTCTCTCCAGTCGTCGCCAATATATATATATATATATATATATATATATATATATATATATATATATGGAATGGTTCGAAATTCATGCCATAGAAACGGCAACAGTAAAACTGAAAGTCTGATTGAGATATGTCGATGACACCTTCATAGTATGGAAGGGCAATGATCAAGAACTTAATTTCTTGAAACATCTAAATACCATTCGACCTACAATTAATTTTATCGTGGAAAAAGAGGTAAAAGATCAATTGCCCTTCCTAGATGTCATGGTGAACCGTTCAAACGAAACTATTAAAACTTCAGTATACAGAAATTCAACACATACTGGACAATATCTTAATCATAGTTCTAATCATTCTGTTGTAACAAAATAGGGAATTATACGCAACTTCTATAATCGCGCTATATCTATATGCAATAATGTCGATTCATTGGAAAAATAAGTAGCAACTATTAAATGCGATTTACAACAGAATAGTTATCCTTTAAAATGAATTGACGATGTTATATATAACTTTAGAACAACGAACACTGGACACCAAGAAACACATTCCTTCTTCACAATTCCGTACATTAAGGGAACTTCGGAGAAAATAAGACGAATTGACAGTAGTTATAATATAAAAACAGCCTTTAAATCAGTAAATACCTAACGTGAACATAAAACTCATACACAAAAAGGGGAAACGTCGAGATCAGGTATTGCAGAACACGCCCGGGATAAACAACACCCACGGATTTCTGAAAATAAATGGATGACAGGTGGTAATGGAGCTGTCAAACGAAAAATGTCCGGAGTATGCTCTGCGCCATTTTGGGTAAAAGCGACGTTTTGACACGTCAAATTAACCGTCAAAAGTCAAAAAATAGTGTCATTGTTGTTATTATTGTGAAATAATCTTTGTTTTTCCTTGGATTAAATTTATTTTAAATAACTTAATAACCCAAGTAATATGCACCAAGCCATCAGTCAAATATTTAGGTGTAAATATAGACCACAAAATTATCTTCAATTGGCACTTTGGAACTGTTAAACAAAAAATGTATACAAAGGGCCAAATACCTTAAGAGTCTAATATACAAAGAAAAAGACATATCAAGAAAAACAACTCATATATACAAAGCAATGTACTGACTTTAATAGGAATACATACCTCCTATATAGAGTAATTGCAGGAAGCCAGCACTCATAAAACTTGAAACGGTAGAAACCACTGCTCTATGTAGTATTACTAAAATCCATCGTCCTAGCTATCCACCAATCAATTATTGTATGAATTCACTAAACATCTAGCCGATTATTGCAAGACTTCCTGTCCTGACAAGTAAGTTTGAAAGAAAACCTGAAACTTGACCGGTGATAGAGAAACTGTGTACGACCAGGGGCCGGAACCATAGGCCAGCCCGAAGACCCCCCATTAATGATACTATTCAACCTTTTAATATACTTTTTTTATTAGTTTGTGAAGATTTGTAGGGGCTTGAAGACCAAACGTGCTATAAATAAGCTTTTTTATTCTGAAGGACCTCGTTCGTTGGCTTGTAGGGTTCAAATTTATATGTCCTAATAAATTATAATCAATAATATTTATTTAGTTGTAGTGTAGTATAGTGTTTAACACAGTCTAAGGAAGTAAAATGTTGCATTTAACATTATTTGAATATAAAATTGAATGTTATTTATTTAAATAAAAGTTTTAAATATCTTACAAATTGTTACTTCTCAAATTTTTTATAAGTTCTGTTGATGAAAACAATTATGTTACACTTAACTGTTTCAAAGTAAGATACTCGACCGTTTGGGGATATAGGGACACAAGTGTTTATGTTAAATTCATAATTAGAACTAGCCGTAGAAAAACAATTTTTAAACAGCACGCTTATACTATTGAGATAGGAACAGAATTTAATGTAATTATTTTGTATGTCTATAATCTCAAATTTACTTGAAATTTGCGAAACATTCAACTTTCTAAGGAAATTTTAATTAGAAAATACTGAAAACAACGGGGTACTACCTAATTAACATTTCAACTAATTTTTCAAAAAATAAATCGTTTTGAAAAACGGTTCGTCAACATATTGTTTTTTTTAAGGACTAGTTATTTTTAACAACCAAATATATAATAAAAATTTTTAATTTATTTTTACGGCCGACTAATAGTATGACAGACGTCCACACATAACAATCAATTGACACAAATTGGATAAGTTGGGTAAGGTTATAACATAATACTGTCTTTTTATCTCTTTCTACCATTCGTTTCGTTCAACTACTTATGTCGATGAAATTTCGGAAAGGTATGCAAATTGCTTCAAACCTTGTCAGTGGGAGGTAAACGATTACGTTTAGTCGTTATAATTTTTCAGTGGCGACAGCGTATTCACTGTTATTATAACTTTACCTTACCCAAAATGGCGCATAGCATGGTCCGGACATTTTCTGTTTATTTGACGATCAATACATATACTTTATAAGTGCGTGACAACACCATATAAAATGGTCTGAGGCTGCGGCAATATATATGGAACCTAACTGGAAAAAAAGAAAATTTATAGAAGCAGCTTATATTTAAAAACAATGATGGAATTTTCAATAAACCGAGTGTTGAGATACCTAATCTTTGGCAACCACTACTTTATAACATCAAATCATTGAGGTGTGTACAGCGAAGCGAAACTTTGGGCTTCAGTAGACACAGTCCCTATATAAGCTCGTAGTCTTAAGACAAAACATTCAGTTTATACTTGATAACGATTAGAGATACAACCTAATCGAAACGTCGTAAAAATAAATAGAAATAAATACAATGCAAGTCCGACAACCACATTTGAGTCTCAGTATGCAACAAAATGTTTAAATTCGGTTATCTCAGAAACGGATGATCGAAGCGACATCTACTAAGTATAATTTTTCTTGATAAAATATGTCACGTAATAAGAATTTTTAATTAGAAATTTAATAGTTCGAGGCACAAAGAACTTATGAATCTTTAGATATAGGTGAAGTGCTGCTGGTGATGCTCTCTGTAATATAAACAAGAACCGTAATCGGATTTTGATTTCTCATCCTAAAAAATCCCAAACTACAAAATTTAGTGCAAATCACGCTAATATTAAGATAAATATTTAAAAAAAAATCAGGAATTTGCGCTAGTATTTTGTTCTGACTTTTTGGAGACCCTCTGTATATTAGGCATCACTCGGTATAGTAATGGGTAGTTTTTAAATAATGTCTGTGTGTTGTTATTTATATCCTTAATCGTTTAAGACTTTGAAACCGTTGTCATTTTATATTAATTTGAACAAGTTAATTTATGATTGATAAATTATAAAAAAGTTGAAAATTGTTCAAATTTTAAACATAAAGTTAACATTTGATGTACTGAACTAAAAAAATGACTGTTAAATTTATTTCTTAGTTCACGTTTTCAAGACATATGAACGAATATCGAACGTCATCTAATGGCATTTTTTTGGCACGCAAGTATCGGATCGAGGGTCTCAAGTACAGGGTGAGTCAACGATTGGATGAAGTAGGTTTGTGCCTTTTCGGTGAAATTAACAAAGAAACTATATTTATTGTTTGATACAGTTTATTTTTACGCAGATTTTAAAAATATTTAGGACTCTACAGGGTGAGCCAAAAAACTAGGACAGCATAAAGTTGTATTTTTTTAAATAGAACACCCTATATACGAATCGTATTTTCGATTTAGCTTATAATTTTAAATCTTTTTTATTAAGAGTTTACTATAACAAAACTTTATAGTTTCTGAGATAATTAAGTTTAAAGAAAAAAAGTCACATTTTCAAGCATCAATTCAATCCTAAATAACGTTTTCAATTTTGTGACAAATATATTCAAATTTGGAATTTAGCAAGGCCAAGGACAAGTTAACATAATTTTTACTTAATATTTGCAATAAAAGCTACAGGGTGTTGAACACATCGGCTCAAATTTGAACAAGTTTAAATGAATAAATATCTTTTTTTTTAAATGGTACACCCTGTATATTTTCATGTTATTTAATAGAGTAATAAAAACCCTAAAAGTTTTGTTCAATATATCCTATACCTATTTATAATAGTTTTTGAGATATTTCAGTTTTTCTTATTTTCCATACTTTTTTACAGAAATAGTCTTCCTTATCATAGTAGTCATGGCAAAAACAATGTAAAAGAACATTTTTCTGTGTGTCAAATTTATAACCGCAATCGCTTCTTTTGGTTTTTATGTAGTGTAGTTTAGTTTTTCTTTGCATTCATCTTATATTGTAAAATGAATTTTCCAAAGAATGAGTTAATAGATATGATTTATACAATAGGAGAGGCTCAAAAAAATTGCCTTCTTGCTCAAAGAATTTACAAAATGAAGTATCCTGATCGACGCCAGCCTAATACGCATACATTTCAAAACTTAATGCAAAGATTTGATTCTTCTGGTACTGTTGATTATCCAAAACGTAAAGTGGTCAACAAACCAGTAACTAATGAAGAAAAAGAACTACAAGTATTGTTAAATGTTCAGGAAAATCCTTATATTGGTAGCCGTCAGTTAGCAGCATTATGTGAAACATCACAATCCACCGCTAATCGTACTACCAAGAAATATAGGTATCATCCATATCACATGGAATTACACCAAGAATTGCATGGATAGGATTTTGAAAGTCGTGTAAACTTTTGTCGTACAATAAATGCGGAGATTCAATTAAATCCAAATTTATTATGCAAGGAAATGTTTAGTGATGAAGCTACTTTTAGAAGTAACGGTGCCGTAAATAGACGCAACATGCATTATTATGCCACAGAAAACCCATTTTGGATTAGAGAGGTGCAACATCAAAACCACTGGTCATTAAATGTTTGGTGTGGTATTCACCATAATCGAATTATTGGACCCCACTTTTTTAATGAACCACTAAATGGCCATAGTTACCTGAACTTTCTACAAGAAGAACTACCCCAACTGCTTCAAGGTCTCGATAGGGATGAGCTCGACAGTATGTGGTTCCAGCACTATGGTGCGCTTCCGCATTACCATCGTGAAGTTCGTGCGTTTTTGGACCAACGATATCCGCAATAATGGATTGGACGTGGGGGTTTCATTGAGTGGCCACCAAGGTCTTGCGACATCACCCCATTAGATTTCTTCCTATGGGGTTATATTAAAAATAAGGTGTATGTTAATCCACCAAAAACAGTGGAAGATATGCGAAACAGGATTAGGGATACCTGTAGAACAATAACGCCACTAATTTTGTCCAGGGTCCGAGAAAATCTACAAAAAAAAATAAATTTGTGCATTGCACAAGAGGGTCGTTTATTCGAACAGTTATTAAAAAGAAATAATTAATCTCAGTATTTAATAGGTAATTTTTTTGTTTCAATTTAGTATAAAAGTAAATATGTATTTGCCTTGTCGTTAT
The DNA here is from genome assembly GCA_034092305.1 of Diaprepes abbreviatus. NCBI lineage: Eukaryota > Metazoa > Arthropoda > Insecta > Coleoptera > Curculionidae > Diaprepes > Diaprepes abbreviatus. The sequence goes on along the minus strand of JASJET010000034.1, from coordinate 615,264 downwards.
TGTTGTGTTAATTTTTTCACATTATGTTTAATTAAACTATTGCCGTTGTAATATAACGAATAATGTATTTCATCATATTTAACCACATTCTGTTTGTTGCTGTAGTTTCTTTTTATTATTTTACATGGCTACTATGATAATGAAGACTATTTCTGTAAAAAAGTATGGAAAATAAGAAAAACTGAAATATTTCAAAAACTATTATAAATAGGTATAGGATATATTGAACAAAACTTTTAGGGTTTTTATTACTCTATTAAATAACATGAAAATATACAGGGTGTACCATTTAAAAAAAAAAGATATTTATTCATTTAAACTTGTTCAAATTTGAGCCGATGTGTTCAACATCCTGTAGCTTTTATTGCAAATATTAGGTAAAAATTATGTTAACTTATCCTTGACCTTGCTAAATTCCAAATTTGAATATATTTCTCACAAAATTGAAAACGTTATTTAGGATTGAATTGATGCTTGAAAATGTGACTTTTTTTCTTTAAACTTAATTATCTCAGAAACTATAAAGTTTTGTTATAGTAAACCCTTAATAAAAAAGATTTAAAATTATAAGCTAAATCGAAAATACGATTCGTATATAGGGTGTTCTGTTTAAAAAAAATACAACTTTATGCTGTCCTAGTTTTTTGGCTCACCCTGTAGAGTCCTAAATATTTTTAAAATCTGCGTAAAAATAAACTGTATCAAACAATAAATATAGTTTCTTTGTTAATTTCACCGAAAAGGCACAAACCTACTTCATCCAATCGTTGACTCACCCTGTACAGTGGTAAATTTTGCATCGCCAAAAACTGGTAGAGATCTTAAATACAGTATTGCAAATAAAAAATGGGAAGTCTTTACCGATCCTACGTCCGCTAAAAATTTTATTTAAGTCAAAAATATTGATTTTTCTCTTTTTTCTTATAAAAGGTAAAGTTGTTGATGATGTAATTCTCTAAAAAAAATTTTATTGTACTTTTTTCCTATGAATCATCATTGCTGAAGTATCGCGATTCCAAAAGTCGTATTGTATAATAAGCACACATTAAAAACAATAATTAATAAAGAGTTTTCAATTTTAAGTGTCCCCTTAATTCTTTTGACGCATCATTTTGTTGATTGTCTATTCTGACATCATCACTGATAAGTTCCGTTTCTTAGTAAACCTACTTTGGAAAACAAAAAACAGGTGTTTTATAGGCTCCTTATTTTTGACGATCAAGATAAGATACAAGCCTTGTTGCCCTTACATTTAATTTAAAAAATTTTCAATACATCAATTACACCGGCACACAAAAAAAAGTGGTCTGATCTCGGTACTTCATCATAGCATTTTCATATATTTTGACACACGGAATTCGAATATGGAGTCTGTTTGATCCCATCACCCACAGTTTTTCCGCAAATTACGAAAAATAGCTGAAAAAGCGGAAAATTGTTTACTTCATATTTTACCATCACGACTGTCGTGATAAACAAAACGAATGATACATGGATGCGATGGACGCAGGAGCGGATCCAAGGGGGGGGGGCGATAGCCCCCCCCCCAAGAGCCTTGAGTTCCAGAAAATAGACCCGTGTTCTTTAGTCCGATGTCTTTGATAAAATCTGTTAGACACATATATTTTTTAAAGCAATGGATTAGATATTTTGTAGTCAAAAATACCGGTCTATAATAATGGACTATTTGGGTTGGATAACAAAAGATATTTGGATGTGCGAAGTATTAAAAAGGATTTTAATCCTTGTCATGGGCGTCGAAAGAAGGTTTATTTTTTCACTTAGTTTTTGTGGCATAGAATATTATTTCGGTAATAAACTTAGAACAAAAAGTTTTTATAATATCTTATTTCTTATGATTTCATAATAATTCACATGCATCAAAAAATATATACATATATATATATATATATATATATATATATATATATATATATATATATATATATATACATATATATATATATATATATATATATATATATATATATATATATATATAATTTATTTTTGTATCTTAAACCTTTTGTTAAATATTTTTTTCTAATATTTTCTTGGGTATAGGTTTTTCATTAGAGAAACAAAGGACAATAATTTTCTTTCTGACGTTTCGCTCTACATAGCGAGCTTCTTCAAAAGAGCTTGGTATATTTATTTTACATCTGAGAAAAAGCATATATGAGAGGTCTTAAAATTTAAAAACTTTGGGAAAATGCCAGCGTGCCTGCATCGAAGTAAAAATATTCTTCTATTTTTCTGCTTTGATATCTTCTTATATAATGTAGATATTTCTCGAAGCTTATTAACACAGTCAATACCATATGAGTTTTTCACATTTTCAAGGAAAGTCATGATAATCCTTCTGTTGCAGTTTTTAAATTTTAAGACCTCTCATATATGCTTTTTCTCAGATGTAAAATAAATATACCAAGCTCTTTTGAAGAAGCTCGCTATGTAGAGCGAAACGTCAGAAAGAAAATTATTGTCCTTTGTTTCTCTAATGAAAAACCTATACCCAAGAAAATATTAGAAAAAAATATTTAACAAAAGGTTTAAGATACAAAAATAAATTATTAATTGCAAGGGTTTCCGGACTGCAACAGAAGGATTATCATGACTTTCCTTGAAAATGTGAAAAACTCATATGGTATTGACTGTGTTAATAAGCTTCGAGAAATATCTACATTATATAAGGAGATATCAAAGCAGAAAAATAGAAGAATATTTTTACTTCGATGCAGGTACGCTGGCATTTTCCCAAAGTTTTTAAATTTTAAGACCTCTCATATATGCTTTTTCTCAGATGTAAAATAAATATACCAAGCTCTTTTGAAGAAGCTCGCTATGTAGAGCGAAACGTCAGAAAGAAAATTATTGTCCTTTGTTTCTCTAATGAAAAACCTATACCCAAGAAAATATTAGAAAAAAATATTTAACAAAAGGTTTAAGATACAAAAATAAATTATTAATTGCAAGGGTTTCCGGACTGCAACAGAAGGATTATCATGACTTTCCTTGAAAATGTGAAAAACTCATATGGTATTGACTGTGTTAATAAGCTTCGAGAAATATCTACATTATATAAGGAGATATCAAAGCAGAAAAATAGAAGAATATTTTTACTTCGATGCAGGTACGCTGGCATTTTCCCAAAGTTTTTAAATTTTAAGACCTCTCATATATGCTTTTTCTCAGATGTAAAATAAATATACCAAGCTCTTTTGAAGAAGCTCGCTATGTAGAGCGAAACGTCAGAAAGAAAATTATTGTCCTTTGTTTCTCTAATGAAAAACCTATACCCAAGAAAATATTAGAAAAATATATATATATATATATATATATATATATATATATATATATATATATATATATATATATATATATATATATAATCTATATACTTACAAAATACCCATTGTCAAAAATACAAGAAGTTAAACAGATATAATAAAATAAATTCGTCCATATTATACTGAAATTTTTTTGAGACTATCGGTCATTTTATTATTAGTTAAAAACATTTTTAAGATATTTGACGTTTCAGTTTATTTATTTCTTAAACCATCTGCAAAATTAAAATTAAACACTAAAAAAGGATTCAAATGTAATTAATTTTTATATGTTACAGAAAATTTAAATAATAAATTGTGTTTACGCTGGTAAACATTACGTGTCTAATTCACAATCAAAGTCAGTGAAGCTATCTTCGCTCAAATTAATTATAATTGGTTCCTCTATCTCACGGATTATAATATCGAGTTTCCACATTTTCTTTTATTATTTTATTGTATGGATTTTTTCCAATTTTTTGCACAAACTTTATTCAAAAAAATCTTTCAAAAGTTCAGTTAAATTACTAATTTTGTAAATTGTGTTATTTCTAGCAACTCTACCTTTTACTTGAGGGAGATATTTCCTTCTCCAACGGAGATGTTCCGGATGATCTATAAGAACAGATTTCCTATCTGGTTTTTTCCAGCAAAAATTAAGTTCTCTGAGCAATTTCCAGAGCTCAGTTCTTTTAATTTCATGTAAATCCCGATCTTCTTTGATTTTAGATAGAATTTTTTCGACGGTTGGGATCTACTTCTCATAATAATATGTATGTACACCCCTTTTATTGCAGTTTACATCTCTTCTTCCAACGAGGTTTTTCGTCTAGCTGTGATCGAATGTAGCTTGGGAGTACTAACAATTCCAGTCGTTTTTTTCTCCTTCAGTATTCGGTACATAGTAGATTTTCTAACTCTTGTCATGTTAGGACACATCTTAACAGAGCTTTTAACATTATTATGTAGATATTAATATCTTAAGACATCATAAACATTCATCGTAATAAGTTTTTCGTTGAGGAAAAAATGCTCTGGTTTAACGATTTTGAAATAAATTTAGATGTGGAAGCCATATCTTTTGGGTATCTCACTAATCTCAAATAATATATAAAAACAAGCACAAACAAGATAAATCACTAAGGACACACTGTAAGGTGTACTTTACTTACTGACAGAAATTAAATTGAATTATCAGAAATTTTGTTGTTGCAGTAAATTTATAAAAGCTTATAATATTTAAATATAATTAGATTTACGGCAGTCCTCAGTTACTTGCGGCACTGGAGCACCTGCGTTGGAGGTTCATTAACAGTTTTATAACTCTCTCTAGTTTTTGAATAGAGTATAGGAATGTGTATACTTACGATCGCCCCACCCCTTCCCAAGAGCTTTGAGTTCAGGAAAATAGAACCGATTCTGCATTTTATATTAGGAATGTGTATGCTGCTGGCATCCCCCCCTCCCCGTTGACAACTTGTTTTTCTTGCGCGATAGCCCTTCCCCAAGAGCTTTGAATTCAGGAATAGACCCGATTCTGCCTTTTACACTACTAGTCCCCCCCCCCTCCGTCGACAACTTTCGTTTGCCATACTGTACTTTTGTGATATCACCGCCCCCCCCCCCCACCAAAGAGAGGCTGGATCCACCCCTGGATAGAGCAAAACGTGCTAAAGAGGGTGAAAGTGAAACTCATAGTCGATTATAGAAACGAAGAAAGCGGTTAACATCATAAACGCCTCAACAATATGAAGTCAGGCTAAGAAAAAAACGTGAGAAACGAATGGACCTGTTAGCGTCAGAAACATCTGAGTAATATGAGGCCAGGTTAACACAGATATGTTAGCAATATAGGCAGGTGTTAGTGTCAGAAACGTCTCAACAATCTGAAGCTAGGTTAACACAAAAATGTGAGAAACGAAGGGAGCGGTTAGCAGCAGAAACACGTGACCAACGCAAAACCAGATTAAATAACCAACATGAGCGTACCCAGCAATGCAGGGCTGAAAATCATCTACAGGCGTTCGAAAATGCTATTAATACATTAAATGCTTTCTGGAATAATCTGGATCCAGGTTTCTATACCAGACGTGATTCAAGCACTGACGCAGGCAGAGCAACGTTGGCTGTGCAGAATCATCCCGTTTATTTTAAATTAAATATATTAAAAGATAAGAATTGCATAAAGTTGCATTAAATTGCAAAATGTGTCGCAATATTGCGTCACATATTTTAATAAAACTTCATAATAACAAATAAAGAATTGTAAACCACTTGAAAAATGAAAAAAAATATTTACAATAAATTGCTCAATATTCAAATAGTGTATTGGGATTAGGTAAAATTTAATTACTGAACAATGTCTCTAAAAAAACGAAACCTACTTGAAAAAATTGCACCATAAAAATTTAATTAATACTTATTATTTCATAATCACTTGTGGTGAGTTTCTTTACAGGAATTTAAGTAAAATTAAAACATTTTTGTTTTTCATCTAACGTTTCGGTTGATTTTATTTAAACCATCTTCAGGCCCAGTTTCACAATGTGTGGTCACCGGAAGGTTAAGAAAAAACCGATGGTTATTTAAAAAAATTGTTTCAGAATTGAAGATTTACGTTTTACCGGAAGTTAACCATGAATTAAGTTTACCGGTAGACAATCCTGTAGTTACTTACTTAACCAAAAGAACATAACCTCATTACTTTGCTTACGCTTTTTATTTGTTGACGGTTCGGATAGAATAAAAATCATTTGCGTTTTTGTTGAATAACCCAAAATAAGAAAGATGGAAAATTACGATATCAATGTTTATAGTAGTGATGAAGAAGCTAGAAGACCCCGAATATTTAGACAACGAGTTGATTATTTTGAAGAATATGATGAATATGATTTTTTTGTAGATTTAGATTAATGCCGAGAACCGGCTGTAGACTGTATAGGTTCCTCCTCCCGTTTTGTTAATTTCCATTTTATTTTTTGAAAACTTTGTTTTGGTTTTTCTTTTCAAATTTCCATATTTTTCTTTCAAAACTTTGACATTTCTTGTGCCATTTACAGTACAACTGGCGTGAACTCATTTTGTAAAATTCTCCAACAATTTTTTTTATTACTTCAAGTGTGAGAATCACTCTTTTTACCTTCAATAATATTCTTATATTTGTCTACCAGAGATATAAGAAGGATTTTTTCTTCTTTAGAGAAATTTACAGCTCTTTTTTCTTTCTTCTCCATAATTATAAAATTTTCACAAATACTAGCTTTATATAATAATAAAATTATTTTCCAGGATTTTTTTTTGAAATACCGTCGCAAAAATAGAGGTTAGTTGTTAAACCAACCATTCTTCTTTATTTTTTAATTACAGCATTAAACCTAATTCCCACGAATTTCAGAAAATGTGCGTGATATTTTCTTAAAAGTCAGGTAACAACATTGACAAATAAAATTTAACCAATGGTTTCGTCACCAGCCCTCCATTCTTGTTTGTAAAACACCTACCTTTGAAAACTCATGGTTAACTTGTAAGTGTTGGTTATTTAACCACTTCATGTTACCATCGATTGTGAAACTGGGTCTCAGAGTAATATTTTAACTGAAAAAGAAACGAAAACATGGTATTTTTGATGAACAATTTTAAAAGTTAAATTATAGTTTTCTTACCTTAAGGATCATTGACATATGAACAACTTAATTAACTTAACTAACTATTTGAATTAAATTTGTTTGTCATATTTTTCTTAGATGTAGTATTTAAATAAGCTGCTGTGTATTATATTGCGCTAAATAAACTAAAATTAAAGTTTAATAAGGGCTTCTGCAATTTTACGTCCTTATAAAATGGTCGTAAATATTTCCGAGATTGCTTGTCTCATTCTGAAATTCATAGTAGAGTCAAGGTTGTGAAGACTAGTGCGGTACTGCATGCACTTCCTAGAAAAGCTCTTGAAATAAAAAACACTAACAACCCAATCAAAATTAACCAAAAATAACACACCAGAGAAAAAGGACAGCGAGACGAGAGAAGGTCCAGACAATATATTTTTATATTCGGTCATTTGTATTTAAACTCTTATTCAGTCTCTCAAAAAACCTATATATATATATATATATATATATATATATATATATATATATATATATATATATATATATATAGGCCTCTTCTCGTCTTGCTATCCTTTTTCTCTGGTGTGTTATTTTTGGATGGGTTCTGATTAGAGGTTTTCATGTATTTGAGATGTTTTATGCATCATATCTCTCTTGTTGGTGTTTTCTATTTCAAGAGCTTCTCTATGATGTACAAGCAATACCACACTAGCAAAACATGCAGTTGATAATGTTCATAACCTTAACTTTAATATGAATTTCAGAATGATATAAGCAATCTCGGAAATATTTACGACCATCTTATTAAGATGTAAAATTGCAGAAGCCCTTATTAAACTTTAATTTTAGTTTATTTAGGGCAATATACCACACAGTAGCTTATTTAAATACTATATCTAAGAAAAATATGACAAACAAATTTAATTTAAATAGTTAGTTTTGTTAATTGAGTTGTTCATATCTCAATGATCCTTAAGGTAAGAAAAGTATAATTTAACTTTTAAAATTGTTCATCAAAAATACCTTGTATTTGTTTCTTTTTCAGTTAAAATATTAATCTGAAGACGGTTTAAATAAAATAAATCGAAACGTTAGATGAAAAACCCAAATGTTTTTATTTCACTTAAATTCCTGTAAAGAAACTGACCCCAATTAATTAAGAAATAATTCAATTTTTATGAAGCAATTTTTTCCAGTAGATCTCGTTTTTTTTTTTTGAGGCATTGTTGAGTAATTAAATTTTCACCTAACCCAGATACACTATTCGAATGTTGATCAATTTATTCTACATATTTTTTTTTAATTTTTCAAGAGGTTTACAATTCTTTATTTGTTATTATAAAGTTTTATTAAAATATGTGACGCAATATTGCGACATATTTTGCAATTTAATGCAACTTTATGCAATTCTTATCTTTTAATATATTTAATTTAAAATAAACGGGATGATTCTGCACAGCAAACATTGCTCCGCCTGCGTCAGTACTTGAATCACTGAATCTGATATAGAACCTGGATCTAGATTATTCTAGAATTACTGGTGAGATGTGTTTAGCAGCGGGAACATAAAAATAACGTTGTTTTTGAAGACAATTCTACAGGTAGATGTATTAATACTACCAGCATTGGTACGTACTGTATGAACTTGATTAGGATAGCAACGTTTGGTACAAATTTCACAAATGTGTATACACAATGTGTTAATAGCATTTTCAAACACCTGTAGATGATTTTCAGCTCTGCATTGCTGCGTACTCACACGTTGGTAATTTAACCTGGTTTTGCGTTGGTCAGGTGTTTCTGCTGCTAACCGCTTCCTTTGTTTCTCACGTTTTTGGATTAACTTAGCTTCAGATTATTGAAGTGTTTCTGACACTAACAACTGCCTGTGTGGCTGACATTGCTGTGCTAACCTGGCCTCATATTGCTCAGGTGTTTCTGACGCCAACTGCTCCAGTCGTTTCTCACCTTTTTTTTGTTAGACTGACTTCATATTATTGAGGCGTTTCTGATGTTAACCGCCCTCTTCGTTTCTGTAGTCGACTACAAGTTTCACTTTCACTCTCTTTAGCACGTTTAGCTCTATACTTTTTTTCGCTTTTTGAAGTCTTCTTTTTCGTTGTGTTCCAGTTTCTGTTTTATTTTTATTTGTTTTTGTTTTGGTATTATTTTTTATCATTTTGTCCCCACGAGTAATGAATATTATAACGGTCGACCCCCCCCCCCAGAGGTGCAATAGAGGGGTAAGGCATTTATATAACAAAATGCGCCCAAGTCTTGAGGGGAAAACGCTAACGACGTATCATTTTTAGGCACCCTAACGCTACATAGTCCTCAACACAATACGAAATCTTAACTAAAAGAAAATATTACGTTTAAACACTTTGCTCTTATAAATATTAATTAAAAATTAATCCTACCTTAATTTGAACTCTCACATCATAATATAACAAAACGGAGACAGAACAAAACATTTTAAAATTATAAATTATACTGAGCTTGTATGCCGGATGGTTAACTTTTTTCAATAATGGTTTTACTTCTCGCATTAGGATAATATACTTAAAGATGACAACCCTGTATCTAAGAACAATATCTTATATAACCTTTTTCTGTATTTAACGAGGTTCCTCGACATGATATCTCCAGATATTATTTTTGTGGTCTGCTATTTTATCTTTATTTCTAATTTAAAAAAAAATAGCCTACTGTCCTGGATTCTAAAGCAAATTTGGCAAATATTACGTCACATATCTTCTTTATTTACGTTATTACTTAACCTAATTTTTGCTGCCACATAAACGGTTTTAATAAATTAATCTATCGCTTACCAAATTAATATTCTGTACTTCACTTTGACACAGGGGTTTAATTGTAAATACTAACCTGTATGTGTGTATATACATATACAATTGTACGGTTATGGTGACGTCAATGACTAGAACAAATTGCTGGAGTCAAGAGCGTGAAATTTAGGGGAATTCCAGGCAAATTGATTTTTATTGTATATCATTATTTTATTTTTTACGTAACTTGTGATTTGTATTTAATTTCACCCACTCCTTGTTAATTTTCAGTCTCTATCAAGATAGAGGAACAAAATGTCAAGGAAGAAAAAATTTTGAAAATGCCTTAAATAAAGGACTTAACGTCAGTTGTTTGCATTTTTTGTTGCATATAGAATCTAAACCCAAGAAAAGACAAATAAAGGAAAAATTATATAATCTATGGTTCAAGAATCAAGAATATATATATATATACAGGCGCGGATCCAAAGGGGGGGGGGGCGGTGGGGGCGATCGCCCCCCCCCCAAGAGCTTTGAGTTTAGGAAAATGGACCCGATTTTTCCTCTTATACTATAGTTTATTCAAGAACTAGAGAAAATAATAAATCATTTTTTACCCTTTTTCTCTTCGCAAACTACCTGTGTTTTGTAGTCCGGTGTTTTTAGCAAAATTTGTTAGACACATATATTTTTCATAGGAATGGGTTAGAAATTTTATAATCAAAAATACCGGTCTAAAATAATAGACTAAAACGTAGGATTATTCTCTCAAAAAATTCTAAGTTATAATTTAAATACTTACAAAATATCCATTGTCAAAAATACAAAAAGTTAAACATATATAAAAAATAAATTCGTCCATATAATAATAAAATATTTTTGGGGCTATCGGTCATTTTTTTATTAATTAAAAACATTTTTAGGGTATTTGACGTTTCAGTTTATTTATTTTTTAAACCATCTGCAGAATTACAATTAAACACTAAAAAGGGATTCAAATGTAATTACTTTTTTTTTATGTTGTAATTAAAATTAGACCTACTTATTTTTATTTCTATTGTACTGATATCTTAATTTAATTTACTTTTATATATGGAAATACGATAGCCCCAAAAAAATAAGATAAACATGTTAATTCTACACGCTTAAGAAAAAGACACAAACACAATAATAAAATAATAAAATCTTACGGCTAATTAGAATTAAATATATTTAAAATTAAAGAGTGGGACACACTAAAATAAAAATATATAAAAAAATAAAAAAAACATATAAACAACATTAAACAATAAAATACAACAAAAACAAAAATTTAAATAATAAATTGTGTTTACACTAGTAAACATTACGTATCTAATTCCTAATCAAAGTCAGTGAAACTATCTTCGCTAAAATTGATTATAATTGGTTCCTCTATCTCACCGATTATGAGATCGAGTTCTCACATTTTGTTTTATTCTGTTATTATATGAATTTTTCCCAATTTTCCGCAGTAACTTTATTCAAAAAAATCTTTCAAAAGTTTAGTTAAATTACTAATTTTGTTAATTGTGTTATTTCTAGCAACTCTACCTTTTACTTGAGAGAGATATTTACTTCTCCGTCGGACGTTTCCGGACGATCTATAGGAACAGATTTTCTATCTGGTTTTTCCCAGCAAAAATTAAGTTCTCTGAGCAATTTCCAGAGACTAATTCTTTTAATTTCATTTAAATCGCGATTTTCATTGATTTTAGTTAGAATTTTGTAGACGGGGATCTGCTTCTCATAATAAAATGTATATGCAACTCCTTTAATTGCAGTTTTCATCTCTTCTTCCAACGAGGTTTTTCATCTGCCTGTGATCGAATGTGGCTTGGGAGTACTAACAATTCCAGTCGTTTTTTCTCCTTCAGTATTCGGTACATAGTAACTTTTCCAACTCCTGTTATGTTGGAACACATCTCAACAGAGCTTTTAACATTATTATCTAGATATTGATGTCTTAAGGCATCATAAACATTAATCGTAATAAGTTTTTCGTTGAGGAAAAATACCCTAGTTTAACGATTTTGGAATAAATATAGAGGTGAAAGCCATATCTTTTGGGTATCTCACTAATCTCAAATAATATATAAAAACAAGCGCAAACAAGATAAATCACTAAGAAAAAACTGTAAGTTATACTTTGCTCACTGACAGAAATTAAACTAAACTATCAAAAATTCTATGTTGCAGTAAATTTATAAAATATATTTAAATATAATGAAATTATTATTAGATTTACGGCAGTTCTCAGTTATCTGCGGCACTGGAGCAGGTACGTTAAAGGTTTCGGTAACAGTTTTATTACTCTCTCTAGTTCTTGAATAGAATATAGGAGTCTGTATGCTTGCGATCGCCCCCCCCCCCTCCCAAAAGCTTTGAGTTCAGGAAAATAGAACCCATTCTGCCTTTTATATTGGGAATGAGTATGCACCCCCCCCCCCCCGTTGACAACTTGTTTTTCTTGCCATATTGTACTTTTGTGATATCACCGCCCCCCCCCCCCCCAAAGAGAGAGGCTGGATCCGCCCCTGATTGGGTATCGGAACTCGTCGAACGTTGTGAACCGATATATATATATATATATATATATATATATATATATATATATATATATAAATATATATATATTTATATATATATATAAATATACATATATATATATATATATATATATATATATATATATATATATATATATATATATATATTAACAATGAAATATTGAAGTTTCACTATATCGGAATTACTTTATTATAATCTTACATAGGTTATTGCTAAATTATTAATGCACAAAGCTTTCGTAAAAAGTTTTGGCAATATTAATAAGGCAATTAGAGTTCTTTGAAATTTTCGAAAGTCTGTTATTTGCTTTAAAATAAATAGAAATCCTGAATAGCGTTACTTAATATTTACTAATGACTTTAATTCATATGGAAATTATTCTTTCCTAAAACGGAAACACTTGATTCTCCAAATAAGTTCTTTGCTAAAGTTTTCTAAGTTTAATTTATTTTAATAGTCGACGGTAACAGAATAAAGTTAAATTTTAAGGGTTATTGAGATTTGTTCAAGAAATTTTTGTAGTAGTGTTACGAAAAACTTAATTCCATTTCATATTAGATCAATCTTTAAGTATAGAAGTTTGTAGGTATGCGAATTCATCTGTACGAAACCTAATGGTCTAATTCTCTTGGGAAATAGGAGAACATAATGAAATTCAAAATATTTGTTATTTACTTTATTTTATTTTTTTTTTCGACGTTTCGCCCATGATAATGTGCTTCTTCAGGTTTTTTCTAAAATAGAAGAGCTATATTAAGTTAAAAACTAATAAGATTTAAAATCACTTAAAAAGCTTTAAAATCTTGAAAAGTTTTATATATTTTACATTACAATTATAAAATCATTGACATTATTAATATAACTAAAAGAGTTAGATAGGATTCCTTGGAGCTTATTTGTGGATACAAATAGGATTAAAATTATTCAAATATACAGGGTGAGTCACCGGGACCTTTATCGATCGATTGTGGAAATACTATAATTAGGAAGATTGTGAAAATTTAATAGTGTACTAACGTGCCTGGAGGAAAACCGGCTTAAATATTTTCAAGATGGCGGCACTTCCAGTTATACCGGAAGTAGATGTCAACTTGCTTATTTTAAGTGAAACATGCCATATATTATTGCATTTTTGATTTCCAGTAAAATTCTGGACATATTTCATGTATAATATTCTATATTTAAGTCTCACTGTTTAGGACATATTTAAATTTTTATGTCCAAAATGACGTTTGCGGACCAAAACTTAACTATAAATTTTTCTTATAAAAAAGTCTTTAATATTTAATTTGGGTTAGTTTTCATGTACACAAAGATCGACTTGTGGTCTTTTTTATGATATTTTGAAAAATATTATTACGGAGTGGTCACAAAAGAAGAAGAAAAATTATATTTAAAAAATCGTCAGGAGTCAATTTTTTCAAATAGAAAGCACCATTTTTATAATTTTATCATATTAAGCATCACTACATAGTATAAAACAAAGTCGCTTTCTCTGTCCCTATGTCCCTTTGTATGCTTAAATCTTTAAAACTACGCACCGGATTTTGATGCGGTTTTTTTCAATAGATAGAGTGATTCAAGAGGAAGGTTTATATGTATAAAAACATCCATTAAATAGTGGAGAAATACTGTTATTTTTGAGGTTTCTAATGTGATGTCGTTAAGCGGGAAGTAGCGCTTGCGGCGGTACTGGCCGACCGGGGCGGCGGCAGCGTGCCTATAAATAGCGCGTCGGAGGCCGATGTAATAATTGTTGTAAAAATAAAATAAATAGTCACAGTTTTTCTGTAGTGTATTTAGTATCAGCATTGCACCCGTGCGAAGCCGGGGCGGGTCGTTAGTTAAAAATAAGAGTAACTTTGTATAAGGTTGTCTATTTCAAAAATTTGTAGTTTTCAAAATATTGGCAATTCAACATTTTTGTGTTGTAAAAATGATATACGGCTTTTAAGTTTTGTTATTAATTGGCCATGGCGGCGAGGCGTGGCGAAAATAAAACAATCGAACCCTACAAAATTGTCATTATTTCTTGTCATTTGACAAACATCAGTTTTAAGGATTTTATAGAAACACAATTTTCATTCCTATGTATATTCCATAGCACAATATTTAAAAGGCACTGTCAAATCTGTTCTGTCAATTTATTTTACTTCGATCACAAGAAAATGCTATTTTTTGGATAATATTATTTGTTCGGACGAAGCTAAATTCACAAAAAATGGATTGTTTAATCGATGCAAGTTCCACTATTGGAGCGACTCAAACATACATCCATTTAGACAATTAAATTTTCAAAAATCTTCGCAGTTTAACGTGTATTGTGTTATAAAAAATGACTGCGTTGTCGCCCTAGAATTCTACCAAGATAATCTGAATGGTAAGTTAGCTATTTTTAAAGACTTCTAGATACAAAATACGTTTTTTAATTTATAGGTGAGCTCAACTTCGACATCTTGAGAAATCCGGAAGTGAACTATTTAGATAAATTGCAGCTGGCTGATCATAGAAATCTATTTTATCAACATGATGGGGCGCCTCCACATAATAGTCATTTAGTTAACTATCATCTGCAAAACTTGTTTTATGATCAATGGATAGTCAAGAATGGGCCACATCTTTGGCCACCTCGCTCTCCCGACCTAATAGTACTTGATTATTTTATTTGGAGGACAATCAAAAATAAAGTATACAACACCGCATTAACCACTATGGAAGATTGCATGCAACGTGTCAGAATAGCATTTGAAGAATGTAATCCTCAGTCAATAAGGGCCGTATTCTTTTGAGTAAATTATCACTGATCAAAGTGAACAAAGTGAAACTGATAACTTCATGTTCTTTTGAATATGGATTTACTTGTCATTGGGTCGAAGTGATCATGATTACTTCAAGTGACAGAACTGAAAGTGATAATTACTCAAAAGAATATACCTAAGAAGAGCCATCCATGAAGAGTTCCTGCTTAGGTGCGAAAAATGTTTGGAAGTCCAAGGGCGTCAATTTTGACATTTACTCAAATAATTTTTGTAACTTTATTTTATTATCAACTGCTTTATTTCTATTTCTTTTAGCTCTTGTAGATCCAAAGTTCTTGAAGTTTTTTATAATCTTTTTCGCAGTTGGTAGTGTTGGTTTCTGTTTCTTCGAATGTCGGAACGCGCATGTATCGCATGTTCTTGAAATAATTCATCATATTCTTCGTAAATAATGGCATGATTATTATTAATGAATGTTAAATGGCAAGAATTCTGTAGAACTCAATTGTTTTATTTTCGCCACGCCTCGCCGTATAATTTTTACAATAGAAAAATGTTGAATTGCTAACATTTTGAAAACTACAAATTTTTGGAATAGACAACCTTATACAAAGTTACTCTTATTTTTAATACTTAATAACACAATTATTAAAACAAATGCTTTCTATTTGATTTCTTTCTCCTTTTCTGACCATTCTGTACTAATAATTTTAAAATATAAAAAGACCAGTAAACTCGATAAATTTAGTGCATTGTTAAGATAAAAAAATATTATCCCACTTTATAATCGTACTCATTAATTTATTAATACAAACCGAAAAAAGCCAAATTTTGTAAATGTATATTTTATTGCGACTTGTACAAAATAACAACGTTGTTTCTCGAAAAATTCCGAAAAAATACTCGAAAATTTATAAGTTGGTAGAAGAAAAGTCTGTGCATTAATTTATTCTTCTAATGCCTGTAAAACAGTGTTTCTTGGGAACCTAAATCAACGTAAAACGTTTTATTCTTCTGTAATAACAAGTCGGTTAATAAAAGCGTCAATTAAATGGCCAAATTGTTTGCCCGAGCGGTGAATGTATGTGTATTCAGTTCAAAGATAAAGCGTTTAGGTAAACGTTTATACTGAAATGCGCGGTCATTTAAACCATCCAGACAATCAGCCACATCCCAGATCCATTTAAACGTCTTATTAATACATTGGAACAGTAGCGGTACTAACAATAGTTTAAATTAAAAAAATATGAAAAGTTTAATGTGCATTAAAAATCGCGAATTTCAACGAATTTGTAAGAAAATTTATTATCCATCAAGCTGGTCTATGACCTGAACCAAATTTTGTGTGTCACTGCTTAGCTTTTAGGTTGAGAACAATACTGTAGCTTTTTGGCTGATTATTCGAAAAAAAAATTCAGAAGCAGAAGTTTAGATTTACATAAAGACTGATTCAGTTAAGTTCGGATATCAGTTATTAGACAAATAGTTTTAAGAAAATAACTTACAGGAACGTTCCCAAGGACACATCTTTGACTTTTTTCGTTCTGTAATATAATACTTGGTGTGATAACTATCCCCAAAGTCCACCGCTAAAAACATTCTTGTTTTTGAATTATCATTTAAAAGGCTGATTTTTCCATGTAAAATCATTTATATGCTGTCAGGTTTGCGAAAAGAGATTGATAGAGGCCGCTTTCTTGCTTTATATACATATATATATATATATATATATATATATATATATATATATATATATATATATATATATATATATATATATAAAATAACACTTTTTTAGAGGTAGTTAAAGGGTAAAGAATGCTACCACATGAACTGCCCCAGAATTCAAGCCATATGTAAGTATTAATTCAATCAAAGCCTAATATGTCATTCTCCATAGTTTCAAAGGCAAGAATTCTTTTAGTTGGTAGAAGTTTTAAACAGTCTTATGAACTTTTATAGTCATATAATTTATTTGAGCATCATATCTGCCATGTCACTGCCGTAGACTCAATACATTCGCGCTGTTTCTCACCCATCACACATTCATAATCATGTAGTCTAAGATTAGAATATACAGCACTGACCCTATTATACATAGAAAAGGCTTTATGGACAGTTTTCCTGATATTAATAGTCAGAAGATTCTGATCCATCCACAATCGTACCCTCGAAGAGCAATCCTCCGCACTCTGAATGTCTCTTGGCAAGATACATCTTTAATTTAAATAACGGTATCATCAGCATAACAAGCACATTCACTATTTTCACTTGGGAGAACAGTAAAGAGATTATTTATATATATGGAAAACAGAATAGGACTCAGTACTGTACCCTGCGGCACCCTTATATTCCCCACTATCTGTTTTGCTTATTGTTTGAAGTGTTCTTAATTTTTGTGTTCGATTAGTTATGTATAACTCAAAAGGCCATACACGACATCTCAAGTTCCAATATTTTCAACTTTATCCATTAATTTTTATTGCACCACAGTGTCGAATGCACAAGCGAATTCAACAAATATCCCAAGCGATTTTAACTTGTTATTTAACCCACAAATTCTAGAATCTCTAACATGTATTACTGTATGCTCCTTAATTACTCTCGACCGGAACTGAAAACCGTACAAAATTTTAATATCTTTCAAAACATTATCCAATCTGATTTTAATACACTTGTTTATGTTTTTAATATCCTACTGACATATTTCGGAATTTATATTTTATATAGCAGTTGTTTCCTGAGAATGTTGCTCTTGGTTCAATACAACTCCACTGACGAGATCATGAGGTGATCGAAACGCATATGGAGAGACGACCAGAGTTGTGTTTGCACTAGATAAACTATTTGTATATATTATTTTCTGTATTTAAAGGGATAATACATATAGGCAATTACAAATTTTGTTAAAATAGGTACTTTTTTGCAAAGTTGGAAATAATGCGCGGTACATTATACATCTCTCTTAGTACTTACATAATTTATTTCATAATAAGATTAAAACTAAAAATTGAGAATTAAAATTAAAAAAAAAAATTAAACGACTTATACATTTTTACATGAAATTGAAATGTTTGCGACTCCAAATTATTATTAATTGAAACAAATAGCTACCAACAACGAGATACATAAAAGCTGCAGTAAAAAGGCAATTAGAAATAAGGTATTTCTCGATCTTTTTGTGTAAATTACATGTCATTTTTCGCTTTTCAGCAATTTTTTAGAAGTCAGTTCAATTCTTTTATAAACATTTTTTTATTCATTTTTTTCATTCAGTAAATGTAAAAAGTTTATTTGTTTTTGACCCTGTATAAGGTAACTTCACCAAATAACTGTTTTTGAAAACACAGTTTGTGTCTAAAAGTAATACACATTATAATTCAGACAAACAAGTAAACAGTGTCATCAGTAAAGTCTGCATTAGGTGGAAAATAAATTTATTATGATTTTTTTATTGGCAAATTTGAGTATTTTCAATTAAACTATTTTCTTAATAATAATGTGCATTACTTTTAGACACAAACATATACATATACATATATATATATATATATATATATATATATATATATATATTTATATATATATATATATATATATATATATATATATATATAAATATACATATGTGGGGCGTTCTTTGTCACCCCTGCAACCAACTTATATTAGACTTTTTTGGTAAAGATGTCTATTCTCATTGGCAGTTGAGCCTTTTTGAAAAAAAAATGAAGTCAAATATGGGACAGATATGAACAAATCCTAGATGTATAAATACTAATCTACTCTGTCAGTTTGTTTCAAAATACGTACAAAAAAAAAACGATTTTCAAAATGACCGATCCAAGATGGTGGACTTAGGACTAAATTTCATTATTTTGCCATAAAAGTGTACGTTATGGCATTCAAATTCCACAAATTTAAATTTTTATGTGGTTAGATCATTTTTAGTAACACAAATAAAGTTTACTAAATTTCAAAATGTCGGATTTAAGATGGCGGATCAATGCTAGACCGTCAATCCAATTACTTTAAAACACAAATTCAAATAAATGGGGTTTAACAGTTGCTTATTAAGAATCTGAAGCACTTAAACCAATCTGAAATGGCCAAATTTTAGTTAATATATTTTCAAAATGGTAGATCCAATATGGAGGTTTTACGAAATAAATTTCAATATTTTGTCATATAGGTATGCATTATAAGATTTAATTTTGACAAATATACCCATACGAACTTAAAATTGGTATTAAAATATGGTCATACTCTGATCTAACAATTTTTTATTACATGAAGTATATAATAGAATGTCAGTACTTAAGGCGTTAAAGATATACAGATAATAAAAAAAATAATTGAAATAACATGAAATAAGGATTCTTCAAAAAAATAAATTACTCATTCAGCCCGCCATCTTCGATTTAACATCTAAAATTCAAAAACCTGACATTAGCCCATTAAGAAATTATTAAAATACTTCACATTTTTGATCAGCAACTCTCAAAATTCTTAAATTTCTATTTCAAAGGAATTAAATTTACAGTCTTGTGAAATACATATTTGCCATACTGGATCTTCCATTTTCAAATTTCGGAAACTACAATTTGACTATCGCACTTCTAATTCTTAGTCAGCAACTTGTAAAACTCCTTTATTTCAATTTTTATGTTTTAGTGATTAGATTAAAATGTAGGAAATTTTATTTCAATGATGAAAAATCATTTAACCATATGAAAATTTATATTCGTGAAAGTTAACATATTTTAATGGCAAAATAATAAACTTTATTTCCTGAAATCCCCATCTTTAATCTACTATTTTCAAAATATATCAAATAAAACGTGGCTATTAATTCAAGTACTTCAGATTTTTAATAAGCATCTGCTAAAACCACTTTATTTGAATTTCTGTTTTAAAGAGATTGGATTGACAGTCTAGTATAAATTCGCCATCTTTATTCCACCATATTTGAAATTTAGGAATCTTTGTTTGTATTACTAAAAATGATTTATTCACATGAAAATCTATATGTGTTGAATTTGATTCCCATAACGTTTACTTTCCTGGCAAAATAACGAAAGTTAGTCCTTAAGTTGGCCATCTTGGATCCGCCATTTTGAAAATCGTTTAAAAACACCATTATTTTAATGACAAATACCAAAAATAATTTTATATGTGTTTTGAAATAAATTGGCTGAATATATTATTATTTATAGCAAATAATTAAATACTACATCAAGAATTTGTTCATATTCATTCCCATATTTGTCCCGCCATATCAGTTTTCTCAAAAAGATCCAACTGCAAATGAAACTAGACATTTTTACCAAGAATTTAAGTTCAATGTAAGCTAAATAAGGTATCTAAAAATAAAGACATTTTCAGTTACCTTTCTGTCTAGATACAAGATATTTAGATATTCATAAAAAGTAGTTTTTCCCAAATATTTCCAAAAAGTAAGAGTTTTTTCCTGAAATTCGGTTATTAATTATTTGGAAAATACTTACTTCAAATTTTCAGAAATTAGCAGTAACCGCCAGATGAGTGATCCGATTATGCGTTAGTGATTTTCTTTTCATAACAAAGCATTTCGTTGCTTATTATGTAACGAATACCAACAGTAAAAGAAATGTTCCAAATGTATTTCACAATGTGCCTATATATTTCAATACAAACGCTGGCTACTAAATTCATTTCACCTCGGTTTTCCTGGCTAATTCTCCGTTCAATTTTATAGAATTCAAAGCAAAATTTATGAATTTTTTCCCAATAGTTTACGATACATTGGTACATAAAGGATACAAATTAAGTTTTCACTGTATACACAAAGCCAATATCTTAACAACGAAACATTCTACGACTATGACAATGAGCAATAAAACTCCTGGTTTGTTTACTTTGCAGTAAAAACAACCCGTCACTCATGTGTCTTTGCTACTGTGCACTCTTCTAATAAAAGGATGAAATAATAAACTCTCAACAGGGAGTCATCATATTATATTTTAATGGACAGAGCTTTTAGGATTAATAGGAAGTTACGTAAATTCTTAGTAAATAAAAACGGATTTAAAAAATAAACGGTGATTTTAAAACCACAATGCTGAATTTTTAGATTAAACAGGAAGGGCATCCTTTAATACATGCTCGTATATTAAGAGGTGACTAGGTTACGTCTGAAAATATAAGTTGCGATGCCAATTATAGGCCACGATGTAGCAAAAAAAAATGAAAAAAAAATAGTAGTAGCTTAGGAAGACAGAATGGTTTTCTTTTTGGAAAATTGGACGCGAAAGAACAATAGACTGTTGAAAATGTATGTTTTAAAAAAAAAAAAAAATGGAACAGCGGAAAAAAACAATTGTAAATTGTTTTTCTCATCTGCCTAAATGTTATAAAAGCATTTTAAAAAGAATTTATGCATATTCGGGGACAAAATTTAACGTTAAAATTTGCGCTTGAATATCACGTTACTTTGTCGGTACATCACCTGATTTTGGGATGTGACTTCCCGGAAAATAAAATAACCGTCAGATTTTATACAGAAATCAGCGGTTGTAGCAAAACTGAGGTAGTATTAAACGAGTAGCAGATCAGATCTAAAGAAAGAGAATATTCAAGGGGAGTAATGGAATTCAGTTGCCTTAAGAAGTAGTTAACTTTCATCGCTTTTAGGACGGCTGAACAGCCAAGAAGAGGTTACAACATCGACGATCTTTTAGAGGGCTGCGTTGCTGAACGTGATAGTGTTTTTTAAAATCATTTAAAATAAAGTACCTCCGAGGCCCCTGGACGAACTAGTAGCTTTTATCCGGGTAATTGCCAAAGGCTGGGACGCCTGAAGACTTTAAAAGTCATAAACTAATTGCAAAAAATCGGTTTAAATACGGTGTATCGGGAGTCCTCTGGATAAAAATAAATAGTGTCTAGGTAAGATAGGTTTTATTTCCCAGAACCCGGTACACTACAGTTCGAAAGACGGGCGATATTCGGGATTGTATATGAACTGGTGTTGCAATCTCGGATCACCGTCATAAAGATCGCGTAACTATTCTAACTTGATTTTCCAATACTCAACAAACAAAATAAAGTTTTCTCTTTCAGTCAGAAGATTAAGAAGAAAAACTAAGAAGATTTTTTGCGGAAATTTAACGTTAAAGTCATTTTAAGTTTTCGGTGAAAATCGTAAAAAATTAGATTGAAAAACCTTACCCTCCAGAGACATTACGCTAGTTAAATGTTCCAAATTTACTTGCGGAAACCCCTTTATTAGTTTTTCGTGACAATCTAATTTTTATCTTAATTTCTTCTTAAAAATTCAGATCTGTTACCCTTACTCTTTTCGACTTTGAAAATTTATAAAATTGCGTCCAAGTTCAGTTACTCAAACTTTTCTTGCGCATTTTAAAATTTTACGATAAAGTCCAAATATCTATACTTTTTCTGCGTTAAAATTTTGGTGTTAAAAAATCATTGCTGATTTTAACAATAAACAAATAAATTTGCGACTTGCGGTACGACCTAGCGTTGGACTCAAGTTTAAACAATTTATCGGCAAGAAGAATAAATAAATTTATTCGAAAAAGTTAGGATCTTTGCGTTTTCAAAAACATTTGGCCACGACAAAGTATACTTGACCCTTGCCCCCCTATACTAATTATTTCTTCACAAAATAATTAGTATAAACCCTGAACTATTATAAAAAACTTAAATTATTTTCATTTTATTCTTAAGTCGTCTTGAGCATCCACGCTCGCTTCCCAGACGCGCAACCCCATAGCCCCTTTTTAAATTTCGGCATAAAAGTTTTTCTTTTTTCCAAATTTAAGAGCATGGCTCATCTTCCTCAGGTGCCCTCGACAAACGTCTTTTCGCCGGGTCGGGCGGTTATGGTGGGTCCTCTCCGAAACCGCCTGCGTGGTGCCCTCCCTTTCAATTTCCGGAACAACGACCGATGTTCCAAAGTTTCCAAACTGACCCTGTGCGTATATCATCCTTTGATGCGGAATTTAGGCAATTTCCAGGGTTCATTGATGACAGTAGCATAGAGTATAACCTAATACCAGCTAACCCAGAAGCATCGGCATTTATATTTCACCAAACACAACCAAAAGAGACAACTCCTGGTGGAACAACTCACGAGTACTACAGGACACAAACATCTCAAGATTCAGAAACGGTTACTAGCGCAGATGTTATGTCAAATTTAGCGGCGATCGCATCAGATTATGGCACCGGCATACCTTTAGAACAGGTACGCGAATCAGATACCGACCGACCGACGTTGCGATAAGACCGATTCTATTCAAAATAATGCAGTGAAAATTGTCGAAAAAAATAAAATACTTCCTCCTGGAAATATGTTATTCTAGAATCCAAAAAAGTGTACAGGGTGTCCCATTTTCCACACTTTGAGGGGATATTGGAGTTATTATCAAAGATAGAGCGTTGCGGTTTTCACTTTAGTGTCCTACTTTTTAACCAAACGAAAGATTCTGGTGCCAGATTTCTCATGGCTCTGTTTTTAATCTACAGGATGATTTCTATGAGTTTTTTTACGTAAAGTGCCGCAGTCAATTTTTTCCTAAAAAATTTAGTTTTTGAGATATTAACCAAACCTGTGATTTTTAAAATAGGATATCCTGTATATTATTTTAGATATTGATTAAGTATAATTTAGGCTTTTCAAAAATATGTAATGTGTTTAATTTATTTTTAAAAACGAGGTCAATACTCGATATTTTCAATAATTTACTTTATTTGTAACACTCGGTCATGGCCAATCTATAAGAAAAAAAATTTTTATAAAAAAAAATGAATCGACCTATAAAAGTGTGCTAAAAAGTGAAAAAAAACTATAAATTTTTATACGAAATTGAAATTTTTGAAGTCGGCGAAAAAACTAATAACTGACAAAATGTGATTCTCATAAACATATTAAAAACACTTCATTTGTAATTGCTTTTTTACCATAATTTCTATATATTAGTAGTTATTTATTTTATTTAGAAATAATTTGGCGCCGACTTCAAAAATTTCAATTTTATATAAAAATTTATAGTTATTTTTCACTTTTTTAGCGCACTTTGAGAAGTCAGTTCAATTTTTAGTTAGTGAATTCATTATGATATCCATAAATTATTTGAATTAAGTACTAATCGAGATTAGTCTACCTCGCAATGACTCCAAGGCGGCAAAAAAGTACCCATTTTATCCAAAGTTGTAAATCACCCTAAAATGAACCGCTACAAATTCTTTGATTCTTAGAGTTCTCCAAATACCAGTAAAATTGTGTCAAACAAATATTTAGCCTGTCATAGCCAATCCACTATCATAAATTTCAAATTAATTTTAAATTGGTAATATAGGCCCCAAAACCTTCCTATATCGATATTTAAAGGGCTTGAGAAGTAATTTTCTTAACCCGATATATTTTATACTGCATATTGAGTTTGTATACGCCCCAAGAACCCTGCAATATCAGTTTTAGACAAAATCGCAAAATATAAAATTTTTAGTCCCTTTTAGTCCCCCATAGTGTATCTTATCAACCTAATAGTCGTAAAAAATTAACTTCATATTCGTAACAGACGAGCTCGCAAACCCCCTAATACCAAATTTGAAAAAATGCGGATAAGGTAAAATTTTCAACTCACCATATTAGATCCGCCATATTGAATATAAAAAAAATAATTTTAAAGTCTTAATCTAATCTAAATCCAAACCCTTCAAAGCCCCCTAGTACGAATTATGAATGAAATCCGAATATTTAAAATTTCTAGACTAGAAGATCATATTGCATCTGACAATTAGACTGTCTTAAAATAATTTTATGTTCGCTATTTACGTCCTCAAAAGCGATTCAGTCCCATCTTTGATCAAAATGTAAGATTTTAGCCCGCTATATTGGATTTAGCCATATTGAATCCTGAAAAAAATTCTTTTAAATTCCTAATTTATGCCCTCAAAAACTGCCTAATCAGTTTTGGAGAAAATCGAAAAATATTAAATTTTTAGTTCGCCATATTGAATCCGCCAGATTGAGTTTTTCAAAAAATACTTTAAGTTCAAAATTAACACCAACAAGAATCCCCCAATATTGATTTTTGACAAAATCGAGAGATGTAGAAACTTTAATCCGCCATCTTGGACCCGCCATATTTAATTTTTTTTTAAATAATTTCGGATTTGTAACGTGCGAGCCCAAAAAAATGGGGGATTTTTTGGGCTCGCCAAAAAAATCAGCCAAAATTAATTTTTTATCCTTCATATTGGATACGCCATATAGAATTTTTTAAAAACAATTTCAGATTCGTTATATGCGACCCCGAAAACTCCCCAATATCAATTTTGGAGAAAATCGGAAAAAATTGATTTTTTGTTCTCCATCTTGTATCCGCCATATTGAATTTTTAAAAATAATTTTAGATTTGTTATGTGCGACCCCGAAAACTTCCCTGTGCCAATTTTGGAGAAAATTAGACAAAGCTGATTTTTTGTCCGCCATATTGGATCCGCTATATTGAATTTTTTAAAAATATTTTGGATTCTTTATGTGTGACCCCGAAAACTCCCCCACACCAATTTTGGAGAAAATCGGACAAAATAAAAAATTTTTGTTCGCCATATTGGATCCGTCATATTGAAATTTTTAAAAATAATTTCAGATTCGTTATGTACGACCCCGAAAATTCCCTCATACTAATTTTGGAGAAAATCGGACAAAAATATTTTTTTGGCCGCCATATTGTCAGCGCCATCTTGGATTTTACTGCACCAATTTCGTCCAAAAAAAATTGAGACGACCGCTGCAACTTCCTGAACATAATGCAAAAAATTTCATTCAAATCGGTGCTGCCGTTCCGGAGTAATAAGTGTACATACGTAAAAAAAACATACATAGTCGACGAATTGAGAACCTCCTTCTTTTAGACGTCGGTTAAAAAGCTATTTTTATCGGTAACTATTGTTAGATATTATTTTACATATTGAAAATAACATATTAATTTAGGTAACTAGAAACTCATACTATTACTTTATTGCCCGGTTACTTTATTCTTGTTGACGCATCAATTATCATGTTTTAGAAATTCAAATGATGCAATTAGAAAAGAATAGCATATAACCACTGTGTGTACCAGAGATAAAAGAACTCGCAATACTAACACATTTCCAAATTATAGATAAAAAATATTACTTCATTTTTTACCAACGACAAAACGGATCCGAGTTCTACGGAGAAATTCGTTTGATATCAACACCTCTATTTAACACCAGTTATTTTTACTAACGTGTAACAATTCAGAATAAATATGCACCAAAATAAAGTTGTATTAAAAATTCTTCGTCACCATTCTGTCAAGAAAATCATAAAGTCGTAGTAAGTTTGGCGCGACATCTATTAATAAATATACTAACTTATAGAAACCTATAATATCGAAAGCTCCACAGAGGGGAAGACGTTGTACAGTTAACTCATTTTTCGAAGTCTTTCTAACACACTGTAATATGAGATAAATTTACATAACTGTTTTAACTACTGATAATCAGAGGTCGCAGCTCTACGGTTTTGGCTTGGTTAAATTAGATATTTTTCGCTTCATGATTGTTTTAAAAATTAAACAGGTATTTGTATTTGTATAGTTCTTCTAGTGGTAAAAAATAATCAATTTTTCTTGTCCTTTACATATTGTGTTTTACGAAATTGTGGTCTGATTATCATAACGATATCAAGTACTAACATTTTTTTTTCTATAATTAAACTCAGTAGTAGTGAAACCAGGGGTGCGATTCTATAAAAGTTAAGGGAATGTCATAATAAGGATTTTCTATCTTTGTTCAGTCTGTAGTAATATATAAGTATGTCACTGTCGTAAAAGAGATAAGGAAAGGGAATGTTAAAAAATATGCTTACAGAATCGGGGCTCAGCGGTCTATCACAAAGTCCATAAAAAACAATGTCGTTATAAGTACTGATAAAATTTACCGGTATTTTTCCACAAAAAAGTAAGTAGTACGTTGTAATACTTAAAAATTTAAGTTGGTATTACTTGAACTCGGTAAAATAAATAGTGAAATACAAGTCATTTGCAGATGAATCTTCACATTTTGAACTATGACGCCCCTTTGGAGAGAGGGACTTATTAGAAACAGACTAATAAAATTTGATTTAAATAAATGTATTTTTATTAAACAAAAAGCAACAGGATCATAATATTTGGAGCCGTGGAGGTCAGGTCACAGAATTTATAAAAAGAAAACGTCAACAAAATACAGTTTTCCTTAAAAAAAATTATTTTCATAAAAATTATTTTCTATAAGTCACAGTTTTATTTATTCCATTTTGTGCCGACACAAGGACAGTCCAGGTAGGAATAATTAAAAATAATTGTCAAAACGATAGTGTGCGAGTGTAGCAAAGTGCTGGAAAGATCTATACCCATATAAATTTTTCAATTATCATTTCAAGGCTTATTTTTTATTATTAAGAAATGATAGTAGTTGGAAAACTGCTATAATGAATGACTCGACCGAAGACCGAGAAAATAACTAACCTAAAAACTTTTCTAAACATTTCTGTTAAAAGAAATACGGAGATTTCCTAGTAGACACTTCTTTATATTTGACCTTAGATGTGTATATCGCACTGCAATAAACGTAGCTTACACACAAATTAATCAAATGGCACAGCGTTGGCGGGACTTTGAAATTGAAGGGTTCAATTTTCGTAACCTATATTACACTGGGAAAAATGTTTAAATTAGGAAGAATATCGTTGTTATATTGAGAAAAAGTAAAAAAAAAACACTAATTAATTTTTCTGTTATCCTTATTACTCCTGACAATGAATACTTACCTTAAGGGATTTTAAGGGCAATTAAAAACATCATATATATATATATATATATATATATATATATATATATATATATATATATACCTAACGAACTTTTACATCAAATAATAAAAGAAAAGTGGGAAATTTTAAAGGAACATACCAGCCTTAATCAAGATCTTTTTATAGAATCTATAAGTCTAACGTTAACTAATAATTACTTCCAATACCAAAATACTTTTTACCAACAATTAGATGGTTGTGCCATGGGATCACCCATATCTTCCACAGTTGCACAACTTGTAATGGAATATTTGGAAGAAACTGTCTTAAATAATACTAATATCCCTATGACTTTTTTCAAAAAGTATGTTGATGACTACCTTACTGCCGTTCCAGAAATCCATGTACAAGACATTTTAGATTGTTTCAATAACGTTCACCCCAAATTACAATTTACATCAGAAATCGAACAAAACAGTAAGATTAACTTTTTAGACTTAACAAGAATAAGAAACAATCTTGATGAATGCCTTAAGACGAAGTGGTATACAAAAGAAACATGGTCTGGTCGATACTTGAACTACAATTCACAACATCTCCTATCTCAAAAAACAGCGTTGTCATCGGTCTAACAGACAGAGTACTAATATTAACGTCTCCTGAATATCGAACCGAAAAACTTAAGAAAGTCAAAAAGATTCTAATTGAAAATAACTTTTTAGAATATCAAATTAATAAAATTATTAAACAACGAATTTATAAATTTTATAATACTAGTAATATAGACAAATCAGCGAACCCAGATGGTAACAAGAAATACTTAGCTATGCCGTACACTCAGGGACTTTCAGAAAAAATAAAATACACCTTAAAAAACAGGACATTGTTGTATGCCACAAATCTCAAAATCTTTTGTCTTCGCTTTTCACTCCGTTAAAAAGTAAAGTGCCAACCAAAAAGAAGTCAAATTTAATATACTCTGTACCTTGCCTTAACTGCCTAAAAAAATACATAGACATGACAACACAATATTTGGATAATAGATTGAATGGTCACAAATACACCAAAAATGCTTCAACTGCATTACATAAGCACGAATCCTCTCAAAAACACGAATTTGATTTCGCAAATACACGGATATTAGCCCAAGACCAAAACTACCACAAACTGCTTATTAAGGAGATGATTCACATTAAAAGCATGTTGTTAACGGCAAACAAGATATAAAAAATCTTAGCCAAATATATAATAACCTAATTAATTAAAAACTCCATTCAAAATTATAACAAATGGAATACTAAAATACCAAAAAAAAAATATTTGGGTCTTTAATAATATAATAATTGCTTCATAAATAATTAATAAAAATATATAAAAAAAAAACTTTCACTGATAACACCAAATTGCTTCGTACTGGCAATGTATACTCGTTAGTTGAATTTTGTACGGCACAGCTACAACGGGTGCGAATCTAGCAAATAATTTTAAATTTTACATTTTTGATATTGTACAGTGTGTTCGTTTTATAAAATATGTATGTCTATTTTAAGTTCATTAAATTTGTTGAGTGATTGCTGATTGTTCTGTTTTTCTTGTAGATTTTACATATACTTTTGATAAAGCCCAAAAGAATGGGCGAAACGTTAAAATTTGATGTTTTAAAAACAAAAAAGCACATACCCAAGAAATTTCAGAAATATATATATATATATATATATATATATATATATATATATATATATATATATATATATATATATATATATATATTTATATATATATATATATATATGTAATTTTTCTTTTTTTTTCTAAAACTTAAAATTAAATTTTAATATAATATTTTTCAAACGTTTTATCGATGATTGCATAGCAGCCGTACCACAAAATAAAAAAAAATGAAATTCTCCAAGAGTTTAACAGTTTCAACGAAAAATTACAGTTCACGTCCGAAACAGAAAAAAATAATAAAATAAACTTTTTAGATATGACACTTATACGCAGAAAAAAACAAAATTTTAACTGAATGGTACACCAAACCAACTTGGTCAGGTAGATATCTAAACTGTTTCTCTAATCATTCAAAAACTCAAAAAATAGTGTTATAATCGGTCTGTCTGACCGTGCTATCTCCCTAACATCTCCAGAATTCCGACCAAAAATACTGCAAAAAGTAAAAAAGTGACTAATAAATAATAATTTTAACGAAAAGACTATCACCAAAATAATTGATAAACGAACATATAAGTTTTATAATAACGTAAAAACAAAAAACATAGAATATAAACAGCAAAAATATGTAGCATTACCTTACACTAGTGAGCTGTCAGAAAAAATAAAATACATTTTAAAAAAGCACGATATTATCGTATGCCACAAGTCACATAATAAATTAAATACATTGTTCACAAATTTAAAAAGTAAAACTCCTCTCATGAGTAAATCAAATGTAATATATTCAATCCCTTGCACAAATTGTCCCAAAAAATATATAGGCATGACGAGCCAATTGCTGAAGAACAGATTAAATGACCATAAATATACAAAAAAGGCCTCAACAGCGTTCAACAAACACACACAGGATGAACAACATACTTTTGATTATAACAGTACTAAAATAAAAAACAAAGATATGAATTACCAAAAATTATAGATAAAGGATATGATTAAAATTAAAAAAGATAAAAACACTGTTAATGAGAGAATAGATATGGGAAATTTGAGCCACATTTACACAAGCCTAATTTAAACAAAAATATTAAGAATTTGATCCTGTCAAATAAAAATCAAAAAAAACATAAAACTAAACGTATACCTTATTTGTTTTTTTTTGTGCACTGTAAAATATAAAAAATATAAAAAAAAAAACACATTCGCATTCCATGTATCCTCAGTAGACGTTGTAAAGATTAAATTTTATTTAGTAATAGAATAACAAAATGTCAAGGTGTGTACCGGTAAAATTAAATATTTTTAAAAATTTTAAAAATTTAAATACTGTTTTGAAATGTCTTATTTGTTTTTTAAAATTGTAGATATGTGAGTGTTAATTATATAAAAATATTTTTAGGAAAAGAAAATTTTGATGCATTAAACAAAGGGCGAAACGTTAATTCTTTTGTATTTTTTATTAAATATAGAACCTAAAATCAAGAAAAGACAAAATAAAGGAAAAATTATATAATCTATGGTTTAAGAATCAAGAATTCAAGAATATATATATATATATATATATATATATATATATATATATATATATATATATATATATATATATATATATATATATATATATATATATATATATATATGTAAGAAGTAAACAAGGTTATGTCAAATATTTTTGGATTGTCAATTAAAGACAGGATCTTACATTCCAAACATAAATTTCACAGGCGCCAAAACGAATTTCAGAAAAATTATCATGCAATTTGTAATACCTGAAATATTGGCAGGGACAGGATTTTTTTCGTTTTTATCTTTGTATACAACGAGGCCTATTTAAATAAAATAAATTATATTTTAAAATAGCCAGTTAGTTGTGGGACATGTCGCCCACCTAAATCTGCAATAATAAGCTTTAAAGACATTGAAATAAATTGATGTCAGGATAAAAAGTATTTAAATTTGCTAAATTAAAAAGGGACAGCTGCTTGGAGAAGAGCCAAAGAAAAGCAAGTTCTCTTATTAATACATAGACTGGAGCCATTTTCATTCGGCTAATAATGAACGATTTAAAGGAAATATTACAGAAATGTTCATCGAATAGACGTCATGTGAATAATATTTTTTCTATGTATGAAACACAAGAAAATAATTTGTATTTTTTCTACAATGGTATAACCATTAATAGAGATTTATAAAAGACATGTCAATTATTAACTAATACCATGAAAAACGACCAAACGCGAGTGTGATTCACAGTTATACACCTGTATGAAAGCCCCCCCCCCAGGAACTTTGAGTTCAGAAAAATAGACTAGATTTTGCCTCTTTTACTATAGTTTATTCAAGAACTAGAGAGAGTAATAAATCATTTTTTACCCTTTTTTTCTTCGCAAACTACCTGTGTTCTTTAGTCGGGTGTCTTTGGCAAAATCTGTTATACACATACATTTTTCATAGGAATGGGTTAGAAATTTTATAATCAAAAATACCGGTCTATAATAATGAACTGTTTCGGTTGGATAACAATAGATATTTGGAAGTATGAAGTGTTAAAAAGGATTTTAAGCCTTGTCATAGGAGTCGGAAGGAGGTTTATTTTATCACCAAGTATTTGTGGCATGGTATATTATTTCGGTAATAAACTTAAAATATTTTTTTTTATAATTTTACTTTATTTCCTATGATTTCTTAATGATTCCCATACATTACAAAATATAAATAATTTTGACATATTTAACACAAATCACAACTGTATTTTTATTATTTTTAATTTTGGCATAGAAATCGTTTTAGGCACATTCAAACTAAAACGTAGCCTTATTCTCTCAAAAAATTCTAATTTATAATTTAAATACTTACAAAATACCCATTGTCAAAAATACAAGAAGTTAAACATATATAAAAAAAAAATTCGTCCATATAATATTAAAATTTTTTCGGGGCTATCGGTTATCTTTTTTGTTATTTAAAAACATTTTTAGGATATTTGACGTTTCAGTTTATTTCTTAAACCATCTACAGAATTACAATTAAATACTAAAAAGGGATTCAAATGTAATTAATTTATATATGTTACAGTTAAAATTAGACCTACTTATTTTTATTTCTATTGCACTGAGATCTTAATTTAATTTACTTTATTATATGGAAATCCAATAGCCCCAAAAAAATAAAATAAACGTGTTAATTCTACACGCTTAAGAAAAAGACACAAATACAATAATAAAATAATAAAAAAATTACAGTTAATTGGAATTAAATATATATAAAATTTAAAAGAGGAACACACTAAAATAAAAATATATAAACCAATAAAAAAATATATAAACAACATTAAACAATAAAATATTAAAAATAAAACAAAAATATAAATAATTAATTTTGTTTACACTAGTAAACATTACGTATCTAATTCGTAATCCGAGTCAGTGAAGCTATCTTCGCTCAAATTAATTATAAGTGATTCCTCACCGATCATGAAATCGAGTTTTCAAATTTTGCTTTATTCTTTAATTATATGGATTTTTCCCACTTTTTCACAGTAACTTTATTCAAAAAATCTTTCAAAAGTTTAGTTACATTACTAATTTTGTAAGTTGAGTTATTTCTACCAACTCTACCTTTTACGTGAGAGAGATATTTCCTTCCCCAACGGACAGTTTCCGGAAGATCTATAAGAACAAATTGACTATCTGATTTTCCCAGCAAAAATTAAGTTCTCTGAGCAATTTCCAGTGCTCAGTTCTTTTAATTTCAGGTAAATCCCGATCTTAATTGATTTTAGTTACAATTTTGTCGACGGCTAGGATCTGCTTCTCATAATAAAATGTATGTACAACTCCTTTTATTACAGTTTTCATCTCTTCTTCCAACGAGGTTTTTCGTCGGCCTGTGATCGAATGTGGCTTGAGAGTATTAACAATTCCAGTCTTCTTCTCCTTCAATATTCGGTACATAGAATAGTCATGTTGGAACACATCTCAACAGAGCTTTTAACATTATTATCTAGATATTGATATCTTAAGGCATCATAAACATTCATCTTAATTAGTTTTTTGTTCAGCAGAAAATGTCTTGGTTTAACGATTTTGGAATAACTATAAAAGTGGAAGCCATATCTTTTGGGTATCTCACTAATCTCAAATAATATATAAAAACAGGCGCAAATAAGATTAATCACTAAGGACACACTGTAAGGTGTACTTGGCTCACTGACAGAAATTCAATTGAACTGTCGGAAATTTCATTGTTGCAGTAAATTTATAAAAGCTTATAATATTTAAATATAATTAAAAATAATTAGATTTACAGCACTCCTCAGTTACCTGCGGTACTGGAGCAGGTACGTTGGAGGTTTCGGTAACAGTTTTATTACTCTCTCTAGTTCTTGAATAGAGTATAGGAATGTTTATGCTTGCGATCGTCCCCCCCCCCTTCTCCTAAGAGCGTTGAGTTTGAGAAAATAGAACTGATTCTGTTTTTATATTAGGAATGCCTATGTTACTGGCACTCCCCCCCCCCCCCCGCCGTTGACAACTTGTTTTTCTTGCAATAGCCGTCCCCCAAGAGCTTTGAGTTCAGGAAAATAGACCCGATTCTGACTCTTATATTAGGAATGTGTTTGCTGCTGGTATCCCACCCTCTCCAAGAGCTTCAAATTCAGAAAAATAGACCCGATCCTGCCTTTTATACTAGAAACGGGAATGATTCCGGTGTCTCTCTCCCAGTCGACAACTTGGTTTCGCTGGCGATACTGTATTTTTGTGATATCACCGACCCTCCCAAAGACAGAGGCTGAATCCGCCCCTGTATGTACCTCTATGGAAATCATAACGCTGGCTTCGAATCCGAGGTCTAAATTGATTTATCAAGTCTTGGCCTCGTTCTAACCTTAAGAAAAGGGTGAAAAATGCGAAAAATCGTAAATAATCGACTTGCTCCAACCGATATTACCTTTCTATTTTCATTTCAAGGAAAATTTTATGTTTGAATAGTAAGCAAAAAATTTTAAGATTTTTGTAATTTTTTGCTTCAGAATATTATTGTGTGGAGAACTTTAGAGGCAAGTATATGACTAAAACCTCATTTATTTACTAATCGTTGCTTCAGAAGATCTTCAGTTACTCAACTGGTACAGTTTGGAGCCATTATTTTAAAAATAAAGCGTCACGGAGAGTGAAAATCAGACCCTGTAGCTAAAATCTAGGTACAAAAGTAAGAAAAAGATTGCCTCCGATGTCCTGAGCGAAGCAAGAAGTATTTTTCGGACTCAAATTGCAGCAAGTTCCGCTACTACCGCATCCATTTATCAGAAATTAACTTATCCAATTATATATAGCAATATCATGTTTTTTAGTTTAGGACGTATTTGTTGTACTCACTAGAAGTATATTGTCATCATCCTCATAATCACCCAACCCTTGGAATACGGAGCAGTCTTCGTCTGCTCCGTTTGTATGTTCTTGGATGCTCATTAAGCAGTCTTTTTTATCCTATTGTTTTTCATTCGGACTATGTGACCTACCTACTTTAATTTGAGTCTACAGATCCTCTCTACAGCATCAACCACTCCTATTTTCAGTCTTAGGTCTTCATTTCTAACATAGACTCTAAGAAGCAGTTTTTAAGGTTAAGGTTGTTGCAGCGAACTTCACAACATATAGAATGTATTGTTAATTATCTTCTGACGAACCTTGCCATCACTCTGGAACACATCAGCCAGTTTACCGGGTTGCCTAAGAAATAGAAATTCTTGTATTTAACGCGCAATTCTAGCTCTCTCGTGCATTTCTTAATTCATGATCTAAGCATGTTAATATTAAAGAATTTATTCCTTGTGTGACCCTCTATTGACTAATTCTAATATTAAAATTACGGATTCCCTTATAAATTATAAAAGTGGTGTGTTGCCAAACTAGCAGATTAATGTGCTTATGAAATTTGATACTAGATGGTAGGTTAGGGCAAAAAATATACAGAATTGTATTGTCAAAAATTTTATTGTGTTTTAGAGGTATATTTAGCGGGTTATCGAGCGAACTTTTTGGTCTGCAGAATGATGATTCGTCAATAAGTGATAACATTTAAAATTGTTTTATGGGGCAACAATTTAATGAAATATAAGTTGCTATAATTTTCAATACAAAAACAAAGATACGAAGAAGACGATCGATAGGTCTATTGCGGAATGATTTTTGAAGTTTTTTAGGGATATTTGCCACAAATTTAATAATATTAGATTTTGTCGTATTTTTGATATTTTAATTTTTCTAACTATGAAAATCTGGGCTTTTAAGCTCTTTACCTGATGCCGATGAAATAAAAACAATTTTTTAGCAATACAGAAAACTTATTTCATACTTTTTTGTACTATTCAGAGTGATTCTACGGGATTTTATCGATCGATTGTGGGAAAACTATAATTAGGAAAAAGCTGAAAATTTGACAATATACTAACCTGCATGGGGAACAGTCGGCTAAAATATTTTCAAGATGATGTCAACTTGCTTATTTTAAATAGAACATGCTATATATTATTGCATTTTTGATTTATACTTAAAATTCTAGGCACATTTCTTGTATAATATTCTATACTTAAGTTTCACTGGTTTGGGCATATTTAAATTTTTATGTCAAAAGTGACGTTTGCGAACCAAAACTTAACTATAAATTGTTCCTATAAGAAAGTCTTTATTATTTAATTTGGATTAGTTTTCTTGTAGACGAAGGTCGATTTTAGTAGCGTTTTTATGATATTTTAAAAATTATTAGTACAGAGTTGTCAAAAAAGAAGAATAAAAATTATATTTAAAATATCATGAAAAGTGAATTTTTTCAAACAGAAAGCACCTATTTTTATAATTTTATCATATTAAACATTAAAAATAAGGGTAACTTTGTATAAGGTTGTCTATTCCAAAAATTTGTAGTTTTCCAAATATTGCCAATTCAACATTTTTCTATTGTAAAATGCTATACGGCTTTTAAGTTTTGTTATTAGTTGGTCACGACGGCGAGGCGTGGTGAAAATAAAACAATTGAACCCGATAGAATAGTCACTATTTCTTGCCATTTGACATTAATTAATAATAATAATCAGGCCGGGGTGATTAAGTCACACGCACGAAGATTATTTATTATTTATGGAGAATGTGAGTTATTTCAAGAGCATGCGATACATTCGCGATCCGATATCTGCAGAAACAGAAACCAACAGCACCAACTGTTAAAAGGATTATAGAAAACTTCAAGAACTTTGGATCCATAATATACATTAATACAATTTTAGAATATTTCGCCAGTGCCAAAAGTAAGTTGGGACCGTTATGATAAAACATCGCTGTTGGCGGTTGGATTTTCGCCTTTCTGCCGACATATTCTAGAGCTACATTAAAAAGCAACGGGGACATAGACCGTTATTTATACTGAACACCTCTGAAAGGTTTTGTCCAATTCTCACTTTGCTCTTTGAGCCACCAACACACACCTGGGTTAGTCTGATTAGTTTCTTTGGGAAGCCAAGTTCCTCCATTGCTTGCTACAATTTAGTCCTATGGATGGTGTCGTACGCCTGACTAAAATCATCAAATAGTTGATGCAGGTGTCGATTGAATTCCCATCATTTTTCCATTAACTGTCTAATGGTAAATATTTGATCTACGGTGGAGCGACCGCCCCTAAAACCACACTGATAGTCCCTTATAGTTTCCTCTGCATAGGGTTTAAGTTAAGAGTACAATTGCGAGCACTTTCTAGGCCGTATTAAGCAGAGTAATGCCTCGATAGTTGGCGCATTTCATCTTGTCACCCTTCTTATGTATGGGGACGATGACCCCTTCTTTCCATTCATTTGATATTTCTTTTGTGAGCCATATAGCTTCTATCAGATTGTGAGTGATTCGATAGAGGGCTTCTCCATCATATTTTAGGCATTCGGAGGCAATATTGTCACTTCCAGGCGTCTTGTTATTTTTAAGTATAGTTATGGCTTTTTGGACTTCTTCGTAGGTTGGTAAAGGATCTGGAATTTCAGCTGTTTGTATTGTGCTTATGAGAGTGTTGTCATTGTTATCCGGGTTCAGTAGTTGATGGAAATGTTCACGCCATGTGTTCATGACTTCCGTACATTCCGTTATAAGTTGTCCATTGTCTGTTCTCATAAAATTTCTTGCTTTTGGTTGGTATCCTTTTTTATATTTGAGATTCCCTTATAGTATGCTCTTATATTGCTGCTTTATCTATTTTGCTCTATTTCTTCTATTTGTTTAGTCTGTAGATATTTTTTTTTTGCGTTTCATAATCTTCCAGGTTTTTGTTCTTAGTTTCTTATACTCTTCTATGTTATTGTCATTTGGGCTTTGTAACATTTTCCTTCTAGCCTTGTTTCTTTCATCGGTTGCTCTAATGCATTCATCATCAAACCATTGTTTTCTATTTCGTTTGGGTTTCCTTCCCAGAGTTTCTTCAGCTGTAGCGTTTATGCTTTCTTTAAGATGTTTCCACATTTCCTCCACTTTTTCCTCATTTGGTATCGATGCTATTCGTGTGCTTAATTTGTGTACGTACTCTTCCCTTGTTCCTTTGTCTTTGAGCCTTTCTACATTCCATGTCTGTGATGGGGGATTCCGTTTATTGTTGAGTGTTGCTATTCTAGGTCTTATTTAGGCTCTTACCAAAAAATGGTCAGAGTCCGCATCTGCACCCCTCAGGCTTCGCACATCTAGACAGTTGCTAGCATGTCTTGTATCGATAAGTACATGGTCGATTTGATTTCTGGTTTTACCATCATTAAATACCCATGTTTGCTTGTGGATGTTTTTATGTTCGAACATGGTTGACTTTATGCGGAAGTTGTGTGCCGTTGCGACATCTATTAGTCGAGTTCCGTTGTCTTTACTTATTTCGTGGAGGCTGTGAATTCCGATGGTCGGTCTGTATGCTTCTTCTTTCCCGATTTTGGCGTTAAAATCTCCGAGCAACACTTGCATGTCATATTTAGGAAGGGAATCTGCCAGATGCTTAAGTTGTTCGTAGAACAGATCCTTTTTTTCTTCAGTAGGGGCATGTGTAGAAATTATAGAGTAGTTGTACCATCGCCCTTTTAGCCTTAGCCAGCATAGTCTTTCGTTTATGGGATGAAATTCTATTAGAGAGTGTATTAATCTATCTCTGACAGCAAAACTGGAAGTGCCGCCATCTTGAAAATATTTTGGCCGCCTGTCTCCTATGTACGTTAGGACACTATCAAATTTTTAAATTCTTCCTAATTATAGTTTTCCCACAATCGATCGATAAATTTCTCAGTCACCTGTACAGGGTGAGTCAACGATTGGATGAAGTAGGTTTGTACCTTTTCGGTGAAATTAACAAAGAAACTATATTTATTGTTTGATACAGTTTATTTTTACGCATATTTTAAAAATATTTAGGATTCTACAGGGTGAGCCAAAAAACTAGGACAGCATAAAGTTGTATTTTTTAAATAGAACACCCTATATACGAGTCGTATTTTCGATATAGCTTATAATTTTAAATCTTTTTTATTAAGGGTTTACTATAACAAAACTTTATAGTTTCTGAGATAATTAAGTTTAAAGAAAAAAAGTTACATTTTCAAGCATCAATTCAATCCTAAATAACGTTTTCAATTTTGTGACAAATATATTCAAATTTGGAATTTAGCAAGGCCAAGGACAAGTTAACATAATTTTTACCTAATATTTGCAATAAAAGCTACAGGGTGTTGAACACATCGGCTCAAATTTGAACAAGTTTAAATGAATAAATATCTTTTTTTTAAAATGGTACACCCTGTATATTTTCATGTTATTTAATAGAGTAATAAAAACCCTAAAAGTTTTGTTCAATATATTCTATACCTATTTATAATAGTTTTTGAGATATTTAAGTTTTTCTTATTTTCCATACTTTTTTACAGAAATAGTCTTCATTATCATAGTAGCCATGGCAAAAACAATGTAAAAGAACATTTTTCTGTGTGTCAAATTTATAACCGCAATCACTTCTTTTGGTTTTTATGTAGTGTAGTTTGGTTTTTTTTGCATTCATCTTATATTGTAAAATGAATTTTCCAAAGAATGAGTTAATAGATATGATTTATACAATAGGAGAGGCTCAAAAAAATAGCCTTCTTGCACAAAGAATTTACAAAATGAAGTATCCTGATCGACGCCAGCCTAATACCCATACTCTTCAAAACTTAATGCAAAGATTTGATTCTTCTGGTACTGTTGATTATCCAAAACGTAAAGTGGTCAACAAACCAGTAACTAATGAAGAAAAAGAACTACAAGTATTGTTAAATGTTCAGGAAAATCCTTATATTGGTAGCCGTCAGTTAGCAGCATTATGTGAAACATCACTTTCCACCGCTAATCGCACTACCAAGAAATATAGGTATCATCCATATCACATGGAATTACACAAGAATTGCATGGACAGGATTTTGATAGTCGTGTAAACTTTTGTCGTACAATAAATGCGGAGATTCAATTAAATCCAAATTTATTATGCAAGGTAATGTTTAGTGATGAAGCTACTTTTAGAAGTAACGGTGCCGTAAATAGACGCAACATGCGTTATTATGCCACAGAAAACCCATTTTGGATTAGAGAGGTGCAACATCAAAACCACTGGTCATTAAATCTTTGGTGTGGTAGTCATCATAATCGAATTATTGGACCCCACTTTTTTAATGAACCACTAAATGACCATAGTTACCTGAACTTTCTACAAGAAGAACTACCCCAACTGCTTCAAGGTCTCGATAGGGATGAGCTCGACAGTATGTGGTTCCAGCACGATGGTGCGCCTCCGCATTACCATCGTGAAGTTCGTGCGTTTTTGGACCAACGATATCCGCAAGAATGGATTGGACGTGGGGGTTTCATTGAGTGGCCACCAAGGTCTTGTGACATCACCCCATTACATTTCTTCCTATGGGGTTATATTAAAAATAAGGTGTATGTTAATCCACCAACAACAGTAGAAGATATGCGAAACAGGATTAGGGATACCTGTAGAACAATAACGCCACTAATTTTGTCCAGTTTTCGAAAAAATCTGCAAAAAAAAATAAATTTGTGCATTGCACAAGAGGGTCGTTTATTCGAACACTTATTAAAAAGAAATAATTAATCTCAGTATTTAATAGGTATTTTTTTTGTTTCAATTTAGTATAAAAGTAAATATGTATTTGCCTTGTCGTTATTGTTGTGTTAATTTTTTCACATTATGTTTAATTAAACTATTGCCGTTGTAATATAACGAATAATGTATTTCATCATATTTAACCACATTCTGTTTGTTTCTGTAGTTTCTTTTTATTATTTTACATGGCTACTATGCTAATGAAGACTATTTCTGTAAAAAAGTATGGAAAATAAGAAAAACTGAAATATCTCAAAAACTATTATAAATAGGTATAGGATATATTGAACAAAACTTTTAGGGTTTTTATTACTCTATTAAATAACATGAAAATATATAGGGTGTACCACTTAAAAAAAAGATATTTATTCATTTAAACTTGTTCAAATTTGAGCCGATGTGTTCAACACCCTGTAGCTTTTATTGCAAATATTAGGTAAAAATTATGTTAACTTGTCCTTGTCCGTGCTAAATTCCAAATTTGAATATGTTTGTCACAAAATTGAAAACGTTATTTAGGATTGAATTGATGCTTGAAAATGTGACTTTTTTTCTTTAAACTTAATTATCTCAGAAACTATAAAGTTTTGTTATAGTAAACCCTTAATAAAAAAGGTTTAAAATTATAAGCTAAATCGAAAATACGATTCGTATATAGGGTGTTCTATTTAAAAAAATACAACTTTATACTGTCCTAGTTTTTTGGCTCACCCTGTAGAGTCCTAAATATTTTTAAAATCTGCGTAAAAATAAACTGTATCAAACAATAAATATAGTTTCTTTGTTAATTTCACCGAAAAGGCACAAACCTACTTCATCCAATCGTTGACTCACCCTGTATATATTATATCTTATACAATGGTGATAGGTAAAAACCAAACTCATATTTAAATCCAGCCCATCACAGTAGACACAAAAACCCAAAAAAATTTCAGGGAGCGACAAAAAATTTCAAAATGTAGGATAGTCTGACTTGTATTTTACCCGAATCAATAAATTTTTATTTTGCTTTGATTCTGAGCAAAATAAATCGGTAATATAGATATCATTATGTTTACAAAACATTCCTGTTAATAAACGCTTTATGCATTTTCATATAAATTGTAAATATTTAGATGTAAATTAAGAGTGATACCGTTTTCTAGCTTGGAAGTAGTGAATAATGAGAAAATATAAACGCGATGACGGTTTTATTATAGTTTTAAAGACGATATAGCTATTTCCTTAGTATTCAGAACACTTTGAGGTTTAGACTTGGTGCCAACATATTATATTAGTCAACGCTTCAATTAGTTTTTGAATTTACTTGTTTCTTTAATCTTGCTTAATTTGCTTTTTGGTTTTGTATTTTATGGTAATTAGAATCATTTAAAGTAGTCGGAAAAAAAGTTAAGATAAAAAAAATGATGGAAATTTAGGTGCTTCTTGGAGAATATTAATGAATCGATAATAAATGTATTTTGACTATTCTAGAGGTTGTCTTGAACTTTTATTAAGGTTAACATCCAATCAATAAAATATTTTTACAAAAAATTAAATGATATTTTAACCGACTTCATATCTACATCATTGTTGTGTTATTTACAGTGGCGGGTCGTAAGTTAATGCTACATTGCCACGGTACTACTTAATTTTTTTCTAAAAATACTTTTTTAAAATTATTTTTAATGCTTTTCCTTCTACATATTAATAATTTGGACATTTGGCAACAGAGCAAGAGCTTAAAACACGCAAATTTTCTATAATTAATAATAAAGAATTGTCTCATTTACTGATATGGTACAATTGAAAGACGAACATAACTGGGTTTATACAAGGTATCTCTAAAAGGAATGTATAAAACTCTACCGCAAGTTCTCGAGATTAAAATATGAGGTTTTAGTCCAGTTACCTTGGTTCAAAAGTTGATAGTTTACGAAATAGAGGGTGTTAAATATATAATTTTTTAAAACGTTTGTGTAAATATTTAACATAATAATGGCAAAGACACCGAGCAAGCATATCGTAACCATCGCCTGGAGCACTGGAGTAGAAGTTAATTTTTAATCAAGACGACTTAATGAATGCTGAAGACCAACAATTATTAGAGACCGTCTGCTGTGTGGGACTCGCGTCTCCAATCTAGAGACCACCCTACCCAATAAAACCACACCCCTTGGGACACTACGGTTTTCCTCTTCGGAACTGCCCTCAGGTATTACTTCAAAGAAGGTGTTTTAGTCATTATGTTCCAATCTTTTTACTATATTTCTGCCAGTCTAATATCCTTCTCCTTTCTTTCTATGATACTTCTAGCAAATTGATTTATTGTTTTCCAACCATCCTCGTCCTGCAGCCTCTTTTCCAATATAATTTGTGCGGTTATCTCCCCTGTACTACTTTCGGCCGTCTTTCTATCCGTTTCCCATCTACTGCATTTAAAAAAGGTATATTCGACAATGTCTACTTCTCCATAATATATACATTTGTCGCTCTCCGCCACCTTAGTGGCAGTGGCAGTGGCAGTGGCAGTCTCAGTGGCAGTGGCAGTCTCAGTGGCAGTGGCAGTGGCAGTCTCAGTGGCAGTGGCCGTTGCAGTGGCAGTCTCAGTGGCAGTTTCAGTGGCAGTCTCAGTGGCAGTGACAGTCTCAGTGGCAGTCTCAATGGCAGTGGCAGTCTCAGTGGCTCTCTCAGTGGCAGTGGCAGTCTCAGTGGCAGTGGCAGTGGCAGTGGCAGTGGCAGTGGAAGTGGCAGTCTAAGTGGCAGTCTCAGTGGCAGTCTCAGTGGCAGTCTTAGTGGCAGTGGCAGTCTTAGTGGCAGTGGCAGTCTCAGTGGCAGTCTCAGTGGCAGTCTCAGTGGCAGTGGCAGTGGCAGTCTCAGTGGCAGTGGCAAAATATTTAAACGCACCAAATTTAATTAATGAAATAAATAATAAAATTTATTATTAAAATATTTTTATATTCGTACAATATACAGAAAACAGTTTTCCTGCCCATAAAAAATATAATAAAAGTAAAAAAAAAATAGAAAAATTCTAACAAAGCATTTTCGACTTCTTTTTGCAATAACTTTTTTGTTTTTGTTACGATTATAACATTCAAAGAGTCATTTATTTCTATTTTTTATAGTCTCTCCATAATATCGAAAAAATCGATTTTTCGCAATAATTGTTTAAAAAAAAAGATGCATAGTTTTTCTTTGAATCACGAGATCAAAAGCCTTTCCTCTTACCTTA
Source organism: Diaprepes abbreviatus (assembly GCA_034092305.1). Taxonomy (NCBI): domain Eukaryota; kingdom Metazoa; phylum Arthropoda; class Insecta; order Coleoptera; family Curculionidae; genus Diaprepes; species Diaprepes abbreviatus. The sequence continues at coordinate 571,310 of JASJET010000034.1, read as the reverse complement.
TCCAAGATATTCAGGCAAGAAAATCACAGAAATTAAATTAAAAATTTGTGAAACCTTCTTTTCTTGGACTAGCAGTCCTTATAATAATATTACGCGAATTCCCGAAAGACATTTACAGTGAAAATTAGAAGAAAACAAAATCCTTCTTACACTTGTTAATATAGTGGAAGCTTTTATCGAACAGTTAATAAGTCCGTATAAAAAAATAAAGTTGAATTTTTCACGGATAATATACCGCTCTAACGAAGCCCCTTACCAACGAGATATATTTATATCTTACCACCTCGTTCCTAACTATGTTCAGACTCAAAGCGTGTCCGTTCAAGACACTAATTGCCGACTTCTAAAACAATAATTTATGTTTAACTTTAGAGCTAAATGCCATATTTTCACAGATGTGTAATTTGTTACCTGCTGTAAAAGAGGTAATGAAAATAAATTGTTGTAAGAAGTTTAGGAAGACAGACGTGCGACATGCAACAAGGTGAATTAAGCAGATATCATCAATGCGTTGAAATTGGAGGAAAAAAAAACTAATGTCATGTTTAAAATAATTTATCATTATTATTATTATTTGAACTCTGCCTTCAGTGTTGCTGGACGGATTGAGTAGCTTAGTAGTACTGTTGCCGGTCCCAAGCCCGGAAAAAAGAGGAGGGTTGGAGGGTCAGGTTAGCAGCCTACCCTCTGTAAAACAGTAACCAGCTCAAAGCACCGATAAAAAGCCTCGGATATGGACTGACTCAACAATGACGACCCACGCAAGGAAAAGGACAAAGAGATGGAAAAACAAATACATACTAAGAGTAGCTACCTGGAACATAACATCTTTCAACACAAAGGATCAGGAAGTAGTTGAAGAGCTAATCGAGAAAAAGATTGAAATTTGTGGTCTCCAAGAAACAAAAAGGAAAGGCAAAGGTCAAAAAGAATACGGAAACTATATTCTAATATATAGTGGAATAAATAAAGAACAACGAGCCAAGGCGGGAGTAGGCATACTAATCTACAAGAAATATAAAAATAACATAGAAAGTTGCCCATATATATCAGAAAGGATAGTCTCTATAAAACTACTAATGGAACATAAAAAATTAAACATCTTGTCCCTTTACAGCCCAGAAGACGGAAAACCAAAACACGAGGTAGAAGCATTCTACGAGAACTTGCAAACCACCTTAGACTCAATACCTGGTGAGGAAGCTATTATTTTATTGGGAGACTTTAATGCCCGTATAGGACACCAAATAATCCCCGGAATTAAACAACGCTTCAACGAACAGTATCACAACAGCAATGGAGAACCAATGATAAATTTCTGTGCCTACAACGAATTAAGGATAAACAATACTTTCTTTCAACACAAAGATAAATATAAATACACTTTTGAAAATACAAGAGGACACAAATCTATGATTGACTTTATACTTAGTAACCGAGTTATACATCCCACCCAGATATTGGATATTAGAACATTGAACTCTGTTAATGCATGAAACGATCCTAAATTGGTTCTATCAAAGATTCGAATAAAGATTACACAAAAGAAAAATCAGCTGGAAAAGGTAAGGATACAAAAAAAGAACATAGACTCTCTGTGGCATATGTCAACGAAAGAATTATATAAAAAAAGATTGATGGAAAAAATTGAAAGAAAACCAATAAATGAAGAGGAAGATATAAATCATAGCTGGGAAAAAATTAAGGGAAACATAGAAGATGCTTTAAATGAGTCATTGGACACACATACAATCACAATCAACAACAAAAATCCTAATAAAACTCCATGGTTCCGTAAAGAAGTTAAAGATAAGTGTAACGAAAAGAGAAAAGCATATTTAGGATATAGAACGTCAAAAACGCCGGAAGCATACTATAGGTACAAACTAATTCGTAACGAAACTAATCTACTAGTCAGGCAACTCAAAAGTGAACATTGGGAGCAGTTCTCTAAAAGAATGGAAGGAGACTTCTATAGTGTACAAAAACAAATGTGGCGACTGATAAGACAACAGCGCAAAGAAATATCTGAACTCTCCGAAACAAACAAAATATCAGAGGAGAAATGGATAGACTACCTAACAAAATTATTTGAGGGAGATGCTAACATTGGAAAAAACAACATACCAGCAATAAGGAATAATATGGAAGTCACCATTCAAGAAGTAGAGAAAGCTCTAAAATCCTTAAAAAATAGAAAGTCTCCCGGACAAGACGGAATTCATAACGAATTGTTCAAATACGGAGGACAGCGACTAACACAGGAACTCACAAGCTTCATTCGAAAAATTCTGACACAATGCAAAGTACCAGATAGGTGGAGAACCAGCACAATGATGCTTATGTTTAAGAAAGGTGACAAACAAGAACCAGGGAACTATAGGAGTATTAATCTACTGGACACAACTCTGAAACTCGTTACGAAAGTAATCAAAAATAAAATTAATTCGGTTACAACACTGGAAGACGAACAGCAGGGATTTAGATCAGGAAGGTCTTGCGTGGATGCAGTATTTATTCTACGACAGATAGTCGAAAAATCTATAGAATACAATAAACCAACATTTTTATGCTTTATAGATCTAACAAAAGCATTCGATCGCATAAAGCTAGATGACGTAATCCACCTGTTATATAAGAGAAATATTCCTATCAATATAATTCAGACCATCGAAAACATATACGCAAACAATAAAGTTCAGATTCGCACTAACGGTAAATTATCAACACCCATACCAGTCAACAGCGGTATTAGACAGGGAGACTCGCTTAGTCCTTTGTTGTTTAACATGATAATGGACGAAATAATAAAGGAGGTGCGACTTGGTAGAGGATATAAAATGGGTGATACAAAAATAAAAATTCTCTGTTACGCTGATGATGCTGTGATATGTGCCGAAAATGAAGACGACCTCCAGAGATTGTTAAATACCTTTAATCTTACGGGAAGAAAATATAATATGATTATCTCAGCCGAAAAAACTAAATATATGACAACCCCAAAAGAAACCCTCCGATGTAAACTAGAACTAGACGGTCCAATAATACAACAAGAAATGAGTGTCAAATATCTAGGAATCGACATAACTAGTTATGGCAACATCGAAGATGAAGTAAGAGGGCAGGTGGCCAAAGCAAACAAAGTGGCGGATTGCCTCAACGACGTGATCTGGCGAAACAAACACTTACAACAAGAAACAAAGGTTCAGATCTACAAAACCACAATTAGACCTATTATGACATACACCTCAGAAACACGGCCAGAGACGACAAAAACGAAACAACTATTGGAGACTACAGAAATGAGAATACTTCGACGAATAACAGGAAAAACGCTACTACACAGAGAAAGAAGCGATAACATCAGGCAATCATGCAACACAGACTGCATTAATGAGTGAGTCCTACAACGTAAGACACAATGGAACAAACACATAAGCCGAATGAGAGAGGATAGACTGGTAAGGATCGCACGAGATAAATCGCCTAGTGGTACACGCAGTAGAGGTCGACCACGGAAAAGGTGGAGCGACAATTTAAGTCCAGAATGAGGAAAATCGAAGAAGGAACAGGTCAGGGACCTATTATGGAAGGTAGAAGAAAAAGAAGAATTATTATTTGATTTGCAAGCCAAACGGCTTCACACTCCCTCCAGGGAATATTAACTCATACCAGGTATACAAAGATATCAAAAGTATGAAGCTCTGTGGGACCCCTTCCATGTTATCGGGTCATAGCTGACGTGGTCTGCTATTTTCTCATTGTATTTTCGCCTTAGGTTGTTGTTGTTAGATACAGCAATGTCAATTAGTGTAGTTTGTTTAGAAATTTTATCTGTTAGTATAATGTCTGGTTTATTATGAACAACTGTCTGATCTGTCAGAACCGTTCGGTCCCAATATAACTTGAATTGGCGGTTCTCAAGAATGGGCTCCAGTTTGTATTTGTAAAAAGGCACTTTTCCTACCTGCAATATCTTATCTTATCTGCTAACTCTTGTTGGAGTATCTTAGCGGCTGAGTCGTGTCTTTCCTTATACTCGGTTGCGGCAAACGCTTGGCATCCTCCAGTTATGTGCTGGATTGTATCTAATGTTCGACAGTCATATCTGCATTGATCATTTTCTATTGAGGGATCTCTAATGATGAACTTCCGATAGTTCTTCGTCAGAATAACCTGGTTTTGGATAGCTAACAATAAGCCTTCCGTTTCCGGAAACATCTGTCCTGAGTTCAACCAGTAGTTCGACGCTGAGTTGTCGACATTGTCCTGATTGATTTCATTTGGGTGCCGTCCATGAAGTGGCTTCTGTAGCCCGGTTTGTAACCTCTCTTGGTCTGTTTGGTGGTGAGAAGTAATATCTTGATCCCTCAACTGTAGCGGCGTTAAATGGTGTGCCTCGCATATTGCTCGATATAGTGTGGAAGAGTCCGCTAACTTATGAAAATATGAACGTAAGTTTATTATTTGTTGGTCGAGCTGCTTACCAATATCCACCGATCCTCTTTCTCCTTGGTATCTTGGAAGCATTGTACGTTCAATAGCACTCCGAGGGTGATGTTTTTGAGCTTTTATTAGGAGTGTCCTTATTTTTCTTTGCAGGTTTTGGATGTCCATTCTGCTCCATTTTACAATTCCAAAAGAGTAGCTCAGCGTAGAGCAAGTATACGTGTTGAGCGCCTTAAAGTAAGTTCGTAGTATCCGCCTTACCCTCCTGACAAATTCGATTGTCAATTCGGCTTTCATAGTGCGATGGTCAATTCTTTTAGCCTGTTTCATACCTAGATATTTGTATGTTTGGTCTGCTTCCATTGCAGCTATAGTTTCACCGTTCTGCATTTCAAAAGCCCCTGGTTTTATCTTTCCTTTAACGATGTTCTAAATACGGCACTTCTCAAGTCCAAATTGCTTTCCGATATCACCGGAGAACTCCTCTACAATTTTAAGCATTTATTCCAGCTGGTTTCTGGTAGCAGTCGTCAGTTTAAGATCATCCATGTATAGATGATTCACTCTTACTATCTCTTCGTTGTTATTTCTAATACCAAAGCCGTAACTGGTGGAGTTCAAACGGCGTGATGCTGGGTTCATTGCAACTCAGAACCACAATGGGCTAAATGAATCGCCCTGAAATATTCCCCTTCGTATCGGAATGGTGTTAGTCTCGATTATGTCGCTAGATGGTACTTATAATTGAATCCTAGTTCTTCAGGTTGACATGATGCGTTCTAAAAAGGAAACAAAATTATTATCGATTCTATACATTCTTAATATAGTTTTGAGCCACTCATGTGGCACTGAGCCGAAGGCCTTCTTATAATCCACGTAGGCAGCAAAGAGGTTTCTTTGGCTGGTACAGGTTTGGTTACATAGGTCAGAGTCAACAAGCTTTCCAGTTATGGGATTCCTTGTTTATTCTTGAAATTTCCTCGGTGGTAAATGGCTCAAACTGCATCTGGCTGTAGTCTCGGCAGATCTGGTGTTCATTATTGATCCAGCCGGCTGCGATGTTACAACTGGCGGGTGTGGAAAGTTTGTTTGCCCATTATTTAGTGCTTTGTATAATTTGCAATTATTACAACACGGTAAGCATAAAATCTCAAATTTGTCCGCTGTATCTATGACGCAATCATCCAAGTGCTATTTAGCACCATCAAATATTAGAATTCATGTCCTGGAAAGGTTTTATTTAGCAAAATGGTTACTCCGGATTACGAAAGCATCCATGGCCATAGTGCTTTGGGAGTCATTTGGCTAACTGCGCTCGCGGGTAATGAGTCGAACCACTATGAATAAAATTGTTGGAGGGACTGCATATCCAATAGCACTACTTCATGAGACAAAATGACGTTCTCAGCATGTTCAGGGTCCACTAGATGTATTCTCTTTGTATGACATTCTGTCAAAAATTCTAGGCGTTTTGTGTACCTTAAGCTGACAACCTTTCTTGACGATATTATAAATCCGTTTTGGTTTATACATGAGATCATTGTCTACCATCATATTTTTCAGTTTCGTGAAATAGTCTGAAACCTACTGCTTTATTTAGTCATCGAGCCCTAGCTGGATTTAAATTTTGGGCATTTCTTCTCCCTATATTCTTGTAATGTTCCAAAAAAACCTCTTAGTCAACTTTTTCCAAACACAGCGTTTTTATTGCCCTTTACAATGTTGCTTGCTTCACAATACCTTTTGACGCACATACGAAGTATATGTGGAGTTAAAGGATATCCGACATCACTTAGATGTATAACACGAACTGCAAACTGTTTTCCTCCTTGAGCACTAAGAAATGGTTTTCTTCCCAACTTTGGTTTTTTCTCAATTTTTTTCTGTCAAATATCACCAAGGAATTCGTCCGGGAACGTTGTAATATCTTATCTTCATTTCACCACTATTAAGTATTTCTTCGGATTTGTAACTTGATGCCATAACCTAAAATCTATATAAATATTCCAAAAATAAAATGAAAATTAATATACATAACCTAAAATATTGTAACGATCTTTATAGCATTATACGTTTCACAGTATTAGTTTGTGTTTGTAGTTTGTACGGTTGTAGGTTTATTTTCTGCGATTATAAGTTTACCTGAGTACAACAAACAAGAAAGTTGAAATCTGTCATAGAATATGTAATAGCGAGTTATAGGATACAAGGCTTAAAATTCAAGATGTGCGAGCCTATAGAGGAATCACGTGTGGAAGTGATCACCACCTGGTTAAAGCCAAAATACTACCCTTCCGCCTAGCCAAAGTAAAGAAGGCACTAAAGGACAGGAACAAAAAACTCCTGAAATCAAGTACAACTTAGATAGCTTCAATCACGAAAGCGTTAAAAAACTATACAAAAAGGGACTTGATGATAAACTGGTACGGGAAAACTTTGATAGTGTAGAGCAAAAATACGCTTACGTTAAAGAGTGCCTAAGAAGTGCAGCAGAAGAAGCCTTGGGAAAGTACGAAAAGTCCAACAAAAGAAGGCCATACTGGTGGAATGAAGAAATCGAAGATATGATAAATACTAAACGAGAAAGATACAGTAAATATTTAAGCTTAAAGACGGATGAAAGTAGAAGTGAATACAAAACGGCCCAAAGAGCAGTGCGAACACAATAACCCAAAAGAAAAACAAAACCTGGGAAAGAACTTGTACCAGAATAAACGCACAGAAGTACCGAAAGCTGGAAAATACTGAGATCTCTTCGACAAGAAATCATTTCATTTCACCGATTGGTTTATCTCAATGGGATGAATACTTTTCAAAATTGCTAGCAGAAGAAAGAGCAGAATACCAACAAACAGTACAAGCGGATTCCGGCGTGCACGTACGCACCATAGCATCTCCACTAAGAATAGATTGCAAAGAAGTCAAGCAAATATGCCAAACATTAAAAAACCGAAAATCACCAGGTCCCTGAAATATCCCGCCTGAGCTACTTAAATACGGCACAGAGAAGTTATACAGACAATTGACAAACCTCTACCAAAAATGTATAAACGGAGAAAAGATACCCGAAAAATGGAAAACATCCTATATTGCCACTATACACAAAAAAGGAAGTAAAGACGTCTGTGATAACTATCTAGGAATTGCGGTTCTCTGCACAATCTCGAGAGTGTATGGGAAACTAGTCAAAAAAAGGATTAAGAGCGAATGCTCAGATATGGAGGCCGAAGAACAGACTGGATTTAGAGCAGGTAGATCTACTGTTGACCATCTCTTTACAATAACCCAGCTCATTGAGAAAAAATCAGCACGGAACCAAGAAGTATACCTGCTCTACGTGGATCTCAAAAAAGCCTATGACAGCGTACCACAACAAAAACTCTGGGAAGCCTTAGAAAAAACAAATATAAATATAATACTTATCAAGGCTGTTCAAGAGCTCTATTCAAATAATACAAGCAAAATAAAGAAAGGGCATAATATTTCAAAAGGATTCACGGTTAGCCAAGGGCTCAAGCAGGGATGTTGTTTGTCTCCAACCTTGTTTAAAATCTACTTGGAACAAGCGTTAAAAACATGGAAAAAAAAGTGCGAAAATATGGGCATTCCACTAAACGATTCCATACTATACACATTGTGTTTCGCAGACGACCAAATAGTTCTGGCACAATAGTTCTGGCGAAGATCTAGAATACATGGCTCGTAAACTAATAGAAGAATATCAAAAGTGGGGGCTAGAAGTTAACATCAAAGAAATGGAATACATGTGTATTGGGGGAGAGCAACAAAACTTGATTCTGGAACAACAGCAGCAGGAAATAAATCACTGTGAGAAATACAAGTATCTCGGAATGCATATAACCAACGACGGCAAACTTGACGAAGAAATCAAGCGTAGAAACAACCAGGGACGACAAGCTATTAGACAGTTGAACAGCATATTGTGGGATAAAACAATATCCAAAGAAAGCAAACACAAACTCTTTAATAGTATTGTTAAAAGCATTGTCACCTATGGAAGAGAAGTATGGCTATTGAAGAGAAAGAACTCTAAGAACACTGGAAGCTACAGAAATGGATTATTGGAGCAGAGTGGCTGGAAAATCCAGAATGGACAGAGTCAGAAATGAAAGGATCCAAGAAATTATGGGCGTTAAGCACAATATAACAGAAGATATTAAAATCAACCAACTCAGATGGTACGGACATGTTCAACGAATGGACGATACTAGACTTCCAAAAAAAGTTTTAAATTGGGCACCACAGGGAAGAAGAAAGAGAGGTAGACCCAGACCAAGTTGGAGAGAAGGAGTGGATAAAGATATAAGAACAAGAGGAATGGATGAAAACCTATGGACAAACCGAGATCAATGGAGACTGAAAATCAAAAGACGGCGTAGAACGTTATAAACTGATGTTATATATATATATATATATATATATATATATATATATATATATATATATAACATCGTTTATAATTTACTTAATTTATTTTACTTTTTGTTAATTTCCTCATGAGACGTCGATGAAAGAAGGTCTGGAACTTTTTAGTAAATTCTATTTCCTTATTTGTAACATCGAACGCCTATGATGGAAAGTCTAGAAATCGCGAGATTACTCTTTTTTCTCATATTTTTACACCATGTAGTATGGAAATACTTCTAGAAAATTAGGGAATCTTCTGGTATCGACCAAAAGGGTATATATAAAGGGTCCAGATCGGCATTCATGGCCAGTTTAGTTTGAGAAGTCGTTAAAGCAAGTTACACTGTTTGATAAGTGTCAGAGTTGAAGTTGACAATAAAAAGATTTTGAAATAATAGAGCGTGTTCAATAATACAATGTGTGTTCCAAATACCGGCGGTCCGGAATAATATTTTAGAAAATATAGATGCGTATATTATCTACGGGTACTAATAACTAAAATACAATGATTAATTTACGGTAAAATCTTATTATTGTAATATCAGAAATTCATAAAAACTTATGACTGAACATTTCTAACAGTGACACAACGTTCCCCTTCGACTGATGAAGGACTGGCGAGAGCGCGGGATGGGTGGCAACTACGCCGGTCAATCACGCACACATACATCATCTAACATGTACAATTGTCCACTCACCGGTATTTTTATAAGGAAAGAGGTACCCAAAAGGTGCGTATAAATATGGCGAGTCGAGCGCGTGACGAGCTTGCAACGAACTAATCTTTGTCGGTTCGAACCCTTCTTCGACGCCCGGCGCCAAAATAGATTTCTAGCGTCTGGACGGTGTAAACCAATAAAGGGGAAAGAAAAAAAATATTTAAGGTTGATTATATTCTTTATATTCCGAAATGAAATTTAGTTAATTTTTTCTTATTTTCCAAATATTTAATATTGAATCCCGAAATCAGCTCATATGGGGTTCAACATAAGTGTGGTGCCGGGACATTAAAAATAAACCTAATCTTTTAAGTGATTTTATTTACATAGTATATCTTATATTTATAAATAAAAAAGATACCTTTTTGTTGTACTTTTACAAGATCTATTGATGAATCTTGGAAATCAGCCTTTACACGAGTTCGTGTTTTCCTCGTTCACTGGCCAATATTACAATACCTCATGCTGTCAAATTGACTAAATTTTTTTTTATTATCATATTTTCCTTATATCATTATATTTCGAAATAAATAAGAGGTAGTTTTTCTTAAGTAATATTTCGAAATATTACTTAATTAATCTCGAAATTAGCTAATACGTAGATCGTCAGTAATCCTGTTCACTGTTCAATATGGCGGTTTTCAGGTTGCTAAAAAAGAACCTGCTTTTTTCAGGAGTGTTATTTTCTAATTATCTTTAATATTTCAAAGTAAAATGTGAAATTTAACCAGTTTGTTTACTAGTTTGTTTGACGATGATTTTCGCGGCGAGTGTGACTGCATCGATGCGAACTTCAATTAAGTTTTTCTTTAATAACATAGTTAATGCCGTTTCACCAGTCCTCGCTGATAATTTTTTTTTAATGTATTAAGAAATTAACGTATTTTTTATAGTTTACATTTTGGGTTATCCCGAGTTACGAATTAGTTTGTGCCCATATAAGTTTAATGGATTTTAATTAATGTATTCGAAGAACAACATTTCCATGTTCTTCAGCCCATTCGTCTATCACATGTTTCTTAAATTGTCTTTCTTTCTCATTCGAAATTTTTACAAGTTCCTTCTTTAGTAAACCGTTCATAAAGGAAATATGTTTTTTTGACAACCAATCTGTAATATCGCTATTTCAACTATGTTATTGGAAACTTTTCCACCAATCTAGAATGATAACTGGCATTATCCAAATCTACAACTGACCTCTCCGGAATCAATTGTATCATTTGATAAAAATATCTTTGAAAGATATTTGGCGTCATTTATTCATGTTAATCTTTAGTAGATTTCGATTCAAACTGCTGCAAAACTCCTATAAATTCCCTCCAATATGAGTTGTAATGACTTTGTAGCCCTGAGCGGATAAGGGTTTTAAATCTGTCGATAACACTTCGAATAAAGCTTCACGAAAAATTGCTATATTCTTATCTTCATACATGTCTTGTACTATGTGTCCTGTACTGAGGTAGATTACATCCAGATGCCCTCCCTGTAGTATTTTCTAATTTCCCGCAAATACCGTTTTCTCTAAAAGTATTTCCTCTGTATCACCTCTATTTTCACTTTCCCTATGAGAAATTCATTTTTGTCAGTCCTTTCTACAGATTGGTTTTTCGCATGCCAGGCATATTCTGGTCTTGTTTCATAACTTTCAAAACTTTATCGAGACTTGCTTTTTATTTTCTAACTAAAAACTTTCTAATTTATGAACGTGTCTTCTTAGTATGTTTTTGAAGCATTCGTATAATTTTTTTCTTCTAGGGTATGGTGCAGGCTAGCACACAGTTCCACTTTTCCTTTGCTTAATTCACCTATAAGTTGTAGATCCGCTAAGTTTTGGAGTAAAAATAGAAATTTTCAATAGCTAGCACTGAAGATTGTAACATAGCAAGGCCTTACATTTTTACACATCTGAAGTATACTTAAAAATGTCATTACTGTTAATTGCCCAATTGAGATGTATACTTCTAAATCTAATTATCTTTTAAGTATACAACTTTCTCCTCAAATACATACTTAAGACATATAGAATATCTACCCCTTGCGTTATCCGAATTCGGAAAACCGAATTATTTATGAAATCTGTTCCGAGAATTTCTATGACTTTGGTTTATGCCTCTTCACAGGTGTGCATACAATTATCATAATTTGTCTGACAATGAAAAACAAACGACAGCTTTGTTACTTTTATGCAGTGGGATTTTACCGTGAAAAGTATATTAAATAAAAAACGTAAACTTGGACTAAAATAGCACACTACCTTCTATACAAAAATGGTTAAGATTCGAACTTCTAGAAAATTTATAGTTTCAACATATTAGCGGATAATACAGAAATTTCGCCAAAATCCCTTCGTTGCATTTTGAATATATGTTAAACAAAATAGAAGCAGTTATTTCCAAAAGCAAAATATATTATCAGCAGCCCATTTCCATATGGCAGACGCACTCGAAATTTTCTTCTCGCTGGTCTCTGCAAATTTTCTGAGGCAATTTCATTTCACACATTTACTTCTTTTCTTCTCTAAAATTTTTGTCCATAACTCACAAATTTTGGAATTATTTTCAGGTTCCTCTATTTTCTTCCAATCACTCCATATTCAGTCATGAACAACTTTTAATCAATTAATGCCAAGTGCTAAATAAATTTCATTTCATTAACAAAAAAAAATAAGAAAATCTCGTGTCTTCAGTCTCATTGCAAAGTAAATTTTTTTGAAAAAGCGTGTCATAAACTCGCCCCACTAGATAAAAAAAATCCAAAAAATCGACAGAAAATGGATCGCTGCGAGTGTCGGTCGAGCTACTCGAAAACATTAGAACTATAAAAAAATTGACTTCTTGTGACCCAACTGCATTTATTACCTCTTTTCAAATTTGCCGACGATGGCCCTCGATGACAATAGAAATCGGCAAAATTTCAAAGGATTCTCCTTGGAAGTTCGAGGCATACTCGACTCGCGCTCGACTCGCCATATTTATACGCATCTTTTTTTTTAGGTTTTTTCTATAGTCTATTTTAATAATCCGGAAATTGTTGGTTGTTTTTATTATCTTTGTAGTCAGTATACGGTAAAGAACTATAAAAAAAAATGAGATATCTCGACGATCAACTAGAATAGTTTTTCTGTACCTAGAATAGAATTATTGCAGGATTGTAAAGGACAGTTGCATTATTAGGAAGAGAATTTTTTTAATGCCCCTCGTATTTTCTTTGATAGAAATAATTAATAGACAATAATAGTGAAACTTTTCCATTTCTGTATGCATAAAAAAACACAAAACAATCTTCTTCCCAAATTTAAACCGTGTGTCTGGAAAATTGGTACGCGACGCAATAGAAACAGGCGTAGCGAAAAAGATGTAATCTCTACGATAAGTTCAAGTATTAATTCAACTAATTGGTTCAAAAACAAGAAACAGATTACCGTCGTCGGTGTCACAGACAGTCGCTTATGGCCGCCAAGAGACAGTCATTTGTTATATTAAATCGGCCATAGCATGCGTAGCTATCTTGTCTGCTCAGCTGTTTAGTAAAACTCGTATGTCACTCATTTCCGATGCAGAGCCTTCTGTGATGTCTCTGCAGTTCTTGTTATTGTTTCAACTGCAAAAAATTCTACATGCAGACATGATAATTTGTATATTTAGCGGCCTTCTTGATTATAGTCAACTTTTATCGTTTGTTTTAGCATACGAAGGCTTTCCAAGAAGCTGTGAATAAATTATAGTGTTAGGTAGAGCTAACCTAAGCAGAGGGAAATTTTTCTTTGTTTTTTTATATTGCAACGATATTATTTTAAATAAATTAATAGTCAGTAATAAATAATTAAATAAGTAGTTGCCATTCTTTGAACAGAATAATATTGAAACAATCCTAAAATTCTCTTTAATTTATATTGACAAAGGAAAAATTTTCTGGAAGTAGCTTTTAATATTCATATTTTAAATAAAATCTTGAATACAACTTGCTCAAGCGGTTACATTTTAAAACTTACATATACATGCTAAAACCTTTAACACGGAAAGGATGTAATGGAACGAAGTTTGCATTTACTGTTCGCATTTTACTTCACTTATACACGGAGTTGCATATAGTTGTACGTTTGCTGAATGTAATTTCAGCACTACAACGGCATAATGTGGATTATCCACTGCTATTGCAACTCACACCGAGGAATCCGTGAAAGCCGCATAAACATATATACGCCATCCGGCGGGAGGTCGGCGAAACCGCGTTCAGTATTTGCATACTTCCTTCCGATCTCTCCTTTGCACAGCCAGGTGCATGTCGGTACCCTGATGAGTCTAATAAAGACGAAACATGTGCCTCTGTTGTATCACTGTAGCGGGGAGGGTGAGTTTTAACTTTCTTCTCGATATGATGGTACAGGTAGGCCATCATCTCGATGGTGGTGGAACTGAATAGATTGTGTTTCTGTAGCAATCTATTCAAACTGTGCAACCTCTAACACGGAAAGGATATGCTGGAACGAAGTTTGCATTTACTGTTCGCATTTTACTTCAGATATATATATATATATATATATATATATATATATATATATATATATATATATATATATATATATACAGTGCCTTCATTTCAAAACGAACCATCCTTAATAACTTTGTTAAATAGAAAAATTTAAAAAAAAAGAAAAAACACGTCAATTTAGATATACAGGGGGAAGTTTAATTTTGCATTTGTTAAAAGTCTGTCAATCACCTCCTCACCTCCAGCTAACCTCACTTTGATATGTCAAATGGGAACCCCCACCTTGTGACACATCATTGTAAAAAAAATTAAATCGGTTGACGTACAAGCGAACAGTGTGCAAAAATGTCTTGTAATAATGCATAATATATCGGCCTCGAACTTTAGTATGTCAAATGATTACCCTATAGTGTGATACATCATTTTAAAGGGCATACTATCTCCTATTTAACCAATAAAAAAAAACAAAATCTGTTGATGTACAAGCGAATAGTAAGAAAAGATGTGTGGTAATAATAGACACCTTATCACATTAAACTTTATTATGTCAAATGGCTACTTCATAGAGTAAAATATTATTTTAAATTTAAAATAAATATTTTTTTAAAATAATAAACAGTTAAAATATTTGCGAGAAAAAAACTAAGCCTGTTTTAAAATTCATCGCAAAATTCATTGCAGTCTAATCAATCTAGTGTATTTATTTCAATGATATTTTTTGCGGTACCTGATAGGTACAAGAAATAACTGCAATAAATAAAATTTTTAAGACCTTTAAACACCAGTTGTTTATTATTGTTAAAATTGTCATTGTGACGCCTAGTTGAAACGTGAATATAAATGGAGCTGAAGATCGGTGCGCTCGTAGAACCGCCAGAGCATTTAACGAGAGGCATCAAGACAAAAACGTGGGCCATAAATATGTACTCGAATTGGTACGAAAGTTTGAAGAAACGGGATCCGTTTGTAATAAAAAATATATTGAGAAAAGGGTTGTAGATGAAGCATGCCAAATCGAGGTACTAGGACAGTTTGCAATAGATCCAACTTTATCCATCTCAAAGGTCGTAGATTTAACCAACATTTCTGCTGGCTCTGTGCATAAAGTTTTAAAACAAAATAAGTTTTTTCCCTACAAAATTCAAATTCTTCAAGAACTCGGAGAAGACGATTTTGATAGGAGAATTCAATTTTGCGAATTAATGTGCCAACGAATTGACGAGGACCCCCATTTACCTTAGAATATCTGCTTTAGTGATGAATCAACTTTTTTTCTAAATGGACTGGTTAACAGACATAACTGCAGATACTGGGATAATGAAAATCCGCACCTTTTCCGAGAAGGGCATACTCAATATCCCGAAAAAATTAACGTGTGGGCAGGAATTTATGGCAATGAAATCATCGGGCCAGATAATTTAACTGGGCAAATTTATTTAAACCTTTTAGAAAACACAATATACCCTGCCATTGTGCAATCTTTAGAAAATCAAGTGGATGAAAATGCTGTTATGGTACTAAATGAAAATAATTTGCATTTCCAGCAAGATGGAGCTCCCCCGCACTACGCTTTGGCAATTCGAGAGTGGCTTGATGAACATTTTCCAGGGACGTGGATTGGCAGACGTGGTGCAATTGAATGGCCAGCACGGTCTCCAGACCTAACCCCTCTAGACTTTTTTCTTTGGGGGTATTTAAAAAGCAAGGTCTATAAAACCGCACCTGAAAATATTGACGATTTAAAAGATCGAATTGTTCGGGAATGTAGAGGAATTAGCAGAGAAACCCTTGCCAATGTTCGTGGGGAATTTCAAAATAGGCTTTTTTATTGTCTCGCTAATAACGGCGCACATTTTGAACATTTAATAAAATAATTTTCTTCAACTGAATAAAAGTGAATAAACTGCTTATATTTAACACACATTTTTGCATCCTAATTGCCTATAACGTCTATTAACTTAATTTTTTTTGACATCGTTGGATAGCAGATCGTACGTCCTTTAAAATGATGTATCACACTATAGGGTAATCATTTGACATACCAAAGTTCGAGGCCGATATATTATGCATTATTACAAGACATTTTTGCACACTATTCGCTTGTACGTCAACCGATTTAATTTTTTTTATACGGTTGGATAGACAATTTTATGCTGCTTACAATGATGTGTCACAAGGTGGGGGTTCCCATTTGACATATCAAAGTGAGGTTAGCTGGAGGTGAGGAGGTGATTGACAGACTTTTAACAAATGCAAAATTAAACTTCCCCCTGTATATCTAAATTGACGTGTTTTTTCTTTTTTTTTAAATTTTTCTATTTAACAAAGTTATTAAGGATGGTTCGTTTTGAAATGAAGGCACTGTATATATATATATATATATATATATATATATATATATATATATATATATATATATATAAACATATATATATATATATATATATATATATATATATATATGGGCTAATCATAGTCAACCGGATCAGAGCTACGATCAAAATTAGAAGCAACCAAAAAATTTGACCACCCATTTTAAAGCTAAGAGTATCTGCTTTCAAATACCGAGTACGCCTTTGAGAAATCTAATATGGCGGTTCCAATATGGTGGCAGGAAGCAGGAGAAAAATCAAGTGTCTTGCAAAAATAAAAATTCTCAACCGATCTGGTTTTTTGCCTCAAATTGTAGCTGATGGACGCTCTTAAAAAACTGGTGTGGTAGGTTGACAAAATCCAACATGGCGGATCCAATATGACGGTCAAAAGTTCAATATAGTGGCCGCCTTTTTAAAAATAAACCGATTTGGCATGTAGGGGTTTTTGAGGTCGTTGATTGCTGATTTGCAAAATTCAAGATAGCGGCAATATGGCAGACGTATTTTTTGAAAATCAACCGATTTGCACTAAATTTGGTATATGAGGATTTTTGGAGTTGTTGATCACGAATCCGAGGATTTTCGAAATCCAAAATTGCGGACCTAATATAAAAAATTGGGTTATAGAGTTTTCGCCATATTGGGTTCACCATCTTGAATTTTCAAAATCTGACTATGGATTCGTGATTAGCGACCCCAAAAATCCCCGTATAAAAAATTTGGTACAAAGCGGTTGATTTTCAAAAATGTCGAGTGCCATCTTAAATTTGGCAAACCTGACCTAGGATTCGTGATAAGCAACCTCCAAAACCCCCCATACCAAACTTATCTTGAATTTTGCAAATCCGACCTCAGATTTGTAATCGGCGACCCCAGAACCCCCACGTACACCAAATTTGGTGGAAATCGGTTTATTTTCAAAAATCTGGCAATTATATTGGATTTTTGACCGCCATCTTGGATTCATCATGTTGGATTTTGTCAACCTACCACACTCGACTTTTCTCCGGCTTCAGGCCGCCACATTGAAGCCGCTATTTTTGCTATAAGCTTTAAAATGTGTCCTTGGTTAAGTTTTTTGTCTGCATCTAATTTTGGTTATGCCTCTGATCCGGTTGACGTAAAATGTCCTACATACATACATATATATATATATATATATATATATATATATATATATATATATATATATATATATATATATACCGGGTATCAACGAATCTTCTTTGGAAAACAAAGCACTTGATAAAAACAGTTGCAAATTATTATGCATCATGGCTGTCCATGGCGCACTTGTCATAAGTAAATAAATTACCCAGTATTTTGCTTAATAATATTTAATTTCTGTTCTTATGTCTAATCCAATCGCAAATAAATTAGTACCGTTAGATTCGTCAAAGAATGCTTTTTTCGAAAAGTAGTTGTCAAAAAGGGGTCGCCATTTGAAAATTAATAGTTAGAAATGAAAACGTAATTTTGTCAACTTGTCTTATTCCTGTCTTTCATACTAGTGACTAAAACTTTGCGATTGTATTTTTTTGACATGACCTAAGGCCGTTAGATTAGTTTGCGTCCGATCATGGTCACCTAGATGCAATTTTAAAAGTGACTCTAAAAAAATGAAGTAGACATAAAAAGTTTTCAAAATGTCACATTCTGATCTAGAATTGTCTCAGAAATCCAAAAATGTTAAAATATATAGGGTGTTTCATTTAAAAATTCAAAACCGGGGCCATTTCCGGTGAAACCGGAAGTGGCCGGAAAGTGGAAAATATGCGAAAACTCTCCCCTTCACATACCATTTACCTGTACCAATTCTCATTTTGATACACATAATACTCTAGAAATTATGACTTGTCTAATAGATTCGTTGACACCCGGTATATATATGTATAGATATAGATATTCTTCTTTCAAGCACATAAAGGAAAAAATATATGCAATACGCGTTTCGACAACCTTATGGTCTCGTCGTTTGTAACGCAGCCAATGGACAATTAACTTCTTTCAAGAAAATTTAGATTATTGCTCGGAAGTCAAAAATAAATGCGTTAAATCTTTTCTTCAGCTAAGCCATACTGCAGTATAATATAAGTTAGTTTCTTTATCGACTATATTTGCCACAATGAAATGTCATTGACGCTTGCCCGTAAGTATCAACCAAAATTGCTGACGTAGCGGAGTGCACCTCCACGACTTGCTTCATATAGATTTCACTCATCACTTAGCCTCAATACGAAGGTTCTAGAGTGCGTTGGTATGATGAGCTATAGCTAATCTTGGCCCTTGTGGCATAGTGGAAAAATTTATGTTAACCTTAGGTTATAAAGTTTGGATACCCCTGCAGTATAATATATTAATTTTGTTATTTTATACGTGAACACGATATTCTTATATAAAAATTGTTTTTCTTAAAACTGGTGCAGCGTTTTAAATAAGAAATGAGCAGCTAGCTAACGTTGCTCACAAATCTAATTATTTTGATTACTTTAACACTGTACTCACGACTTAAGCACCACACAAACCAGCAATTATTCCAATTTAAATTAAGCATCCCACACAAAACCAATCCTAGACAACAATAACAACCTACTAATTATGGCTAATCAATTTTCTAAGTGAAGCAATATATTGTTTCATGTCACCCACGTGCTTATTAAAAGAAATAATAATAATAATAGTTTATAATTATTTTAAATTGCACTTGGCCATTTGCTGTTGTGCTCACATCCCTGGTTACATTGCAAGACAAGATCGTATATTATTAGCACAAATAACCTGCATAATAAGACATTTAAATTAGCTATCGTGCGAGATTTGAAAGTAGGTACGAATTGCTTGTAATTAACACTTCCTTTGGCGTCAATTCAAAGAAGTGCTTTCAAGACATAAGCCAGACTATTTTTTTTAAATAATTATAAGCACCTGTTATTTTTTTTAAATGTTTCCAAAAAAAATCCTTAGACATATAGGTTTTCCTGGAAATACAAATTCAAAATGATAATATTTCTGCATTCAAGAGTTCCTACTCTGACCATAAAACTAAATAACATATATAAATAAGTTATTAACAGGTTGTACACCGAAGAAATCAAGAAATTGACGGATTTAGTATTTCAGTGTCTTTGTATTTTTTTGCCTTTGTTATAAAGATAAATAGTCACTCTTCATGAACAAATACTAAACTTGATTGTTTTAGCTTTATTATTATAAAAAAAGGATAACAAACTGTTACGGTTAAAAATTGGGTTTAAATAATAAATATTTTGTTTACATTTTTCAAGATTAAATTACTGGTTCAGATTACTAAAGTCATAAATAGATTTTTGTTTTGTACGTAAATTTACAGTAAACGATGTTTTCTACTATAAAACTAATGATTACCTTTTGTTTTTCATTCATTAATATTGGTTTCATCTATATTCAGATCATTCCTTTTGTTTACATTTTGAAATTTTGATTGACATCGAAACTTAACATATTTCCGTAATTTGTAAATTTCATTAGGTACCTCGAGACAATGTATCACATATTGGGAAAAGCGTTTTCTTAATGTTTGGATAAATATAAATAGGGTTTTTTGTTTTCTTGTTGATTTTCCATTTTCAGTAAATATTTATTTATTGTCACATATCATGCTAGATAGTCAGTCCACGAGATTGCGTGAAAGTTTTTAGGGTTGCCTATAAGTTGAATATTATCGAAATGCTAAATTTAAAATGAGATGGTATTGCCTTTTTTCATTATGTTGTTTTTAGTTTATTAGTTGAATATTTCTCTTTACTTTACTAATTAGAATTTTTGGTAAATAAAATATTTGAAATTAGACCCTCGAACTAATTCGAACTAAATGGATTTCATTTTTAAATATTTCGAACCCATTAAGTAGTTTGTTATTGGGTATTCATTTTGTAGGACGAGGCAGGTTAGATTATTAAGATATTGGTTGTCTCTGTCTGATTTTAGTACTGGCCAGTTTAAAATTGAGATAGAAGAATATTTGTATATATTTTCCGGAAGTAGTTCAAATTGTATGATAAATTTCAAGGTTCGAGATTATGGCTACGAGATTAAGGTTATTTTTTTGGATAGATTTTTGATAGGCGTTTTTATAAAGTTTTTTTGGTAACTTCCGTTGGAAGAAATGTGCTAGTGATTTGAGAGAAATCGTTCTCTTTTGGCTATCTGACGCAAGAGCGTGAAGATGTGGTTTTAGTTTTACTGCTTTCCCAAGTTAAGGGACTTGGTCATAATTGGCCGATTAATGTAACAAAACCGAGTCGGGGTGCAAACAATTTTTGGTGATTTTGGTCGTTTCACTCTACAGCCAGTTTGGCGATTATTTTCTTCAGCCAGCCAGAAACAACGGCTTATTAGTTAGCAGATGCCACCATATTCTTGAGTTCGAGGGTCTTTGGAATGAATATGTCTTAGGAATAACTACAGTATTGTCTTTGGGATAAGTACAATATGTTTGGAATAATTATGTCTTTGGAATAATTACGCCTTTGGGTAAACTATAGTATGTTTTTGGAATAGTCATAATGTACAGTTTGGGTCTTCGTGCTGCACTTCTGGGATTGTGAGCCTCTGAAAGGGACAATCTCCATATTGAGCCAGGTGAACGTCCTTTCTGGGGAAGCCGTCTATGTCACAGGCTTTGTTCAACCACCTGTTTTAAAGTGATTCAGCTAAGTGCCTAATTTTAGCCAAAGTATGTACACAAGAGTTTCTGAATGTTAAGCCTAATGGGTATTAAACCTGTATTTTGAATCGTTTAGTTATCTAAACACAGTTTTCTGTTCGATTACCTAGAGGGCTAACAGGTAGGGGATTCTTATGTATATGTTTTTGAGCTTTTCTAATTAATAGACTTTAAATATCTGGACTTTAATATTTTTTTTTAATGATATTTATCTTTTGGTAATTTACCATATCATATATTTGCGGCAAACCAGTAAACTATGTAAGGTGAAACGCAGTCGACTTCGTTGCGCTACAACCTCAAATTTAAATATTTTATTTTTGCGATACTCTTCTGTAATTGAGGTTTTTTTTTTATGGTTCTGTTTTAGAGTCCCAGAGTGGCCAAGTACCCATTTAATTATTGTTTAAAATAATGAATATTATAGTGACACATTTATTGAAAATTTTAATTGCTTAACAATTGAATATTTTGAAAACTAGTTATTTTGTACAAATTTGTAACATACTTTTCAGTAAAATTTTATTAAGATTTTAACCACTTGAGCGATAGTTATAAGTTGATTTCTATGATCTAATTTTTGTAATTATCTATCACTTTTTTTTGTAATTTTCTATTGCTTATATTTTTATTAACTGTCATTTAAACACTCATTATTTCTCTCCTTATCAATTCTCTAATTCTTTCTCTTTGCAGATATTTTTGTAGTTTTTTTGATATTGCTTATTTTTTTTATTACTGCAAAGTTGATAGTCTCCTGCATTCTTGGGCTTATGGAACTTCATGGTCTAGTTTAAAATAGAGTGTGTTCTTTTCTTCTATAACTAGGCTATGTCGACGTAAACCTTCCAAAGGTAGTAGTTGATTTGTTTACTTTTTGGATCGGTTTGCCGTTCACTGTGCAGGACACTGTCAAGTTTAATTTACTATTCTTTTGTTTTAATATTCACATTTTGCTACGTCATAGAAAGACAATAACTTTCGACTAAGTCAACAAGGTTTCTCTATTGCAATTTAACATTTGTAATCGCACTTCTATTAGATAGCCCCATTAGAGGAGCTTGCAATAATTCACATGGTGATAACTTTTTCCAGGGGTTGTATTTATTATCTGGGAAGGGGTATACCGTGAGGAATAAATGTATTGGCCTCTATTTAATTGGTTTTATTTCCTATAATTTTAAACTAGGATACTTTTAAGCACTTAGACTCTGCGATTTATTTACCCGGATCTGACATATTAAATATTTATTCTTTTCCAAGTTTTCTTTAATACAAGTGCTCGTAGTATAATCATTAGGGCTCATTCTAAAATAAAATTTGGTGGCGCCTTTTACCCGATTTAGACATTTATAAAACTTACACTGGCACTATATTAAAAATAGTGGAAAAATATAAAAACAACGAATCTACCCTGAGATGAGCTAGCGTATAGGTAGACTCCAGTCAGCATTAAGACAATCATTAGGTAAGTCTGAACTGAGGTACCTTACAGGGTGTTGCCAGGATTTGGTAAGGCATTTATAGTTGGTAATAATATATTATATTTCATGGTAAAATTTCGAGATTTCATTTGCGACAAAAATTCGCGATTTCACTGGCGCGATATTAATTGCAATTTTAATTACCCAGTTTAAGATAGTTTTTTTGTTAAGCAGCAATCCTTTTATTTTTCAAAACCTTAAGGTGGCCATATTCGACCCAGGTACCTTAATTGTTAAAAGACAAAATTCTACTTATTATTAACATAAATTACTATTTACATGACTCTTCGTCTGGTTTCCTATACTCCGGTTTAACTACTCTTTACGTTGTAAATGCAGTTGCAGTAATACAATACATCCATCCAGGTGCTTAAGAACACTTAACAACGTATTAAAATTTCTCTTAGTTGTCTTTAACTGCACTATTGAGGTTGTATAACAATATGTTGTAAATAATACAATAAATAACACGTTTTATGACAAACATAACTCTAAACAATAAAATGGTACTATATTAGGTTTTAACCAATGAATATGAACATTGTATTTATTTTCAGTTTTATACTAATTCAATATGTTTTAATGTGTTTTAAGCCGGGTTTATCCAGCTGTTAACAAAGTATATCATTTCTCTAATTCACTCCTTCGGGTTCTTTTGAATCCATTCCTAAAAATGGTTGAAAGTTTACCTTTTAATTCTTCTCCACATGGATTCATTTTAAAATGCAACTATTCTTAATTTACAATGACGGGTTCTTAGGGCTTTTTTAAAACAACTCTTGAACTGACAAACTGTCAATAGTTAAAACTAATTCTAAGAGATCAAACGCCGGTTGATACTTTCAAAAATTATCAACTACCACTAAGAATTTTCACTATCTATTTTTATTTGCGGGTTAAATGATACACTTTACTTTCATCTGTTCATAGTCCCAGCTAAAAATTAACAACTGTCAATTATCAACTCGGAAGTTGGTCAGATTTAATGTCGCCATAATTCGTGTCGGCTTTCGGATGTTATCAGCTGTCAAAAAATTTGACAAGTGCATGCAAATATTAAAAATAAACAATAAAAAGAAATAAAACAGGAAAAATTTGTCATAAAATGGTGGAAACACTTTAAAATCAAATTGGGTTAACAACCAGAATTAGCAAGCAAAAATTTACGTTTTACTTTAGGTTAGAGTATTTATGGATGATTTTGATTGATCGAATCGATACCGGTGTACTCAGTTCGCTTAATACCGATCACGGCTATCGGCCAAAATTCGTGACTTTCAAAAAGTTTTACTTTTGGGATATATAGGAGTCTAATATAGTTATTTTTTAAAATTATTTTCATATTATACAGGATGTCCCAAAAGCTCTGAAAGTATGAAAGTTGTGTTTCTTTAAATGTAACTTCCTGTATATTATTCCATTTTTGATTTCTCCGATCAAAATAAGTGCCTAATTTAATAAGGTTCATAGTACCTAAACCTTAAAGGTTTTTAAATAATTTGAATTTTAACAAAATCTAACCTAATTTTCATGTCTCATACTTAAGAAGTATTTCAGTTATGTACTCGAAATTTACAGTGAAGTGTAACAATAAATCATATTTTATATCCCAATTATAATAAAGTTGCTATATTATACAGGGTGTCCAAAAATTGAAACAAATCAAATAAGTACTTTAAGTGGCTATAACTTGATTAATTTAAGTAGGACGCTATACGTTTTAACTTATCAGAAAATGTACCTTTTATATACCTATCGAATGGTAATAGAGTGTTCTATAGCTAAGTCTTCGCGTTTTCGCAGAATAGGCCAAATAATCGTTTTCTGCACCATTTTCTGTTTTTTGAGTAGATGTTCTAATATATCTAGTTACCTATGGCATTTATAAATGTCAGATAATTCATTTAATCTGTCAGTTTACTCTGTAAAGCCTGTTGCTATAATAGCGGTATTATTTTTTGTAACTGTGAAACTTCATTTATTGAACTGAATTATTTGAATATTGTTAAGTTATTGCTTTGTCAAAATGAGGATTTATCCAAAGGAAGAGCGTACTGGTATGATTTTTATCCTTGGAGGATGTCATTAAAATTGTTTGTTGGGTTCTTGAGTCTAAGCTCAAAGGTTTTCTGAAAGAAACCATCCTAAACCATCTGTTTTTGTGAGACTATTAAACCCGGGAAAGTGGAAGTGTCAATAATAAAAAACCTGTTATAAGAAAACCTATCATTGAGGATGAAGAAAATGTTTTTACTATACTTAGTTCAGTGATCGAAAATCCCAATGTGAGTCAGAATCATATATCCGAAAATATTAACATTAGCCAATAAGTGTTTCGAGGATTCTTAACAAATACAGATTTCATCCTTACAAAATCCAGCTTTGTCAAGAGCTTCACGAAAATGATTTTGACAACCGAACTGAATTTTGCTTGTGGATGTTAGATAAAGTGGCAGAAAATGAACACTTCCATTACTATTCTGAATCAAATCAGCATAAATACAGAGTTATGAGAAACTAGAATAGGTAGTCGGTTAATGTGTGGAGAGGATCATCGGGTCCATACTTAATTGGAGCCTACTTTTTTGAAGTACCTTTAAATGGTTTGATATTTCGCGATTTTCTTTTATACCAACTTCGAGTGATATTAGAAGATGTCCTTTTAAATATTAGAACAACTATATGGCTTCAACTGAATGGAGCTATTTTTAAATGTAACTTTCGAAACAGGTGGATTGGGAGAGACGGATTTCAAAATTGGGCCCCGAGATCTCCGGACTTAACTCCACCAGATTTCTTTTTATGAGGATTAATAAAAGGAATTATCTACAATGCGCCCCGACAACACCACAAGCTATAAAAATACGCATAAGAGACGCTTTTCAAACTGTAATCCCGCAAATGTTTTAAAAAAGAAATCAAAATTTCAGTATGAAATAAAGAAATCTTTCTGCCGTATTTAAATAGTTTGTTATATATGTAATTCTGCTTTCAGGCAGATAATATGAAAAATATATATACAAACAGTTTATTTCCTGCAAATATCGCCCTGGTCCTCTCTCCATACGCGTTTCGATCACCTTATGATCTCGTTAGTGGAGCTGTATCGGACCGAGAGCAACATTAACAGGAAATAACTGATATATGAACCATAAATTTCAAGATATGTCGGCAGGATATTGCACCTGCCATCTACGAAGTTCGATGTCAGACTGAAAAATATCGCCAGTCGAACGACATCTATGGATCATTGGAGTAACGTAAAATTTATAAAAAAATCAAAATTTTAGTAAGAAATAAAGAAATCTTTCTGCCGTATTAAAATAGTTTGTTATATATGTAATTCTTCTTTCAGGCAGAGAATATGAAAAATATATATACAAACAGTTTATTTCCTGCAAATATCGCTGTGGTCCTCTCTTCATACGCGTTTCGATCAGCTCATGATCTCGTCGGTGGAGCTGTATTGGACCGAGAGCAACATTTTTGCTTCTGTTTGTGCTATCGTCCATATGTTATTACCATTATTGCTGTTATAGCTTGCTGGACGACTATAAATCGGGTTCCGAGTTTCTAAACATTTGTAAAGATATTCTAGATTATTATTCTTATAGTTGTAAATTACCTGTCATTTTCAAATGTCATAGGCAACTAGAAACATTAGAATATCTATTCAAAAAACACAAAATGATGTAGAAAACGATTATTTGGTGTATTCTGTGAAAACGCGAAGACTTAGCTATAGAACAACCTTATAACATTCAATAGGTATTTAAAAGGTACATTTTTTGGTAAGGTAAAAAGTATAGCGATCTATATGAAGTAATGAAGTTATAGCCACTTAAAGTTCTTATTTGATTAGTTTTAATTTTTGAACATCCTGTATAATATAATATGTATTAAAATAGGCACTTATTTTAATCGGAGAATCCAAAAATGCAATAATATACAGGGGGAGTCCATTTAAAAAAAAAATGATACTTTTACAGTTTTTGGGACACCCTGTATAATATGAAAATAATTTTAAAAAGTAACTATATTAGACCCCCATATATCCCAAAAGTAAAACCTTTTGAAAGTAACGTAGTTTGGCCGCAATACTGCGTGCTGTATAGGATAAATAATCCTGTATATTCTGTTGATCCTGGTAAGGTTTTTATTTTAATCATTACCGATTTTTCTGCTTCAGTACATTAGAGGATAAAGTAGATCATATGCGTTTCGAACACTTAATATAAAACTGTAACGAACCAAAAGCAAAATTCGCAGAAAAAACTGTGCAGTGAAATCTATTCACCGTATACGGAAGTTACGGGGCACCAAAACTTTAACAAAATTTCCAAAAACTAACACACGATTTTCTCGTTCCTATGTTTTATATTTTTTAAGATTCCCTATTCTAATACAGACATTAACATTTCAATTATTTCTATTGAAATATCTATTCGATTCAGCTTCTGAGTTGTAAACCTAGTAAATTATACTTTCATTTAAGTGTTTTAGCCGACGCGGTTATGACATGACATGACAGCTGTGTATTATTGTTTTAAATAATAATTTATTTTACACCTCCCATATGGTCGTTCATACCGAGCTGTAATAGATTCAGCTAAATAATTTCGTTTTAGTTTTAATTAACTCGTGAATCGTATTATTTTTTGCCAAGGTAGGTGCTATTCTAAATTTTTGAGATTCAATATTGTTCCGGATGGCCGGTATTTATACACATTGGATTATTTTTAACCTTTTATTCAACTTCACACTTTGTGACAATTCGTCAAATAATTCAAGTTACATCAACGATGACTCAAACTAAATTGTCTACGAAAGCCGATCTGGATCTTTTATAGACCCTTTTTCGGGAGACCAGAAGATTTACGAATCTTTCTAGATGGATTTTCATACTACATGGTCCATGTCGAAAATAAGGAAAGATAATTTTATAAAAAGTTCCAGACCTTCTTTCAAAGACATCTCATGAGGAAATAAACAAAGGTAAAATTAATTAAACAAATTAGGAACTCGTAGAAAATAAACCTAAAATTCTATAAACTAAAGTCCGTTACATTGCTCCCTTTCAAGTATTGATCGTCCTTCTTGGTCTTGATAATGGGCCAGTGTGTCAAGATGCACGATTCTTATCTTCGCATGGGAACTTTTCTGAATTCGGTACACCAGGTCGTTTAGCCTTCCCATGACTTTTGAAGCTTTGGTAAACACCCTTTGGTTCTTTTCGAATTGCACGACCAAACGTTTTCACCAACAATGAATCGAACAGTATGGGCTCTGAGGTCAGAACGGGTCTTCATTCTGTGACTTTCTATTTGTAGTCGTCATTGTACATTCTCAAGGTTGACCTGTAGGACGTTCTTCTTGCGTAGTTCCTTTCGCGATCACGGTCCATCTCGACATACCTTCTTAACCTGTGGGATGTTCTTCTTCCATAACTCCATTCGTGGTCACGGTCTCTCTCGTCCCGTCCTCTAGCAGCAGTAATTTCCGTGCAATCTCGGTAAAAGAGACCGTGGTATCCGCACTCGTAACAACGCATGTTATTTGAATAGTACCGGTAACCTTGACCTCTTGTTCTTGGTCTGGCATGAGTCACTCTAATGCGACATTTGCATACTTCAACTCCATCGCAAGTCTTGATGGCAACTGCAGAGTGTCTTTTCTCTTTGTAAACAGCAAATCCAAAACACGGGATGCTATTACTCAATCGAATTTTTTATATATAGTTAAAAAAAAATTTTCAAAATCCATGCTCCCAGATATATAAAGATATATAAAAAAGATTTTCACTAAATTTCAAGAAAATTGTTCCAGTAAAACTCGAGATATCATGTTGACTACGTCGAAAAAAGTAGTTTCAAGAAAATAGCGTTTAAGACAAAGTTTCGACAGAGTAACTCAGATAATGGTACTTAATACTCATATTTGTTTAATCGGCGATCCCTGATCCATACATTGAGCCTTCTTCTACTTCAAAATTAATATTTTCTGAAGTTCTAGCTGAATTAGCTGTTCTAGCTTCTTTAGAAGCAGCAGAAGCTCGCAGTTCAGAGCGGTCAATTCGAACGTCGTTGCATCTGACAGCAAATGTACCAGTAGTGATGCCCATGAGTTCTATAATTTTTAAAATATTATTCAGTATGTTGAAATTCGAGGTTCTCGCTCATTGAAATATATATAAGTTCTGGTGTGCCGCAAGGATCAGTACTGGGACCTTTATTTTTTAATATTTTTATTAATGACATTGTTTCTATTGTTGACACGGATATTTTATTATATGCCGATGATATTAAGCTATATAAGAGGATAAATTGCTTACAGAATTGTATAGAGCTTTAATCGAACCTGGAACAGGTTAGCAATTGGTGTTCCGAGAATTATCTGCAGCTCAACGTGGAGAAGTGTAATGTTATGACTTTTACTTCGAAATTCTCTTCATTTCGATATGAATATTCGTTGAAACCGTGCTACTCTCGCGGGTAGATCTTTTTAAAGATCTCGGAGTCACTTACGATCCCAAGCTTTCATTTTCTTTTCATATGAATAATATTGTTTCTGAAGTCTTAAGGGTTTTTGGGTTTATTTTGCGTTGTATTTGCGATTTTAAAAACACTAACGTCATCAAATTACTGTATTTCTCATATGTGCGGTCTAAACTAGAATACGCATCAGTTGTGTGGTCCCCAGGCTACAATACCCACGTCAATACTTTTGGAGAGGGTCCAAAGAAGGTTTTTGAAATACCTCAATTTTAAAGGTTTTGGAGTTTATCCTAAGCAAGGTTTTTCACATGAACTATTGCTTCAGAAATTATTCAACTTTTCATCTTTAAAAGTACGGCGGGAATTTTTCTTACTAACAATCCTTTATAAGGTACTTAACAATTTTATTGACTGTCCTAATATTTTAGCTAGGATAAACTTAAGTATCCCTCGTATAAATTGCCGAAATTTTAACGTATTTTATCTCAGAACTCCCAGAACTAACGTGCTCAAATTTTCGCCTCTATATTCCATGTGCGACACTTACAAGAAGAGTAATAGCTTTGATATATTCAGCTCATCTCTAGGAAATGTCTGCCGGATTTTGGCACATTGACCTTTGCATTTCTTTCTTTTTTCTCTTTCTCATCCTTAATTGATTTGTATGTTCACCTTTGTATATGAAAATAGATAGCATAATATTGTATTATAAATTTAATGTTAGAATTAATTATTTTAGTTAAATTTTTATTTGTATTTAAATTGCTATATATTTTTGTCGTTTAAATTTCGTCGCTAATTTAAAATTGTTCATATACGTATTATTTGTGTAATCACTGCTTTGTAGTTGGGTCTCAAGACCTGTAGGGCAGTTATTGTAAATAAATAAATAAATAAATAAATAAAATAAGTAAAAAACCTTCATTAAAAATGGTAACAGCTAAATAACTAGCAATTTCAATTGTCAGTGTCCAGCAGCCCTGAATATCTTCTTATTTTTCCACTTATCGCAACTTTAGCAAAAACTTGATTTTACAACTGTATCGACCACTTTCTTACTATACTACCAATAAGGGTTATAATGCCAAAAAGTAAGGTGAATCCTAGGTTGCAATGACCTTCAGGGAACTCAGTCGTCAGGTGGTCGGGCAACATCAGCCGTTTATTGATTCTTTCCGGCCGGCCAATTTAGTTGCCACGTCACAAAAGTCACTGTAACTCCGAAAATAGTTCGAATTTTGAAAAATCCTTCTAAGAACATATTCCTTAAGGTCTAAACTTTAAAAGTATGAAATATGAAAAAAATCTATTTTTCCAAATTTCTAGACCAGAATACCCCCTTAATAGTAACACAAAATTAGGTTTTCCCGGGAACACCTTCTGTCGCATCTGTAAGATGAAATAATTTGTTTGCTGCTAAATACTGTACGAAATAAAAACTTGAAATAAATTAAATAAATAAGGTTTGGCACTTATCTGTAGGCAGGGTTGGCAATGTTTAAAACATTTGTTTTAAACTTATGTTTAAAACACTGATTAAAACACTACACAAATACACACTATGTTTAAAACGTCATATATAATATTGCAAATAAAAATAAAGTTCAAGGTTTTATTACTGTCACTTACATGTCAAATGCAATTAAAATTAAATGTATTATATTCTCCATAGTAGTTATCGAATACTGGTAAAATATTTTTCAATTATGTGTAAGAGAAAATAATTTTAGAATAGGTAAAAAAATGGAAGAATTTTGTAAACTTGGCATATTATGATTTGAGATATTTTTGTGAAGTTTCAATGAACAGACGTTTGGAAATTAAAAAACATAGCCTACAAGGTCTCAGTTGTTCTCAGTTGTGTGCGGTATAAAGTCATGATAGCTCCCCGTTTATTTGAGCTGTTTTTGGCCGGATTATAGTATAGTATATTATATTAGTTAGAAATATTATTATTTTGTAGTATGTTTTTTACCTAAAAGATGGCAACTTTGAAATCAGTATGCGGGATTCTCCTGATGTGCGGCGAATATACTGGTGAATCGCGGGGGATTTCCCGATTTTTTGTTGGGTTTAGTTAGAGAAAGCCAAACGAAATCGAATTTAATTCCACAAGCAAAGTAAAAGGAAGCCGGTGGGAAAGCACTCGTACTATCTCAAGATGTACGTTGGAATACATTAGCAGATTGTCTCGATTCATATTACAACAACTGGCACTGTCTTGTCAAAGTATGCAGCGAGCACATTTCTGTATTAGATTTAACAATCGCAAGGAATGTCCAAGATGTTGAGTTTAAAGAAAATGTTGAGAACTATCTCAAAAAGCTAAAGAAAGTATCAAAAGCTCTTGATCTCATTCAAAAAGATATGTGCATCCTAAGCGATTGTACACATATATGGAAACATCTCCTCTCATCGGACTGGTTGCCAGAAGAAGCAGATAAACTTAAAGCAAGATTTAAAGCCGCAATGATACCTGCACATTTTGGTGCTTATATATTAGACCCTAACTATAAAGGTGAAGGACTATGAGAAGAGGAGCTGTCCGCAAGCAATGAAAGATGTCCTGACGTACCGTGCGAGAAGTTTTCCATTTCTGGAATACATGTTTAAGGAAGATCTTTTAAAGAAAATGCACGTTTCAGTGTGGTGGAAATCACTTGGGACCAAACTGGATCCAGGGATGCTCGACATCACAAGTCAGTTATTTACTGCGACAGCGTCTTCTGCAGGAATCGAAAGATTATTTTCCACTTTCCGATTGGTACATTCCAGATTACGCAACAGGCTCGGAACAGAGAAAGCGGCTAAATTGGTTGCAGTTATGAGGGCGCTGAATCCACATAGCTCGCTTGAGAACGTGGATGTGAAGAATTGAGGAGTTGAAGAAGAGAGAAAGAGAAAAAAAAGTAAATGCAGTGACATTATAACCGTTAATCGAAATAATTAAACATTTTTAATTACTTACACTTTTTTGTTTTCAAACCTATGTATAATAATTGTTTAAAATTAAGTTTAAAACATGTTTAAAACAAGGTAAATAAAACAGGAATTAGGCATTAATAAAAAACATTTTTTTTTGTTTTTAAAGTAAAACACAATGTTTTGTTCTTTTTAAAAAAAAACGTGTTTTTTACTAACGCTATCTGTAGGAACTAAATAAACTTTGCACAAAGTTTAGTGTAGCTGTAGGGTAATCAGGGGTAATGGCGCTCACTGGGTAATGGCGCTCACCTCTATAACTCTGTCAACATGGAACATAGCAACACGGGACGTCGCGTGAAGCGCGGGGGGAGGGGGCCGCTAACAGACAGCGATGCAAACGGACAGTCAGCTCGCGTCATGCGACCGTGAAGTGCGTTTCTTTGTTTGCGGGCGCGCTGATCTAATTTTCGGTTAGCAGGAAGTCCAAAACTTTATGCTTATTTAATTATTAATTTTAGTTTTCTGATAATAAAGCTATTCTATTTTATGATAATGCAATCAATTTTCAACAATTGTATGTGATTTTTTAAAATTTTCAAATTAATTAAAAAACGACCGTTTGGGGTTATACCGCTCACCTGAGCACCACTACCCCTTAGTGACTTATTTTTTTATTGTTGTAGATATGCCAAGAAATCATCAAAGGACCACCGCTAAAGCGGCTTGGACCGAAGAAGACCTTCAATCTGCTAAAACTGCGATTGAAGGAGGTATGTCCAAAAGAAAAGCCGCAAAACAATATAACATACCATTCACTACTTTAAGAGATCGTCTAAAAAATGAAAACATGAGCAACCCAAGATTAGGTCGCAAGCCCGTTTTCACCCAACAGCAGGAAGCTGAAATTGGTGAACAAGTTAAGTTGCTGGGTTCACTGTACTATGGACTCAATGTCGCAGATTTGCGTAAACTTGTTTATAAATATGCTGAGCTCAACAATATCAAAAACAATTTTGATGAAAGCAGTAAAACAGCTGGATTGGATTGGGTAAACGCCTTTATGAGATGCAATCCTTCAGTTTCTATACGCAAAGCTGAAGCGACAAGCTTAAACAGAATTTCTGCTTTCAACAAAGAAGAAATAACACATTTCTATGATAAACTTGGCGACTTAATGGAAAAACATAAGTTTATTTCCAACAATATTTACAACTGTGATGAAATAGGTATCATCCCGGTGACAGACCCAGGAAAAGTGCTTGGCGAAAAGGGACAAAGAAGAGTCGGATCTGTTACAAGCGGCGAACGAGGAAGCAACATAACAGTTATATGAGCGATGAGTGCAGCGGGAAACTTTATACCGCCCATGTTTATTTTTCTCAGACAGAGAATGACGCCTTTATTAGAAAAATATGGACCAGCTGGTGCATTATACACCAACTCGAAAAATGGCTGGACTTATTTGTCACTTGGCTCAAACATTTCGCAGCATTTGCAAAGTCTACCCAAGAATCACCTGTGTTGTTAATTCTGGACAATCACAGCAGTCATATTTCCCTTCGAGGTTTTAATTTTTGCAAGAAAAACCACATCACAATGCTTTCCATTCCACCACACAGTTCTCATAGAACACAGCCGCTGGATGTGTCTTTTTATAGGCCGCTGAAAGCTGCTTATAGGGATGAATGCAACAGGCACATGAAGACACATCTACTGTCCAAAATAACTCCATACGATGTTGCAAATATTTTCAACAAAGCATACGTACAAGTTGCGAATATAAGTAGAGCAAAATCTGGATTTCGAACCACGGAATTTACCCACTGAACCCAAATGTTTTCACTGATCAAGATTTTCTGGCAGCGTCGCTGGTGGCACAAGAATCTGAACAAATCGCTGAAAACCAAGACCCAAATGTCCAGAATTTTGAAGATGTGCAATCTGATGGTATGGACATAATTTCAGGACATATATCTACTTTGGCAGGACCATCAAACAAGGATCAATGCTCTAAATCTGTTTTGGCAGTTGCTTGTAACCAAGAACTTGTTGATGAGCAAAGAACCGCGGTATCCTTTGCTGCCATAGCAACGACACCTACTATTGCACCGTCTTCTAAGCCAAGTCAAAGAAAGCGAAAACAACATGCTACCATATTAACTTCGACTCCTATGAAAATAATTTTAGAGGATAAAGGAACGAAAAAAATAGCGAAACTCAATAAGACTGGAAAAGATGATAAATCAAGACCAAAAAAAAGTTGTCAAAGAAAAGAAGAACAAACAAATAAAACAAAAATCTTACAAGAGAAAAATTTTACAAGAAAGTTCTTCAGAGAGTGAAGATGAAGAGCATCTTTGCGATGATGGCAGTGATGACGAAATGATGTGTATGATGAGGATTATTACATATGTATTATTTGCGAAGAATTTAGAAAAAATAACGAGTTGTGGTATCGCTGCTCCAACTGCGGACTGTGGGCTCATGCTATATGTTCAGGGTGGAATACGCCAGATGAATATATTTGTGATTTATGTGTTCAAAACTAAAATATTTCTATTTCTAATTTGTCGTACCTCTAGTAACTAATAGTTATTTTATATTATGTTATAATAATTGAAGTTGATTTGCCATAGAAAACTTTACTATATTTGTTAAATTGAAAAAGGCTAATCTTACGTACAAATAGGGATAATTGATGCAAATTTGTGATTGTAGACTTTACTTTTATTTTTTAAGGTTGATCTCATTATATTTCTTTAATTAAAATGTATCTTACTTGTTATATTCCAAAAAAACATGTTTGAGCGTCATTACCCCGTACCCCGAGCGGCATTACCCAAAGTCAGGGGCAATGCCGCTCCAACATGTTTTTTTTTAAATGTTTTCCTACAACTAGTAGGTCAAAGATATATGCTTTTGTTGTTAAATTGTTGATTACTCGATAATTAAAGTCTTTACTACTTTTCTTAATTTTGATTTATATTAAATAAATTAAAAAATACATCATGTTTTTCTTAAGTGAACGCCATTACCCCTGGTTACCCTATTGGTATAAACTTTAAACCTAGATAATATATTATAAGATATATTATCTTTTCAATCAACTCGTGCGGTTTACATATCCGACAGATAAGAACAAAACGAAACGTGAGTGCCAAGGAAATGATTCTATTCGCATCATTTACCCGCTTCACAAAAACTTCTTCCACATACACATATTTATCAATCGCCGAGCCAAAGCTTTAACCTCCACCACATAACGTCACAATCAACGACCGTCAGTTATTTCAAAGACGCCGCCAACTCGATCTGGGTGTTCCATTAAATAAAGGTATCGCCCACTCTGCATGCCGATGTGAAAGAAACGTACATAGGAGGCTTGAGAAAAACAAAGACGGGAGACGCTATAGATGGAAGAGTGAGAGAGCATAATTATATAGAATGCTAACAAGTAGGGGTTTTTATTTTATAATGAACACCATACAACTTTATTGCCGGATTTGCTTTGTGATACAGCTTTGCGAAATGCCGCAGCGCCTATTTTTTTCCTTTATTTTATAAATGTTGTTTATTTTGGGGTTGGAATTAATAGTACTCTTACGAGGGTAGCCGTTTTATTTCAGGATTAACCAATAAAACCAAATATTTCTCATTGAAAATGGTTTTATTATTTTTTTAAAATATTCTCCGCGACGCTCAGTACACTTTTGCATGTCTTAGAACCAATGCGAAAAGCATTTTACCACTGTGAAAATGGTATCTCCAAAACTAGGATTTTGAACTCATCAATCGCGTTTTCTGGCGTAAAAAATTCTTGAACACGCGTTTTGTTCTTTATGTGCGGGACCAAAAAGAAATAATCATGGGGTGCCAATTCATTTTTATGTAAATTCTTTATTTTGGATGTTACAATAGGGTAAAAGTGGGAGAGACGCCATACTTTTTGTAGAAATGAAGTAAAAAATAAAAAATGCAATATAAATCAACCCTTTATTTTTTATTTTAAAGGTACACTAATATTAAATATTAAAATTACAATTAACGAGTTTTAGACTTAAATCAAAAAGAAATAAAAATTATAAGTTAACAGCAGGCCAACTCTCCCATAACGTGTGGGAGAGACGCCATATAGTGTGGGAGAGATGCCATATATGTTATTATTCCTTTTTTTGGTTCTTTTTGCGGATCATTTCCCTACCACAATTATTGCAATTGTACATGACTCATTCAACCATTTTTGGCATAAGGAACATTTAATCCAGTCAGTTTGAATAATCTGTTAAATAATAATTTCCCCAACATTCCGCACTGGCTAATTTGCGTTTTTTAGCTACTCCTTTAATTAAATTGACATTGGAAGTCTTCTTACAAACGTTCTCAGGGGAAGTTAAAACACAAGCAACTTGTTTTCACTTCACTGTCGAGCTAGGTAGTTTTGGGATTGGATTAGACTCCTCTAGAATCTTTGTAGGGGTTTCTTTACTAGTGGATGTTTGTCTGGAAGTTGATGGTTTTTGTGGAGACAGAGCTGCAATGGCAGCACTTTCAAGAGGAATGGCAGGAGTAGTCACTTCAATTAAATCAGATACGGCAAAGAAATGATCTGGAATAGCAATAAGATTGAGTGGAAATATTCCACAAGCTTTAAAACCTGATGTGGCATTTCCCACGGTTGCAGCTTGCCCTAATGACTCAACTTGTAGTCATGTTATAGTTCTATTCTTATTTCTCAACATCCATACATTTGATTCTTGATTATAGTAGGTTTTCAGAGGTTTGAATAAACTGCTATCAAGAGGCTGAAGGACTTGTGAAGTGTGACTCGGCTTTTGCTAGGCCTAACGGATTTATTGAATTGGAATGTGAGGTGTAGCCATCTAAAATCAAAATTGTTTTACCCGTATTTGGTTTTTTTGGTTGAAATGTTCCTTAAACCAACGCAAAAATAATTCAGAATTAATATAAGATGACTTTTTATTCATATAGACATCAGAGCTATTTGGCAAGCCATCAGAAAACTCTGACTTTTTATTGACTCCTTTCATTATTAACAATGGAGGTAGAAAACGGCCCTCAGCATTGCAACATGCAATCAGAGAAGTTGTTTCTCCTTTTTCACGAGGTGTGATCACATGAACATCCTTTGCTCCTTTGGCTGTTAATACTTTCCCAGGTTTATTTATTAGTTGATATATATATATATATATATATATATATATATATATATATATATATATATATATATATATTGTGACGATTTATAAGTGTATTGCGCACCCCGCACAAGATATTTGCCCGGTTAATAAAATTTAGGGAACTTATTATTTATCTCGGAATTTATTTTTTTAAATTATTAAATTAATAATAAAATTTAATTAAAAATTAGTATTTATTTGTTGAGCGCCAGGTAAAAAATAATTATTATAAATTATAACTGTTTTTTACCAATTTTAAATATTTTCAATTTTCAAATTATCTATATAGATATAGATGTGTTCCTACCTGTAAATTGACTCCTCCTCAGGTGAGTTCAGTTGTTTGCCAGATATCAATTAGACAATCAATACACAGAATGATTAAAACACAAAATATAAATTTTATTGAACAATATTAACAAATTGCACAATATTATTAATAAATATTTAATGAAATTAAATGGTAAATCTTTCAATCAATACTATTTGTAATCAATATTACTTATTTTATCTGCCATGTATGCTCTTTTAACAACCGGTTTCACAAACATGGAAACGTTTTAGTTTCGTAATCGTCTACTAGATGGCTATAGTGCAGTTTTAGTTGAAACGCGTTGTTATTTCTTAAAAATGAGATTATTTTAAACAAATTGTCGTGTGCTGTGTTGTGAGTCAAGTAGTTAATATAGTTTTACACCTAATATTGATGATGATAAATATTATTATTGTTCTAGCAGGTTAGTATAGCAAACTATTATTTATTAATTTACTTATTTTTATTTTAAGAAAAGTTAAGTTATTATTGGATGCAAGTTTTCAATGTCTACGAAAAATTAAAAACTGCCTTATCCAATATAAATACCTTGTTATGTTTTCTTTTACTTGGTCCCAATATATTATAAAACACAATTCCAGTTTATTAATTTATTTTCTTCTTTGAAAAACTTCCAAAGCTTCAAAAATATTTTTTTGTTGTCGTTTCCTGTAAAGCAAGGAATCGACAAAATATTATCCAAAGTCTCGTTCCACTATTTTCTTCTTAGTTCAATTCAAATTCATTTTTCATATATTCTTCTATCACAATTTATCGTATCTATTGTGGTCTGAGAGTTGAACAATTACTTTGCAGGACAAAACTTGGAAACTTTTACTAATTACTTTAATTAAATTATAAAATTTAAATTATCTAACAGGTAGTATTTAAAATATTTAAATACTAGCATAGATAATCCTCTTAGAAAAGGTAAATATATGTACTTCATGCTGAAACAAATTATGCCCCAAAGAGAAATATACGCCTATAATATTACGCATTTGCTTACATCATCTCTGAGTGTCTTAAATTTTTACAGTAACCTAGCTCAGCCCAGTATACTCACAATGAATTATTTTTATGACTTTTTTTCAGTATAACATTTCACATTCATTTTTTAAAACTATTAAAATTAATTTAACTAAATCCGAGTTTGCCCAAAAATTAAGGTATTCTAAAGACACAAGCGAAAATGGATTGTCTGGGTTTTTTCTGCTCCGACGCATTGATCTCGATGTCTATAGTTGATAAAAACAGTTGTATAAATACAGATGATTCTACTTTAGTTGGATCTTATTATTCATAAAATAAACTATATTTAACCTTTTGAAAAAGTAATTTTAAGAATGTAATATTTTAGTTAAAGAATGACCGGTAAGCTCTTTAACTGCATTTGTGCGAATTTTTAAATTGAACTTTTAGTATACCTGTGTAGATGGCGTAGGTATAAAAAAAAGTTTAATCTAGAATAATTGTACCCAGCAGACAACTGGTTATCATAGTACAGTTTAGGTTTCATGCAACGTTTTATATAAATTTTCTGCTGAACACACCCATTGTCCATTGCCATGTCATTATGACAGAGATCCGGGGCAAGTTACCTAGTTCTCCCTGATTCTCATGCATTATCTGAATACGCTATATCTTTGTACTTCAATAATAAGGATTAAAAAATCTCTACACTGCAGCCTGCTCAACTTTTTGTATCTCCTGTTGTAATTTGGTTAAACTAGAGATTTTTATTTTTTATGCTAGAGCTGAAAATATTTCTGGTTGCCAGCTATCTAGGAGTTAATATCCAACATAAAGTTTTTTTTTGGGATATTATCTCCATAAATTTGGGTCATTTATTGTGTCTTTTATTGAAAACCTGAACGTTCCGAGAATGAAAAAATTTAAGAAAGGTGTTTAATACAGTCTTCTGAACACTGGTTTGGACCTGATTGTGACTCATAGATGCTACAAGAAGACACTAGTCGCTATTATCATGGAGCTGTTTACAGATACAAATCTTATTTAAATTGGGTTTAATGAAGGTTCGATTTGTATATTTCCTCTGAAGCAACTAAGTATAGAAATACGTACAATATAGAAAAATGTATCAATGGAGCATGCGAAGAGTTGGTTAGCAGCCTGCTTCGACAATATGAGTCAATTATGTGATGATTGGACCCTATATTGAGGTAATGGCGTCTTAAACCGAAAACTAGTATCTCCAAAAACGAGACAGTTTTTTAATTTAACTTTTAAATTAGTTACATTTCATCAACTCGTTTTTGTTAAACTAAAGTACGTGCGAGGCACTCAAAAATAATGTTAAAAGTTGTTTCCTCTTTCGTCTCTCACATCGTGCGCATGGGGTCCAATCAGTAGTCCCAGGATTTGCATATGTTTTCTTAACGAGCAGTTAACACATCGGTCAATTTTCCTGTTCAAATTTCTTTATATTCCTATCCGAAAATATTATGATACCCTTTCTTGCCTCAGTATATTCCTTTTATGTTTTCTCACACGTAAATCTCAATAGAGTGATCACTTGGAAGTCACCTGATTCTCCAGAGGAACAAACATGTTGACCTCGGGGATCAGGCCATGTTTTTCTACACCTAGCTTCCTATCAGTTTTGAGTCCACCAAAATAACATACCATTTCACTAGGTTGACTTTGTAAGTTACATCTGATTTCAAGCCA
Source organism: Diaprepes abbreviatus (assembly GCA_034092305.1). NCBI lineage: Eukaryota > Metazoa > Arthropoda > Insecta > Coleoptera > Curculionidae > Diaprepes > Diaprepes abbreviatus. The sequence goes on along the minus strand of JASJET010000034.1, from coordinate 531,038 downwards.
AATGGCTTCAAACTCCCTCCAGGTAATATTGACTTATACCAGGTATACAAAGATACTAAAAGTATGAAGCTCTGTGGAAACCTTTTCCATGTTATCAGATCCTAGGTGACGTGGTCTGCTGTAGTTCTTACAAACTTTCGGACGGTCCGCGCAGCTGCAAGGAGAACTGCTTTCTGAATCGGCTTATACAGATGCTCACTAAGGCCCAGACCTTTGGTGTTCTGCAGGAGATACTTTGATATCACTCCAGTTGTTGATAAAATTATGGGAATCGTTTGGACGCTGTTCATTGCCCATTGTTTTCGAATCTACACCTTCAGATCTCTGTATTTGGAGATCTTCTCGTTGTATTTTGGCTTTAAGTTACTGTTGTTAGGTATAGCAATGTCGATTAGTGTAGTTCGCCTAGAAATTTTATCTGTTAGTATAATGTCTGGTCTTTTATAAGCAATTGCCCGATCCGTCAAAACCGTTCGGTCCCAATATAACATGAACTGTTTGTTTTTAAGAATAGGCTCCGGATTATGTTTGTAATAAGGCACTTCTCCTATCTGCTAACTCTTGGTGGAGTATCTGAGTCGTGCCTTTCCTTATACTCGGTTGCGGCAAACGCCTGGCATCCTACAGTTATGTGCTGGAGTCTCTAATGTCCGACAGCCATATCTGCATTGGTCATTTTCTATTGAGGAATCTCTAATGATTACCTTCCGATAGTTCTTTGTCGGAATAACCTGATCTTGGATAGCTAACAAAAAGCCCTCCGTTTCCGGAAACATCTGTCCTGAAATCAATCAGTAGTTCGAAGCTGAGTTGTCGACATTGTCCTGATTGACCTCATTTGGATGACGTCCATGAAGTGGTTTCTGTAGCCAGGTTTGTAACTTCTTTTGATCGGTTTAGTGGTGAGAAGCAATATCCTGTTCCTTCAGTTGTAGCGGTGTTGAATCATCTGCCTCGCATATTGTTCGATGTAAGTTACTATTAATTGTATTTTTTTTCGAGTTACTGAGTATTTCACGGAACACTTGGAACAATTAAAAAAAGAAAAATTAATGACACAATTAGTCCTTAAACGTGTTTTATCTAGGCTTTCCTTGCCACCGACACACCAATATTTCCAGAATTCGAACCCTCACTGAACTTGACTAAGAATAAATATTCTTCTTCAGTTTACCTTGAGCATTAAAAAAACGTAAGAAAATAAGTTTCCGCTTACCATTCCATATTGTCTCCGCTAATCCATAAATGCAAATTTTTTGTCTAAATTAGATTGTAGCAATAAAATTAATGCCTTAAACTCTTTAATTAAAAATTATATATACATCGCTAGCTTAGTAATATGGTATGTAATTTGTCACATGTTTTAATAATTATCTACGTTTATATAAATAAGCAGATAATATCGATGTGATATAAGAATGAGGACTGTATTATTTTCATTGAATTTCGCATATTACCCATATACTTTCATTATTTACTTCTTTGCAATTAAAATATTTGTCATAATCTTGAAGGTTATTAATTCAAGAATCCAATCCAATATGGTTCTTGCTACAAATTTTCCTGATGATAGTTATCTATTAATTTAACATTATATGTATATTAAATATTCTTTAAAGCCTTTCACCTTATTTACTAGTTTAATTTCGATTCAGTGAATAACTTTCTGAGCATTACTTATTTTTACTCATCCTTAAACCATCTTTACTTTTGAATTTTAGTCCTATGCTTTTTTATAGACAATTTTTTGTTTTCTTCTCTTCTTTTTATTTTTATCCCAAATATTTATTAATATTAAATATTACATTTTTGGAAAGTTACCTCATGCGAATTTTAGAAGCTCTTACAGACTACTAGGCCTTTTTCAAGAGATATTTTACGAGAATGCCATGCACGGTTGAGTAGTCATAGCGCAATATCTACCGCTTATCCAATTCACTAAACATATTTTGAAAAAATAAGAAAGTTCCCCAAAATGACAAAAGTTCTGAAAGCACACACAAGATAAAAGCAGTTATAAACAGAAGTACAGAAGATGTCATTCAGACAGGCTCCTTCATGACACAGGAGCTAGCATCATGACGATTAGAGGAAATGTTAAAAGAAAACTTGGTACTTCAGCTCATACAATAACGGAACAAGATAAGAAGACAGAACTAGCAAATCTTGCTAATAAACTAGAGGAAAGCAAAACGACACTGCAGAATATAAGCAACTGAAGAACATTATCAACGTACAAATTCAAGCTTAAGATATGGATTCAAAGAAATGGGACGCTCAAGATTGCGACAACGACCCCCAAAGAATTTAGAAAAAAAGATGAGGAAGGAAAATAAATAGGGGGAAAAACCTTATGAACAAAAATCCAACCAAGAACCAGTAATACTGAGAAGAAACGACGATCAACAAAGGTCCCCCCTTCCCCCTCCAAGCCTAAAAGTACTCCTGATCATATTACATGACAAAACAAGATACGACTGCAAGATTGCAAGAACAAACAAAGCGACTGAATATTCAAAAACATTACCCGAATGCATAAAAATATATCTCAAGACCCCAGAATGGGGTTATAGAATTTTTCTCTCCCTATCAAAACCATTTGATAGCACTACACAAACGGAGACTTGATCCCATGGTACTAATCCTCCTGTTCAAAGATGAAAACAACATCTACAACCTTAAATAAATAATGCCAACAGAATCAAAGCAGAAGGACAACAGCCAAACGTCAAGACGTTCCAATGCTATTACAGTCAGCTGCATTTAACGGCAAAGCTTAACCCAGGTGTGTGAGTTGCAGGAAATATCATCAAAACAAACTCTTTCCCAAATGTGACAATTGTGGAGGGGCATATCCGACATTATATAGAGTTTGCCCCAAAAGACAGCAAGTAACATGAAAAGCTCCACATCAGGACATACAGGCTCCAAACAGAGCCAGAAGCTTAGCAACTCGACACACCATTGAGTAAAACTTGGAAAAGTTATTTGAGAATATAACGGCCCAGATCCTGTCTTCTTTGACGACGATGTTATCCAACACAAGCCCTCGAAAAGCCCCAAAATTAACTACATCCAAAACAAAGCTGCAAAACCATAGTCATTCCAATCTCAAACGTCTCAGGCAACGGGACACACATCTTATAGTAGTCGCATATCTGAAGTTTACTTAATATAATAGTATTAAGTTTGTAAAACCTGCTAAAAGTTCAGACAAAATCAATTTATCATCAACCAGCAGGCACCACAGATTATAATATATATATATATATATATATATATATATATATATATATATATATATATATATATATATATATATATATATATAGACTTACGTACATAGAAATCGTCCCAACCCAAACTTATGACTTCACCCGTATTTTTTTAAAAACTATAGGGGAAGGGGGCCCAAAGCAGGTACCCCGTCCAAAGCAGGACGGCGTAAATACGTATTTGTGCAATGAAATAGCACATATGTGTGAGTGCGACGGAAACATCTGAACACGCTCCAACATGAATCAGTCAAATCAAGGCGTCGGAGTCACGTGGTTTTGGCAAGAAGGATAAATGTTGTTTTTGGTGGAATTTATTAAAAAATATCAAGGTAATTAAATTTGAATTATTCGAATATGGTTAGAGTTATGTTTCCTTTAATATATGTCTGTCATTAAGCATGAATCTAGCTTGGAATTCGCAAAAAACGTTTACATTTCTCACTAATACATTGAGGTTATATTTTACACATTTTTAAAAAATGAGCCTTTGGGCAAAGGAGATACGGGTAAAGCAGGTACCCGTTTGCCCTGCTTTACCCTGGTAACTACAAATAGAATGGTACTTTTTTACGTTCTTGGATTTAAGGTTTGTGTTGTGGCTGATTGACTTCTATTAATTTTACAGATGCTACAAAAATATAAAAGAAAATCTCAACAAGCATCTTGGGGTGAAGCAACTATGAAGCTCGCCATGGAAGAAGCAAATCGAACATCCATCAGAAGTGCAGCCAAAAAATATGGTATAAATTTATCAACTTTGCAAAGGCACATTAAAAAATGTTCAGCGGAAAAGAAACTTGGGAGATTTCGCAGTGTATTTTCAGCCAGTCAAGAAACTGAATTACTTGAGTATTTGTTTCACATGGACAATCTCTTTTTTGGTCTGATCAGACAGGAATTTTGCGCTCTGGTTTATCAGTTTGCAGAAGCCAACATTTCACATCCATTTAAAAATAATTCTGCAGGCGATGACTGTTTCAAATCTTTTAGAAAAAGACGCCCTGAACTTACTTTGAGACAAGCAGAACCGACTTCAGTAGCTCGTGCCCGTGGTTTTAATAGACCCCAAGTAGAAAGGTTCTTCGATCTCCTAGAGGAGCAAATCGATAAGCACCAAATTGATTGCACAAGGATCTATAATGTAGATGAAACAGGTGTTCTGACGACCAGCAACAGACCTCCTAAAGTGCTCACTAAAACAGGAAAAAAACAAGTTGGTGTAATTTTCAGCACCGAAAGAGGAAAACTGACGACGATCATATGTTGCTGCAATGCTGCTGGCTCTTTTATACCACCCTTTATGATATTTGGACGTAAACGTATGAATGATCGATTACTAGATGGAGCACCACCAGGTACTGTAGCTACCTGTACGGACAACGGACTGACGATTTATTAGTATAAGATAATATTTTTATCTGATTTGTCTTTACCCGCTTTGCCCAGATGTCATACCCGCTTTGGGCATACCTTCCGGGCAAAGCAGGTCAAATGACACACTGTATATTTTTCGTTATAACTAAGAAAATTGTTAAAAGTTGCGTGATTTATGGTGTTACTTTCCAAGTTTGTTAAATAAGTATGTAGACTATTCAAATAAAACCAGTTTAAATATAAAAATGTGGCATTTATTTTAAAATAAACCTTAAGTGACCTGCTTTGGGCCTCCTTCCCCTACATCAGACTAAAATAAATTCTAATATAATTTGAAAGGTGATTTATTATGCTTTTACAGAATTATGAACTTATTGAAATTCCTTTAATATTAGGCTAAAAATTGTAAAATGAAATGAATGAAACAAATTATCATTTAATCGCCACAAAAAAAGATACCTTGACATTTAAGTAAGATGATAACAATGTCAATATTAAATCATTAATAATGGGTATGACCTTCTCTTGCTCTAATTACAGCTCGCATACGATTAGGCATAGATCTTATCAAGTTCGATATAGTTTCTTGTGGAATATGAAGCCATTCTTCTTCTACTGCAATAATGAGCTCTGAGATCGACGTTGGGGTACGAATTCTAGCTCAGATTCTTCGTTTCAGCTCAATGTTTCGATCGGATTTAGTTCGGAACTTTGCGCTTGCCACTCCATAACCCGAAACTTCTCTAATGAAGTCCTGGACAATTCTAGCAGTATGCGGCCTTGCATTGTTATGCATAAAAGTAAATTTGTCGCCAATATAATCGATATAAGGTACCACTAGAACCCCTTCAGTATACCAAACGCCTGTTAATCTTCCTCCTTCTCCAGGCCTAGCGATGCAAACAAGGTCTGTTCGTGCTGCCATAGAAATTGCAATCAAGATCATGCACGAACCGCTGCCGTAGCTAATCTCTTCTTCAATGCAGTACTCTGCCAGTCACTTCCTTGGTCTCCGATAAACTTTTTTCTTCGATCGCTTCCATAGAGACATACCCTGGTCTCATCGGAGAACAGAACAGACCTCCACTGATCCTATGTCTAGTTCACATGATCCCGTGCGAAATGCAGACGTGATTGACGGTAAGCTGGAGTAAGTTTTGAACCAGTTGCGGGATATTTAGGGGTCAGGTTTCTTTCCTGCAATCTTCGTCTTACTATCCATTGACTAATATTCACTCCTTGGAGCTCACAAAGGTCTATGTCCATTTTCCGAATTAGCTTGAAACTATTCCAGAGACAATAATTTAAATCTGTCAAAGTTTGTATATACTCATGATAACTTCCACGTAATATACGTTTCTTTTGTTTTCCGTAGCTACACTTCATAAACAAAAAGTTGTAGATTTTTTTATTATCTAGAACTTTTGTATTTAATCGCAAAAAAAACATTTTTAACCTTTAAATTTCCACCCCAGTTCACCCTGATAACTCGGTAGTAATTCGGATTATTTTTCCTTCATTTTTCGTAAATATTTTATCAATTTTTCGGTTAGTAGAATGCTGTAACGAATTATTTATTTTGGCGTATTTTAAAGCTAGGACGACTAAACGAAAGATCGAAACTCTCATAGCTAGCGAATATCATCTCGTAGAGTAAAGATCCCTGAAGATGCCTCGTGCAATCGTGGGCGAAACGTCGGATAACAATTCCAATTTGACACCGCCTAAGCCCAAGAACCATGATTTTCAAATTTCACTTTAGAAGTTCGTGGTTAACTTATCACAATACAAAAAAACCTTGGATTATTCAATAGGGCCAAGTACAGAAACCCTATTCGTCCCTATACTAACTAGTACAGAAATTGCTCAATAGATCGCATCAAAATTCTACATAAAAACTGAGTATATTGGTATGACACAAAACAGCAAAAAAAATTGTTTGTGCCATTTACGGGGCCTTTTTAAATGAACAATTCACATTATTTATTTTATAGAACGTAAAGCTAATTAGGAACAATACCGTATGATGTCAGTTTTTACATTTAACTGTAGTCGGTTTTAGCCTTAAGGGAAAAAAAAATCAAGAGACGTTTTAATTATGTTAATTGCCAACAATTTGTTGTTATTTCCTGACATGATTAAATTTCTCGTATTAATTAAGCAATTACAAGTCTGTTATAACTAATTGTAAGATGTTGGTGTTGAAACGATTTGTTTATCTTAAAGAAAATCTGCTTCTACGATGTTGATTATGTATGAAAAGAAGGGGAATAATACATGCTTGCAGTAGATATCCATAGTAATAAGTTTAAGGAGAGTAAATTATTATTAGAGGTGATATCAGTGAAATATTCCCATACGAATCGTTTTCCTGTGCTCTTATAAGAAAGTAATTTACAATAAAATTATGATTAATCCCAGAGTATAAAGTATATGTTAAAATTTCTATAATCTGCAGTGGAAGGATTCGAAAAAATTATTAGCAAGTTTTCCACAAGCATTTTCTTATCTAAAAAATTTGCTATGAAATATGCAATCAAAACAATCATATATAAAAATCCAAAATGGCATTTTTGCACATCCTGTCCATTTGTAGGAGTATTTATTAGTTTAATATAATATATATAACCTGTTCCTTGTTGGTCTATCGACATTATTTCTGGTCTATTGTAAAACTTGGTATAACCAAGATCAGGCGCGGATCCAAGGGGGGGGCGGTGGGGGCGATCGCCCCCCCCCCCCCCCCAAGAGCCTTGAGTTTAGGAAAATGGACCCGATTTTTCCTCTTATACTACAGTTTATTTAAGAATTAGAGAGAGTAATAAATCATTTTTTCTCTTCGGAAACTACCTGTGTTCTTTAGTCCGGTGTCTTTAGCAAAATCAGTTAGACATATATATTTTTTATAAGAATGGGTTAGAAATTTTATACCCAAAAATACCGGTCTATAATAATGGACTAAAACGTAGCCTTATTCTCTCAAAAAATTCGAAATTATTTAAATACTTACAAAATATCTATTATCAAAAATACAAAAAGTTAAACATATATGAAAAAATAAATTCGTCCATATAATACTAAAATATTTTTGGGGCTATCGGTCATTTTATTATTAATTAAAAATATTTTTAGGGTGTTTCAGTTTATTTATTTCTTAACCATGTGCAGAATTACAAGTAAGCACTAAAAAGGGATTCAAATGTAATTACTTTTTATATATTGTAATTAAAATTAGACCTACTTATTTTTATTTCTATTGTACTGATATTTTAATTTAATTTACTTTATTATATGGAAATACGATAGCCCCAAAAAAATAAGATAAATATGTTAATTCTACAGAAAAAGACACAAATACAATAATAAAATAATTAAAAACTTACGGCTAATTGGAATTAAATATATATAAAATTAAAGGGTGGGACACAAAAAAATAAAAATATATAAAAAAATAAAAAAAACATATAAACAACATTAAACAATAAAATACAACAAAAACGAAAATTCAAATAATAAATTGTGTTTACACTAATAAACATTACGTATCTTATTCCTAATCACAGTCAGTGAAACTATCTTCGTTCAAATTAATTATAATTGGTTCCTCTATCTCACTGATCATGAGATCGAGTTCTCACATTTTGTTTTATTCTTTTATCATATGGATTTTTCCCAATTTTCCGCAGTAACTTTATTCAAAAAAATCTTTCAAAAGTTTAGTTAAATTACTAATTGTGTTATTTATAGCAACTCTACCTTTTACTTGAAAGATATATTTACTTCTCCAACGGACAGTTTCCGGACGATTTATAGGAACAGATTTTCTATCTGGTTTTTCCCAGCAAAAATTAAGTTCTCTGAGCAATTTCCAGAGATCAGTTCTTTTAATTTCAGGTAAATCGCGATCTTCATTGATTTTAGTTAGAATTTGGTAGACGGTTGGGATCTGCTTCTCATAATAAAATGTATATACAACCCCTTTAATTGCAGTTTTCATCTCTTCTTCCAACGAGGTTTTCCGTCTGCCTGTGATCGAATGTGGCTTGGGAATACAAACAATTCCAGTCGTTTTTTCTCCTTCAGTATTCGGTACATAGTAGATTTTCCAACTCCTGTCATGTTGAAACACATCTTAACAGAGCTTTTAACATTATTATCTAATATTGATATCTTAAGGCATCATACACATTCATCGTAATAAGTTTTTCGTTGAGGAAAAAATGCCCTGGTTTAACGATATTTTAATAAATATAGAGGTGAAAGCCATATCTTTTGGATATCTCATTAATCTCAAATAATATATAAAAACAAGGATAAACGAGATAAATCACTAAGAACAACCTGCAAGGGGTACTTTGCTCACTAACATAAATCAAAGTAAACTATCAGAAATTTTATGTTGCAGTAAATTTATAAAATGTATTTAAATGTAATGAAATATAATTAGATTTACGGCAGTTCCCAGTTACCTGCGGCACTGGAGCAGGTACGTTGGAGGTTTCGGTAACAGTTTTATTACTCTCTCTAGTTCTTGAATAGAGTATAGGAATGTGTATGCTTGCGATCGCCCCCCCCCCTCTCCCAAGAGCTTTGAGTTTAGGAAAATAGAACCCATTCTGCCGTTTATATTAGGAATGAGTATGCTGTTCCCCCCCCCCCCCCGTTGACAACTTGTTTTTCTTGTCAACCTGTACTTTTTTTATATCACCGCCCCCCCCCAAAGAGAGAGGCTGGATCCGCCCCTGACCAAGATACCATCGAAAAAGTGAATGAAAATATGATTTAATATTAATCCGGGAATACATCCGTTCGTTCGTTTGGTTTCTTTTTGAAAATTTGCCGACGTTGCGTCAAAATTTCCTTTGGCATCTTCTGTACTTGCTGGTTGTAAATCAAATGAAATACAGTTAATATGCAGCAGGCTTTATACGCGGTCGTAGATCGAATTCCTTGATTGGCGTTGTATGTATACATATTATATATATATATATATATATATATATATATATATATATATATATATATGTATATGTATGTATGTATATACGAGGTCTGTTCCAAAAGTATCGCGAATTTTGTATTTTTTCAAAAATTATTTATTTATTCCTGAATATCTATTTTGTCCCCTTCAAAGTAATCCCCATTAGATATTATGCACTTGTGCCAACGTTTTTTCAAATCTTCGAAGCACTTCAAAAAATCATTCTTGGTGATCTTGTTCAGCTCCTCCTTCGATGCCGTCTTTATTTCCTCAATCGTAGCGTAGCATCGTCCTTTCATGGGCCTCTTCAGTTTCGGGAGCAAGAAAAAGTCATAGGGGGCCAGGTCTGGGGAATACGGTGGCTGCGGCATCATTAGTGTGTTGTTTTTGGCCAAAAATTCGCGCACAAGCAACGATGTGTGAGCAGGGGCGTTATCATGGTGCAAAAGCCAATTTTTGTTCTTCCACAAATCCGGACGTTTCTGGTGGATTGCTTCGCGCAAATTGCGCATAACTTGCTTCTTTTTTCTCTGCTACTATTTTCGTATTCTGTTTTATGGCCTTTTTGATATTGTTTTGTTTTAGAGCTGTTGTGATATTGTTGAGTTCTTCTTGGCGGTTCGTGGGTTTGGTTAGTCGCAAGAATCTGGAGATCAGTGTGTTGGCGACCGATTGTAACTGTGTTGGATGGTGGTGTGATTCGGCGTTCAGGTATCTCTTTGTATGTGTGAGTTTTCTGTAGACCGTATAATCGATGCTTAGGTTGTCGTTTCTGCTGACTAGAAAGTCAACGAAAGGTGGCTGCTTGTTAACTTCGACCTCCAATGTGAACTGAATGCGGTGATGAATGTTGTTTAGTTCCTCAAAGAATATATCTAAGTTGGATCTTCCGTGTGGCTATATGATGAAGATGTCATCCACGTAACGTTTCCAGAGGGATGCTTTTGTTTTGGTTTTTGTTAAAGCTTCTGTTTCAAAATATTTCATAAAAAGGTTTGCGATGACTGGTGATAGCGAAGATCCCATAGGAGCACCATCTGTCTATCAGTAGAAATTATTTTCATAGGAAAAGTATGTGTTTTTGACACAGTGTTCTGAGAGGTCGATGAAGTGATGTGGGAACTCCTCGTTCGTAGCAATCTGGTCTAGAGCTTCGTCAATTGGCATGCTTGGATACAGGGATTTGTCCAGGCTAGCAAGAATGTCATCTCTTTGTAGTTTTAATCCTTGAAGTATGCTAACCAGGTGATCCGAATTTTTCAGGTATGAGTCTGCATATTCGGTCGCCGATTGCATATTTTGTGCCAGGTATTTTTTCATTTGTTGAGTTGGTGAATCTACTCCACTTATTATGGGTTTTATTTATTTGCAGATTTTTGGTAGTCCATATAGTTTGGGACATCTACTTGTTTTTTCCCGAGGAACGATGCGCTTTTCGATTTCGTCTCCTAATAAGGCGGTTTTGATTATGGTTTTTGTCTTTTTTTCGAGGTATGTAGTTGGATCTCTTGTAACTTTCTTGTAGGTGTGGTCCTGAAGAATTTCTGTCATCTTGGTTTTGCATTTGGATATTTATCTGCTGGTAGAATGATGATCTTTTTGTTGGATGAAGGACAGATCAGAAGAAGGCACGCAAATACTGAACGCGGCTTCGCCGACCTCCCGCCGGAAGGCGTATATCTATTTATGCGGCTTTCACGGATTCCTCCGTGTGAGATGCAATAGCAGTGGATATCTCCACATTATGCCGTTGTAGTAGTAAACACATATACGCTTTGCGGCGGGAGATCGGCGAAGCCGCGTTCAGTATTTGCATGCCTTCTTCCGATCTGTCCTTTGCACAGCCAGGTGCATGTCGGTACCCTGATGAGTCTAGTAGAGACGAAACATGTACCTCTGCCGTATCATTGTGGTGGGAAGGATGTTTTGACTTTCTTCTCGGTATAGTGGTATAGGTAGGCCATCATCTCGATGATGGTGTAATAGGATGAATCGTGTTCTGTAGCAATTCATTCAAACTGTGCAACCTCTAACACGGAAAGGATATGATGGAACGAAGTTTGCAATTACTGTTCGCATTTTACTTCATATATATATAAATATATATATATATATATATATATATATATATATATATATATATATATATATGTATATAAGATGATTTAATATGTTTTGACAAGGATAATCTCGGTTTTTTTATTTTTCTCTTCCACAAAAATGATGCGATTTCACTGAAATTGGACGAGAGTATACTTTTTTGATTTCCCAGATAAGCTGTATTTTTTGGACCAAAATATTTACCGGTTGATTTTTAGTAAATTTATTTTAAAAAAATGGAAATTTTTCCACATATATATATATATATATATATATATATATATATATATATATATATATATATATATATATATATATATATATATATATATATATATATATAAGATGATTTAATATGTTTTGACAAGGATAATCTCGGTTTTTTTATTTTTCTCTTCCACAAAAATGATGCGATTTCACTGAAATTGGACGAGAGTATACTTTTTTGATTTCACAGATAAGCTGTATTTTTTGGACCAAAATATTTACCGGTTGATTTTTAGTAAATTTATTTTTAAAAAAATGGAAATTTTTCCACATACATATATATATATATATATATATATATATATATATATATATATATATATATATATATAAGATGATTTAATATATTTTGACAAGGATAATTTCGGTTTTTTATTTTTCTCTTCCACAAAAATGATTCGATTTCACTGAAATTCGACGAGAGTATACTTTTTTGATTTCCCAGATAAGCTGTATTTTTTGGACCAAAATATTTAACGGTTGATTTTTGGTAAATTTATTTTTAAAAAATGGAAGTTTTTAACAGCAAATTGTCTTAAAAATAATTGTTTGACAGAGTTTGGGTTAGGCTAGTTTAATGAAAAAAGAGAATTCTTTCTTCTTCGGATGGATATTCATTAATGGATGTTTGCGATCACATGCTCCATTGCTTCTCTATCTCGGGCGGTGTGGATCAGTGTTTGTACATCACGTAACCCTGTCCATTGTCTTATATTCCGAAGCCAAGACATTTTCTTCCTCCCCATTCCCCTTCTGCCCTCAATTTTGCCCTCAATCATCAACTGTAAGAACCCATATTTTTCGTTTCGCATGATATGTCCCAGATAGTCTGTTTTTCTTTTCTTAACTACTTCGAATAGTTCACCCTCTCTTCCTACACGCCCCAGAACTTCCTCATTTGTCTTCTTCTCCGTCCATGAGATTTTAAGAATTCTGCGATACAGCCACATCTCGAAGGCTTTCAGTTTATTGATATTACTCGTTTTTAGGGTCCAACCCTCCACGCCATAAGAGCCTAGAAACCGGAAAAACCGAAAAAGTTACTTTTTTCATTCCAGTTTTTCTGCTCATTGTAAAAACAATCTTTTGTGATGCAAGTAGTAACTAAAGCTTGAAGAAGAACTACTCATTTCTGACCACTTTTATTTTATTCAGAAAACTAGACAATTAATCATCAGGATTAATATTTTTTCTATTTATAAATCCTACTTTTATAAGTAAAATATCACCAATTAAAAATATCAAGTTAATTATGCTAATCATTCCTTTTACCACCTTAAATCGTAAACCAGCTGAGAGCAACCGTGCCCAATAAAAATCTAAATTAGAATACCATCGAAAATTAAATTTAAGACCAAAACTTTACCTAAATTGGGAACATAAAACATAAAAATCCGATGCCATCGTCGGCAAATGAACGCTACACTAGGTGGTCACGGCATATAAAAACTGTGTTTCAAATTTACCCAATTTAGAATGGAATTTGTTTATGATGTGACAATTAGGAAACAGTGAGCGGTGAACATCTTCAAAGGTGCCGACAAAGGTTCTAAAACGAGACTAAAATATTGTTGTCTAACAAGAAATTTTTCTTATATTTGCCGAAATCAGTAGCGTGGAAAGGATTTTTTTATCGAGGGGAGCTTGTTATGTAAGTTGGTTTAACCAGTAAATTAAATTTGCTCTTTTGTAAATTTTCCGCCTCAAGAAAAAAATTATCTTTAACTTTTATTAGATTATATACAGGGTTAATCAATGAATAAATTAAATAAATGTATAATTTCTTATTTACTTAACCTTCATTCCTTCCTCAATCACTTCCTATTGTTGTTTTGTTTTTCCCACTATATCCCTCTCCTATCTGCTGCTTTCTTAACATCGTCCTATCTTCTTCTTGGTCTGCTTTCCTTATTTTCCTCTTAGATTAGCATCTCATACAATTTTTCGCCAGTTTCCTGTTACTCATATGACACACATGACCGAACGACTCTAAACTCTTATATACTCGGCTTCTTCCAGTACGTCTCATTTCTTATTTTATCTCTCTTGGTCTTATTTTCTATCCTTCATAGAAATTTATTATCCATTTCATTCATACACATAGTGAATGTCTTACTACTATACATTATTATCGATCTTATCACTTTTTCCATTTCTGATCAGCTTTTCGATTTCCTTGATCTTCATTCTCACATTTATCTATATATCATTTGCAAAATCATTTCACTCAAATACGTCTGTTGTATTATTTTTAGTGGTTTTACTAATTTCTTAGCTTTCTGTATGACTTCATCTAATACTATTGAGAACAGTCATTTGCTTAGCACACACTCCCGTTTCAATTCTTGGATCTTACTATGTTTTTGTTCTTCCTATATATCTCTTTTATTACATCTATTATTATTTTATCTAAAGCCTTCCAAATTTCTACTTTTCCTACACGATCAAATGCCTTTTCTCTGTTTTTGTTCATGAGTTTTTCGCTTACCTACTTGTCGTATCGCAAATAAGTGTGTGCTTTTTTCATTCCTGGATCCATGTTGAGTGTCTTCTATACTTCCTTAATTATTTCTCTTATTCTTCTTTCCATTATGCTGATATTTTTCCGGAAATGCTTGCCAAAATAATTCCTTTTATTACCCTTGTAATTTATCGATAATATTGTTCCTGAATTCCATTCAGAAATTAGTACCGTTAGATTCGTCAAAGAATGCTTTTTTTCGAAAAGTAGTTGTCAAAAAGGGTTCGCCATTTGAAAATTAATAGTTAGAAATGAAAGCGTAATTTTGTCAACTTGTCTTATTCCTATCTTTCATACTAGTAACTAAAACTTTGCGATTGTATTTTTTTGACATCACCTAAGGACCTTAGATTAGTTTGCGTCCGATCATGGCCACCTAGATGCAATTTTAAAAGTGGCTCTAAAAAAATGAAGTAGGCGTAAAAAGTTTTTAAAATGTCAAATTCTGATCTAGAATTGTCTCAGAAATCCAAAAATGTTAAAATATACAGGGTGTTCCATTTAAAAATTCAAAACCGGGGCCATTTCCGGTGAAACCGGAAGTGGCCGGAAAGTGGAAAATATGCGAAAACTCTCCCCTTCACATACCATTTACCTGTACCAATTCTCATTTTGATACACATAATACTCTAGAAATTATGGGTCTTCCTAATGAAGTTATAATAAACTGAGAGCAAAATTCACAGAAAACAGTTGTCTATTTAAAATCTAAATTCCTTGATATCTATACATACTCTGGACCTTCAAACATACCCCTGTAGAATTAGCATAAAGTCAGAACTAGGTCCCTGTTTTTTGAACGATGAATAACGTAATAATATTTTTATTTATATTTGAAAAAGTGTTGATAAACAGTAGATATTTAATTTATTGGTACACACATACCGATTTTATGCTATCCTTTTCTAATTACATTATTTAAACGAGTGTCATATGCTAATCGGTACGTCAATTTTGATATGAATATATGGTTGCCTAAATTATTATTATTGTTATTTTCACTATGTAAACAATATTTACCAATAAAAGTAAGTTTTTAAATCCTCTTTTTGTTAACATTAATTGTAAACTTCGCATTTATAGTAATTTCTAACACTTAAAAGTACTGAAAAAACTGAAAGAAAAGATAAGTAAACATGTTTATGCCTGTCAAACATCAAAAAAGCGTCTCCCCCACCGACCATAAACAGCCTTCAAACAAATCTGTTGCTGTTTAAATCTAAAGTATGATCGAAGCTCTGGACTAATAAGGAGCTTAAAACTATTAATTCAGCTAAAAATAAAGAAGTATAGATGGAGATAGAATTAAATTAATAAGGGTCTTTCTAATGAAGCTATAATAAACCGAGAGTAAAATTCACAGAAAACAGTTGTCTATTTAAAATCTAAATTCTTTGATATCTATACATACTCTGGACTAATAAGGGGCTTAAACTATTATTTCAGCTAAAAATAAGGAAATATAGATGGAATAGAATTAAATTAATAAACTACAGTTTTGCTCCTACAGGCAGTTAAAGAAAAAACAATAGCTAGTTTATTTTCATCTTTTTTATTTAATCTCTGTTGACCACGTCACTGCATGAAACTGCCAAAATATATCTGGTTTAGCCCTTTTCAAAGCAAACAGTTAACACACGCCAACAGTCCTCAGGTTCCAGTCTATTTAAAATGTAAATAATAAATGTGATATTTCTACTAAGAAGCCGTTTGTGCCAATCTTTGTTTACTTTCGCACATTGTTATTACTTTGTGTTTGTTATTTTTAGCAGGTTTTTATTGGTTTGTTTTGGACCTTTTCCAATATAGAGCTGATCATGATTCTCAGTAACAGCTAAACATTTTTGATACTGAAAAAGTTTAGGCTATCCATTGTTTACAGCTTGTTTTTAGTAAGTAATCATAAAGACCATAGGTGATTCCAGGGTCTTTACACCTGAAAATGTTATTTTATTGGTATCTATTAATATAGAGTGAGTGAGAAGCAGGCGCAGATGCACGGGGGGAGGGAGAGTATTTGCTAGGCTCGCCTCACACTACCTATAAAGAACCAAAATCAACTTAAATGCATACCCTGCAATCACTATTAACTATATATTAGTCACTTGCCAAGCTTTAGTGGACCTACAAGTTAAACACTACACCTCTCTGTCAACAGAATAACAGAAATCGTTCCATTTCTAATAAAAGCATTTATGTACAACTAAATAGGAAATGATAATATTTTAAATATGAATAAAAATAAAAAATAAATACAAATATTTGGAAAAACACCAAAAGGCTCTACTGTCGACAAGCCTCTAATCTCTCTCTTCCTTTCCCTCTATCTTGTTTCCTAAATTGAAATATTTTGAAGAAAGGGCGTCGAGAAGCAATAAAAAGCCAAATAGCAACAAATAACTTAGGTTATATATTCTTGTAGAATTTACCAACATAAAAATTTTCAAAAATATGTGGTAATTAGTTTGGCATTTCGGTTTAGCGCTTTATCATTTTTAGTAAAAAAATTTAATAATTTTCAAATTACTTTATATTGTTTAGAATTTATTGGCGACCTGTTGCTTTTTTGTGTTTATGAATTTACAATTTTCTTGTTATTTCCTCGGAATTTTAATAACAATTTATATATAATAATATGATAAAATTAAATACGTTCTAAAAATACCATCTGGTAATTATTTGTAGCAACATAATGAATAATGACCTATCGACTTATCATAAACTAAATCTCTCAGAGCAATTATATAAATTACGAATCAATATAGCCAGAACATGTATCTCTAAATCGTTACAAACAAATGGCTGTGGAATATAATTCCTATTATGTTATTGGACAACAATCGCCCTAATTATTATCAACCCCAATATATTATAATATGACTTCCATTTAATAATAATATCACTAATATGAGGGTAGTCATATCATTTAAATAGAATTGTGACTACAGTGCCGGCTTAAGAATATAAGAGTTTTGAAACACATATACAGTATATATATATATATATATATATATATATATATATATATATATATATATATATATATATATATATATATATATAATTTTAGCAGAGGCACTCGAAGAACTAACATTAAAAAACTCAGTTATTAAATGCCCATTCTTTTACTGATATGTTGATGATTGCAACATATTTTCATGGAAAATTTCAATTCACCATAGAAATAGAAGAAAACAAAAAAAAATATTTCTAGGATACTCTCCTACATCACTGAGATATCATAGGAAAACTGAATGGTACGCCACCCTATAACCTAAAAAAAAGCTTGTCATAATAGGCCTTGCTGATCGTGCAATAAAACATTTTATAAGATGGAAAATAAAAAATAATAATAAAAACAACATAAAATTAATATATTTAGGTAAATCTTTCCCGTTTGTGAATGGATAGTTACAGCAGTTCCAGCATCTATTCAGGAAATATGATTTGCAGCTTTGTCATGAAGCCCATTATCTTTCATCAAGGAATTTTTTCAAACTAAAATCAAAAACCCCTAAATTAAAAAAAAAGTAAAGTTGTGTACGAAAGTCCTTGTAGGGACTATAATGTTATATACATGAGACAAACAAGCCAATATTTAGAAAGTATCCTGAAAAATCACAAGAATGCTAAAAAAATATTATAGCACTGATAAACCATGAAAAAAAACAAAACAAAAAACAGATTAAATTATTATTATTATTAGAAAAGTCAAACCAATGATTCATAAACACAAGTACAAACTTTATTAAAATAATACAATTATGTCAGTGGGTGCAGTAAAATTTAGAAATCACCTTATCTATTCTTAATTAAAGATGATTAATATTATTTAATGTGCACTGTTTTATTGGACTTAAGACTATTAAATCTGGCAATGTTGTATATAATGTATGAACGGTTAAAAATGATTAGTGTCTTAATATATGTAATTTTATTTTAAACAATCTAAAAATAATTTAGTGTGTACCGTTATTATAAAAAAGTGATCTTGATACAGTGCAAATTAAACAATTTATTTTATTATTAACTACAAATCTTCATTATAAAGTTAGTATATATTTATTTTATCAAACTATTTTTAGGCAAGTCTAAAATTTCTATTTCTTACACGTTAAATAAATACCTTTTAATCTCCAGAATTTTTTTATCCATGTTCTAGGTTTCTCCCTTATTTAAAAACTTAAAAAACATTTTTCCTTTGACAACTATTGTAACTTTTAAATATTTTTCATAGCTGCTTGCTTAGTGATATTATTTATTTATTAAACTTCTTTTTCTCCCTACCCACGCACTATGTTTCTTCCCTTTTCCAAATTTTAATGAATGAGACCAGCGATGTTAACTCTACCACAGATTAATCTGCACTGTCTCTTTTTATTTGTTTTTTTTTAAATAACAAATAAAAGTATTGAGGTTATATTACCGTTAATAAAAAAGACTAGCGATGATTACACTACAACCGATTAATATACACTCCCTCTTTTTCTTTCAAAATAACAAATGAAAATTTTGAGGTTATGTTACTTTTCACGAACAAGGCTAACGATGTTTACTGTACAACTGATGGACCTGCACTCCTTAAAAAAAACGAATTTTCGCTTTTATAGTTATCGGTGACGATTTTATTTTCAAGCCTTTAATTTTTATCAACAGCCGCATTTAGCTGAAGATATTGCTAAATCGCGGAAAACACTGCCATTTGGTCAGTTTTAAAAACGTCAGACGGCATTTGAAGGTGTGTGTCAATACGGATATTTTAAGTCATTGTACTCTTTTTACCTCCTCAATCGTTGTTCAGGTTAGTTCAGATATTATTGGTAGGTGTTGAATAAAATAAAAAGACTAGTTCTTCAAAATTGTTCAAAACGTTACTAGAGGTCGTGATAAGTAAAGATCTAACTTAAGCTGTACTCGGTAAGCTGAGAAAAAATGTGTTTCAGGCTGATTTTCCTGCCTTCTGGAAGTCTGGCCTATATGAACTAATTGACAGTTGGAACAGGGAACCTTATAAACTATGCAGGACGC
The DNA here is from genome assembly GCA_034092305.1 of Diaprepes abbreviatus. Classification (NCBI taxonomy): domain Eukaryota; kingdom Metazoa; phylum Arthropoda; class Insecta; order Coleoptera; family Curculionidae; genus Diaprepes; species Diaprepes abbreviatus. The sequence continues at coordinate 511,489 of JASJET010000034.1, read as the reverse complement.
CTCATGTAGCTGTAACAGCGTTTTGATTTTAGAATAAATCTTAGAGAGAGTAAGTAGTTGTTTTCTAGCTATTTTAATATCTGTATTTTTAAAAATATTCATCAATTTGTCAGTAAGATTTTCTATATGCGATAGAGTGTGAAAAACTGAATTTGTACTCTTACATTTAAAAGAGTGTTAACTGAGCTTAAAGATTGAGTATGTAACAGAGACAGTTGAGAAGGTATTTCAAAAATGTTTTCCGGAATATTGTATTTAGTATTAAGAAAAAGGTGTACAATCAGTGTGTCCTGCAAGTTTTAACATATAGCGCAGACGCCTTGACACTTACCAAAAATTCGGTGAAAACAACTGGAACTGGTCATATCACATTGCGAAGATGCTGGATGGAAGACAGATGAAAAGGATTCTAAAATAGCTACATAAACTGAAAGCGAAGCCAAGATGTAACAAACTGGATATCGCTGACGCAAGGTCTGAAAAGTTGGGACGAGTTGAGGTAGTGGTTTCTAACAACAATGATGATGGTAACACTGAACAGTACCAAACAAAGTTAAAAATAAATAATCTATTTTTTTAAGGAAATGTAATATGAAAGGGAGGAAAAACTATTAAATGAAAACCAAAAGTTACACTACTAAATATTTCTTAAAAGTTTATTATAATTCTGAATTTTGTTGAGAAATAATTTTTTTATGTCGACCGCTGAGACTGCAAGTGATTACCCGTCAGTCGGAATCCCTAAGCCGGAACTGGAGTCACTTGCCTTTTAAATAAAAACGATGTTAAACAGACAAATGGAATATATTTTGTATACATTACAATTCTAATGGCCAGACAAGTATACAAAAGGGTCGAAACAGACTATCAATTTATTTTATCTGATATACATTTGGAAATATTACCTCGCAATTTAGAACTTTATCTTTTTGTATGATTGCATAAATCGAGCGGCAATTTATTTATTTATTGCTTCTATAATCAGTGGCGGATCTGGAATATTACTTTGTGAAAAATTTAATTTAAGATTAGGATTAAATGAGGAAGGAGAGGTAGTCCGAAAATTTAATAAATTTATACTAGGCTTTTCTTGCATTTAATTGCATTTCCTTAACATATTTTAAGTTTTCTAACAGAATGTACTCATTTTTAATACAGGGAGTACTATAATTATGGGAACAAGGAAATCAGAAGTTCGTTAGGGGAAAAAAAAGGGAAATGGAAAGGATTTTTTCTCTTTGAATGTTCGTATTGTATAACAAGTTCCTCATATCTTTGAGTTTTGGGCGTCCTTGTATCTTTATGCGTATGAGGATTATTTCATATAATCCATTCCAAAATCATGAATTTTTCATTCTATTGTCGCGAAAAATCTCTTCATTTATCGCTATTTTTCAATTAGAAGTATGTAATATATATAGTAAACAAAAAAAAGATTTTTGATTGTTGCAGGTCAAAGAAACATATGGATTGTGGGTAATTTAGGCTAACCCTTCAGTGTTGATTTCGTACCCCCATTCTCCGAAAGGGAAATATTTCAAGGGATGCTGTTATTGGTCAGCTAAACTTCTGCACTTTTATTAATAAACCAACTGTGTTAAAAATGACTGCTGGATTGTTTTTATGTTTGTTTGTAATATTATTTAGTAAATTTGTTTATATAATGTTATTACTTAGTGTTAATTGTAGGCATAATAGCGATACTATCTAAGAAATTTATTATATATTTTTTAATATAATTATTTGTGAAAAGTGAATTTATATAAATTAATAATATTTTATTACCATTGTAAATACAAACATTGTCTAACAAAATTAATAATAAAAAAATACTAGCCTGAAAAATGGTTTTTAATCCTATTTAATTTGGATATTTAGGCTGTCATTAACAATGTAAAAATTGACTTTAAAATCAGAACAATAATCTGTAATACCTAAAGTTTTTGTTACAATAAAATAAAAAATGTTTGGCAACTAAATCTAATACACAAGTTACTTACAAATATTTCATATTAGAAAAAATAATTAATGTACTTTTTTTAACATACCCTAAATAAAAACAAAAATTATGTATTATATGATGTATTTCGTCAACAGAAGTAAAGGGTTTTCCAATAAGAGGTGTTATTTTGATATTCAAAGAAAAATGCCATTTTTCAAGATAAATGATCGGATATTTATTACATTATAAAGAGGAAGGTATGCCGTTAATGATGGAAAATAACATCAGCCAAATGACCACCACGACCATGCCTACAGGACCATATCCTTTTCATGAAATTTTCCATAACCAAATCGCAAAGTGGCTGCCCTATGTCCTCGATAGCCTCACGAATTCCATCTTTGAGGTCTTGAATCGACGCTGGGCTGTTGGCGTAGACTTTGTCTTTCACGTGGCCCCAAAGGAAGAAATCGCAAGGTGTCACATCACAAGATCTCGGTGGCCAATTGTGATCACCTCTTCGAGAGATAACACGGCCCGGAAACTTTTCCCGTAAAAGATCAATGGTTTCGTTGCTTGTGTGGCACGTAGCGCCGTCTTGTTGAAAGTAAACGTGGTCCAGATAAATACCATCCAATTCCGGCCATAAAAAATCATTAATCATCTCTCGATAGCGCAATCCATTCACCGTAACTGTTGCTCCAGCCTCATTTTCGAAAAAGTAAGGTCCAATGACCCCGCCGGACCATAAACCGCACTAAACAGTCACACGTTCAGGATAGAGAGGCTTTCCAACAATAACTCTTGGGTTTTCCGAGCCCCAGATGCGACAATTTTGTTTGTTGACGAAGCCACCGAGGTGGAAATGGGCCTCATCACTGAAGATGATTTTTCGATGGAATTCCGGATCATTTTCATGCATTTCAAGAACCCAATCAGCAAAGGCACGACGTTGTTGATGATCGGCCGGCTTGAGTTCTTGCGTTAACTGAACTTTATAAGCCTTAAGACCCAAATCTTTATGCAAAATACGGTGTAATGACGTTTGTGGAATCCCTAATTCCAAAGAACGACGAGGAATGGACAAACCTGGGTTTTCTTCAACACTTTCGGCTACAGCAGCAATATTCTCGGCTGTTCTTGAGCGACGTGCACGGGTTTTCTTCTTCACATAACTAACTTGTCCCAACAGCTCGAATTTTTTCATCAATTTCTTTATTGCGCTCCGACAAGGTGCTTCATGACGACCCAAAAATGTTCGAGTTTTACGAACCGTCTCTGCCAAATTTTCACCATTTTTATAGTGAATTTTAATAATTTCAATGCGTTGTTGAAGCGTGTATCGTTCCATCTTTATTTATGGCGAAGTTTCTACTTGTCAAACGTCAAAAACTTACAGCTTCAAAAGTGACATCTACCGAAATAGCGGGCTTTTCAAAATGACACCTCTTATTGGAAAACCCTTTACAAGGTATGTCGCCATAATTATTTCAGCTTCACCCAAGTTAGATGATCTGAAAGAGACAAAACAATATGGATACATTGGGTATATAATTCAGAACTGTTTGTAGTGATCGAGTTTCTAAAATGTTTATTCTGTAAATCTCAATATTTTATATACAATGCGTGTAAACAATTCGAGATTTATTATTTATAAATAATTGAGACTTACTGTAGATAAAACTGAAAAGTATAAATATGATTTACGAAATTTAGTCATTAAAAATATAATATTCATGCACTTATTTCAAAGTTTTGCCAAATTGAGACGTAAGACAGGTGTAGTATCTCTTAGAACAATAGTCCAACTAACAATTGTCAATAGTCTTTTTTCACTATGTGATGGTGATCCTGGTAGTTTATCAACACCAATTTTTTTGGTTATTTCTCTTCTAATTTTAAGGGCTTATTATTCTAAGCTACTACTTTCTAAATATCTAAAAAAAAATAAGTATATTTTGAAAATACATTAATTCATTGTTGACCATCTTAATGATATAAATATCACACCTGCTTCTAACGCCAATTCTTTCGGAGTTTTTGATAAATATCACATTAAATTTATTATAAATTTAATATTGCTATAGCATAGGAAATGCTCGCAGAAAAATTCTGATGAGTTTTTTGGATTTCTTTCTAGAGCTTTTTTACATTTTGTTCTACATACGAGCTATTAAAAAAAATTCTTAAAAAAGACCATAACTTTGTAAAAAAAGTGGCACCATGATCCTAAGTTGTTTCAATTATGTTTTTAGATATATATGCATAACCAAATCTAAAATTCTGGAATAATCTAAGTCTTAAAATAAACATTTTTTCTATTTGAAGTTTTTTTCTATCTCTCGGGGTTTGCGATAAATCTATCGATCATTGAAGGAAAGACATATTTTTTTCGTTAAAAAAGCTATATTTTGGTCAAAAATGCACTTAGAACAAAATTTCACAAAGCATTTTAAAGCTCTTGGCAAAACCAGGAAATAACTCTCTTATCAGAAGTTTCCTATGAGTATTTCCTGCGAGACTGCATTGATATTAGCCAAACCAAGAAAAAACATTTTTTTTTTCACCTTTTTGTTCTCAAATAAAACTTTTAAGAGATGAAAAATTTAACTTGCACTTTACATTACCTGAAATTACCGGAAAAGATCTTTAAAATGCTTTTTCGACAATTGTACGATTATTCCTCACTGAAATATACAACATTGCAACTCTACTTGTTTTCACCTTGGGTGGGCAAAAATACTTGGCGGACACTGTATGTATGTTTGCATTGGTTTCGTCAACAGTATACAATTAAATTAAAAAATATATACAGGGTGAGTCAACGATTGGATGAAGTAATTTTGTGCCTTTTCGGTGAAATTAACAAAGAAACTATATTTATTGTTTGATACAGTTTATTTTTACGCAGATTTTAAAAATATTTAGGACTCTACAGGGTGAGCCAAAAAACTAGGACAGCATAAAGTTGTATTTTTTTAAATAGAACACCCTATATACGAATCATACTTTCGATTTAGCTTATAATTTTAAATCTTTTTTATTAAGGGTTTACTATAACAAAACTTTATAGTTTCTGAGATAATTAAGTTTAAAAAAAAAGTCACATTTTCAAGCATCAATTCAATCCTAAATAACGTTTTCAATTTTGTGACAAATATATTCAAATTTGGAATTTAGCAAGGCCAAGGACAAGTTAACATAATTTTTACCTAATATTTGCAATAAAAGCTACAGGGTGTTGAACACATCGACTCAAATTTGAACAAGTTTAAATGAATAAATATCTTTTTTTTTAATGGTACACCCTATATATTTTCATGTTATTTAATAGAGTAATAAAAACCCTAAAAGTTTTGTTCATTATATCCTATACCTATTTATAATAGTTTTTGAGATATTTCAGTTTTTCTTATTTTCCATACTTTTTTACCGAAATAGTCTTCATTATCATAGTAGCCATGGCAAAAACAATGTAAAAAAACATTTTTCTGTGTGTCAAATTTATAACCGCAATCGCTTCTTTTGGTTTTTATGTAGTGTAGTTTGTTTTTTTTTGCATTCATCTTATATTGTAAAATGAATTTTCCAAAGAATGAGTTAATAGATATGATTTATACAATAGGAGAGGCTCAAAAAAATTGCCTTCTTGCTCAAAGAATTTACAAAATGAAGTATCCTGATCGACGCCAGCCTAATACCCATACTTTTCAAAACTTAATGCAAAGATTTAATTCTTCTGGTACTGTTGATTATCCAAAACGTAAAGTGGTCAACAAACCAGTAAGTAATGAAGAAAAAGAACTACAAGTATTGTTAAATGTTCAGGAAAATCCTTATATTGGTAGCCGTCAGTTAGTAGCATTATGTGAAACGTCACAATCCACCGCTAATCGTACTACCAAGAAATATAGGTATCATTCATATCACATGGAATTACACCAAGAATTGCATGGACAGGATTTTGAAAGTCGTGTAAACTTTTGTCGTACAATAAATGCGGAGATTCAATTAAATCCAAATTTATTATGCAAGGTAATGTTTAGTGATGAAGCTACTTTTAGAAGTAACGGTGCCGTAAATAGACGCAACATGCATTATTATGCCACAGAAAACCCATTTTGGATTAGAGAGGTGCAACATCAAAACCACTTTCTACAAGAAGAACTACTTCAACTGCTTCAAGGTCTCGATAGGGATGAGCTCGACAGTATGTGGTTCAAGCACGATGGTGCGCCTCCGCATTACCATCGTGAAGTTCGTGCGTTTTTGGACCAACGATATCCGCAAAAATGAATTGGACGTGGGGGTTTCATTGAGTGGCCACCAAGGTCTTGCGACATCACCCCATTAGATTTCTTCCTATGGGGTTATATTAAAAATAAGGTGTATGTTAATCCACCAACAACAGTGGAAGATATGCGAAACAGGATTAGGGATACCTGTAGAACAATAACGCCACTAATTTTGTCCAGGGTCCGAGAAAATCTGTAAAAAAGACTAAATTTGTGCATTGCACAAGAGGGTCGTTTATTCGAAGACTTATTAAAAAGAAATAATTAATCTCAGTATTTAATAGGTAATTTTTTTGTTTCAATTTAGTATAAAAGTAAATATGTATTTGTCTTGTCGTTATTGTTGTGTTAATTTTTTCACATTATGTTTAATTAAACTATTGCCGTTGTAATATAACGAATAATGTATTTCATCATATTTAACCACATTCTGTTTGTTTCTGTAGTTTCTTTTTATTATTTTATATGGCTACTATGATAATGAAGACTATCTCTGTAAAAAAGTATGGAAAATAAGAAAAACTGAAATATTTCAAAAACTATTATAAATAGGTATAGGATATATTGAACAAAACTTTTAGGGTTTTTATTACTCTATTAAATAACATGAAAATATACAGGGTGTACCATTTAAAAAAAAGATATTTATTCATTTAAACTTGTTCAAATTTAAGCCGATGTGTTCAACACCCTGTAGCTTTTATTGCAAATACTAGGTAAAAATTATGTTAACTTGTCCTTGGCCTTGCTAAATTCCAAATTTGAATATATTTATCACAAAATTTAAAACGTTATTTAGGATTGAATTGATGCTTGAAAATGTGACTTTTTTTCTTAAAACTTAATTATCTCAGAAACTATAAAGTTTTGTTATAGAAAACCCTTAATAAAAAAGATTTAAAATTATAAGCTAAATCGAAAATATGATTCGTATATAGGGTGTTCTATTTAAAAAAATACAACTTTATGCTGTCCTAGTTTTTTGGCTCACCCTGTAGAGTCCTAAATATTTTTGAAATCTGCGTAAAAATAAACCGTATCAAACAATAAATATAGTTTCTTTGTAAATTTCACCGAAAAGGCACAAACCTACTTCATCCAATCGTTGACTCACCCTGTATATAACATACCTTAAAGCTAGAAAAAACAAGAAACAGTTATATTAGTTAGTATCATTAGATACTTGTTATAATATAAAAAATGGAAAATAACTTAATCTAATATTTAATAATAAAAACCACAGATTAAAATCCTAAAACAACCAACAGGAAAGAAAAAAATAAAACGATAAGAACACAATCCGTAGTACTGGTCAGCGAAGGACGCAACGAAATAACTCAGTACACAGTAAAAGAGTCAGTACATCCTACAGGCTTAAGTATTCGTTAAAAGAATAAAATGATTCCCGAACAAGAAATTTTTTTATTTCTGTTTTGAATTTATTACTTTTTGATATGTTTTTTTAATTTTGCAGGCAATTTGTTAAACAGAATAATGAAATTATATATTGGGGATTTCTCAAAGAATGCCGTTCTATGTTTAGGTATACTAAGAATGTCACTATTTCGTGTATCATATCTGTGACCCTGGCCAAAAATTTTAAACTCTGAGTAATTTTGTTTTACATATTAAACGCATTTTAGAATATAAATAGAGTAAAAACTCAAAATGCTGTTTTCCTTAAAAATGGGTCTACACGAATCCGTCGGCTTAAAACCAAATATCAACCTCAGTATTGTTTTCTGAGCCAGAAACACTCTATTCACCTCACACCCTCTTCCCGAAGACATGACATTGCTTGACAGATGACTGTATGGCAGAGAATAATACACAATCAGCAATCCAGCTCGGTCTAGAGATGACCTCATCTGCAAAATAGCAAAGAAGGCAGAATTTAATTTTTTACGAACATGTTCTATATGGGAAAAGAAATGCAGCGATTCATCAAGCCACGTACCTAAAAATTTAGCATAAGCTGAGGTTTCAATATTATATGTTACTTTATCCTCTGCCAGCAATGGTTTTTTAATATTGAAATTTATATATACAGTCTTTGTTGGGTTAAGTATTAACTGATTACGCTGACACCAAATCTCCAACTCCTCACATAACCCTCCCGCTGTACGCAACAACTCCTCTGGGACATCCGCAGATATAGGTATCGTGGTATCATCAGCAAACATAACCAACTTTCTCCTACTGATGAATCTAGGTAGGTCGTTAACATAAATCATAAACAAGAGAGGCCCCAAAACCGACCGCTGCGGCACACGCAAGGCGACTTTTTTGCACTCTGATTTACTTTTTTGGTATCGAACAAACATACTCCCCCAAAATGCTTCGAATTCAGGAAACTAGACTCGACTCTGCCTATTACACTAAGAATGTGAATTAGATTGGCATCTCCCCCCTCATCGACAACTCACATTCGCTTGCGAAGTTATTCGTGTTATTTTTGTCATATTCTATAATTTATTTGATTTAAAAATAACAGTGTTATAACATTTAATTGAAAATACCCACTAGGCCGGCACTGTTTCTATCATATAAATTATTCATAACCATTTTATACTAGAAGTAGATTATTTCAAGTAATAATACTCTACTTCTAAGTATTAACCGAAATTAAACACGATTTTGTTAGATTTAAAATTCACATTATTACCCCGTTTACAGGAGGTGGGTTTGTCTTCCTAGATAGTGCATTTCGTGCTGAGAAGTTGGTATATAGTCAAAGTAATTTATCTATGCCGGGGTAATAATAGTTGCCAACCCACTTCTTTGTATAAATTATTCTTTAAAGTATTGAAAACAATAGCTTTTAAGTTCGAACAATAAAACATTCAGTTATTCGTATATTGTAACTGATGACTTATCGACTTGGCTATTTTATTTTTAATATTATTATTGTGAATACGTTTATCGACCTATAAATTGATTATATATCATAGTTGTAAAATCGTAAATTTATTTCTCCAAATTTGGTAAAGAAAAACTCTAAAATTAAAAAAAAAAACCTTAGCAATACCGTGTAGGCACCCACTAAGAAAGAATTATTCAAAACTCGGAAACCCAAAGGATGAAAATGAGATAAATATTCATTTGATCGATTTCTCTTGATCAAATAGGGATATGGACTCGATTTTGGTTTCAAAAGATAACTCACAACAATATATAAAAGTTAATTTCTTGATTTTCGATGTTCCCATTTTAAATGTGAAATAAAATTTTTATAAAAAAATTGAACCGACTTCTAAAAGTGCGCTTAAATGTGAAAAATAACTAGAAATTTTTATATGAAATTGAAATTTTTGAAGTCGGCGCCAAACTAATACCTTACAAAATGTGATTCGCATAAACAGATTAAAAATACTTTATTTGTAATTGCTTCCGTACCATACTTTGTATATATTAGTAGCTATTTATTTCATTTACAAATAAATGGGCGCCAACTTCAAAATTTTCAATTTCATATAAAATTTTATAGTTATTTTTCACTTTTTAGCGCACTTTTAGAAGTCGGTTCAATTTTTTTATAAAAATTTTATATTTCTATTTTTAGTATTCAAATTCATTATGATATCCATATATCATTTGAACTAAGTATTAATGGAGATTAGTATACCTTGCAATGACTCCAAGGTGGCAAAAAAGTACCCATTTTATCCAAAGTTGTAAGTCACTCTAAAATGAACCACTAAAAATTCTTTGGTTCTTAAAGTTTTCCAAATACCAGTAAACTTGTATCAAACAAATATTTAGTCTGTCATAGTAAATCCTCTATATTAAATTTCAAATTAATTTTAGATTGGTAATATAGGCCCCAAAACTTTCCAATATCGATGTTTAAAGAACCTGAGATATAAATTTCTTAGCTCGATATATTTTATACTGCATATTGAGTTTGTATACGCCTCAAGAACCCCACAATTTCAATTTTAGGCAAAATCAGAATATGTAAAATTTTCTGTCCCTCATATTATATCTTGTCAACCGAATAGTCGGAAAAAATTAACTTCATATTCGTAATACGGGACCCCGAAAACCCTCTAATATCAGATCTGAAAAAATGCGAATAAGGTAAAATTTTCAACCTACCCTATTGCATCCGCTATATTGAATTTCAAAAAAAAAAAAAATAAGTGTTAATCTAATCTAAACCTAAACCCTTCAAAACTCTTTAATACCAATTTTGAATGAAATGGGGAAATTTAGAATTTCTAGACTTATATTTCGCTTTTTACATCCTCAAAAACGATTCAGTCCTACCTTTGAAAAAAATCGAAAAATGCAAAATTTTTAGTCCGCTATCTTGAATTTGCCAGTTGTAGCGGTTTTTGGGCGTCCCGAGCGCTCATCACCTTGAATTGATGTACAACCACGATTAAATTCAGCAGTCCATATTTTTACTATCGAAAACGAAGGAGAAGAATACTTTAAAGTAGAATCTAACTCATTTTTAATGTCCGTAGGGGTTAAGCCCTTTAAAACAAAGTACTTTATAACCGCTCGCACTTCAATTTTATCCATCTTTCACAAAATATCGAACCTTATGTGTTTACTCGATCGCCACAAACAAGCAACTGAACGCAAACATCTGAAACTTTGCAGGGTGTCATCTCAAGGTTAATGCTTACAAAATATTATAGTTATTTGATCCTACTAGCGCCCTCTCTGTTTCAGGCCGAGAACTTATCGAACCGTCTTTGTATATATTTTTAATAGTTTGGGCTGTGCGTTGATGTGTCAGACATTCATTCAGAGAGGACAAATCCGCCGTGTATAAATACAGATTTTCCTCCAGATATCACGTGACGTAAAGTTGTATATAGCAATTTTTCAAAAAAAAAATTGTGAAAAGTGTATATTCAGCTCTAGCTTGAAATGTATACTGTATATCAGGCGCGGATCCAAGGGGGGAGGGCGGTGGGGGCGATCGCTCCCCCCCCCCCCCAAGAGCTTTGAGTTCAGGAAAATAGACCCGATTTTGCCTCTTATACTATAGTTTATTCAAGAACTAGAGAGAGTAATAAATCATTTTTTACCCTTTTTTCTTCGCAAACTACCTGTGTTCTTTAGTCCGGTGTCTTTGGCAAAATCTGTTAGACATATATATTTTTCATAGAAATGGGTTAGAAATTTTATAATCAAAAATACCGGTCTATAATAATGGACCATTTGGGTTGGATAACAATAGATATTTGGATGTGTGAAGTGTTAAAAAGGATTTTAATCCTTGTCATAGACATCGGAAAGAGGTTTATTTTATCACGAAGTATTTATGGCATAGAATATTATTTCGGTAATAAACTTAAATAAAAAGTTTTTATAATATTATTTTATTTCTTATGATTTCTTAATAATTCACATACATTACAAAATGTAGATAATTTTGACATATTTAACACAAATCACAACTGTATTTTTATTATTTTTAATTTTGGCATAGAAACCGTTTTAGGCACATTCAGAACAAAACGTAGCCTTTCTTTCTCACAAAATTCTAAGTTATAATTTAAATACTTACAAAATACCCATTGTCAAAAATACAAGAAGTTAAACATATATAAAAAAATAAATTCGTCCATATAATGTGTAAATTTTTTTGGGCTATCGGTCATTTTATTATTAATTAAAAACATTTTTAGAACATTTGACGTTTCAGTTTATTTATTTCTTAAATCATCTGCAGAATTACAATTAAACACTAAAAAGGGACTCAAATGTAATTAATTTTTATATGTTAAAAATATTTAAATAATAAATTGTGTTTACGCTGGTAAACATTACGTATCTAATTCGTAATCAAAGTCAGTGAAACTATCTTCGCCCAACTTAATTATAATTGGTTCCTCTATCTCACGGATCATGAGATCGAGTTTCCACATTTTCTTTTATTTTTTTATTATATGGATTTTTCCAAATTTTCTGCAGAAACTTTATTCCAAAAAATCTTTCAAAAGTTCTGTTAAATTACTAATTTTGTAAGTTGTTTATTTTTAGAAACTCTATCTTTTACTGAGAGAGATATTTCCTTCGCCAAGGGACATTTTCCGGACGATCTATAAGAAGAGATTTCCTATTTGGTTTTTCCCAGCACAAATTAAGTTCTCTGAGCAACTTCCAGAGCTCAGTTCTTTTAATTTCAGGTAAGTCCCTATCTACATTGATTTTAGTTCAATTTTTCGACGGTTAGGATCTGCTTCTCATAGTAAGATGTATGTACAACTCCTTTTATTGCAGTTTACATCTCTTCTTCCAACGAGATTTTTCGTCTGCCTGTAATCGAATGTGACTTGGGAGTATTAACAATTCCAGTCGTTTTTTTCTCCTTCAGTATTTGGTACATAGTAGATTTTCCAACTTGTGTCATGTTGGAACACATCTCAATTTAACTTTTAACATTATTATCTGGATATTGATATTTTAAGGCATCATAAACATTCATAGTAATAAGTTTTTTGCTGAGGAAAAAATTCCCTGGTTTAACGATTTTAGAATAATTATAGATGTGGAAGCCATATATTTTGGGTATCTCACTAATCTTATATAATATATAAACACAAGCACAAATAAGATAAATCACTAAGGACACACTGTAAGGTGTACTTTGCTCACTGAGAGAAATCAGGAACTCTATTGTTGCAGTAAATTTATATACCTTATAATGTTTAAATATAATTAAATATAATTAGATTCACGGCAGTCCTCAGTTACCTGCGGCACTGGACCAGGTAAGTTGGAGGTTTCGGTAACAGTTTTATTACTTTCTCTCTAGTTCTTGAATAGAGTATAGGAATATGTATGCTTGCGATCGCCCCTCCCCTTCCCAAAATCGAACCGATTCTGCCTTTTATATTAGGAATGTGTATGCTGCTAGCACTGCCCTCCCGTTGACAACTTGTTTTTCTTGCGATAGCCACTCCCCCCAAGAGCTTTGAGTTCAAGAAAATAGATTCTGCTTCTTATACTAGGAATGTGTATGCCGCCCGCATCCTCCCCCTCTGTCGACAACTTGTTTTTTCTTGTGATCGCCCCCCCTCCTCCAAGAAATACAAAATCAGAAAAATAGACCCAACCCTGCCTTTTACACTAGAAATGGAAATGTTGCTGATGTTTCCTCCCCCCCCCCCCCATCCCGTCGACAACTTGCATTCGCTTGCCATACTATACTTTTGTGATATCACCGCCCCCCCCCCCCCCAAAGAGAGGCTGGATCCGCCCCTGTTGTATATCATATGTATATGTATATATTTTCGCTAGTCTCATGATTATATCGAGTGACCTAGCTATGCATTTTAATTTTGATATTTATTTATTTATTTTAAAATGTAAATAAACTAGTTCACACACCTTAACATCAACCCCGCCAGTAAATACAATTAATTAAAATATGTCACTGACGAAAATTATAATTAATGACGAGAGAATTTATAACACAATAGTTAATGAAAAAAATATGCAAAAGCTGAGGGCTGTCACTAGACAAATTCGACACGGGTGTTGATATAATTTGTGTGATTTTCGAAGACAGGCGTTAAAAATACAGCCCTACTGGCTTATTCCGGATGTCACTCGACAACAATATCTCTATTAGCTATTGTACGGAGTCTATTAACTTGTATTTATGAAAGCCCATTGTGATGATTGGAGGCAGGCAACAAAGGTTTTACCACTGTAGAAGCCAGGTCATGTTATTTTCATTTAAAAACAACCCTAAATATACCTACTAGTACTTTCGTGTAGGTATTTCTTTTCAAATTTGTTTTTCTTTAATTCGAAGGATGTGTTTTAATGGTTTACCGCAACATCTTTCGATGATAATACTTTGATGTGCCGACTATCATTAAATATTTAGGTGTCCATTGATTGTTTTTTTTAATACGGTTGTATTATTTGATGATATTTTAATAATTAAATGAACTTAAAATTTTATTTTTGTTCAATTGTACGAAGTTATGTTCGAAGTGAAATTTTTATTTTAAAACTGTCCGTTTATATTTTCACCCTCATAAGTGATCTGTTGTGGCACTGGTAGTGAATAACACAATTGTTATAAATGTCCACTATTTTTAGTTTATTAATTATTATTTCTTTTAATGAGTTGCGGTCAATATCTTTAGAGGAATATACACTATCACCCACATAAAAAGCAACTTTATACAAACTGATTCTCCGGGAATTTTTTCGATCGATTGTGGGAAAACTATAATTAGGACGAATCTGAAAATTAGACGGTGTACTAACTAGCATGAATGACAGCTGGCTAAAATATTTTCAAGATGGCGGCACTTCCGGTTATACCAGAAGTAGATGACAACTTGCTTATTTTAAATGGAACACCCTATATATTATTGCATTTTTGATTTTTACGTAAAATTCTAGATATATTTCATGCATAATGTTCTATATTTCAGTCTCACCGTTTTGGACATACTTAAATTTTTATGTCAAAAATGACGTTTGCGAACCAAGAATTAACTATAAATTTTGCCTATAAGGTCTTTATTATTTAAGTTAGGGTCAGTTTTCTTGTAGATGAGGGTCGACTTTAGTAGTCTTTTTATGATATTATGAAAATTATTAGTACAGAATGGTAAAAAAGGAAGAATAAAAATTATATTTAAAAAATCGTCAAAAGTCAATTTTTTCAAAACCTATTTCTATAATTTTATCATATTAAGCATTAAAAATAAGGTTAACTTTGTATAAAGTTTTCTATTTCAAAAATTTGTAATTTTCAAAGTATTCAACACTTTACTATTGTAAAAATGCTATACGGCTGTTAAATTTTGTTATTAGTTGGCCATAACGGCGTCGAGAAAATAAAACAATCGAACCCTACAGAATTGTCACTATTTCTTGCCATTTGACATTCATTAACAATAATCATGCCGGTGCGATTAAATTACACGCACGAGAATTATTTAAACTTATTTATTATTAAGGAGAATGTGATTTATTTCAAGAACATGCGATACATTCGCGATCCGATATCCGAAGAAAAAGAAACCAACATTACCAACTGTTTAAAACATTATAAAAAATTCCAAGAACTTTGGATCTATAAAAGCTAAATAAAATAGAAATAAGCTAGTTCTTATTAAAATAAAGTTACAAAAATTACAAAAGCATCATTTATAACTAAATTTAAGTTATGAGTCGCACAATGAACGCAGTTAGCCATTTTTAAAGACTTCTATATATAAAATTCGTTTTTTAATTTATAGGTGAGTGCTACTTCAACTTCTTAAGAACTTTAGAAGTGAACTATTTAAATAACTTGCCGCTGGCTAATCATATAAATCTGTTTAATCAACGTGATGGGGCGTATCCACATAATCAAGAAATAGACGGGTTTTGTATTTCAGTGTATGTTTTTATTAATATCGGCCAAGCGCTTTCGGTCTAACAGACCATCCTCAGGGCTCAGACCTCGTCAAAGGGCACACCTTAACCCTGCCAGTTTGAGAGCAGTCGCCAGCCGTAGCCTCCACACAGAACAAATTGTATACAATTAAAAAATGTTTAAAAAACTTTGTAACAAATTAAAAATAAAACAAAACATTCAACATACTAGTACATTAACACTGTTAAAACAATAAACCTCTTATTGTTGTTGTTTGTGAAACTTGATTGCTTATATTTTGTGAAACTTGATTGCTTATATTTTTGTTAACTGTCACTGTCAAGTTTAATTTAATATTCTTTTGTTTTAATATTCACATTTTGCTACGACTACGACTAAGTCAACAAGGTTTATTTATTGCAATTTACTATTTGTAATCGCAATTCTATCAGATAGCCCCATCAAAGGAGCTTGCAATAATTCACATGGTGATAACTTTTTCCAGGGGTTGTACTTATTTTCTGGGAAGGGGTACACCGTGAGGAATAAATGTATTGGCCTCTACTTAATTGGTTTTATTTCCTATAATTTTAAATTAGGATACTTTTAGGTACTTAGACTCTGCGATTTATTTACCTGGATATGACATATTAAATATTTATTCTTTTCCAAGTTTTCTTTACTACAATTGCTCGTAGTATAATCATTAGGGCTCATTCTAAAGTAAAATTTGGTGGCGCCTTTTTCCCGATTTAGACATTTATAAAACTTACACAGGCAATATATTAAAAATAGTGGAAAAATATAAAAACAACGAATCTACCCTGAGATGAGCTAGCGTATAGGTAAACTCCAGTCAGCATTAGGACAATCATTAGGTAAGTCTGAACTGAGGTACCTTACAGGGTGTTGCCAGGATTTGGTAAGGCGTTCATAGTTGGTAATAATATATTATATTTCATGGTAAAATTTTGAGATTTCATTTGCGCCAAAAATTCTTGATTTTACTGGCGCGAAATTAATTGCAATTTTAATTACCCAGTTTAAGATATTTCTTTTTCTCGTAGCAATTTCTATTTTTCACCATTTGGATTTGAAAATACCTTTGTTGATTTTTGTTTTTTGAAAATCTTCTTTGTCCCATGAGACTCAAGATTTCGTCTGTCATTCAACATTTTTTTAAATTGGTTTTTTATCTTTTTGATATTATTTACATCCCCAATAGCAACAAATTTTTTAATTCATTTACGTACGACTTTTCAGTAAAGGTACTTTTCATTGAATCCTTCGATTCAATTTTATCTTATATGAAATAAAACATCACACCAATATCCTGAGTCATGAATATTATTACTAAATTAAAAGGAAAGAAGTTTTAAATAAGATTTATTTAGTATTCTAGATCTGCAACTTATCAGTCGGTAATTACAATAAAATCATTCACCGAGAGATATTGATAAATTAAACAAAACCATCCTCTTGTATTTTAATTACAGATATTGTTTACGGTATTAGACGTAAGCGAAAATAATAATTTATTTTATAAACATAGACTACAAAAAGTAATTAGATACTTACTAATAACGAACTGATATCTCAATCCAGCAACTCACGTTGTTTCTAAAAAATTCTAATTACGCTGGGTAATATAACGAAGATCCTTTTCACCGTAAATATATTTGCGTAAAAAGGTTCCATAATAGAAGAGCTTTTTTTTGCTCTGTCGCAGCTCTTTTAAATCTTATTATGGAGCACTGTTATATTCAAAAAGCATGCCGCTTCTAGTCAATAATCTAACAATTACTAACAAAGACGTGTCGAAATTGCTTTTTCACCTCTGTACAGTGGGGTAGCGTTCAAAAATTTAGGGTAAAATTTATATTTTTAGTGAAAGAAAAATATTACAGCTTTAGTACAGATATTATATTTTCCACTGATAATACCTACCTATACCGAGTGTCAACGAATCTATTAGACAAGTCATAATTTCTAGAGTATTATATGTATCAAAATGAGAATTGGTACAGGTAAATGTTATGTGAAGAGGAGAGTTTTCACATATTTTCCACTTTCCGGTTTCACCGGAAATGGCCCCGGTTTTGAATTCTTAAATAGAACACCCTGTATATTTTAACATCTTTGGATTTCTGAGACAATTCTAGATCAGAATGTGACATTTTAGAAACTTTTTACGTCTACTTCATTTTTTTAGAGCCACTTTTAAAATTGCATCTAGGTGGCCATGATCGGACCCAAACTAATCTAAGGGCCTTAGGTGATGTCAAAAAAATACAATCGCAAAGTTTTAGTGACTAGTATGAAAGACAGGAATTGGATTAAAAATTTAACAAAATTAACAAAAAACTAACAAAATAAACTAATAACTTAGACGACGCACTTAAAATATTTGAAAGTACAGTAGCTGAATTTGTTAAAAAGTTTAGTGTAGTAAATGTTCAAAGTGCATTCCTTCTTTTTCACGACACATTTCAGCTCGTTCAATTGTTTCTCTCAACACGTTTCGTAGCATTTGGGGCGTTATACTTCTAAATGCCCGTAAAATTCTTTCTTCTAATATTTCAAGAGTAGCTGGGGCTGCTCCATAGTAAACCCTTTCTTTAACATATCCCCAGACAAAGAAATCGAGCACAGTAAGATCCGGTGAGCGGGCTGGCCACCGTACCGGACCATTGGTTGCAATAATTCGATTATTAAAATGCTCTATTAAATAATTAAGATCTTCTCTAGTATTGTGAGGCGGTGCTCCATCTTGTTGAAAGTAAATTCGCCGTAAAACAGCTAAAGGTATATCATTGAGATGATTTTCGATTTCATTTTGAAGAAAACCTAAGTATCTAACCCCTGTTAACTGACCTTGAAACAATATTGGCCCAATTATTCTGTTTCCAACGATACCAGCCCAGACATTGACGCCAAAGCTTTCTTGAAAATTGCCCTCTCTCATTTCATGTTGATTTTGTTGGGTCCAGTACCGAGTATTTTGCTTATTGAACATACCATTATTTGTAAATCGGGATTCGTCGGAAAATAGAATAAAATCGATAAAATTTGGGTTAACTCTATGATTTTGAAGCAGCCAATCACAAAACACTACCCGTCTATCGCCATCCTCAGTATACAAATGTTGATGTAACTGATATTTAAATGCTCGATATCCATGCTTTTTCAGTATTTTTCTTGCTGATTCATAACTTATCTGCAGTTCTTGACTAATTTTTCTTAACGAAACTGTTTTATCAACCTCAACCATAGCAAGTACGTTAATCTCAGTCTCTTCATTTATGATAAACCTCTGTTCCGCCTCTTGATTTCCTATTTGCCTAAAACGAGTCTCGACATACGGAAAATACTGATGAGCTGGATGTTGCCGATTCGGATATCTATGAGCATACAACTCGGCAGCATTCCTTGAATTTCCATGACACTCTCCAAATATTAATAACATATCCACTTTTTCACTTTGAGTATACATTATTTTAACGAAAATTTAAACTAAACTTAACGAAAATTAAGAAACTTTTACGTCTGTTCTTAGAGCGTATGTCACTGTCATTATCTACTTAAGTGAGTGCTTTGTTTTCCAAAGAAGACTTGATAAAAACAGTTGCAAATTATTATGCATCATGGCGCACTTGTCATAAGTAAATAAATTATCCAGTATTTTGCTTAATAATATTTAACTTCTGTTCTTATGTCTAATCCAATCGCAAATAAATTAGTACCGTTAGATTCGTCAAAGAATGATTTTTTCGAAGAGTAGTTGTCAAAAAGGGGTTGCCATTTGAAAATTAATAGTTAGAAATGAAAACGTAATTTTGTCAACTTGTCTTATTCCTGTCTTTCATACTAGTAACTAAAACTTTGCGATTGTATTTTTTTGACATCACCTAAGACCCTTAGATTAGTCCGATCATGGCCACCTTGATGCAATTTTAAAAGTGGCTCTAAAAAAATGAAGTAGACGTAAAAAGTTTTTAAAATGTCACATTCTGATCTAGAATTGTCTCAGAAATCCAAAAATGTTAAAATATACAGGATGTTCCATTTAAAACTTCAAAACCGGGGCCAGTTCCGGTGACTTGTCTAATAGATTCGTTGACACCCGGTATTTTAAATTAAATTAAAATAAAATTAAAATTATTATTTTGGGGGAATGAATTGGATTGCAATACGCATTTTCAAACCACTTAAACAATTAATTTTAATTTGTGATTTTTCAAAGAGACGTAAATTTTACCGAAATGTTTATAGCGTTCTCGAATATACAGGGTGTCAAGTAAGTATGTACTAATTTCTCGGGGGTATACAGAGGAGGTCAAAATTATCCCACTTTTTCCTAAAGTGCCCTTTAACGGAGATACAGAGCCCTAAAGTGGTATCCAGCGATTTACCTTATCGGTTCTAAGTTTTAAACCGACTTGTATAATTTAACGGATATTTTAATGTTTTATAGAGGCCATAAAGGCTCATTAAAAGATACTACAGTAGATGTTTTAGAGCATCAGAGAAGTCAGGAACCGACTTGCAGCGACACTCGTTGAGACTAATTTTTGCCAGGTGCCATTTTATAGAGATGAAAACTGATTTTTTAAATATTTTAGTCATTCCTCTTCAAAAAAGTTACTCATAGTTTATTTGGATAAAACTAGCTGTTTTCTAAATAATTCTAACTTCTCTTATCAGTCTATTTATTATTTGCCTAGATCTTCAGCGTCTTACTTGTTATTTTGTGGTCTTGAATTTTAGTGTTAACATTAAATGTTGAATGTTGATCTTTTTTTTTAAAGCAGAGGGTAGATTAGAAGGTACTGTAAAACAAAGTAGCCCTGCAGGAAAAAGTAGTTTGGTTCAGCGAGCAAACCATCGGCTGGTCAGGCGAGGAGGTTCGGATTAGAGCTCCAGCAGCTCCAAATCAGCTGAGCTGCAAGCTGCCAAAGGTTGTCGCGGTACTTTTTCTGCAGTTTCCACTCACAAAAAGAAAGCAAGGAGGAAAATAAATAAATTAAAAAAAAAAGATCAACATTCAACATTTAATGTTAACCTAAAATTCAAGAGCACAAAATAACAAGACCCTGAAGATGTAGACAAGAGTATTAATAATAGTTGAAATCCACAAACTTAAGTCTTAATTACTAGTTGTGACTATTACACAATGTAATTCTAAGTATTCATACTCATTTAAATGTAATCACGTTTACCTTAAATATATTAGCCTCATACGATATTAAATAAATAGATAAGTAATCGAGGTAAGAATAAATAAAACAAAAGCAAATAATCAGTTAGCTTAAATAAGTAATCAAGGTAAAAAAAATAAATCAAATGCATATAAACAATTAGCTTATCTGTATCCCTCTGAAGCGATTTTTCTAGGTTCTTGAGCTGTCTGGCTACAAATAGTAGCTAGTGATGAAAGAACATGACGGAATCCGTAGAAAGAGTATATATAGAACTCCGCAGGAGAAAAGGGAGAAATTTGATCTCCGTAGGGGAAAAGAAAGAAAGTTTCGATATGGATCCAAAGGACCCTCAATTCTCGAAAGTTGTCTTAACAGTTTTTGTGGAAAAATCCTTCCAAGAAGATGGCGTCTACGAGAGAACAGTGAGCTTTGAAAAAGGTGAATGAAATTTCACCGAAACGTCAGCTGGCTTACAGTCCTGAGAGGGACTTAGCACATACACGGGATGCTCGAAAACTTTCGATTACACATCACACCTTTGAAAATATCCGACATTATATATATATATATATATATATATATATATATATATATATATATATATATATATATATATATATATACGGCTTTCACGGAGTCCTCCGTGTAAGATGCTATAGCAGTGGTTATATCCACATTATGCAAAAGTACAACTATATGCTACTCCGAATGCAAATGAAGTAAAATGCAAAACAGTAAATGCAAACTTCTCTCCATCATATCCTTTCTGTGTTAGAAGTTGCACAGTTAGAATAAATTGCTATAAAATACAATTTATCCTATTCCGCCACCATCGAGATGATGGCCTACCTGTACCACCATACCGAGAAGAAAGTCAAGGCTTACCCTCCCCACCACAGTGATACGGCAGAGGTACATATAGATTACAGTTATGTTTTAAAGTGGGAAAAAGAAAAATATTTGAGCTTTCTGGACAGTCCATCTTCAGACGAATAGGTTTTCTATTAAATTCTCTCATATTATGTAAAAAATATCAAACAAGTAATTTCTTAACTTCATTTTTCTATTTTTGCTAAATCTTTTGCTTGACTACACCACTGTTTACGATATCTGTATTTTCTCCCACTACTTACACTACCCACTACACTTCCCCGTTGACACATGACTATAAAATGGTGGAACAGACAAGTAGGACGTTTGACTGTCTTCGAACTTCCTAGAATTTTTGCAATTCCATCAAAAATATGCCTCTAAATACAGTTCAAAAGTACTAATGTTGGGTTTTTCCCCTATTTTTCAAACGTGTACTTCTTTAATAATCAAACCACATTGGTGAGTTATTTACTAATTATAAGTTACGTTAATACTCTAACTGTTTAATTAATAAATGTAGAGATGTCCTGAAGAGGAGTTAAATAAATTCTAGAAAGCTTGACAGAATCAAAATGAGTATTTCTCGTTACCAAGGCATACAAATTTAAACAGACTACATATACAATAACCCTAGTTTGGAATATATATATATATATATATATATATATATATATATATATATATATATATATATATATATAATTAAATACAGACCTGGATTCTTTATTTCATATTCAAAGAGCTTCTTATCTCCCAAACCTAGTGATTTTTATCAGAACACACAAAATTTAAAATCTAAAAATTAAAAAAATATTTTAAAAATTTCTTTTTTTGAGGTTTTGCTTGACCAAAAGTTTTAATTTTAAACCACTGTCCATTCGTTTCATGCAATATAGACGACGTTGCCATCAAGTGGCCCGTTCAGTATGTATAGTTTCCTAAACGTAAACGACTATGGTGGCAGCTGGCCACAGACAAAAGGTGTCTTAATAATTATACATGCCCCTCAGACCCCACACTTTGCTCACGCCCTGAATGGTCTTTCCCTCCACAGGGCGTTATTTTATTATATTACCTTCATTCTGCTTGTCATAAACACTATTTATAATAGATTTTTTGGTTCGCACCAATACAATATGAATTCCCAAAATATATTCAATAGTTATGTACATATATATATATATATATATATATATATATATATATATATATATATATATATATTTGACGAAATAAGCCTTTTTTTACGAAAAAAAAAACTTTTTTTCAATGCTCGATAGAACCTTAACAACAAAAGATAGAGAAAAAACTTCAGTAGAAAAATATGTCTTTTTGCATGTACATTGTTTCGGAATATTTTCTGCGCATTTTGTTATTCTTCGATTTTTCAATTTTTTGAGTTTTATATTTTCTGGAAATAAAAACGAAAATATGTTTTTTGCTGTTTTTTATTCAATAAAATACAATCTCCTAATTTTCAGACAACGTTTTTTAAATATTTTTAAATAAAATATTTGTGAGCTATATGAAAAAAAATTATTGGTTAAAATAATTTGTTACTCTAAAACATACACATTTAATATTAATATATTACATATAAAATAAATTATTGTCATAACTGTGGACTGAAACGAGCAGTATGAAATACATACTTTCTCTGTCTGGAAACAGATTTTTTTATATCATATCTATACATATAATTTACGTGTGTTCTGCTGCAATATTTGATGTACTCTAAATCTATATATATATATATATATATATATATATATATATATATATATATATATATATATATATATATATATATATATATATATATGTTATTGTTTGATAAAAAAAATTATTATAAATTGTGTTAAAATTTGCAAGAAAAACTGTTTTATTTTCATTTTTTTAATCTCGACTAAAAATCTTTAAAAAATTAAAAATGTCATCAGCATTTAACACTACCTGAAAATAGTTGGAAAAAGCTTTCCAACGACTTTTTAAAAATTTTGGTTCAGTCATTCCTTACTAAAATATAAAACTTTAAAGCTCTACTTATTTTCACGTAGGATGACAAAAGTCATCGACGCAGAGTGTATATATATATATATATATATATATATATATATATATATATATATATATATATATATATATATATATATTTATATATAGGTGTGTCTGTGTGTGTATGTGTGTATATATACATGAAGCCTTCTTTCCCAACGGTACATCCCTAATGCAATTTAATTTTTGATGTCAAAGTTTCAAATTTTTCACAAAATATATTAAAACTTATAGAAAAACATCACCTTTCAAATTATGTGTAGCAATATTACCGAACTGAATAACACCATCCTCAAAATTTATATACATATAGAAAGAACACTTAAGAGACCGATGCGGAAATATTTTTAATTATTAAGGTAATATACATTTTATGAATATCTATAAAAGGAGTTCCACAGTACATGTGAAATCTTCCAACAGTGTCAAAAAGACTACATTACTTTTTTCCAAATGAATACCTTGAAAAGCAATATAATTTAATTCTAACAGATTACTTCCCCTTTAGAAAGGATCAGGTAATCAATAACCCTAATCTCATTAGACTTAGTTGTCACGTTATCCTGTAACTCTTCGAGTCCTGTTCCTTACCTATCAACCAACAGTTGGCAGTGTAGCCCGAAATCATCAAACGGGTGACAATTTAAAATCGTAGTTACATAGGCGTGTACTATTTGAATTGAACTGAATATATTTTCATATAAAATAGAATATGCAGATTTTTAAATATATTTTTATATTATTTTTCGTTGAACAGTTGACTAATAAATATTCAGTAATAGACAAAACTGTAGTATAAAGTGAAACAGAAACAAAAATCTACAGTTTTGTTCATATTTATTATATCTAATTTAAAGTTCTAGCCGAAAATGACTTTAACGCCGTCATTTTTGAAACTAACTCAATTCATAAGAACTTTTTACGTATCTTTTTTGGCAAACATAAAAGCAGATCCTTATTTCATTTATTTATTCAAGAATATTATGATGAGGTTCAATAACAAAGCATAACTTTTTTTATTAATCATTTTTACTACTTACCATTAAGCAGTTACGTCGTCACACTACAAAAACATTTTTATCTTCCGATGTCGTTTTTGATCGATTTATGACAGTTCCAACAAACCAGCATCAATTTCTTGTAAATATTCATAAGTCTCTTCATTTTTTATTTATTTTTATTTATTTATTTATACTGCCCTACAAGACTAGAATTTGAAATTTTAAGAGGGGTACGATAGGGGTGTATTTTGTCTCCTATGTTGTTCAACCTCTATGTAGAGGCACTTAAAGGCTCTGATTGTAGTATAAAGGTCAATGGATACCCACTTTTATTATTAACATTTTTACTGCTTACCATTCAGCAGTTACGTCATCGGACTACAAAAACATCTTTATCTTCCAATGTCGTTTTTGATCGATTTGTGACAGTTCCAACAAACCAGCATCAATTTCTTGTAAATCTTCATAAGTTTCTTCATTTTTTATTTATTTTTATTTATTTATTTATACTGCCCTACAAGACTAGAATTTAGAATTTTAAGTGGGGTACGACAGGGGTGTATTTTGTCTCCTATGTTGTTCAACCTCTATGTAGAGGCACTTAAAGGCTCTGATTGTAGTATAAAGGTCAATGGATACCCACTTTTATTATTAACATTTTTACTGCTTACCATTCAGCAGTTACGTCATCGGACTACAAAAACATCTTTATCTTCCAATGTCGTTTTTGATCGATTTGTGACAGTTCCAACAAACCAGCATCAATTTCTTGTAAATCTTCATAAGTTTCTTCATTTTTTTGTTTATTTTTATTTATTTATTTGTACTGCCCTACAAGACTAGAATTTAGAATTTTAAGAGGGGTACGACAGGGGTGTATTTTGTCTCCTATGTTGTTCAACCTCTATGTGGAGGCACTTAAAGGCTCTAATTGTAGTATAAAGGTCAATGGATGCCCACTTTTATTATTAACATTTTTACTGCTTACCATTCAGCAGTTACGTCGTCGGACTACAAAAACATCTTTATCTTCCGATGTCGTTTTTGATCGATTTATGACAGTTCCAACAAACCAGCATCAATTTCTTGTAAATCTTCATAAGTTTCTTCATTTTTTATTTATTTTTATTTATTTATTTATACTGCCCTACTAGACTAGAATTTAGAATTTTAAGTGGGGTACGACAGGGGTGTATTTTGTCTCCTATGTTGTTCAACCTTTATGTGGAGGCAATTAAAGGCTCTAATTGTAGTATAAAGGTCAATGGATACCCACTTTTATTATTAACATTTTTACTGCTAACCATTCAGCAGTGACATCGTCAGACTACAAAAACATACCGAAGACAGGTTAGCAACGGCCTTTGGCAACGCTGTCGATTTCCACCATTGGTGCATAATTAAATGTACGAAAACTAAATGTCTTAATTAAATAAATAAATTTATTTGCATTTTGGAAGATAAATATGGGAAGCATTTATATAAAATCACTTGCGCGTCTGTCTGTATGTTTTTATTAAAAATTTGTTAACACACATTTTACACATATCCACAAGTGTGATTGAGCTCAAATTTTGCAGGTATGTATAGTCCCGATGACAATACAATAATATAAGTGCGTCTGTCCGTCTGTCTGTCTGTATGTAATAAGATTTTGTTATATATTTTAAAGAATATTTCACTCGTCCGATTGGGCTGAAGAATGCTACGACATTTCAGTGTGTCTGTAAGATACATTTCACTCCCTCCCATGCGGAATCTGTATATAATACACAAGTACGATAGAGCTGATAATTTTATGGTATTCGTAGTCCCGTTAACAATGCAATTTTGTGACGGAAACAAAACTTTGAATCAAAAATAAATTAAGAAGATGATTCAAAGTCAAGAAATACAAATAATTTTTGGAGCAGCGAAAAAAAATCATAATTTCATTTAAAGAAGAGTATCGTTGCTGGGAATTTTATTAGTTACTATGACTTTTCAGCTATTTTTGTTATAAAATAGCAAAGGCTGACATAAACAAATTTAGAAAAAGATCTAAATTTAAGAAATACAAAAAATATGCTGGAGCGACGATGGAAAAATCATTGTATAATGTAAAAGCAGAGCGTTTCTGGGAGTTTTAATACTTCAAAAAGAAGATAATATGTGCCTCAACATAGCATAAACAATTTAAGGACGGGGATCCAAATTTAAGAAATACAAAAAATATATAGAAGCGACGATGAAAAAATCATTGTATAATGTAAAAAGTGAGCGTTGCTGGGAGTTTTATTACTTAAAAGGGGAGATACCATGTTGCTTAAGCTATTTTAGTCATAAAGAAAAAAAGGCCGACATAAAGAAGTTCAGAAAGGGGATTCTAATTTAAGAAATACAAGAAATATGTTGGCGCGACGATGAAAAAATCATCGTATAATGTAAAAGGACAGCGTTGCTGGGAGTTTTATTACTCCAAAAAGAAGATAATATGTGCCTCAACATATCCATGTTATTATATAGCAAAAGCCGGCATAAATAATTTAAGGACGGGGATCCAAATTTTAGAAATATAAAAAATATATAGAAGCGACGATGAAAAAATCATTGTATAATGTAAAAAGTGAGCGTTGCTGGGAGTTTTATTACTTAAAAGGGGAGATACTATGTTCTTTAAGCTATTTTCGTCATAGAGAAAAAAAGGCCGACATAAAGAAGTTTAGAAAGGGGATTCTAATTTAAAAAATACAAGAAATATGTTGGCGCGACGATGAATAAATCATCGTATAATGTAAAAGGACAGCGTTGCTGGGAGTTTTGTTAATTCAAAGGGAAGGCACTATGTGTCCTAAGATATTTAAGTTATAAAATAGCAAAAGCCGGCATAAACAATTTAAGGACGGGGATCCAAATTTAAGAAATACAAAAAATATATAGAAGCGACGATGAAAAAATCATTGTATAATGTAGAAAGTGAGCGTTGCTGGGAGTTTTATTACTTAAGAGGGGAGATACTATGTTCTTTAAGCTATTTTAGTCATAGAGAAAAAAAGGCCGACATAAAGAAGTTCAGAAAGGGGATTCTAATTTAAGAAATACAAGAAATATGTTGGCGCGACGATGAAAAAATCATCGTATAATGTAAGAGGACAGCGTTGCTGGGAGTTTTATTACTCCAAAAAGAAGATAATATGTGTCTCAACATATCCATGTTATTATATAGCAAAAGCCGGCATAAATAATTTAAGGACGGGGATCAAAATTTAAGAAATACAAAAAATATATAGAAGCGACGATGAAAAAATAATTGTATAATGTAGAAAGTGAGCGTTGCTGGGAGTTTTATTACTTAAAAGGGGAGTAACTATGTTCCTTAAACTAATTTAGTCATCAAGTAAAAAAAGCCGACATAAAGACGTTCAGAAAGGGGATTCAAATTTAAGAAATACAAGAAATATGTTGGCGCGACGATGAAAAAATCATCGTATAATGTAAAAGGACAGCGTTGCTGGGAGTTTTATTACTTAAAAAAGAAGATACTATGTGTCTCAAGATATTCATGTTATAAAATAGCAAAAGCCGACATAAAAAAATTCAGAAAGAAGATCCAAATTTAAGAAATACAAAAAATATGTAGAAGCAACGATGGAAAAATAATTGTATAATCAAAATACGGAGCGTTGCTGGGAGTTTTATTACTTATAAAGGGAGATTTTATGTCCGTTAAGCTACTAATGTTATAAAATGCAAAAAGCCGACATAAATAAATTCGGACGGAAGGTCTAAATTTAAGAAGCATAAAAAAGATTCTGAAGCGAAGATGAAAAAATCATCGTATAATGTAAAAGGACAGCGTTGCTGGGAGTTTTATTACTTCAAAAAGAAGATACTATGTGCTTCAAGATATTCATGTTATTAAATAGCAAAAGCCGGCATGAACAATTTAAGGACGGGGATCCAAATTTTAGAAATACAAAAAATATATAGAAGCGACGATGAAAAAATCATTGTGTAATGTAAAAAGTGAGCGTTGCTGGGAGTTTTATTACTTAAAAAGGGAGATATCATGTTCTTTAAGCTATTTTGGTCATAAAGAAAAAAAGGCCGACATAAAGAAGTTCAGAAAGGGGATTCCAATTTAAGAAATACAAGAAATATGTTGGCGCGACGAAGAAAAAATCATCGTAATATGTAAAAGGACAGCGTTGCTGGGAGTTTTATTACTCCAAAAAGAAGATAATATGTGCCTCAACATATCCATGTTATTATATAGCAAAAGTCGGCATAAACAATTTAAGGACGGGGATCCAAATTTAAGAAATACAAAAAATATATAGAAGCGACGATGAAAAAATCATTGTATAATGTAAAAAGTGAGCGTTGCTGGGAGTTTTATTACTTAAAAGGGGAGATACTATGTTCCTTAAACTAATTTAGTCATCAAGTAAATAAAGCCGACATAGAGACGTTCAGAAAGGGGATTCTAATTTAAGAAATACAAGAAATATGTTGGCGCGACGATGAAAAAATCATCGTATAATGTAAAAGGACAGCGTTGCTGGGAGTTTTATTACTTCAAAAAGAAGATACTATATGCCTCAAGATATTCATGTTATTATATAGCAAAAGCCGGCATGAACAATTTAATGACGGGGATCCAAATTTTAGAAATACAAAAAATATATAGAAGCGACGATGAGAAAATCATTGTATAATGTAAAAAGTGAGCGTTGCTGGGAGTTTTACTACTTAAAAGGGGAGATACTATGTTCTTTGAGCTATTTTAGTCATAGAGAAAAAAAGGCCGACATAAAGAAGTTCAGAAAGGGGATTCTAATTTAAGAAATACAAGAAATATATTCGCGCGACGATGAATAAATCATCGTATAATGTAAAACGACAGCGTTGCTGGGAGTTTTATTAATTCAAAGGGAAGGTACTATGTGTCCTAAGATATTTAAGTTATAAAATAGCAAAAGCCGGCATAAACAATTTAAGGACGGGGATCCAAATTTAAGAAATATAAAAAATATATAGAAACGACGATGAAAAAATCATTGTATAATGTAGAAAGTGAGCGTTGCTGGGAGTTTTATGACTTAAAAGGAGAGATACCATGTTTTTTAAGCTATTTTAGTTATAGAGAAAAAAAGGCCGACATAAAGAAGTTCAGAAAGGGGATTCAAATTTAAGAAATACAAGAATATGTTAGCGCGACGATGAAAAAATCATCGTATAATGTAAAAGGACAGCGTTGCTGGGAGTTTAATTAATTCAAAGGGAAGGTACTATGTGTCCTAAGATATTTAAGTTATAAAATAGCAAAAGCCGACATAAAAAAATTCAGAAAGAAGATCTAAATTTAAGAAATACAAAAAATATGTAGAAGCGACGATGAAAAAATAATTGTATAATCAAGAAACGGAGCGTTGCTGGGAGTTTTATTACTTAAATAGGGAAATACTTTGTCCGTTAAGCTACTTATGTTATAAAATGCAAAAAGCCGACATAAATAAATTCGGACAGAAGGTCTAAATTCAAGAAGCATAAAAAATATTCTGAAGCGAAGATGAAAAAATCATCGTATAATGTAAAAGGACAGCGTTGCTGGGAGTTTTATTACTTCAAAAAGAAGATAATATGTGCCTCAACATATCCGTGTTATTATATAGCAAAAGCCGGCATAAACAATTTAAGGACGGGGATCCAAATTTTCGAAATACAAAAAATATATAGAAGCGACGATGAAAAAATCATTGTGTAATGTAAAAAGTGAGCGTTGCTGGGAGTTTTATTACTTAAACGGGGAGATACCATGTTGCTTAAGCTATTTTAGTCATAAAGAAAAAAAGGCCGACATAAAGAAGTTCAGAAAGGGGATTCTAATTTAAGAAATACAAGAAATATGTTGGCGCGACGATGAAAAAATCATCGTATAATGTAAGAGGACAGCGTTGCTGGGAGTTTTATTACTCCAAAAAGAAGATAATATGTGTCTCAACATATCCATGTTATTATATAGCAAAAGCCGGCATAAATAATTTAAGGACGGGGATCAAAATTTAAGAAATACAAAAAATATATAGAAGCGACGATGAAAAAATAATTGTATAATGTAGAAAGTGAGCGTTGCTGGGAGTTTTATTACTTAAAAGGGGAGTAACTATGTTCCTTAAACTAATTTAGTCATCAAGTAAAAAAAGCCGACATAAAGACGTTCAGAAAGGGGATTCAAATTTAAGAAATACAAGAAATATGTTGACGCGACGATGAAAAAATTATCGTAATATGTAAAAGGACAGCGTTGCTGGGAGTTTTATTACTTAAAAAAGAAGATACTATGTGCCTCAAGATATCCATGTTATTATATAGCAAAAGCCGGCATAAACAATTTAAGGACGGGGATCCAAATTTTCGAAATACAAAAAATATATAGAAGCGACGATGAAAAAATCATTGTATAATGTAAAAAGTGAGCGTTGCTGGGAGTTTTATTACTTAAAAGGGGAGATATCATGTTCTTTAAGCTATTTTAGTCATAAAGAAAAAAAGGCCGACATAAAGAAGTTCAGAAAGGGAATTCTAATTTAAGAAATACAAGAAATATGTTGGCGCGACGATGAAAAAATCATCGTATAATGTAAAAGGACAGCGTTGCTGGGAGTTTTATTACTTCAAAAAGAATATACTATGTGTCTCAAGATATCCACGTTATAAAATAGCAAAAGCCGACATAAAAAAATTCAGAAAGAAGATCCAAATTTAAGAAATACAAAAAATATGTAGAAGCGACGATGGAAAAATAATTGTATAATCAAAAAACGGAGCGTTGCTGGGAGTTTTATTACTTAAAAAGGGAAATACTTTGTCCGTTAAGCTACCTACGTTATAAAATGCAAAAAGCCGACATAAATAAATTCGGACAGAAGGTCTAAATTTAAGAAGCATAAAAAATATTCAGAAGCGAAGATGAAAAAATCATCGTATAATGTAAAAGGACAGCGTTGCTGGGAGTTTTATTACTTCAAAAAGAAGGTAATATGTGCCTCAACATATCCGTGTTATTATATAGCAAAAGCCGGCATAAACAATTTAAGGACGGGGATCCAAATTTAAGAAATACAAAAAATATATAGAAGCGACGATGAAAAAATCATTGTATAATGTAGAAAGTGAGCGTTGCTGAGAGTTTTATTACTTAAAAGGGGAGATACTATGTTCCTTAAACTAATTTAGTCATCAAGTAAAAAAAGCCGACGTAAAGACGTTCAGAAAGGAGATTCAAATTTAAGAAATACAAGAAATATATTGGCGCGACGATGAAAAAATCATCGTATAATGTAAAAGGATAGCGTTGCTGGGAGTTTTATTACTCCAAAAAGAAGATAATATGTGCCTCAAGATATTCATGTTATTATATAGCAAAAGCCGGCATAAACAATTTAAGGACGGGGATCCAAATTTAAGAAATACAAAAAATATATAGAAGAACGATGAAAAAATCATTGTATAATGTAAAAAGTGAGCGTTGCTGGGCGTTTTATTACTTAAAAGGGGAGATACCATGTTTTTTAAGCTATTTTAGTCATAGAGAAAAAAAGGCCGACATAAAGAAGTTCAGAAAGGGGATTCAAATTTAAGAAATACAAGAAATATGTTGGCGCGACGATGAATAAATCATCGTATAATGTAAAAGCACAGCGTTGCTGGGAGTTTTATTAATTCAAAGGGAAGGTACTATGTGTCCTAAGATATTTAAGTTATAAAATAGCAAAAGCCGGCATAAACAATTTAAGGACGGGGATCCAAATTTAAGAAATTAAAAAAATATATAGAGGCGACGATGAAAAAATCATTGTATAATGTAGAAAGTGAGCGTTGCTGGGAGTTTTATTACCTTAAAGGGGAGTAACTATGTTCCTAAAACTAATTTAGTCATCAAGTAAAAAAAGCCGACATAAAGACGTTCAGAAAGGGGATTCTAATTTAAGAAATACAAGAAATATGTTGGCGCGACGATGAAAAAATTATCGTATAATGTAAAAGGACAGCGTTGCTGGGAGTTTTATTACTTCAAAAAGAAGATACTATGTGCCTCAAGATATTCATGTTATTATATAGCAAAAGCCGGCATGAACAATTTAAGGACGGGGATCCAAATTTTAGAAATACAAAAAATATATAGAAGCTACGACGAAAAAATCATTGTGTAATGTAAAAAGTGAGCGTTGCTGGGAGTTTTATTACTTAAAAGGGGAGATATCATGTTCTTTAAGCTATTTTAGTCATAAAGAAAAAAAGGCCGACATAAAGAAGTTCAGAAAGGGGATCCTAATTTAAGAAATACAAGAAATATGTTGGCGCGACGATGAAAAAATCACCGTATAATGTAAAAGGACAGCGTTGCTGGGAGTTTTATTAATTCAAAAAGAAGATACTATGTGTCTCAAGATATCCACGTTATAAAATAGCAAAAGCCGACATAAAAAAATTCAGAAAGAAGATCCAAATTTAAGAAATACAAAAAATATGTAGAAGCGACGATGGAAAAATAATTGCATAATCAAAAAACGGAGCGTTGCTGGGAGTTTTATTACCTAAAAAGGGAAATACTTTGTCCGTTAAGCTACTTATGTTATAAAATGCAAAAAGCCGACATAAATAAATTCGGACAGAAGGTCTAAATTTAAGAAGCATAAAAAATATTCAGAAGCGAAGATGAATAAATAATCGTATAATGTAAAAGGACAGCGTTGCTTGGAGTTTTATTACTTCAAAAAGAAGACACTATGTGCCTCAAGATATTCATGTTATTAAATAGCAAAAGCCGGCATGAACAATTTAAGGACGGGGATCCAAATTTAAGAAATACAAAAAATATATAGAAGCGACGATGAAAAAATCATTGTATAATGTAGAAAGTGAGCGTTGCTGGGAGTTTTATTACTTAAAAGGAGAGATACCATGTTTTTTAAGCTATTTTAGTCATAAAGAAAAAAAGGCCGACATAAAGAAGTTCAGAAATGGGATTCCAATTTAAGAAATACAAGAAATATGTTGACGCGACGATGAAAAAATCATCGTAATATGTAAAAGGACAGCGTTGCTGGGAGTTTTATTACTTAAAAAAAAAGATACTATGTGCCTCAAGATATCCATGTTATTATATAGCAAAAGGCGGCATAAACAATTTAAGGACGGGGATCCAAATTTAAGAAATACAAAAAATATATAGAAGCGACGATGAAAAAATCATTGCATAATGTAAAAACTGAGCTTTGCTAGGAGTTTTATTACTTAAAAGGGGAGATACTATGTTCCTTAAACTAATTTAGTCATCAAGTAAATAAAGCCGACATAAAGACGTTCAGAAAGGGGATTCTAATTTAAGAAATACAAGAAATATGTTGGCGCGACGATGAAAAAATCATCGTATAATGTAAAAGGACAGCGTTGCTGGGAGTTTTATTACTTCAAAAAGAAGACACTATATACCTCAAGATATTTATGTTATTATATAGCAAAAGCCGGCATGAACAATTTAAGGACGGGGATCCAAATTTTAGAAATACAAAAAATATATAGAAGCGACGATGAAAAAATCATTGTATAATGTAAAAAGTGAGCGTTGCTGGGAGTTTTATTACTTAAAAGGGGAGATACTATGTTCTTTGAGCTATTTTAGTCATAGAGAAAAAAAGGCCGACATAAAGAAGTTCAGAAAGGGGATTCTAATTTAAGAAATACAAGAAATATGTTAGCGCGACGATGAAAAAATCATCGTATAATGTAAAGGGACAGCGTTGCTGGGAGTTTTATTAATTCAAAGGGAAGGTACTATGTGTCCTAAGATATTTAAGTTATAAAATAGCAAAAGCCGACATAAAAAAATTCAGAAAGAAGATCTAAATTTAAGAAATACAAAAAATATGTAGAAGCGACGATGAAAAAATAATTGTATAATCAAAAAACGGAGCGTTGCTGGGAGTTTTATTACTTAAATAGGGAAATACTTTGTCCGTTAAGCTACTTATGTTATAAAATGCAAAAAGCCGACATAAATAAATTCGGACAGAAGGTCTAAATTCAAGAAGCATAAAAAATATTCTGAAGCGAAGATGAAAAAATCATCGTATAATGTAAAAGGACAGCGTTGCTGGGAGTTTTATTACTTCAAAAAGAAGATAATATGTGCCTCAACATATCCGTGTTATTATATAGCAAAAGCCGGCATAAACAATTTAAGGACGGGGATCCAAATTTTCGAGATACAAAAAATATATAGAAGCGACGATGAAAAAATAATTGTTTAATGTAAAAAGTGAGCGTTGCTGGGAGTTTTATTACTTAAACGGGGAGATACCATGTTGCTTAAGCTATTTTAGTTATAAAGAAAAAAAGGCCGACATAAAGAAGTTCAGAAAGGGGATTCTAATTTAAGAAATACAAGAAATATGTTGGCGCGACGATGAAAAAATCATCGTATAATGTAAAAGGACAGCGTTGCTGGGAGTTTTATTACTCCAAAAAGAAGATAATATGTGTCTCAACATATCCATGTTATTATATAGCAAAAGCCGGAATAAATAATTTAAGGACGGAGATCCAAATTTTAGAAATACAAAAAATATATAGAAGCGACGATGAAAAAATCATTGAATAATTTTAAAAAAGTGAGCGTTGCTGGGAGTTTTATTACTTAAGAGGGGAGATACTATGTTCTTTAAGCTATTTTAGTCATAGAGAAAAAAAGGCCGACATAAAGAAGTTCAGAAAGGGGATTCTAATTTAAGAAATACAAGAAATATGTTGGCGCGACGATGAAAAAATCATCGTATAATGTAAGAGGACAGCGTTGCTGGGAGTTTTATTACTCCAAAAAGAAGATAATATGTGTCTCAACATATCCATGTTATTATATAGCAAAAGCCGGCATAAATAATTTAAGGACGGGGATCAAAATTTAAGAAATACAAAAAATATATAGAAGCGACGATGGAAAAATAATTGTATAATCAAAAAACGGAGCGTTGCTGGGAGTTTTATTACCTAAAAAGGGAAATACTTTGTCCGTTAAGCTACTTATGTTATAAAATGCAAAAAGCCGACATAAATAAATTCGGGCAGAAGGTCTAAATTTAAGAAGCAAAAAAAATATTCAGAAGCGAAGATGAATAAATAATGGTACAATGTAAAAGGACAGCGTTGCTGGGAGTTTTATTACTTCAAAAAGAAGATAATATGTGCCTCAACATATCCGTGTTATTATATAGCAAAAGCCGGCATAAACAATTTAAGGACGGGGATCCAAATTTAAGAAATACAAAAAATATATAGAAGCGACGATGAAAAAATCATTGTATAATGTAGAAAGTGAGCGTTGCTGGGAGTTTTATTACTTAAAAGGGGAGATACTATGTTCCTTAAACTAATTTAGTCATCAAGTAAAAAAAGCCGACGTAAAGACGTTCAGAAAGGAGATTCAAATTTAAGAAATACAAGAAATATATTGGCGCGACGATGAAAAAATCATCGTATAATGTAAAAGGACAGCGTTGCTGGGAGTTTTATTACTTATAAAAGAAGATACTATGTGTCTCAAGATATCCATGTTATAAAATAGCAAAAGCCGACATAAAAAAATTCAGAAAGAAGATCCAAATTTAAGAAATACAAAAAATATGTAGAAGCAACGATGGAAAAATAATTGTATAATCAAAATACGGAGCGTTGCTGGGAGTTTTATTACTTATAAAGGGAGATTTTATGTCCGTTAAGCTACTAATGTTATAAAATGCAAAAAGCCGACATAAATAAATTCGGACGGAAGGTCTAAATTTAAGAAGCATAAAAAAGATTCTGAAGCGAAGATGAAAAAATCATCGTATAATGTAAAAGGACAGCGTTGCTGGGAGTTTTATTACTTCAAAAAGAAGATACTATGTGCTTCAAGATATTCATGTTATTAAATAGCAAAAGCCGGCATGAACAATTTAAGGACGGGGATCCAAATTTTAGAAATACAAAAAATATATAGAAGCGACGATGAAAAAATCATTGCATAATGTAAAAAGTGAGCGTTGCTGGGAGTTTTATTACTTAAAAGGGGAGATACCATGTTTTTTAAGCTATTTTAGTCATAAAGAAAAAAAGGCCGACATAAAGAAGCTCAGAAAGGGGATTCTAATTTAAGAAATACAAGAAATATGTTGGCGCGACGATGAAAAAATCATCGTATAATGTAAGAGGACAGCGTTGCTGGGAGTTTTATTACTCCAAAAAGAAGATAATATGTGTCTCAACATATCAATGTTATTATATAGCAAAAGCCGGCATAAATAATTTAAGGACGGGGATCAAAATTTAAGAAATACAAAAAATATATAGAAGCGACGATGGAAAAATAATTGTATAATCAAAAAACGGAGCGTTGCTGGGAGTTTTATTACCTAAAAAGGGAAATACTTTGTCCGTTAAGCTACTTATGTTATAAAATGCAAAAAGCCGACATAAATAAATTCGGACAGAAGGTCTAAATTTAAGAAGCATAAAAAATATTCAGAAGCGAAGATGAATAAATAATGGTACAATGTAAAAGGACAGCGTTGCTGGGAGTTTTATTACTTCAAAAAGAAGATAATATGTGCCTCAACATATCCGTGTTATTATATAGCAAAAGCCGGCATAAACAATTTAAGGACGGGGATCCAAATTTAAGAAATACAAAAAATATATAGAAGCGACGATGAAAAAATCATTGTATAATGTAGAAAGTGAGCGTTGCTGGGAGTTTTCTTACTTAAAAGGGGAGATACTATGTTCCTTAAACTAATTTAGTCATCAAGTAAAAAAAGCCGACGTAGAGACGTTCAGAAAGGAGATTCAAATTTAAGAAATACAAGAAATATATTGGCGCGACGATGAAAAAATCATCGTATAATGTAAAAGGACAGCGTTGCTGGGAGTTTTATTACTCCAAAAAGAAGATAATATGTGCCTCAAGATATTCATGTTATTATATAGCAAAAGCCGGCATAAACAATTTAAGGACGGGGATCCAAATTTAAGAAATACAAAAAATATATAGAAGAACGATGAAAAAATCATTGTATAATGTAAAAAGTGAGCGTTGCTGGGCGTTTTATTACTTAAAAGGGGAGATACCATGTTCTTTAAGCTATTTTAGTCATAGAGAAAAAAAGGCCGACATAAAGAAGTTCAGAAAGGGGATTCTAATTTAAGAAATACAAGAAATATGTTGGCGCGACGATGAATAAATCATCGTATAATGTAAAAGCACAGCGTTGCTGGGAGTTTTATTAATTCAAAGGGAAGGTACTATGTGTCCTAAGATATTTAAGTTATAAAATAGCAAAAGCCGGCATAAACAATTTAAGGACGGGGATCCAAATTTAAGAAATTAAAAAAATATATAGAGGCGACGATGAAAAAATCATTGTATAATGTAGAAAGTGAGCGTTGCTGGGAGTTTTATTACCTTAAAGGGGAGTAACTATGTTCCTAAAACTAATTTAGTCATCAAGTAAAAAAAGCCGACATAAAGACGTTCAGAAAGGGGATTCTAATTTAAGAAATACAAGAAATATGTTGGCGCGACGATGAAAAAATTATCGTATAATGTAAAAGGACAGCGTTGCTGGGAGTTTTATTACTTCAAAAAGAAGATACTATGTGCCTCAAGATATTCATGTTATTATATAGCAAAAGCCGGCATGAACAATTTAAGGACGGGGATCCAAATTTTAGAAATACAAAAAATATATAGAAGCTACGACGAAAAAATCATTGTGTAATGTAAAAAGTGAGCGTTGCTGGGAGTTTTATTA
Organism: Diaprepes abbreviatus; assembly: GCA_034092305.1. Classification (NCBI taxonomy): domain Eukaryota; kingdom Metazoa; phylum Arthropoda; class Insecta; order Coleoptera; family Curculionidae; genus Diaprepes; species Diaprepes abbreviatus. Next base: position 472,944 of record JASJET010000034.1, on the reverse strand, counting down.
CTTAAAAGGGGAGATATCATGTTTTTTAAGCTATTTTAGTCATAAAGAAAAAAAGGCCGACATAAAGAAGTTCAGAAAGGGGATCCTAATTTAAGAAATACAAGAAATATGTTGGCGCGACGATGAAAAAATCACCGTATAATGTAAAAGGACAGCGTTGCTGGGAGTTTTATTACTTCAAAAAGAAGATACTATGTGTCTCAAGATATCCACGTTATAAAATAGCAAAAGCCGACATTAAAAAAATTCAGAAAAAAGATCCAAATTTAAGAAATACAAAAAATATGTAGAAGCGACAATGGAAAAATAATTGTATAATCAAAAAACGGAGCGTTGCTGGGAGTTTTATTACCTAAAAAGGGAAATACTTTGTCCGTTAAGCTACTTATGTTATAAAATGCAAAAAGCCGACATAAATAAATTCGGACAGAAGGTCTAAATTTAAGAAGCATAAAAAATATTCAGAAGCGAAGATGAATAAATAATCGTATAATGTAAAAGGACAGCGTTGCTGGGAGTTTTATTACTCCAAGAAGAAGATAATATGTGCCTCAACATATCCATGTTATCATATAGCAAAAGCCGGCATAAACAATTTAAGGACGGGGATCCAAATTTAAGAAATACAAAAAATATATAGAAGCGACGATGAAAAAAATAATTGTATAATGTAAAAAGTGAGCGTTGCTGGGAGTTTTATTACTTAAAAGGGGAGATACCATGTTCTTTAAGCTATTTTAGTCATAAAGAAAAAAAGGCCGACGTAAAGAAGTTCAGAAAGGGGATTCAAATTTAAGAAATGCAAGAAATATGTTGGCGCGACGATGAAAAAATCATCGTAGAATGTAAAATTACAGCGTTGCTGGGAGTTTTATTACTTCAAAAAGAAGATACTATGTGTCTCAAGATATTTACGTTATAAAATAGCAAAAGCCGACATAAAAAAAATCAGAAAGAAGATCCAAATTTAAGAAATACAAAAAATATGTAGAAGCGACGATGGAAAAATAATTGTATAATCAAAAAACGGAGCGTAGCTGGGAGTTTTATTACTTAAAAAGGGAGATATTATGTCCGTTAAGCTACTTATGTTATAAAATGCAAAAAGCCGACATAAATAAATTCGAACAGAAGGTCTAAATTTAAGAAGAATAAAAAATATTCTGAAGCGAAGATGAAAAAATCATCGTATAATGTAAAAGGACAGCGTTGCTGGGACTTTTATTACTTCAAAAAGAAGATACTACGTGCCTCAAGATATTCATGTTCTTATATAGCAAAAGCCGGCATGAACAATTTAAGGACGGGGATCCAAATTTTAGAAATACAAAAAATATATAGAAGCGACGATGAAAAAATCATTGCATAATGTAAAAAGTGAGCGTTGCTGGGAGTTTTATTACTTAAAAAGGGAGATACTATGTTCCTAAAACTAATTTAGTCATAAAGTAAAAAAGGCCGACGTAAAGACGTTCAGAAAGGGGATTCAAATTTAAGATATATAGGAAATATGTTGGCGAGACGATAAAAAAAATCATCGTATAATGTAAAAAAACAGCGTTGCTGGTAGTTTTATTACTTCAAAAAGAAGATACTATGTGCCCCAAGATATCCATGTTACAAGATAGCAAAAAGCGGCATAAACAAATTCAGAAAGTAGATCCAAATTTAAGAAATTCAAAAAATATGTGGAGACGACGATGGAAAAATCATTGTATAATGTAAAAGGACAGCGTTGCGGGGAGTTTTATTACTTCGAAAAGAAGATATTATGTGCCTCAAGATATCTATGTTATAAAATAGCAAAATCCAGAATAACAAATTCAGAAAGAAGATCCAAATTTAAGAAATACAAAAAATATGGTGAAGCGACGATGAAAAATTCACTGAATAGTGTAAATTATTATATATATTTTATTGTCTTTTAGTACAGATTAGAATTTCTATGTCATGACAATAACGAAATATGTGCCCTAGCATGCATCGATTTATGCTGTAGCTCTTTCTACCTAGACCACATGGAATGCGAGGCATAGCAATTTTATTAATTCGGTTTATTATGCAAAGCCTGCGCAAATCTGCTAGTGCTTTCCAAATAAAAATATATTTTGGTTTGCCATGGGCCAGTTTTTTAGTAACAAGGTAAAAAAATTTTGTGTTCTCCAGTTCTTATTCGCACAATACCCCATTTTTTTTCGTTGGAGAGATAAAATATTAGACACTGGAAAATTTCATTGTGGTTATGATTAAGCAAAAATTGTTGACTTTGTGATACATATACCATTTTGTAAATGGTGGCCTACATTCAGCAAAGTCCTGTGGATATATTCCTATTATATTACATAATTATCAAAAATTGATAATTTGTGACATATCAGTTTTATTTTGAAATAATTTTAAAATTGATAAAAAATTTATTTGATTTGATGAAATTTACTTCAAAATTCTGTAAATTTATAGTCTATGACTGACCTCTTGCTCCTAAAAATGGAAAAATATATTCTATTAATTTTTTAACGGATTGAATTCCATTCAAAATAATATATTTAATTATCTTATTTCGGATGAATGCCACTTTTAATTGCAGAAAAACTTATTTGCGGCTTATTTCATCTATTATTAACACGCTTTCTCCCAATAAAATCCGTGTTACTAGGGCGGTATACCCTTTGATGTCAATATTTACTGTCTTGCCGACAGTCGTTCCATTTGGAGGTTTTTATGACTATAAAGTTCACAATTTTCTTTTAGATATAAATATACATATAGATTAAATGAAGGCGAATTATTCACATCAAAATTTTTTAAACCTCGCCAGGAGAATCTTTAGCTAAGTAAAATGACGATCGATAAATATGGCAATGTTATTAGTAATTAATTTCCGTACAAATTATCTTTTAAAAAATATGTCTTCTTTTAAAATTACGATTATGTGGGGCATTTCAAATAAATAATGTACATACATTTTTAGGATCTCGAAAACCATAGGAGATAGAAATCAATTAGAGAGTTTTAGAAAATTTTATAGGTAATTTGATGATCCTCATGGAGGGGTTTTAACTGTTCGGGTTTTTGAAATATTTTGAATAAATTGATATGTTTCATATTAAAATATTTCCATAATAATTTTTACGCCAAATGCTCTTCTGTATTTAAATTGCAGTTATATTTCGGTTTTCTGGAACTATCATCCACTACTTTCTATCAGTAAGCGTCATATTCAATTTTACCTCTCCTCAATATTAAATAAAAAAAATACATAATTTTTCGATGAACTAGCCGACACCTCACAATTGAACACCAGCAAATATTATTTATTTTGTTATTATATTATAAATTGAATAATTATAATTGATTCCGCATGTAGGTGTCCATTTAAATATATATAAAAATGGTATTTATTTGTTACATAAATAATATTCTGTAGTGTATATTGTTCGATTTATAGAAAGCTCTTTTTTATTCCCAAAATTATATATAAATCGTGTTGCTGCGTAAGATTATCATTGATATGGTAAACATTTTGATGACTTAATATGATGGAATATAGCACCAATAAGAAAAAAACACGGTAAATACAGATTAAGAAAGTCGAAATAATGTGAGAGGAATCTTACTAAAGACGTTTGCCTCAAAAATTGGTTTAGAATTATTTTTTGAGTTGTAAAAAATTGTCCTAAGTAGATAATTTACAATTATTTTTTGAAATATTCTTAAAATATCTTAAAAATATAACAAGCAAAAACTGCATACAAGCCTTATTTTCCAATTTAACCTTTCGTGTATCGCAATATATTTCCAATTAATTTTGAAAACCCGATCTAGTTAAAAAATTTTACAATTTAAAATTTTCCAAATTTTAAATAATGCTTATAAAATTGACAACGATGGGTTTTCAGTGTGATGGTTCGAAACCTATGCCATACAAACAGCAACAGTTTAACCGAAAATCTGCTTGAGATGATGCTTTGAACGTAGAGAAGGGTAAAGATCAAAAAGTAAATGATTTCTTGACACAATTAAATCCCATTCGACATACAGACAATATTTTGTATTTCTTAAATTTGAATTTTCTCTCTGAATTTGTTTATGACGGCTTTTGTTATTTTATAACATAAATATATTAAGGCAAATAGTATCTTCTCTTTGAAGTAATAAAACTTCCAGCAACACTCAGTTTTTATATTAAACAAACATTTTTTCATCGTCGCTCCAACATAATTTTAAATTCTTAAATTAGAATCCTCTTTCTGAGTTTCTATATGTCGGCCTTTTTTACTTTATAACTAAAATAGTTTAAGATAGGTGGTATCTCCTTTTTAAATAACAAAACTCCTAGCAATGCTCTAGTTTTACATTATACAATGATATTTTCATCGTCGCTTCTACATATTTTTTATATTTCATTAATCAAAATCCTTATTCTGAATTTCTTTATTTCGGCCTTTTTCATTCGATAACTAAAATGGCTTAAGAAACATCGTATTTCCTCTTTTAAGTAATAAAGCTCCCAGCAACGCTCAACTTTCACATTATACAATGATTTATCCATCTTCGCTTCAGAATATTTTTTATTATTCTTAAATTTAGATCTTCTGTCCGAATTTATTTATGTCGGCTTTTCCATTTTATAACATAAGTAGCTTAACGGACATAGTATCTCCTTTTTAAGTAATAACACTCCCAGCAACGCTCTGTTTTTTCATTATACAATTAATTTTCCATCGTCGCTTCTACATATTTTTTGTATTTCTTAAATTTGGATCTTATTTCTGAATTTGTTTATGCCGGCTTTTGCTATATTGTAACACGGATATCTTGAGGCACATAGTATCTTCTTTTTGAAGTAATAAAACTCCCAGCAACGCTGTCCTTTTACATTATACGATGATTTTTTCATCGTCGCGCCAACATATTTCTTGTATTTCTTAAATTAGAATCCCCTTTCGGAACTTCTTTATGTCGGCCTTTTTTTCTTTATAACTAAAATAGCTTAAGCAACATGGTATCTCCCCGTTTAAGTAATAAAACTCCCAGCAACGCTCACTTTTTACATTAAACAATGATTTTTTCATCGTCGCTTCTATATATTTTTTGTATCTCGAAAATTTGGATCCCCGTCCTTAAATTGTTTATGCCGGCTTTTGCTATATAATAACACGGATATGTTGAGGCACATATTATCTTCTTTTTGAAGTAATAAAACTCCCAGCAACGCTGTCCTTTTACATTATACGATGATTTTTTCATCTTCGCTTCAGAATATTTTTTATGCTTCTTGAATTTAGACCTTCTGTCCGAATTTATTTATGTCGGCTTTTTGCATTTTATAACATAAGTAGCTTAACGGACAAAGTATTTATCTTTTTAGGTAATAAAACTCCCAGCAACGCTCCGTTTTTTGATTATGCAATTATTTTTCCATCGTCGCTTCTACATATTTTTTGTATTTCTTAAATTTGGATCTTCTTTCTGAATTTTTTTATGGCGGCTTTTGCTATTTTATAACTTAAATATCTTAGGACACATAGTACCTTCCCTTTGAATTAATAAAACTCCCAGCAACGCTGTCCCTTTACATTATACGATGATTTTTTCATCGTCGCGCTAACATATTTCTTGTATTTCTTAAATTAGAATCCCCTTTCTGAACTTCTTTATGTCGGCCTTTTTTTCTTTATGACTAAAATAGCTTAAAGAACATGATATCTCCCCTTTTAAGTAATAAAACTCCCAGCAACGCTCACTTTTTACATTAAACAATGATTTTTTCGTCGTAGCTTCTATATATTTTTTGTATTTCTAAAATTTGGATCCCCGTCCTTAAATTGTTCATGCCGGCTTTTGCTATATAATAACATGAATATCTTGAGGCACATAGTATCTTCTTTTTGAAGTAATAAAACTCCCAGCAACGTTGTCCTTTTACATTATACGATAATTTGTTCATCGTCGCGCCAACATATTTCTTGTATTTCTTAAATTAGAATCCCCTTTCTGAACGTCTTTATGTCGGCTTTTTTTACTTGATGACTAAATTAGTTTTAGAAACATAGTTACTCCCCTTTAAGGTAATAAGACTCCCAGCAACGCTCACTTTCTACATTATACAATGATTTTTTCATCGTTGCCTCTATATATTTTTTTAATTTCTTAAATTTGGATCCCCGTCCTTAAATTGTTTATGCCGGCTATTGCTATTTTATAACTTAAATATCTTAGGACACATAGTACCTTCCCTTTGAATTAATAAAACTCCCAGCAACGCTGTGCTTTTACATTATACGATGATTTATTCATCGTCGCGCCAACATATTTCTTGTATTTCTTAAATTAGAATCCCCTTTCTGAACTTCTTTATGTCGGCCTTTTTTTCTCTATGACTAAAATAGCTTAAAGAACATGGTATTTCCCCTTTTAAGTAATAAAACGCCCAGCAACGCTCACTTTTAACATTATACAATGATTTTTTCATCGTTCTTCTATATATTTTTTGTATTTCTTAAATTTGGATCCCCGTCCTTAAATTGTTTATGCCGGCTTTTGCTATATAATAACATGGATATGTTGAGACACATATTATCTTCTTTTTGGAGTAATAAAACTCCCAGCAACGCTATCCTTTTACATTATACGATGATTTTTTCATCGTCGCGCCAATATATTTCTTGTATTTCTTAAATTTGAATCTCCTTTCTGAACGTCTTTACGTCGGCTTTTTTTACTTGATGACTAAATTAGTTTAAGGAACATAGTATCTCCCCTTTTAAGTAATAAAACTCCCAGCAACGCTCACTTTCTACATTATACAATGATTTTTTCATCGTCGCTTCTATATATTTTTTGTATTTCTTAAATTTGGATCCCCGTCCTTAAATTGTTTATGCCGGCTTTTGCTATATAATAACACGGATATGTTGAGGCACATATTACCTTCTTTTTGAAGTAATAAAACTCCCAGCAACGCTGTCCTTTTACATTATACGATGATTTTTTCATCTTCGCTTCTGAATATTTTTTATGCTTCTTAAATTTAGACCTTCTGTCCGAATTTATTTATGTCGGCTTTTTGCATTTTATAACATAGGTAGCTTAACGGACAAAGTATATAACTCCCAGCAACGCTCCGTTTTTTGATTATACAATTATTTTTCCATCGTCGCTTCTACATATTTTTTGTATTTCTTAAATTTGGATCTTCTTTCTGAATTTTTTTATGTCGGCTTTTGCTATTTTATAACGTGGATATCTTGAGACACATAGTATATTCTTTTTGAAGTAATAAAACTCCCAGCAACGCTGTCCTTTTACATTATACGATGATTTTTTCATCGTCGCGCCAACATATTTCTTGTATTTCTTAAATTAGAATCCCCTTTCTGAACTTCTTTATGTCGGCCTTTTTTTCTTTATGACTAAAATAGCTTAAAGAACATGATATCTCCCCTTTTAAGTAATAAAACTCCCAGCAACGCTCACTTTTTACATTATACAATGATTTTTTCATCGTCGCTTCTATATATTTTTTGTATTTCGAAAATTTGGATCCCCGTCCTTAAATTGTTTATGCCGGCATTTGCTATATAATAACATGGATATCTTGAGGCACATAATATCTTCTTTTTTAAGTAATAAAACTCCCAGCAACGCTGTCCTTTTACATATTACGATGATTTTTTCATCGTCGCGTCAACATATTTCTTGTATTTCTTAAATTTGAATCCCCTTTCTGAACGTCTTTATGTCAGCTTTTTTTACTTGATGACTAAATTAGTTTAAGGAACATAGTTACTCCCCTTTTAAGTAATAAAACTCCCAGCAACGCTCACTTTCTACATTATACAATTATTTTTTCATCGTCGCTTCTATATATTTTTTGTATTTCTTAAATTTTGATCCCCGTCCTTAAATTATTTATGCCGGCTTTTGCTATATAATAACATGGATATGTTGAGACACATATTATCTTCTTTTTGGAGTAATAAAACTCCCAGCAACGCTGTCCTCTTACATTATACGATGATTTTTTCATCGTCGCGCCAACATATTTCTTGTATTTCTTAAATTTGAATCCCCTTTCTGAACTTCTTTATGTCGGCCTTTTTTTCTCTATGACTAAAATAGCTTAAAGAACATAGTATCTCCCCTCTTAAGTAATAAAACTCCCAGCAACGCTCACTTTTTACATTATTCAATGATTTTTTCATCGTCGCTTCTATATATTTTTTGTATTTCTAAAATTTGGATCTCCGTCCTTAAATTATTTATGCCGGCTTTTGCTATATAATAACATGGATATGTTGAGACACATATTATCTTCTTTTTGGAGTAATAAAACTCCCAGCAACGCTGTCCTTTTACATTATACGATGATTTTTTCATCGTCGCGCCAACATATTTCTTGTATTTCTTAAATTAGAATCCCCTTTCTGAACTTCTTTATGTCGGCCTTTTTTTCTTTATGACTAAAATAGCTTAAGCAACATGGTATCTCCCCGTTTAAGTAATAAAACTCCCAGCAACGCTCACTTTTTACATTACACAATGATTTTTTCATCGTCGCTTCTATATATTTTTTGTATTTCGAAAATTTGGATCCCCGTCCTTAAATTGTTTATGCCGGCTTTTGCTATATAATAACACGGATATGTTGAGGCACATATTATCTTCTTTTTGAAGTAATAAAACTCCCAGCAACGCTGTCCTTTTACATTATACGATGATTTTTTCATCTTCGCTTCAGAATATTTTTTATGCTTCTTGAATTTAGACCTTCTGTCCGAATTTATTTATGTCGGCTTTTTGCATTTTATAACATAAGTAGCTTAACGGACAAAGTATTTCCCTATTTAAGTAATAAAACTCCCAGCAACGCTCCGTTTTTTGATTATACAATTATTTTTTCATCGTCGCTTCTACATATTTTTTGTATTTCTTAAATTTAGATCTTCTTTCTGAATTTTTTTATGTCGGCTTTTGCTATTTTATAACTTAAATATCTTAGGACACATAGTACCTTCCCTTTGAATTAATTAAACTCCCAGCAACGCTGTCCTTTTACATTATACGATGATTTTTTCATCGTCGCGCTAACATATTTCTTGTATTTCTTAAATTTGAATCCCCTTTCTGAACTTCTTTATGTCGGCCTTTTTTTCTCTATAACTAAAATAGCTTAAAAAACATGGTATCTCTCCTTTTAAGTCATAAAACTCCCAGCAACGCTCACTTTCTACATTATACAATGATTTTTTCATCGTCGTTTCTATATATTTTTTATATTTCTTAAATTTGGATCCCCGTCCTTAAATTGTTCATGCCGGCTTTTGCTATATAATAACATGAATATCTTGAGGCATATAGTATCTTCTTTTTGAAGTAATAAAACTCCCAGCAACGCTGTCCTTTTACATTATACGATGATTTTTTCATCGTCGCGCCAACATATTTCTTGTATTTCTTAAATTAGAATCCCCTTTCTGAACGTCTCTATGTCGGCTTTATTTACTTGATGACTAAATTAGTTTAAGGAACATAGTATCTCCCCTTTTAAGTAATAAAACTCCCAGCAACGCTCACTTTTTACATTATACAATGATTTTTTCATCGTCGCTTCTATATATTTTTTGTATTTCTTAAATTTGGATCCCCGTCCTTAAATTGTTTATGCCGACTTTTGCTATATAATAACATGGATATGTTGAGGCACATATTATCTTCTTTTTGGGGTAATAAAACTCCCAGCAACGCTGTCCTTTTACATATTACGATGATTTTTTCTTCGTCGCGCCAACATATTTCTTGTATTTCTTAAATTGGAATCCCCTTTCTGAACTTCTTTATGTCGGCCTTTTTTTCTTTATGACCAAAATAGCTTAAAGAACATGATATCTCCCTTTTTAAGTAATAAAACTCTCAGCAACGCTCACTTTTTACATTACACAATGATTTTTTCATCGTCGCTTCTATATATTTTTTGTATTTCTAAAATTTGGATCCCCGTCCTTAAATTGTTCATGCCGGCTTTTGCTATATAATAACATGGATATGTTGAGGCACATATTATCTTCTTTTTGGTGTAATAAAACTCCCAGCAACTCTATCCTTTTACATAATACGATGATTTTTTCATCGTCGCGCCAACATATTTCTTGTCTTTCTTAAATTATAATCCCCTTTCTGAACGTCTTTATGTCGGCTTTTATTACTTGATGATTAAATTAGTTTAAGGAACATAGTATCTCCTTTTTTAAGTAAAAAACCCCCAGTAACGCTCACTTTCTACATTATACAATGATTTTTTCATCATCGCTTCTATATATTTTTTGTATTTCTTAAATATGGATCCCCGTCCTTAAATTGTTTATGCCGGCTTTTGCTATATAATAACACGGATATGTTAAGGCACTAATTATCTTCTTTTTGGAGTAATAAAACTCCCAGCAACGCTGTCCTTTTACATAATACGATGATTTTTTCATCGTCGCGCCAACATATTTCTTGTATTTCTTAAATTTGAATCCCCTTTCTGAACGTCTTTATGTCGGCTTTTTTTACTTGATGACTAAATTAGTTTTAGGAACATAGTATCTCCCCTTTTAAGTAATAAAACTCCCAGCAACGCTCACTTCCTACATTATACAATGATTTTTTCATCGTCGCTTCTATATATTTTTTGTATTTCTTAAATTTGGATCCCCGTCCTTAAATTGTTTATGCCGGCTTTTGCTATATAATAACAAGGATATCTTGAGGCACATAGTATCTTCTTTTTTAAGTAATAAAACTCCCAGCAACGCTGTCCTTTTACATTATACGATGATTTTTTCATCGTCGCGCCAACATATTTCTTGTATTTCTTAAATTTGAATCCCCTTTCTGAACGTCTTTATGTCGGCTTTTTTTACTTGATGACTAAATTAGTTTAAGGAACATAGTTACTCCCCTTTTAAGTAATAAAACTCCCAGCAACGCTCACTTTCTACATTATACAATTATTTTTTCATCGTCGCTTCTATATATTTTTTGTATTTCTTAAATTTTGATCCCCGTCCTTAAATTATTTATGCCGGCTTTTGCTATATAATAACATGGATATGTTGAGACACATATTATCTTCTTTTTGGAGTAATAAAACTCCCAGCAACGCTGTCCTCTTACATTATACGATGATTTTTTCATCGTCGCGCCAACATATTTCTTGTATTTCTTAAATTAGAATCCCCTTTCTGAACTTCTTTATGTCGGCCTTTTTTTCTCTATGACTAAAATAGCTTAAAGAACATAGTATCTCCCCTCTTAAGTAATAAAACTCCCAGCAACGCTCACTTTTTACATTATTCAATGATTTTTTCATCGTCGCTTCTATATATTTTTTGTATTTCTAAAATTTGGATCTCCGTCCTTAAATTATTTATGCCGGCTTTTGCTATATAATAACATGGATATGTTGAGACACATATTATCTTCTTTTTGGAGTAATAAAACTCCCAGCAACGCTGTCCTTTTACATTATACGATGATTTTTTCATCGTCGCGCCAACATATTTCTTGTATTTCTTAAATTAGAATCCCCTTTCTGAACTTCTTTATGTCGGCCTTTTTTTCTTTATGACTAAAATAGCTTAAGCAACATGGTATCTCCCCGTTTAAGTAATAAAACTCCCAGCAACGCTCACTTTTTACATTACACAATGATTTTTTCATCGTCGCTTCTATATATTTTTTGTATCTCGAAAATTTGGATCCCCGTCCTTAAATTGTTTATGCCGGCTTTTGCTATATAATAACACGGATATTTTGAGGCACATATTATCTTCTTTTTGAAGTAATAAAACTCCCAGCAACGCTGTCCTTTTACATTATACGATGATTTTTTCATCTTCGCTTCAGAGTATTTTTTATGCTTCTTGAATTTAGACCTTCTGTCCGAATTTATTTATGTCGGCTTTTTGCATTTTATAACATAAGTAGCTTAACGGACAAAGTATTTCCCTATTTAAGTAATAAAACTCCCAGCAACGCTCCGTTTTTTGATTATACAATTATTTTTTCATCGTCGCTTCTACATATTTTTTGTATTTCTTAAATTTAGATCTTCTTTCTGAATTTTTTTATGTCGGATTTTGCTATTTTATAACTTAAATATCTTAGGACACATAGTACCTTCCCTTTGAATTAATAAAACTCCCAGCAACGCTGTCCTTTTACATTATACGATGATTTTTTTCGTCGTCGCGCTAACATATTTCTTGTATTTCTTAAATTTGAATCCCCTTTCTGAACTTCTTTATGTCGGCCTTTTTTTCTCTATAACTAAAATAGCTTAAAAAACATGGTATCTCTCCTTTTAAGTAATAAAACTCCCAGCAACGCTCACTTTCTACATTATACAATGATTTTTTTCATCGTCGTTTCTATATATTTTTTGTATTTCTTAAATTTGGATCCCCGTCCTTAAATTGTTTATGCCGGCTTTTGCTATTTTATAACTTAAATATCTTAGGACACATAGTACCTTCCCTTTGAATTAATAAAACTCCCAGCAACGCTGTCGTTTTACATTATACGATGATTTATTCATCGTCGCGCGAATATATTTCTTGTATTTCTTAAATTAGAATCCCCTTTCTGAACTTCTTTATGTCGGCCTTTTTTTCTCTATGACTAAAATAGCTCAAAGAACATAGTATCTCCCCTTTTAAGTAGTAAAACTCCCAGCAACGCTCACTTTTTACATTATACAATGATTTATTCATCGTCGCTTCTATATATTTTTTGTATTTCTAAAATTTGGATCCCCGTCCTTAAATTGTTCATGCCGGCTTTTGCTATATAATAACATGAATATCTTGAGGCATATAGTATCTTCTTTTTGAAGTAATAAAACTCCCAGCAACGCTGTCCTTTTACATTATACGATGATTTTTTCATCGTCGCGCCAACATATTTCTTGTATTTCTTAAATTTGAATCCCCTTTCTGAACGTCTTTATGTGGGCTTTATTTACTTGATGACTAAATTAGTTTAAGGAACATAGTATCTCCCCTTTTAAGTAATAAAACTCCCAGCAACGCTGTCCTTTTACATATTACGATGATTTTTTCTTCGTCGCGCCAACATATTTCTTGTATTTCTTAAATTGGAATCCCCTTTCTGAACTTCTTTATGTCGGCCTTTTTTTCTTTATGACCAAAATAGCTTAAAGAACATGATATCTCCCTTTTTAAGTAATAAAACTCCCAGCAACGCTCACTTTTTACATTACACAATGATTTTTTCATCGTCGCTTCTATATATTTTTTGTATTTCTAAAATTTGGATCCCCGTCCTTAAATTGTTCATGCCGGCTTTTGCTATTTAAAAACATGAATATCTTGAAGCACATAGTATCTTCTTTTTGAAGTAATAAAACTCCCAGCAACGCTGTCCTTTTACATTATACGATGATTTTTTCATCTTCGCTTCAGAATCTTTTTTATGCTTCTTAAATTTAGACCTTCCGTCCGAATTTATTTATGTCGGCTTTTTGCATTTTATAACATTAGTAGCTTAACGGACATAAAATCTCCCTTTATAAGTAATAAAACTCCCAGCAACGCTCCGTATTTTGATTATACAATTATTTTTCCATCGTCGCTTCTACATATTTTTTGTATTTCTTAAATTTGGATCTTCTTTCTGAATTTTTTTATGTCGGCTTTTGCTATTTTATAACATGGATATCTTGAGACACATAGTATCTTCTTTTTTAAGTAATAAAACTCCCAGCAACGCTGTCCTTTTACATTATACGATGATTTTTTCATCGTCGCGCCAACAAATTTTTTGTATTTCTTAAATTTGAATCCCCTTTCTGAACGTCTTTATGTCGGCTTTTTTTACTTGATGACTAAATTAGTTTAAGGAACATAGTTACTCCCCTTTTAAGTAATAAAACTCCCAGCAACGCTCACTTTCTACATTATACAATTATTTTTTCATCGTCGCTTCTATATATTTTTTGTATTTCTTAAATTTTGATCCCCGTCCTTAAATTATTTATGCCGGCTTTTGCTATATAATAACATGGATATGTTGAGACACATATTATCTTCTTTTTGGAGTAATAAAACTCCCAGCAACGCTGTCCTCTTACATTATACGATGATTTTTTCATCGTCGCGCCAACATATTTCTTGTATTTCTTAAATTAGAATCCCCTTTCTGAACTTCTTTATGTCGGCCTTTTTTTCTCTATGACTAAAATAGCTTAAAGAACATAGTATCTCCCCTCTTAAGTAATAAAACTCCCAGCAACGCTCACTTCCTACATTATACAATGATTTTTTCATCGTCGCTTCTATATATTTTTTGTATTTCTTAAATTTGGATCCCCGTCCTTAAATTGTTTATGCCGGCTTTTGCTATTTTATAACTTAAATATCTTAGGACACATAGTGCCTTCCCTTTGAATTAACAAAACTCCCAGCAACGCTGTCCTTTTACATTATACGATGATTTATTCATCGTCGCGCCAACATATTTCTTGTATTTCTTAAATTAGAATCCCCTTTCTAAACTTCTTTATGTCGGCCTTTTTTTCTCTATGACGAAAATAGCTTAAAGAACATAGTATCTCCCCTTTTAAGTAATAAAACTCCCAGCAACGCTCACTTTTTACATTATACAATGATTTTTTCATCGTCGCTTCTATATATTTTTTATATTTCTAAAATTTGGATCCCCGTCCTTAAATTATTTATGCCGGCTTTTGCTATATAATAACATGGATATGTTGAGGCACATATTATCTTCTTTTTGGAGTAATAAAACTCCCAGCAACGCTGTCTTTTTACATTATACGATGATTTTTTCATCGTCGCGCCAACATATTTCTTGTATTTCTTAAATTAGAATCCCCTTTCTGAACTTCTTTATGTCGGCCTTTTTTTCTTTATGACTAAAATAGCTTAAGCAACATGGTATCTCCCCTTTTAAGTAATAAAACTCCCAGCAACGCTCACTTTTTACATTATACAATGATTTTTTCATCGTCGCTTCTATATATTTTTTGTATTTCTTAAATTTGGATCCCCGTCCTTAAATTGTTTATGCTATGTTGAGGCACATATTATCTTCTTTTTGAAGTATTAAAACTCCCAGAAACGCTCTGCTTTTACATTATACAATGATTTTTCCATCGTCGCTCCAGCATATTTTTTGTATTTCTTAAATTTAGATCTTTTTCTAAATTTGTTTATGTCAGCCTTTGCTATTTTATAACAAAAATAGCTGAAAAGTCATAGTAACTAATAAAATTCCCAGCAACGATACTCTTCTTTAAATGAAATTATGATTTTTTTTCGCTGCTCCAAAAATTATTTGTATTTCTTGACTTTGAATCATCTTCTTAATTTATTTTTGATTCAAAGTTTTGTTTCCGTCACAAAATTGCATTGTTAACGGGACTACGAATACCATAAAATTATCAGCTCTATCGTACTTGTGTATTATATACAGATTCCGCATGGGAGGGAGTGAAATGTATCTTACAGACACACTGAAATGTCGTAGCATTCTTCAGCCCAATCGGACGAGTGAAATATTCTTTAAAATATATAACAAAATCTTATTACATACAGACAGACAGACGGACAGACGCACTTATATTATTGTATTGTCATCGGGACTATACATACCTGCAAAATTTGAGCTCAATCACACTTGTGGATATGTGTAAAATGTGTGTTAACAAATTTTTAATAAAAACATACAGACAGACGCGCAAGTGATTTTATATAAATGCTTCCCATATTTATCTTCCAAAATGCAAATAAATTTATTTATTTAATTAAGACATTTAGTTTTCGTACATTTAATTATGCACCAATGGTGGAAATCGACAGCGTTGCCAAAGGCCGTTGCTAACCTGTCTTCGGTCAAAAACATCTTTATCTTCCGATGTCGTTTTTGATCGATTTATGACAGTTCCAACAAATCAGCATCAATTTCTTGTAAATCTTCATAAGTTTCTTCATTTTTTATTTATTTTTATTTATTTATTTATACTGCCCTACAAGACTAGAATTTAGAATTTTAAGAGGGGTACGACAGGGGTGTATTTTGTCTTCTATGTTGTTCAACCTCTATGTGGAGGCACTTAAAGGCTCTGATTGTAGTATAAAGGTCAATGGATACCCGCTTTTATTATTAACATTTTTACTGCTTACCATTCAGCAGTTACGTCGTCGGACTACAAAAAAAATCTTTATCTTCCGATGTCGTTTTTGATCGATTTATGACAGTTCTAACAAACCAGCATCGATTTCTTGTAAATCTTCATAAGTTTCTTCATTTTTTATTTATTTTTATTTATTTATTTATACTGCCCTACAAGACTAGAATTTAGAATTTTAAGTGGGATACTACAGGGGTGTATTTTGTCTCCTATGTTGTTCAACCTCTATGTGGAGGCACTTAAAGGCTCTGATTGTAGTATAAAGGTCAATGGATACCCACTTTTATTATTAACATTTTTACTGCTTACCATTCAGCAGTTACGTCATCGGACTACAAAAACATCTTTATCTTCCGATGTCGTTTTTGATCGATTTATGACAGTTCCAACAAACCAGCATCAATTTCTTGTAAATCTTCATAAGTTTCTTCATTTTTTATTTATTTTTATTTATTTATTTATACTGCCCTACAAGACTAGAATTTAGAATTTTAAGAGGAGTACGACAGGGGTGTATTTTGTCTCCTATGTTGTTCAAACTCTTTATGGAGGTACTTAAAGGCTCTGATTGTAGTATAAAGGTCAATGGATACCCAATAAATAAAATTTGTTTCGCAGATGACACGGCGATAATCACAGATAACGAACAAGAGATGTAGTCATTGCTAAATAAAATAAATAGTGTAGAAAAAAACGGGCTTGAAGATAAACGCACTAAAGACGAAATGCATGGCAATAAGAAGAAAAACAACTCTAAGGGTACAACTGCAAATACATAATGCTCCAATCAAGTAAGTGAAAACATTTAAATACTTGGGAATGACTATAAATGAGCAACGGAATCCTCAACAAGAAATAAAATGCCGTATCGAAGAAGCAAGACAAGCTTTTGTCACGTTTAAACCACTTTTATTTAACCGTGATCTCTCTTTTAATTTACGCTACAGAATGGTTAAATGCTGTATGGTCCGTATTGTTTTATGGCATGGAAACAAACATCTTCCGTTAATAAGCTGGAAGCTTTTAAAATGTGGACCATGCGAAAAATGTTCCGCATACCAGGAACTGCTAGGGTGAGGAATGAAGAAGTCTTGAGAAGAGCGAATACTGAAAAAGAACTTTTCAACTTGATCAAAGCACGAAAAATCGGATACCTGGGTCATATTCTGACAGGAAAAAGATATTCAATCACTGAACTAATTATTCAAGGGAAGATTGAAGGCAAGAGCGGAGTGGGTCGCAAACAAATATAAGCACTGGACAAGCAGAAATAACACTGGTAAGCTTTGTCATGCCGCTAAAGACAGACATCTGGCCTTGAGATAATTGCCAATGCACTATAAGTGCACGGCACTATGAAAAGAAAAAGAACGAGCTGTAGTAGCAAGTGGATAAAACCTATCCGACTTAAATCTTACTATTCTTAAGACACGATATTGAACTTTCTCTAATTTTTCAGAGTATAGATGGTAATACAGATGCCAGATAAGTTTAATATTCCAATTTGCTTCGTACAAAAGAACAATATAACGCGCTATGATGACTAGATCTCGCTAGAAAGCATTCGGTTAGATCTCCTAGGTCTTTAACGTTGTTAACTCGCCTCAGAAAAGCACCGCTGATCCCACACAATCATGCAACATAGGTGTTTTACTTCTTAAGAATGGCATTACATTGCACTTGTTGAAGTTTAGAGACAGTTTGTTTTTTAGCATTTAATTTCATGAGATCCAGTTCAAGGCACAATCAATCGCTAGGGATCCGTATGTCCGTATGTAGGCAAAAGTATTTTAAGGACCTAAAACAGACCCTTTAGGGACATTCAACATTACTACGAAATTACTAGATCTGTGACGACAGTGGCTATATTCTTTTGAATAATTATCAATTGATCAAAGTGAACAAAGTGAAACTGATAACTTCATGTTCTTTTGAATATGCATTTACTTGTCATGGGGCTGAAGTAATCCTGATTACTTCAAGTGATAGAAGTGAAAGTGATAATGACTCAAAAGAATAGCCCTTAAATTGAACATAGTAAGGGCGGTTTGATAGGTAACTTTCAAAAAATCTAGTAATATTGTCATTAAAACCAAAGTACGACTAAAAAAACACCGTGATCAAGTCGATCAAATGCTTTAGAAAAATCTGTGTAAACAACATCGGCGATATCAATGTGAAATAAATTTTATACTATTTTCGTAAACAACACAAAATCTATGCAATGGTATTAGCGTTATCTAGCAAAATAGTAAAAATACATTTTAATTTTATAAAAAGAAATTTTGAAAAATGTAAAAGTTACTTTTCAAATAAGCGTATGCATAACATGTGAGGTCAAAAATCATGGTGGTTTCGTGATTTTTCGCAGATGAAAATTACTTTTTAATGAACAATCTTAAAATTGAAGTCCTTTTTTCCCTTTTAAAATGTCAATATCGGAAAATCTAGAAATTAATTTTTAGATATTGCTATGAGCTATCTTTTGAAACCGAGTCTACATTTTTCTTTGATCAGGAGATGTTGATAACTGTATCAATGTTATTTCACCTTTTTGGAGAGCGAATTTTCAAATACCTATCCTTTTTTAGTGGGTGCCTTCATAGTATTGCCAACCTTTTACTAAAATTTAATAATTCCATCTTTAATGGTTTGGTCTGTACGTTGATATGTCAGGGCAACGCGGCTTAAAAACATAAATTTTAAAAGTATTCATTTCAATTTAATTAATTTCCTATGGCTGTTTAAAAAATCTGGCTCACGAACGTCACTGGGTGTTACCGTTTAGTTTAAGCATTAGATTAGGTGTGGCGAATGTGGGTTCCATAAGGTAAATTGGTGAAGCGGTTTTAATTAACTTATTAAATCTTTTGATACGTTTATGGCATCATGGCTAGGCCTAGTTTCCTAAAAAGACATTAATTACAGGGCATTGTAAGCCACCCTTTCAGTAATATCTTTATAAAGAGAAGGTATTTAGGTAGTTCGTTATAAATCAAGACGGAAAAATAATTTTTTGAAAAGGATTTGAAATATTTGACTTTAGAAAATGATTTTAAAATTGTTAAATTGGTTTTATTTTGACGAAGTATTTGAAGGAAAACAATTTTTTTTGTAAAAATAATATATCGATAACAACTTAATTTAGATTTAAGGTTATACCCAGCACGTGAACTCCGCAATATAGAAAAGAAATTTCTTTGCTATTTTTCTATTATGGAAAAATCATTCAAAACTTAGTCTATAAGCACATTCGGCAACGGTCGGGTATGCCCGAATAAGCAATCGTGCTATGGAAATAGAAACAGTCTTTAGCTTGTTGCTGTTCTTCTATCTCTCTCAAAGCAATTTAAACGCTGTATAAGTTTGTCTCATTTTTTTCCTGATTTACGGTGTTTGAATTTGTGGTTATGTTGAATATGAGATATATTTGTTTCTAAGAATGAAATGAAGTTCATAAATGTGTTTCTATATTTTATTTAGCCAAAAGTATATATTTACACGTTATATAAGAAAATCAAAATAGCAATAATTATTTTTATATCTATTTATTTCTTAACGTTAAGAATCAGAAATCCTAAATAACGTTTTCAATTTTGTGACAAATATATTCAAATTTGGAATTTAGCAAGGCCAAGGACATGTTAACATAATTTTTACCTAATATTTGCAATAAAAGCTACAGGGTGTTGAACACATCGGCTCAAATTTCAACAAGTTTAAATGAATAAATATCTTTTTTTTAAATGGTACACCCTGTATATTTTCATGTTATTTAATAGAGTAATAAAACCCTAAAAGTTTTGTTCAATATATCCTATACCTATTTATAATAGTTTTTGAGATATTTCAGTTTTTCTTATTTTCCATACTTTTTTACAGAAATAGTCTTCATTATCATAGTAGCCACGTAAAATAATAAAAAGAAACTACAGAAACAAACAGAATGTGGTTAAATATGATGAAATACATTATTCGTTATATTACAACGGCAATAGTTTAATTAAACATAATGTGAAAAACTTAACACAACAATAACGACAAGGCAAATACATATTTACTTTTATACTAAATTGAAACAAAAAATTACCTTTACATTAAATACTGAGATTAATTATTTCTTTTTAATAAGTGTTCGAATAAACGACCCTCTTGTGCAGTGCACAAATTTAGTCTTTTTTGCAAATTTTCTCGGACCCTGGACAAAATTAGTGGCGTTATTGTTCTACAGGTATCCCTAATCCTGTTTCGCATATCTTCCACTGTTGTTGGTGGATTAACATACACCTTATTTTTAATATAACCCCATAGGAAGAAATCTTATGGGGTGATGTCGCAAGACCTTGATGGCCACTCAATGAAACCCCCACGTCCAATCCATTTTTGCGGATATCGTTGGTCCAAAAACGCACGAACTTCACGATGGTAATACGGAGGCGCACCATCGTGCTGGAACCACATACTGTCGAACTCATCCCTATCGAGATCTTGAAGCAGTTGGGGTAGTTCTTCTTGTAAAAAGTTCAGGTAACTATGGCCATTTAGTGGTTCATTAAAAAAGTGGGGTCCAATAATTCGATTATGATGAATACCACACCAAACATTTAATGACCAGTGGTTTTGATGTTGCACCTCTCTAATCCAAAATGGGTTTTCTGTGGCATAATAATGCATGTTGCGTCTATTTATGGCACCGTTACTTCTAAAAGTAACTTCATCACTAAACATTACCTTGCATAATAAATTTGGATTTAATTGAATCTCCGCATTTATTGTACGACAAAAGTTTACACGACTTTCAAAATCATGTCCATGCAATTCTTGGTGTAATTCCATGTGATATGGATGATACCTATATTTCTTGGTAGTACGATTAGCGGTGGATTGTGATGTTTCACATAATGCTGCTAACTGACGGCTACCAATATAAGGATTTTCCTGAACATTTAACAATATTTGTAGTTCTTTTTCTTCATTAGTTACTGGTTTGTTGACCACTTTACGTTTTGGATAATCAACAGTACCAGAAGAATCAAATCTTTGCATTAAGTTTTGAAAAGTATGGGTATTAGGCTGGCGTCGATCAGGATACTTCATTTTGTAAATTCTTTGAGCAAGAAGGCAATTTTTTTGAGCCTCTCCTATTGTATAAATCATATCTATTAACTCATTCTTTGTAAAATTCATTTTAAAATATAAGATGAATGCAAAAAAAAACCAAACTACACTACATAAAAACCAAAAGAAGCGATTGCAGTTATAAATTTGACACACAGAAAAATGTTCTTTTACATTGTTTTTGCCATGGCTACTATGATAATGAAGACTATTTCTGTAAAAAAGTATGGAAAATAAGAAAAACTGAAATATTTCAAAAACTATTATAAATAGGATATATTGAACAAAACTTTTAGGGTTTTTATTACTCTATTAAATAACATGAAAATATACAGGGTGTACCATTTTAAAAAAAAGATATTTATTCATTTAATCTTGTTCAAATTTGAGCCGATGTGTTCAACACCCTGTAGCTTTTATTGCAAATATTAGGTAAAAATAATGTTAACTTGTCCTTGGCCTTGCTAAATTCCAAATTTGAATATATTTGTCACAAAATTGAAAACGTTATTTAGGATTGAATTGATGCTTGAAAATGTGACTTTTTTTCTTTAAACTTAATTATCTCCGAAACTATAAAGTTTTGTTATAGTAAACCCTTAATAAAAAAGATTTAAAATTATAAGCTAAATCGAAAATACGATTCGTATATAGGGTGTTCTATTTAAAAAAATACAACTTTATACTGTCCTAGTTTTTTGGCTCACCCTGTAGAGTCCTAAATATTTTTAAAATCTGCGTAAAAATAAACTGTATGAAACAATAAATATAGTTTCTTTGTAAATTTCACCGAAAAGGCACAAACTTACTTCATCCAATCGTTGACTCACCCTGTACAATGAAATTGAGAATAATGATGAAAATGGTATGTGCGATGTAAACAAGAGAGATTGTGAGAAGTGGAAAATTGAGGTTTAATTTTCAACTTTGACATCGAATTTCTCGGAAAATAAAAAACTAACAGATTCCAGGTTTGACATACTCTTTTAGAATGATTATACCTATAGTTGTGTTAAATTTTTTGGTTCGCCATTTTTTTTGCACAGGTCTTTCAAAGTTACCACCGAGATATGTTTTATAGGATGCCGAAATGAAAACATTCCAGCAAAAAAAACCAATGTTACATTTTTGTTACTGACGAAAATCTATTTTTCATAGAGTATAGAGTCAATTCTTAGAATTAATTTTTCAAAGGGCTTGCAGCCAATAAGCAATCAACTCCATATAGGTCAATAGCTGCGATAAGAAACACGTATTTTAGTTTATTTTTTACGTTAAAATGAATGATGTTTACAGTAATAGAAATTATAATGATTTTTTTAATTACTTATATCCCTATAACTAAACTAACGAAATTAGAACCTTAAACTTCCCTTTGAACAATTATTATTTAACACGTTTTTAATTAAAAATTTTATTAAAAAATTAACATGCACAAAAAACAATTTTTATGCAAATTACAATATACAAACATGCTTTTTTTAAATCAACATTTATTATTATTTAATCAATATTTTATAATGTAGGTCCCGGGACTAATATTTCATTTTAAAAAAGATATATTAATGCTTAATTATTTAAATAGCACTTTTACTTGTTAAACCTATCGTTCTAGATACGTAGTACAACTTCTTCCGGTTATTTTCTCACGGTGTGTAGTTAATGCATTTTATAATATGTAAAATTAATTATTAAATATATTTTTAATTTAACTAATATATTAATATTTTTTAGATTTTTTAATAAATTTCTGAACAAAATTCACTTAACATTATATGGAATCAAAAAATTATGACAATGAGTTAATTGTCATTCATTTTTACAAGCTACGGTATAATATAAAAAAATATAAAAAAAATTGAACCAAGTTCTAAAAGTGCGCTAAAAAACGAAAAATAACTATATATTTTTATATGAAATTGAAATTTTTTAAGTCGGCGCGAAACTAATACCTGACTAAATTGATTCGCATAAACAGATTAAAAATACTTTATTTGTAATTGCTTTCTTACCATAATTTATATACATATACAGGCGCAGATCTAGGGGGGGGGGGGCGAGTTTAGGAAAATTGACCCGATTCTGCCACTTATACTACAGTTTTTTCAAGAACTAGAGAGAGTAATAAATCATTTTTTACCCTTTTTTTTCTTCGCAAACTACTTGTGTGTGTTCTGAAGACGAGATGTAAACTGCAATAAAAGGAGTTGTACATACATTTTATTATGAGAAGCAGATCCCAACAGTCAACAAAATTCTAACTAAAATCAACGAAGATCGAGATTTACCTGAAATTAAAAGAACTGAGCTCTGGAAAATGTTCAGGAAACTTAATTTTGCTGGGAAAAACCAGAACTGTTCGTATAGATCGTCCGAAACCTGTCCGTTAGAGAAGGAAATATCTCTCTGAAGTAAAAAGTAAAGTTGCTAGCAATAACACAAACTTACAAAATTAGTAATTTAACTAAACTTTTGAAAGATTTTTTTGAACAAAGTTACTGCATAAAATTGGGAAAAATTCATATAATAAAAGAATAAACGAAAATGTGGAAACTCGATCTCATGATCGGTGACATAGAGGGACCAATTATAATTAATTTGAGCTGTGAAGATAGCTTCACTGACTTTGATTACGAATTAGATACGTAATGTTTACAATGTAAACTCAACTTATTATTTAAATTTTGGTTTTTGTTGTATTTTATTGTTTAATGTTGTTTATATATTTTTTTATATATTTTTATTTTTAGTGTGTCCCACTCTTTAATTTTATTTAAATTTAATTCCAATTAGCCGTAATTTTTTTATTATTTTATTATTGTATTTGTGTCTTTTTCTTAAGTTTGTAAAATTAACATGTTTATTTTATTTTTTGGAGCTATCGGATTTCCATGTAATAAGTAAATTAAATTAAGATGTCAGTGCAATAGAAATAAAAATAAGCAGGTCTAATTTTAACTGTAACATATAAAAATTAATTCCATTTTAATCTCGTTTCAGTGTTTATGTAGTTCTGCAGATGGATTAAGAAAACAAACTGAAACGTCAAATGTCTTAAAAGTGTTTTTAATTAATAATAAAATAACCTACAGCACCAAAAATTTTAATATTATATGGACGAATTTATTTTTTTTTATATATATTTAACTTCTTGTATTTTTGACTATGAGGATCTTGTAAATATTTAAATTATAAAAGAATAAGGCTACGTTTTAGTCTGAATGTGCCTAAAACGGTTTCTATGCCAAAAATAAAAATATAGTTGTGATTTGTGTTAAATATGTCAAAATTATCTATATTTTCTAATGTATGGGATTTATAAAAAAAAATCATAAGGAATAAAATAATATTATAAAAACTTTTTATTTTAAGTTCATTGCCGAAATAATATTCCATGCCATAAATACTTAGTTATAAAATAAACCTCCTTCCGATGCCTATTCCAAGGTTAAAATCCTTTTTAACACGTCACACTTCATTATTATAGACCAGTATTCTTGATTATAAAATTTCTAACCCACTGCTATGAAAAATATACGTGTCTTAAAGATTTTGCCAAAGACACCAGACTAAAGAACACAGGTAGTTTGCGAAGAAAAAAAGGGTAAAAAATTATTATTACTCTCTCTAGTTCTTGAATAAACTATAGTATAAGAGGCAAAATCGGGTCTATTTTCCTGATGAGGTGAGAACAACCCCTAACGGTCAAAAATACCAAAAAATATTTATAAATTTGAAAAAATTATTTCTGCATCGTATAAATTACAACAAATATGAAAGAGGTATTTGCGTCAGATCCAATACAAATACACTCCATAAAGAAGATATATCTCTGTGATTAACCTGAATTTTTAATCGATTAATGTCGTCGAAAAGGGATAATCGCCAGCGGTCAATTTTGTTTGCGAAGTTTGAAAAAAAATGGTGTTTAAAAATATTTTTTAGGCATTTAGGGCACTTCAGATGAACTAACCAGAAATAACCCTTAAAATGGATTAAAAAAGTAGAGACAGCATATAGTAATTTATTTTTATTATTTGGAATTTAAATTTTTATTTTCTTATTTCTGTAGTTTAGATTGAACGTTTTTTTTACTTCAATTATTTATTTAGATGGCACTTTACTGTAAAAAAAGTTTGACCGTGATTTATTAACCGGAACCCACCCTTAGCGTAAAATAGTGGTGAGATTAGAATTTTATTTTTTACTTTGAGCTCTGTAGGTTAGACTGGACGTTTTTTTTCTTCAATGCCCGAATTGTATTCTTTGACCTCGAGGTATTGGGTATACTCTATTCAAGAACTAGAGAGAGTAATAAAACTGTCACCGAAGCTCTGACATATCTGTTCCAGTGCCGTAGGTAACAGAGGACTGCCATAAATCTAATTATATTTAAATATGATAAGCTTTTATAAATTTACTGCAACAATAAAATTTCTCATGGTTCAGTTTAATTTCTGTCAGTGAGCAAAGTACACTTTACATTGTGTACTTAGTGATTTATCTCGTTTGCGCTCGTTTTCATATATTATTTCAGATTAGTGAGATACCTAAAAGATATGGCTTCCACCCAGGCGCGGATCCAAGGGGGGGGGGGGGGCGATCGCCCCCCCCCCCCAAGAGCTTGGAGTTCAGAAAAATAGACCCGATTTTGCCTCTTATACTATAGTTTATTCAAGAACTAGGGAGAGTTTTTCATTTTTTACCTTTTTTTTCTTCGCAAACTACCTGTGTTCTTTAGTCCGGTGTCTTTGGCAAAATCTGTTTAGACACATATATTTTTCACAGGAATGGGTTAAAAATTTTATAATCAAAAATACTGGTCTATAATAATGGACTATTTGGGTTGGATAGCAATAGATATTTGGATGTGTGAAGTGTTAAAAAGGATTTTAATCCTTGTCATAGGCATCGAAAGGCGTCAAAAGGAGGTCTATTTTATCATCTAAATATTTATGGCATAGAGTATTATTTCAGTAATAAACTTAAAATAGAAAGTTTTTATAATATTATTTCATTTCTTATGATTTTTTAATAATTC
The DNA here is from genome assembly GCA_034092305.1 of Diaprepes abbreviatus. NCBI lineage: Eukaryota > Metazoa > Arthropoda > Insecta > Coleoptera > Curculionidae > Diaprepes > Diaprepes abbreviatus. The sequence goes on along the minus strand of JASJET010000034.1, from coordinate 446,566 downwards.
ACATATATTAGAAAATATAGATAATTTTGACATATTTAACACAAATCACAACTGTAGTTTTAATATTTTTAATTTTGGCATAGAAACCGTTTTAGGCACATTCAGACTAAAACGTAGCATTTTTCTCTCAAAAAATTCTAAGTTATAATTTAAATGCTTACAAAATACCTATTATCAAAATACAAGAAGTTAAACATATATAAAAAAAATAAATTCGTCAATATAATATTAAAATATTTATTTGGGCTATGGGTCATTCTATTATTAATTAAAAATATTTTTGGGAAATTTGACGTTCCAGTTTATTTATTTCTTAAACCATCTGCAGAATTACAATTAAACACTAAAAAGGGATTCAATTGTCATTAATTTTTATATGTACAGAAAATTTAAATAATAAATTGTGTTAACGCTGGTAAACATTACGTATCTTATTCGTCATCAAAGTCAGTGAAGCTATCTTCGCTCAAATTAATTATAATTGATTCCTCTCTCACCGATCATGAGATAGAGTTTCCACATTTTCTTTTATTCTGTTATTATATGGATTTTTCGCAATTATCTGCAGTAACTTTATTCAAAAAATCTTTCAAAAGTCCAGTTAAATTATTAATTTTGTAAGTTGTGTTATTTCCAGCAACTCTACCTTTTATTTGAGAGAGATATTTCCTTCACCAACGGATATTTTCAGGACGATCTATAAGAACAGATTTCCTATCTGGTTTTTCCCAACAAGAATTAAGTTCTCTGAGCAATTTCCAGAGCTCAGTTCTTTTAATTTCAGGTAAATCCCGATCTTCATTGATTTTAGTTAGAATTTTGTCGATGGTTGAGATCTGCTTCTCATAGTAAAATGTATGTACAACTCCTTTTATTACAGTTTACATTTTTTCTTCCAACGAGGTTTTTCGTCTGCCTGTGATCGAATATAGCTTGGAATTACTAGCAATTCCAGTCGTTTTTGTCTCCGTATGTGTTTGGTACATGATAGATTTTCGAACTCCTGTTATATTGGAACACATTTCAACAGAGCTTTTAACATTATTATCTAGATATTAAGGCATCATAAACATTCATCGTAATAAGTTTTTCGTTGAGGAAAAAATGCCCTCCATCTTTTGAGTATCTCACTAATCTCAAATAATATATAAAAACAAGCACAAACAAAATAAATCACTAAGCATACACTGTAAGGTGTACTTTGCTCACTGACAGAAATTAAATTGAACTATCAGAAATTCTATTGTTGCAGTAAATTTATAAAAGCTTATAATATTTAAATATAATTAGATTTACGGCAGTTCTCAGTTACCGGGGGCCCTGAAGCAGGTACGTTGGAGGTTTCGGTGACAGTTTTATTACTCTCTCCAGTTCTTCAATAGAGTATAGGAATTTGTATGCTTGCGATCGCCCCTCCCCTTCACAAGGGCTTTGAGTTCAGGAACATAGAACCGATTCTGCCTTTTATATTAGGAATGTGTATGCTGCTGGCAACCCCCCCCCCCGTTGACAACTTGTTTTTTTTGCGATTGCACCCCCCCCCCCCCAGGAGCTTTGAATTCAAGAAAATAGACCCGATTAGGCCTCTTATACGAGGAATGTGTATGTTGATCGCATCTTGCCACCCCCTGTCGGAAACTTGTTTTTTCTTGTGATCGCCCCCCCCCCCTCTCCAAGAGCTTCAAATTTAAAAAAATAGCCCCGTTTCTGCCTTTTACACTAGAAATGGGAATGTTGCTGGTGTCCCCCCCCCCCCGGGGACAACTTGCTTTCGTTTGCCATATTGTACTTTTGTGATATCACCGCCCCCCCCCCCAAGGAGAGAGGCTGGATCCGCCCCTGCTTCCACCTCTATATTTATTACAAAATCAGCGAAAAATTTATTACGATAAATGTTTATGAAGTCTTAAGACATCAATATCCAGATAATAATATATAAAGCTGTGTTGAGATGTGTTCCAAAATGACAGGAGATGGAAAATCTACTATGCACCGAATACTGAACGAGAAAAGGACGACTGGAATTGTTAGTACTCCCAAGCCACATTAGATCACAGGCAGACGAAAAACCTCGTTGGAAGAAGAAATGAAAATTGCAATAAAAGAAATTGTACATACATTTTATGTATGAGAAACAGATCTCAACCGTCGACAAAATTCTAACGAAAATAAATGAAAATCGGGATTTACCTGAAATTAAACGAACCGAGCTCTGAAAATTACCCAGATAACTTAATTTTTGCTGGGAAAAACCAGACAGGAAATCTGTTCTTATAGATCGTGCGGAAACTGTCCGTTGCAGAAGGAGATATCTCCGAACAATTACGTAACATTGGAAAAATGTGCGGATCATATAATAAAAGAATCAAACAAGATGTGGAAACTCGATCACATGATCTGTCAGATAATTAATTTGAGCGAAGATAGTTCCGCTGACTTTGACTACAAATTAGATACATAATTTTTACCAGTGTAAACACAATTTATTATTTAAATTTTTGTTTTTGTGTATTTTATTGTTTAATATTGTTTTATATATTTTTATTTTTGTATATATTTTTATTTTAGTGTGGCTCACTTTTTAATTTTATATATATTTAAGTCCAATTAGCCGTAATTTTCTATTATTTTATAATTGTATTTGTGTCTTTTTCTTAAGCGTCTAGAACTAACTCTTTTGTTTTATTTTTTGGGGCTATCGAAGTCAGTGCAATAGAAATAAAAATAAGTAAGTCAATAAAATATAAAAATTACATTTGAATCCCGTTTTAGTGTTTAATTGTAATTTTGCAGATAGTTTAAGAAATAAATAAACTAAAAAGTCAAATGTCCTAAAAATGTTTTTAGTTAATAATAAAATGGCCGATAGCCCAAAAAAAATTAGTATTATATGGACGAATTTTTTTCCATATATGTTTAACTTCTTGTATTTATGATGATGGATTATAAGTATTATAACCTAGAATTTTTTGAGAAAATAAGGCTACGTTTTATTCTGAATGTGCCTAAAATGGTTCCTATACCAAAACTAAAAATAATAAAATTACACTTGTAATTTATGTTAAACATGGCAAAATTATTTATATTTTTTAATATATGTAAATTATTAAGAAATCATAAGAAATAAAATAATATTATTACAAGAATTTTCTATTTTAAGTTTATTACCGAAATAATATTCTATGCCATACTTAGGGATAAAATATACCTCCTTTCGACGCCTGTGACAATGATTAAAATCCGTTTTAACACCTCACATTTTCAAATATCTATTATCATCCAACCCAAATAGTCCATTATCATAAACCGGTATTTTTGATTATAAAATTTCTAACCCATAAAATATATGTGTCTAACAGATTTTGCTAAAAACACCGGACTAAAAAACACAGACAACTTGCGAATAAATAAAGGGTCAAAAATGATCTATTACTCTCTCGAGTTCTTGAATAGACTATAGGTGTCAATATTTTTTCAAAAATTCGTCTCTTTCTTATTTTTACTTAAGCAAATTAATAAGCAAAAACACAAACTTTTAATTATTTTGTAATAAATAGGTATTTCATTTTAGGTTGCACTCTGTCACATATCCGTCTACAACATTGAAAATCAAAAATTTTAAGAAACGGTCTTGATAAAACAATTCGTTGCACCTAAAGGAAATGTTATTGTAAAACACATCAAGAAACACATTTACATTATTTAACACCTTTATATTGCAAATAAATTAATTTGCTGAAACCTTTATAAGAGTCCATTGCATGGTAAATTAATTCGTATACCAGTCCCCTCATAAACTATTCGAAATTTACACCAGCAATAAAGAAGTTAAAGTGTAAAAAGTCATAAAGCAAAATAATTTACATTAAACACATGCTAAATAACCTCCTAAAACAAAATCTCATTTATCTCCCCTGAAACAAATTATATAAACGGCAATGTACAAATTGGACAGTTGATTGGTGGGTAGAAACAGAAAATAAAATGGGATTAAGCTCCGCCTTCAACCAATAATAAGCGGTGTCGGCATTTTTACAAAAGACCTCTTGTTTCCGGTGGCTTCGTTATTGGTCGGAAAGCTAAATGGGAGGCGGGGTTTACTAAAGAGATCCTGTCGAGTAGATTGGCACAAAGACCTTCACTTGTTACCAGATCTGTTAAAGATACCAAGCTGCATCACGTGCGCTGTCTTTAAATTTTTCAGTACTTGACGTGCTTAATGATAATCACCATCTGTGAGTGTTAAGTAATTTAAAAATTTTTGACTTTTCTGAAACTGCTTGTTAGTGTAGTTATTTGTACAAATGGTGCGTAAAATGTGTCAGTTGAGCGATAACTAGGACTGTTTTATTTTAATCGGAAAATGCAAGATATAGATACCGCATCGCAACAAAGTTTAACCAACGAGATGTCACCGTACTTAGGTTCGAAATATCAAAGTCCAATCACCTCAAGATCTCCCAGCCCATCGCTAATAGAACAAACACTAGACGAATCTAAATATGTATCGGACGATGAAATTAGTGTAGGTTGCCCTAGTCCCGCATTACATACATCCCCAAACTATCTTCGATCCAGAGAACCAAGTCCTGGATATGCTGTAATGCAACAAAGTAATTGCAGGTGTCCAGATTCTGACTCTGAAGATTATTTTACGCCATTAAAGAAGCTTAAAATGGTTGAAGCCGATCGACGAATATCTCCAACAGTCGAGATTGAAGAGCGACCAGACGGAGTCAAAAGTTTTTCAATTGTAGACATTTTAAATCATAAACCTTCAAAACCTCAGTGTACGCGGATAGTGCGTCCATGGGACATAGATCCGGCCGAAGCGGAGGCTCAACAACAAAGACTAGAATCGCTTCATCGACAATTAAAAGTTCAACAACAATTGGCGCTTTTAAGGCCGGACTTTGTGGCTTTTAACGCGAGTTATACTTCTGAAACTGGAAGTGATCGTTCTTCTAGTGTCGCGAGCGATTGCTGTTCACCGGACATTGTTAATTCTTCAGGACATAGACAACGACAGCAACAACAAGGGAAGCAAGCTGGAGGTCCCGGTGCAACTCCGTTGGATGCACTGTTTCAAATGACTTCTAAAACATTTGATTCATCGGCAGGAGAATCTAGTGCAGGTAAGTCCCATTGTAATATTTTCTACAAAACGTGATAGTTTTTGAAGTTGGCCGATACTAGTTATTTTATCGGTTTATTGACTAGTTTTTCTTAAAGATAACAATTACTATAAATTCTTCAAGTTTTCTATTAGGCTATTTGTAAAAAAGAAGGGTAAACGGAACTAAAAGTGTTTTCATTGTTTCTTACATTCATTTAACTTCCAAATATGATAAAATCACAAATTAAGGGATGATGCGTTTTTGGGATTGAGGTATATTTATCCACATTTCAGTTTTTTGAGTTTTATTATCGAAATGTTACTTCATCAAGTCCAAAAAATCATTTATCAAAAAAATACACTCCTGGAACAAAATAACAAAACGCAAAATTTGTTTTTTTCATTTTTCGTCATAATTGAAGTTAGGTATAAGTATTGCTTCACGAAAAAGAAAGCTGACATTACGCCCTTTAAAATAAGCTCTTGCAGAAGTCTGTACGATGAAAAATAACCGAGATATGGCCAGTGGCATAGCGAAGGCTCCGCAGGGCCGCGACGCGCGGTGCCCCGGGCTTGGAGGGGCCCCGCTCACCCAAAAAAATCTTTAGAAATCAATTTAATCAATCTCCAATAAATTTGCTACTTCGCAATCCATATAATGCAAGGTGTCAGTAATTATTTATTATAAATGGACATGTATGCAACGCAGGGCGTTTAGATTTATATTAAATGTATACATAAATGAAGAAATCTCTTTAAAATTCATTAATTAAACCCATTGAAGGCAGAGCCTCTGTGACAGTTTGTATTAGTATCTATACTCACGGCGTGCAGGAAGCAACTTTAATTTAAAGTAAAATGTCGACAAAGTCAGTCTCAACAGAGACTTGGGTAATAATTTGTAGTGCTTAATACTTGTTTGAAATCGTAGCTGATCGTTTACACGGGGTATATATGTTGGAAGTTTTCTCCATTCAAAAAGCAGGATAAAATTCTCCCATTTGAAAACCATGGTAATTTAAATAAAAGCGATTACTCACAATTCAATTGTTATAGAACTGCGAGTTTTGGATGCTTAAAAAAAAGAATTACACGTCTTTTGAAGATGCTGTGAGTTTTGGATGCTTAAAAAAAAAATTACACGTCTTTTGAAGATGCTGTTTATGCTCTTCAACCTTCCAGAAAGCTTCAAAACTCGGTCCTCAACAGGCAAATAAAGTTACGAAAAACTTTGTAAAATTAAGTTCATTTCAAATTTAAATATTTGTCAAATCTTGAGATTTAAAGCTTTTTAGCCGTTCAAAAAAAATTCTGCGTACTTTTAAAACGCATAATTCCTTTCTTTAAATGTTTAAAAAATTCTAAGCCTCTAGATTTGACAATTATTTAAAGTGGAAATAAACGCAGTTGCCATTTAGATTTTTTATACTTTATTTGTACTAGAGCTTTTGTTTTTATATGTGCCATGCCTTTTTTTCAAATTTAGTAACACAACTTCTTTGTAAGTGAATTCAGGTATAGATATTGCCATTCAATAAACGCTAACATCACACCGGTTAAAATGATCCCCAAACGAAGTTTGTAAACATGAATAGTAGCTGACAAATAGCCTTTCAAAGTTTTCAACTTTTTACGATTTTTATAACTTTTTACCCGCACATTATGTAATTTTTTATTTCACGCGTAAAAATTTTTCTTTATTCAGTGAAAAAAATTATTTTAGGGTATTTATAATTATATTTTGATGCATCTTGGATGAAAAAATAAGTTATACGGCTTAAAAATTGGAAACTGTCAGCTATTCTAGAAGCATACAAAAAGTGCAAAATTTACACTGTCGCCATTGCGTCTAATAACTGATGCTATTAAACAGCTTGGCTTAAGAACATTCTTACAAATATAACAGTGGAAAAAAATATTTTAAATCCTCTTGACTGGGGTTGGAAAAGGTCGAAAAATTGATTAATACCAATTTTTACAAATAAACATCCTGTACTTTGCTTGAAAAAATAGCCTGTGGAGGCACAAAGGGATGTCAAGGGAATTGCGGTTGCAGGAAGTTAGAAATAAATTGCTACATATTCTGCAAAGAATGTATGAGTTTAAATTGTGAAAATGCTGATGTATCTGACGTTGCTGAAGACGATATTCGAGAAGATACTAACGCTGAAATCGACAAAATTATTGAAAATAATTTAACTCAATTCAGCATTTGAATAAAAATAAATTAATTAAAAAATGTATAAAACAATGTCATAATTAATTTTATTTTTCATTCCGTACCTCATAGTAATAGTTTTTCAAAATATAATTATTTTTATCATTAAAAACCCTAAAATAATTTGTTTATTGAATAAAGAAAAATTTTCACGAAAAAATATAAAAAGTGGTACAAACCTCGGCTGGGGACCATTTCAACGGGCCTGATGTCAGCTGTTTTTTAAGGGGGCAATATTTGTACCCAGATTCACTTACAAAAAAGTTGTGTGACGAAATCTGAAAATAAAATAGCAAAAATTTGCTAATATTAGGAGAAGTAGCACAGTTTGAGACGCCATATCTCGGTTACTTTTCATCGCATAGACTTCTGCAGGAATTCATTTTAGCCGATGTAACGCCAGCTTTATTTTTTATGAAGCAATGCCTATTCCTGACTTCACTTGGAAAGAAGTTATAAAGACAAATAAAAAAAATTCTTTGTTTATTTGGTTTTTGGGTTCAAATTTTTGAAAAATTACTTTTCTGGACTTCACGAGGTACCATTTCGATAGAAAGCTTCATTACCTACAACTTTTCTGTAGACAGTATTTATGAAAAACGCATAGTTTTCAAGTAAATCTAAAAAAACTGGAAAGTAGACAAATCTACCTTAATCTCAAAAACGCATCCATATATTTGGTAGCACTTTGTGATTTTGAAATATTTGGAGGTCAATTGAATGTGAGAGAGAACGAAAACACTTTAACGTTTTGGTACTTTTCTCAAGTACATAATCAATAATCCAAATTTAATGATATAATCCAGTGGCTGCTGGTGTATTATAAAAGTAGGGGTTGCAATTCCAATGGTACATTAAAAACATAGATACGTATAAAACCTACCATGTCGATGAAAAACTAAAAATCTTTAAAAATTGAGTTAGTATGAAACAAAGCAATGCATTTTAAATAACTAACCATAAATTTTAAAAATATAGCAGTCATAACAATATGCACGTATAATTTACTGTGTAAAATATGTATAAAGAAAATCCATACTCCATTATCATATCAGGTATGCTTTCGATAAAACCCCTTTCTTCAGAAAGCATTGCCACAGCAGAAAATCCTTCTTGGCTCATAGTATTCCGTAAAAACGTTTTTATCCGTTTAAGGGTAGAAAAGCGCTGTTCTGCTTCAACTGATGTCATAAGAATAGTAATTAAAATTTTAAAAGTTTAGAACTTCACTTAAATGCTTCACTTAGCTCGATGTTTTGTGAAAGTTCCATAGAAACGCACACAATTAATTATAATGTTTAAAATGTGTCGATTATGTGTCACTTTTTGATTGTGCATTTCAGTATCTCTTCGATAAGCGCTGCTTATTTGAGCATATTTTTCATATGGATGATTTAAGTCGGTAAAACTACATTTTTCCAAGAAGTCTCCTCAAATATTAAACAAAGAAAACAAAATAGGACATTTCTAATTTCACCACCACAAAGCAACGTATGTTTATTATAAAGGTCCGGATTAAACGTCCTACTAAAAACCTTTTTTTGCTAGGCACAGATTGTTCTATTTTTAAATTCGGAGTAGGTCTTCCAAGCCTTCTTATTTCAGCCTTATCACTTGTTGACCAACCACGGAATGGCTCTGCAATTAAACTTTGAACGGAATTCATTTTTGTTTTAACCAAAACACAAAACGTAGAAAAAAAAATACAGTAGCGCACCGCATAACAAACAAACGATAACTCGAAAAGAACTACAAAATTCACCGGCAAACTAAAGGTATTTTCTCGCGGGGTAACCCGGTTTAATATATGTTTAGATCTGTTTGGAATTGACCTTAGTATTTCCGATCGCCCGAATACGATAAAGTCGAAGTGCGTATGTTCACTTATTTGAAAGCATATCTATAATTGTTTTGAACCATGTGAGGTCACTATTTCATCGCCAGAAACTCTTTGAACCTGATTGAAATAAATTGACAGCGAAAATACAGTTTAAACACAAGTGTGCTAGACAACATAAAGCTTATGAGACGAAATTAATCTCCAAGACTTAGATAGGCAACTCCATATACGCTGCAATGTATAAGCTTGGATTGCATTAAAATTGCAACTAAATTATTTTTGACATTTAGGCGAACTAAGGTAAATTATCTCAAAAATTGATTGCTGTTCGCTTATTATCTAGGTACAAAATTGATTTAAATTTATTCATTAAATTATAAGTAGAAATTAAAAAAATATTATATTTGTTAGTATTTTTTATTTTAATTTACAATTTTTTGGAGGTTTGAGCAAACCTGTAATTCTAAGGAAATGCCCCTGCTGATATAATCATAGATGCAATTCCGTTTGTTAAAGACACCGTGCTAAAAATTTTTTATCCTTTATTTAGTCATAGACTAATATAATTACACACAAATCTTAACAACTAAATTCATGTTTTAAAATTAAAAACAACAATCAAACATCGTCAACCTTTACAGAACAACGAAATACTAAACTAAACTGACACAAATTAAAAAAAAAATACAAACAACGTTCATGTCCCTCAAGGATAAAATTATAATAAAAAATTCTGCCTCAGACACCGTTTAAACTTATTTAGAGACTTTAAACATTTAATATTTGTGGACAATTGATTAAAACTGTTTAGACCTTTAAAGAATACAGAGGTTTGTGTTTGTCTATTTAATACTGGAGAAATATAAAAGTCATCCTACGATCTAGTGTCATATGCATACATATTTCTAATATAATTAATATGATTTTGGAAATATGTACGGGAACTACCCGATCTGATTTTAAAAATAAAGATCAATATTTGATAGTGAAAGAAGTCCTCCACCGACAACCATTAAATTTCTCTCAAAATGCAGTTAATTGATGTTCTTCTTGTACCTGAGAGTATAACTCTCATGGCTCTATTTTGCAAGTTTTGAAATCTTGCCTTTTTACTTTGATTAAGAAAGAACAAAATTGTGGAGCAATAAACAAAATGCGGCAATACCAGAGTGTTAAACAGGATTGTCTTAGTGCACCTTGTCAAAAAATTCGAACATTTTGGAATATAGTTAATTTTATAAGAGATTATTTTTATTAAGTTATTCTCATGTTCTTTAAGTTTAAGTTGCCTATCTATGATTACTGCTAAATATTTAAACTTTTCTACCATTTTAATTATTTCATTGCCTACTTTAATAATAGGATCTCCACGAGAAAAGTTCTGTAATTATTCTCATTGCAGATTATCATAAATTTGTTTTTTTCCACATTTCTTTTTAATTGGTTACAAGAACACCACCAATATAAACTTTGTAATGTAGAGTTAAGTGTATCAACCCATTGATTACCATCAGAACTTGCAAAATATAAAAGAACATCATCTGCAAAAAGATGTATACAACAATCACCAGATGTATTCACTATATCGTCAATATATATAAGAAATAATTACGCACCTATCACACTACCCCGTGGAACACCCATGCTGCTTTCAATCTCGTCAGATACCACGAAATTTCAATTTTTGTTTTCTATTAATTAAGTAATTATTCATAAATTCCAAAACTTCACTCCTTATACCGACACTTTCTAATTTTTTTAAGTAGTCTTTCCCGATCTAGTCTTTTTCGGATTATTTGTGGAATTTTAAAACAAATTCTGGTGAAATGAGGGACCAGATTTAATTTTAGGCCAGACTTAGAATGTTCAGATTTGAAATATTAAAGTAAATAATGATTGATAAGCATTATACCAAAGTATTTATCACTAACATATCACAATATTTAATTATCTTGATGTAAAAATATTAGTAATAATAACTAATGGAATTGCGGGAAAAAAAAACACAAATTGTTGCTATGTAGTTTACTAAAGAATAAATCCATCTTCTCAGCTCCGTAATTAAAAAAAAAAACTAGCTGAAGTTGTGCTAAAACATTTAAAGACTCCATTTTGGTATATATGTATATATATATATATATATATATATATATATATATATATATATATATATATAAATATATATATATATATATATACATATATATATATATATATATATATATATATATATATATATATATATATATATATATATATATATATATTTTATTTTTATTGGAATTATGGTCCGTTTAAAAATGGAATTAAAATGTAATGGTGGTGTTGTATTTTATGTTACATTTTTTTTTAATACATTAACGTTTCGGTAATTTTTTTTACCTTCGTCAAAATGTGTAGCTTGAACAATGATTCAGGAACAACACTGCACTTACATGTATAAATTTATTTGAAAATTTTGTTCTATTAAAAATTTAGTTTTTGCGAGATTCACAGAGTTCAAGATGACCACGTGTGTCATCTTGAAGTTAAGATGGTACTCCATCTTAACTTCAAGATGACACGTGGTCATCTTGAACTCTGTGAATCTCGCAAAAACTAAATTTTTAATAGAACAAAATTTTCAAATAAATTTATACATGTAAGTGCTGTGTTGCTCCTGAATCATTGTTCAAGCTACACATTCTGACGAAGGTAAAAAAAATTACCGAAACGTTAATGTATTAAAAAAAAAATGTAATATAAAATATAACACCACCATTACATTTTAATTCCATTTTTAAACGAACCATAATCCCAATAAAAACAAAAAAATAAAAAATATTTTAATAAAGGTCCAAGAAATAAAAAAGAAATACCTCATATATATATATATATATATATATATATATATATATATATATATATATATATATATATATATATATATACAGTGCCTTCATTTCAAAACGAACCATCCTTAATAACTTTGTTAAATAGAAAAATTTTAAAAAAAGAAAAAACACGTCAATTTAGATATACAGGGGGAAGTTTAATTTTGCATTTGTTGAAAGTCTGTCAATCACCTCCTCACCTCCAGCTAACCTCACTTTGATATGTCAAATGGGAACCCCCACCTTGTGACACATCATTGTAAGCAGCATAAAATTGTCTATCCAACCGTATAAAAAAAATTAAATCGGTTGATGTACAAGCGAACAGTGTGCAAAAATGTCTTGTAATAATGCATAATATATCGGCCTCGAACTTTAGTATGTCAAATGATTACCCTATAGTGTGATACATCATTTTAAAGGGCATACTATCTCCTATTTAGCCAATAAAAAAACAAAATCTGTTGATGTACAAGCGAATAGTAAGAAAAGATGTGTGGTAATAATAGACATCTTATCACATTAAACTTTATTATGTCAAATGGCTACTTCATAGAGTAAAATATTATTTTAAATTTAAAATAAATATTTTTTTAAAATAATAAACAGTTAAAATATTTGCCAGAAAAAAACTAAGCCTGTTTTAAAATTCATCGCAAAATTCATTGCAGTCTAATCAATCTAGTGTATTTATTTCAATGATATTTTTTGCGGTACCTGATAGGTACAAGAAATCACTGCAATAAATAAAATTTTTAAGATCTTTAAACACCAGTTGTTTATTATTGTTAAAATTGTCATTGTGACGCCTAGTTGAAACGTGAATATAAATGGTGTATACGCTAGCCGAAAGAATAGAAATAATTTTTCTCTATGGAGCTGAAGATCGGTGCGCTCGTAGAACCGCCAGAGCATTTAACGAGAGGCATCAAGACAAAAACGTGGGCCATAAATATGTACTCGAATTGGTACGAAAGTTTGAAGAAACGGGATCTGTTTGTAATAAAAAATCTATTGAGAAAAGGGTTGTAGATGAAGCATGCCAAATCGAGGTACTAAGACAGTTCGCAATAGATCCAACTTTATCCATCTCAAAGGTCGCAGATTTAACCAACATTTCTGCTGGCTCTGTGCATAAAGTTTTAAAACAAAATAAGTTTTTTCCCTACAAAATTCAAATTCTTCAAGAACTCGGAGAAGACGATTTTGATAGGAGAATTCAATTTTGCGAATTAATGTGCCAACGAATTGACGAGGACCCCCATTTACCTAAGAATATCTGCTTGAGTGATGAATCAACTTTTTTTCTAAATGGACTGGTTAACAGACATAACTGCAGATACTGGGATAATGAAAATCCGCACCTTTTCCGAGAAGGGCATACTCAATATCCCGAAAAAATTAACGTGTGGGCAGGAATTTATGGCAATGAAATCATCGGGCCATTTTTTTTGGAAGATAATTTAACTGGGCAAATTTATTTAAACCTTTTAGAAAACACAATATACCCTGCCATTGTGCAATCTTTAGAAAATCAAGTGGATGAAAAAGCTGTTATGGTACTAAATGAAAATAATTTGCATTTCCAGCAAGATGGAGCTCCCCCGCACTACGCTTTGGCAATTCGAGAGTGGCTTGATGAACATTTTCCAGGGACGTGAATTGGCAGACGTGGTGCAATTGAATGGCCAGCACGGTCTCCAGACCTAACCCCTCTAGACTTTTTTCTTTTGGGGTATTTAAAAAGCAAGGTTTATAAAACCCCACCTGAAAATATTGACGATTTAAAAGATCGAATTGTTCGGGAATGTAGAGGAATTAGCAGAGAAACCCTTGCCAATGTTCGTGGGGAATTTCAAAATAGGCTCTTTTATTGTCTCGCTAATAACGGCGCACATTTTGAACATTTAATAAAATAATTTTCTTCAACTGAATAAAACTGAATAAACTGCTTATATTTAACACACATTTTTGCATCCTAATTGCCTATAACGTCTATTAACTTAATTTTTTTTAACATCATTGGATAGCAGATCGTACGTCCTTTAAAATGATGTATCACACTATAGGGTAATCATTTGACATACCAAAGTTCGAGGCCGATATATTATGCATTATTACAAGACATTTTTGCACACTATTCGCTTGTACGTCAACCGATTTAATTTTTTTTATACGGTTGGATAGACAATTTTATGCTGCTTACAATGATGTGTCACAAGGTGGGGGTTCCCATTTGACATATCAAAGTGAGGTTAGCTGGAGGTGAGGAGGTGATTGACAGACTTTTAACAAATGCAAAATTAAACTTCCCCCTGTATATCTAAATTGACGTGTTTTTTCTTTTTTTTAAATTTTTCTATTTAACAAAGTTATTAAGGATGGTTCGTTTTGAAATGAAGGCACCGTATATATATATATATATATATATATATATATATATATATATATATATATATATATATATATATGTATACAGCATATTGCTAATTAACGACATCTTTAAGCAGTCAAAAATTATAAAAAAGCCATTTAATTAACCTACTAAATTTTGTCAAATTTTGAATATCAGAGCAAAAGATTCTCATGAAAAGTACCTAGTATGTAAATTGGTGACATTACCATATTTCATGTTTCACAACTGAACTAATAGCGGCTCCTTTGATAAAAATAAATCGGCCGACCGGAATTTAAATTGTGAGAAGTAGAACCAGTTGGTTATTAGAGAGTTTTAATATTGATAGATTAAAAATAATTGCTAAAATGGTCGAAGTTTATTGGGCTATAAGTACAATTAGTTCCATAAAATCGTATTGATACAATACAACTACGTTTTTGAAGACGCCAATTTTTTGTCTGAGATTCTATCACCTCAATATAGGATCTAATCGTCACTGTTATTTTTAATTCATATCGCTGAGGCATACTGCTAACCAACTCAGGCGCGGATCCAAGGGGGGGGGCGGTGGGAGCGATCCCCCCCCCCCCAAGAGCTTTGAGTTTAGGAAAATGGACCCGATTTTTCCTCTTGTACTATAGTTTATTCAAGAACTAGAGAGAGTAATAAATCATTTTTTACCCTTTTTCTCTTCGCAAACTACCTGTGTTCTTTAGTCCGGTGTTTTTAGCAAAATTTGTTAGACATATATATTTTTCATAGGAATGGGTTAGAAATTTTATAATTAAAAATACCGGTCTATAATAATGGACTAAAACGTAGGATTATTCTCTCAAAAAATTCTAAGTTATAATTTAAATACTTACAAAATATCCATTGTAAAAAATATAAAAAGTTAAACATATATAAAAAAATAAATTCGTCCATATAATAATAAAATATTTTTGGGGCTATCGGTTATTTTATTATTAATTAAAAACATTTTTAGGGTATTTGACGTTTCAGTTTATTTATTTCTTAAACCATCTGCTGAATTACAATTTAACACTAAAAAGGGATTCAAATGTAATTACTTTTTTTATGTTGTAATTAAAATTAGACCTACTTATTTTTATTTCTATTGTACTGATATCTTAATTTAATTTACTTTTATATATTGAAATACGATAGCCCCTAAAAAATAAGATAAACATGTTAATTCTACATGCTTAAGAAAAAGACACAAACACAATAATAAAATAATAAAAAACTTACGGCTAATTAGAATTAAATATATATAAAATTAAAGACTGGGACACACTAAAATAAAAATATATAAAAAAATAAAAAAACATATAAACAACATTAAACAATAAAATACAACAAAAACAAAAATTTAAATAATAAATTGTGTTTACACTAGTAAACATTACGTATCTAATTCCTAATCAAAGTCAGTGAAACTATCTTCGCTAAAATTAATTATAATTGGTTCCTCTATCTCACCGATTATGAGATCGAGTTCTCACATTTTGTTTTATTTTTTTATTATATGGATTTTTCCCAATTTTCCGCAGTAACTTTATTCAAAAAAAACCTTTCAAAAGTTTAGTTAAATTCCTAATTTTATTAATTGTGTTATTTCTAGCAACTCTATCTTTTACTTGAGAGAGATATATACGTCTCCAACGGACAGTTTCCGGACGATTTATAAGAACAGATTTTCTATCTGGTTTTTCCCAGCAAAAATTAAGTTCTCTGAGCAATTTCCCGAAATCAGTTCTTTTAATTTCAGGTAAATTGCGATCTTCAATGATTTTAGTTAGAATTTTGTAGATGGGTGGGATCTGCTTCTCATAATAAAATGTATATACAACCCCTTTAATTGCAGTTTTCATCTCTTCTTCCAACGAGGTTTTTCGTTTGCCTGTGATCGAATGTGGCTTGGGAGTACTAACAATTCCAGTCGTTTTTTCTCCTTCAGTATTGGGTACATAGTAGATTTTCCAACTCCTGTCATGTTGAAACATATCTCAACAGAGCTTTTAACATTATTATCTAGATATTGATATCTTAAGGCATCATAAACATTCATCGTAATAAGTTTTTCGTTGAGGAAAAATCCGTGGTTTAACGATTTTGGAATAAATATAGAGGTGAAAGCCATATCTTTTGGGTATCTCACTAATCTCAAATAATATATAAAAACAAGCGCAAACAAGATAAATCACTTAGAAAAAACTGTAAGTTGCACTTTGTTCACTGACAGAAATTAAATTAAACTATCAGAAATTCCATGTTGCAGTAAATTTATAAAATATATTTAAATATAATGAAATATAATTAGATTTACGGCAGTTCTCAGTTACCTGCGGCACTGGAGCAGGTACGTTAGAGGTTTCGGTAACAGTTTTATTACTCTCTCTAGTTCTTGAATAGAGTATAGGAGTCTGTATGCTTGCGATCGCCCCCCCCCCCTCCCAAAAGCTCTGAATTCAGGAAAATAGAACCTATTCTACCTTTTATATTAGGAATGAGTATGCTGCTTGCACCCCCCCCCCCCCCTGTTGACAACTTGTTTTTCTTGCCATACTCTACTTTTGTGATATCACCGCCCCCCCTAAGGAAAGAGGCTGGATCCGCCCCTGGGTGTAAGTGAAACCAAGTAAGCGCTTTTTATTTTCTAGAAAACATGAGCGGCTCGTCGAATGGGGTGCAAATAATTATAAAAAAACCTATGAACATGTTGCTCGTGTGCATTGTTATACACATCAATTAAATTTGGTAATGTTAACCGCAGCATTCGCCAATAAAAATGAACCACAATACTAGATTAAATTGGTAACCAACGCTTACTTCGTTCGACCCCAACAAGATAGTTTTTAATTCAAGAGTTGTTAGTACCGTATTCGAATGCAAAGACACCATTCTAGAGATAATGATAAAAATCCTATATAACAGTAGAAACGTTAGTACCACGAACCAATCATCAGGGTATGTCAAAATTCTCAATAGCAAGAGTTTCCATTCATAGTTAAACTTATTTTACAAAATAATGCCTCAAGGCTGGCCTGGCGGTCTTCTTTATGGCCAGGAAACCGTTGACTAGAGGAGTGGGCGAGGAAAAGAAATTCTTATAAATACACAATATGTTACTCTAAGTACTGATGGTTGAACATCCATAGATACAAAAGGCTATTTAGCCTTTACAAGTACTTTATAACAATTGATTGACTAAACGATAGATATTTATTATCCTGTTTCAAGTATGACGAAAATCATAGTGCCGGAAATATAACAGAGAAACTCAGGCGGGTTTCTAACGAGTGGAATATTCATACTAAGATATATGCAGTTACAACAGATAATGCCGCCAATGCCGTTGCTGCGACAAAAGTTGCAGGAATCGTGCATGCACCTTGTTTTGGACATACAATTAACTTGGTGGTTCGAGACGATTTGTTGCAGAACTACAAACCAAAATTTAAAAAATCGTGGAACATTTTAATAGAAGATTTCATGCTTCCGTTAAACTTATGAGCACTCAAACACATTGCTAATTGATGTGCCTACATGGTTGAATTCCAGTTTCCACATGTTTGAGAGGGTAGTTAAGTTACCCGAACCCCTAGCGGCCACCGCAGCAATTCTACATAGTCCAGTGGTCCTACCAACGGAAAAAGAATGGAATCTGTTGAGAGAGCTGTGTCAAATATTAAAACCCTTAGAGGCTATAACTGTAGAAATGAGGGATGAAAAACAAATTACTCTTTCAAAAGTTATCCTCTTAGTTATAAGGCTCATATAAACCCTGGAGAGAATTAAACTCAAAATTACAAGTTAAGTGGGAAAAGATTTGATAAATTTGTTTAGATTCACTTGTATCTCGTTTTGGATACCCAGCAAATAATATAACATTGGGTAAAGCGACTTTTCCTGATTCTCGTTTCGAAACATGGGGTTTTGTTGAAGAAGATGGTTTGGAACGAGCAAAATTCGACCTTCAGGTTGAATTAGTTAATATAATAAAAAAGAAAGAAGAACAAACTGCTGCATGTCAGAGAAGTGAAATAGAAATATCTGAAGAAAAGACAATATGCGAAGAAAATCAAAACATTATTTGGTAAGTTTTTGATAATTCTATAAAATCTTTCGAACTTGTAAGCTGTCCAACGCGTTTAGTAATTGCAGAAATATGCATGTACACAGAAGAGGCTAATTTGGAAAGAAAGAAAGATCCTCTAGTGTGATGGCAAGGCAGAGAAAAAGCATAGCTTTGGTTGTCCGAACTATCAAGGAAATACTTATGGTTTTCACACCAAAATAAACATTTATAACATTTTTGTCTGTATTTAAAAATGCATGTTTATGTTAAATACAGATTTAAGAGTTTTTCCCAAAAAATGTTTGATTTGTTTGTAACTGTTTAAATAAATCTGGTTATTCTTGAATGGTATATTCTTTAGTTGGTATATGGTTTTCCATATTTCCATATATTACCTTTTAACACTTGTAATTTAAACAAATACATACTTAATATTTAGTATCAAATTTTCTATTTAACACATAAATAAATTAATTAATTAAAGACCTAAAGTATATATCGTATACAGGTACGGATCCAGGGGGGGGGGAGGAAAATAGACTTGATTTTGCCTCTTATACTATAGTTTATTCAAGAACTAAAGATAGTAATAAATCATTTTTTATTCTTCTTTTTTCTTCGCAAACTACCTGTGTTCTTTAATCCGATGTCTTTGGCAAAATCTGTTTGACACATATATTTTTCATGGGAATGGGTTAGAAATTTTATAATCAAAAATACCGGTCTAACGTAAAGGATTTTAATCCTTGTCATAGACGTCGGGAGGAGGTTTATTTTATCACTAAGTATTTATGGAATATTTCGGCAATGAACTATGATTTCTTAATAATTCACACAGATTAGAAAATATAGATAATTTTGACATATTTGATTTTTTTGGCACATACCGACTAAAAGTTTTTGAGAGAAAAAGACTACGTTTTTCTCTTAAAAAATTCTAAGTTATAATTTACATACTTACAAAATGCCCATTGTCAAAAATACAAGAAATAACATATATATAAAAAAATAAGTTCATCCATATAATATTAAAATTTTTTTGGGGCTATCGGTCATTATATTATTAATTAAAAATATTTTTAGGATATTTGACGTTTCAGTTTATTTATTTCTTAAACCATTTGCAGAATTAAAATTAAGCATTAAAAAGGGATTCAAATGTAATTAATTTTTTTATGTTACAGAAAATTTAAATAATAAATTGTGTTTACGCTGGTAAACATTACGTATCTAATTCGTAATCAAAGTCAGTGAAGGTATCTTCGCTCAAATTAATTATAATTGGTTCTTCTATCTCACCGATCGAGATCAAGTTTCCACATTTTCTTTTATTTCTTTATTATATGGATTTTTCCCAATTTTCTGCACAAACTTTATTCAAAAAAATCTTTCAAAAGTTCTGTTAAATTATTAATTTTGTAAGTTGTGTTATTTCTAGCAACTCTACCTTTTATTTGAGAGAGATATTTCCTTCTCCAACGGACATTTTCCGGACGATCCATAAGAACAAATTTCTTATCTGGTTTTTCCAGAATCCAGAGCTCAGTGCTTTAAATTCCGATCTTCATTGATTTTAGTTAGAATTTTGTCGACGGTTGGGATCTGCTTCTCATAATAAAATGTATGTACAACTCCTTTTATAGCAGTTTACATGTCTTCTTCCAACGAGGTTTTCCGTCTGCCTGTGATCGAATGTAGCTTGGGAGTACTAACAATTCCAGTTATTTTTTGCTCCTTCAGTATTCTATGTACGATTTTCCAACTCCTGTCATGGTGGAACACAGCTCAACAGAGATTTTAACATTATTATCTCGATACTGATATATTAAGGCATCATAAACATTCATCGTAATAAGTTTATTGTTGAGGAAAAAATGCTCTGGATTAACGATTTTGGAATAAATGTAGATGTGGAAGCCATATTTTTTGGGTATATCATTAATCTCAAATAATATATAAATACTAGCTTAAACAAGATAAATCACTAAAGACACACTGTAAGGTATACTTTGCTTACTGACCGAAATTAAATTGAATCAGAAATTTTATTGTTGCAGTAAATTTACAATAGCTTATAATATATAAGTGTAATTAAATATAATTAGATTTACGGCAGTCCTCAGTTATCTGCATTACTGAAACAGGTGCATTGGACGTTTCGGTAATAGTTTTGTTACTCTCTCTAGTTCTTGAATAGATTATAGAAATGTGTATGCTTGCGATCGCCCCTCCTCTTCCCAAGAGCTTTGAGTTCAGGATTATAAAGCCGATTTTGCATTTTATATTAGGAATGTGTATGCTACTGGCACTCCATCCCCCGTTAACAACTTGTTTTTCTTGCAATAGTCCCCCAAGAGCTTTGAATTCTGGAAAATAGACCCGGTTCTGCCTCTTATACTAGAAATGTGTATGCTGCTCGCATCCTCCCCCCCCCCCTCCTCCCGTCGGCAATTTATTTTTTCTTGCGATCGTCCCCCCCCCCCCCTTCCAAGAGCTTCAATTCAGAAAAATAGACCCGACCCTGCTTTTTACACTTGAAATGGAAATGTTGCTGGTGTCTCCCCCCGTCGGTAACTTGCTTTCGCTTGCCATACTGTACTTTTGTGATATCACCGCACCTCCCAAAGAGAGAACCTGGATCGGCCCCTAATCGTATATCACTTGCAATATTAATTATTCTAATGAAAGCAATTGAAATATCGATTCCAAAGTAGCTAGTCCTATAGACAAAAGTAACGAATAGTTACAAGTCCTTAAAAGTAACTAAACTTTCCACCACTAGATCTCAATACCTTTATTAAAATTCAATAAAGCAACCTTTATAAAACAATTATATATTTAATATTGAGAACATTCTAGAAGCCCGAAGTACCTGCATAGTCACTACATAGTATAAAACAAAGTCGCTTTCTCTGTCCCTATGTCCCTTTGTATGCTTAAATCTTTAAAACTACGCACCGGATTTTGATGCGGTTTTTTTCAATAGATAGAGTGATTCAAGAGGAAGGTTTATATGTATAATAACATCCATTAAATAGTGGAGAAATACTGTTATTTTTGAGGTTTCTAATGTGATGTCGTTAATTATCATATTTTTTTCCGCTTACATTGCAAA
Organism: Diaprepes abbreviatus; assembly: GCA_034092305.1. Lineage (NCBI taxonomy): Eukaryota > Metazoa > Arthropoda > Insecta > Coleoptera > Curculionidae > Diaprepes > Diaprepes abbreviatus. Next base: position 424,922 of record JASJET010000034.1, on the reverse strand, counting down.
CGCAGGCTGAACCCTACGAGATTTATCAAAATAATGTACTAATTATTTGTACACATTGAAAAGGTCTACAGAAAACTCCGCGATGGTATATGTCTATCTCTCATGGATATCCCACAATAACATTTTTTTGTCATTTACTTTTTACGACAAATAATGGCAAATTTTGAAGCGATTTTAACCAATACAGCATTAATCCTTATCCAATTAAATAGCTTAAATACATTGTTGATTTAATATAGATCTATATGGTCCTTTACAGCACAAGATTTAAATGAATATTTTCGAAGATATTACAGATTTAAAATTGCGGGAAGTAGCGCTTGCGGCGGTACTGGCCGACCGGGGCGGCGGCAGCGTGCCTATAAATAGCGCGTCGGAGGCCGATGTAATAATTGTTGTAAAAATAAAATAAATAGTCACAGTTTTTCTGTAGTGTATTTAATATCAGCATTGCACCCGTGCGAAGCCGGGGCGGGTCGCTAGTATACAATAAAACAAAGACACATCGCCTCAAAATTGAGAATTATTTAAGTTGGTTAAAAAAATTAAAGATTCAACAATTTAGCGCTATAAATTTAAATATTGTAAGCAAATTTTGATTGCTCTTTGAGATAATTTCACAATTCCAAAACCACCATAGCAAAAAATAATAAGTACACAAAAAAAAAGGTTCTATAAATATTTTAATGGTATTATATATGTAAGGGATAAAATTAAATAGAAGCAGAAGATTTTTATTGGTTGGTTAAGTTCTTATGGTATAATTAACTTAATAAAACGTTAACTCGAGGATATAATTTAGAAAATATAATTAGAGATAAGGAGATTCATAATATGTTTTCGTTACTTAATCATATTGTATCTGTAATCAAGTTTTGTGCATGATGCTTTATTAGGATTAAATTACGTAATAAATGTAGATATTAAAACCATAATTATATTCGACTGTTATTTTGAATTATTCTCTGAATACTGCCTTGCTCTGAAATTGCCATAGCAATGATATACAACTGTTTATTATTTGATATGTTACCACGGGTATCAAATTGCATTATGTGCTTTATTTAAGTTAAAGAGTCCACTTGTGGTCACTTTTGTAAAACCAAGTCCTGTTTATAATACTTTACCAACTAATTGTAAAATTATTTTCAATTCGAAACTTTTAATCCAGTTAATGATGCACTTTTCTGATAAAGAAAATCATATACACGATGGTTTCCTTTTATACAAATAAATATTTTGTGAATATACCCAAAGGCAATAGATTCCCCTCTAGAATTAACATATCATCTGTTTTAATCGTGCCCGTGGCGTTATTTGCGACCACCTTTAAAATGTTAGGATGTTTCGTCCTGGCATCGGTGATGGACTCGTCAGTGTGATACACCGATGCCTTTCCCAGACACCCTCATCGTACTTTATGGAACTCCTATTTAAGTCAAATTTTGTCAGAGAATAACGGTGGGATATTCTTTCCGCAATATGCTCCCCTCAAAGTACTTGCTAATCGGACTTTGACCGAAATCAAAGCCACAGAAGCACGGGCCTGATCAGAGGAATTGTGGAACGGACATCCTAGGTGGTCTTTCCAAGGTAGGGTACCGGCTTTAGCACAAAGTCACGAAATGACGTCCTTACGTCGCATCGTCCCTGCTTGGGTGCCATGATGTAATCATGCCCCTAGCGTTAAAGACATATAATCACAAACTTATTTGTGACCACCTTCAAAATGTTAGGATGTTTCGTCCTGGCATCGGTGGTGGACTCGTCAGTGGGATTCACCGATACTTTTCCCAGGCACCCTTATCGTACTTTTTACAACTTGGCATTAGGGTGTCTAGAAGTATTCAAAAGTGGCTAACTTACAATTTTGATTATCTTGGTAGAATTCTAGGGCGACGACGCCTTCATTTCTTATAGCACAATATATGTTAAACTGTCAAGACTCTTGTAAATATAATTCTCTAAATGGATGTACGTTTGAGTTGCTCCAATAGTGGGAATTGCGTTGATTAAACAATCCATTTTTTATGAATTTGGCTTCGTCCGACCAAATGATGTTATCCAAAAACCGGCATTTTCTTGTGACCGACGTAAAATAAATTGACAGAACTCTACTCTTCGTGGAAAATCAGTGCGTTTTAAATGTTGTACTATGGAATATGCATAAGAGTGAAAATTGTGTTTCCACAAAATCCGTACAACTGATGTTTGAGATAATTCAGACTCTAATATTACTTGCCTTGTAGATATTGTCGGATGTGCGGCGAAATATCCTAAAATTGTAGTTTCAATATTTTCATTATTAACAACGGGTTTATTTCTATTTCTTTTGGCTTTTATGGATCCAAAGTTCTTGAAGTTTCTTGTAATCTTTTTAAGTGGTGTTGGTTTTTGATCATTTTCCATAAATAATAAATAATTTTAAATAACTTTGTGCATGTAATGTAATCGCCCCGGCATGATTATCATCAATGAATGTCAAAATGGCAAGAAATAGTGACAATTCTGTAGGGTTCGATTGTTTTAGTTTCGCCACGCCTCGTCATCATGGCCAACTAATAACGAAACTTAAAAGCCGTATAGTATTTTTATAATAGAAAAATGTGGAATTGCCAATATTTTGAAAACTACAAATTTTCGAAATAGACAACCTTTTACAAAGTTGCCCGTATTTTTAATGCTCAATATGAGAAAATTATAAAAATAGGTGCTTTCTATTTGAAAAAATTACTTTTGACGATTTTTTAAATATAATTTTTATTCTTCTTTTTTGACCACTCTGTAGTAATAATTTTCAAAATATCATAAAAAAACTACTAAAGTCGATCTTCGTCTACAAGAAAACTAATGCAAATTAAATAATAAAGACTTTCTTACAGAAAAAATTTATATTTAAGTTTTGGTCCGCAAACATCATTTTTAACCGACTTCTAAAACAAGGAGGTTCTCAATTCGTCGAGAATGTATTTTTTTTATGTATGTACACCGATTACTCCGGAACGGCTGCACCGATTTGAATGAAATTCTTTACGTTACGTTTAGGAAGTTGCTACGGTGTCCTATATTTTTTTAGATGAGATTGGTGCAGAAAAATCCAAGATGGAGCTTACAATATGGCGTCCGAAAAATTTAATTTTGTCCGATTTTCTCCAAAATTAGTACCGGGGATTTTTTGAGGTCGCACATGACATGAAATTATTTTTAAAAAATTTAATATTGCGTATCCAATAGGGTGGACAAAAAATTAATTTTGTCCGATTTTTTTCAAAATTGATATGGGGGAGTTTTTGGGATAGCACATTACGAATCTGATATAATTAAAAAAAAATTAAATATGGCGGATCTATGATTGCGGATTAAATATTCTACATCTCTCGATTTTGTCTAAAGTCAGCATTGGGGGATTTTTGTTAGCGTTAATAAGGAAATTAAAATAATTTTTGAAAAACTCAATTTGGCGAGATCAATATGGTGTCCTAAAAATTTTACATTTTTCGACTTTCTCCAAAACTGATATAGAGGGTTTTTGAGGATGTAAATTATGAATTTTATAGTATTTTTCAGGATTCAATATGGCGAATGCAATATAGCTGGCTAAAGATTTTACATTTTTCGATTTTGTTCAAATGTAGAACTGAATCGTTTTTGAGGATGTAAATAGCGAATGCATATGACCGTTAAGAAATTTTAAATTTCTGGATTTCTTCTAAAATTGGTACTAGGGGGCTCTGAAGAGTTTAGATTTAGGTTAGATTAAGACGTTAAAATTATTTTTTCGAAATTCAATATGGCGAATCCAATATGGTAGGAAGAAAATTTTACTTTATTCCAAATTGCAAATTTGGTATTAGGGGGTTGGGCGGTGGTGTATCACGAATATGAAGTTAATTTTTTACATCTATTAGGTTAATAAGATACAATATGAAGGACTAAAAATTTTACATTTTCCGGTTTTACATAACATTAATATTGCGGGGCTCCTGAGCCATATACAAACTCAGCATACAATATAAAATATATCGAGCTAAGAAATTTACGTCTCAAGTTCTTTAAATATCAATATAGGAAGGTTTTTGGGGTCTATATATCAATTTAAAATTAATTTGAAATTTAAGACAGTGGATTTACTATGACAGACTAAATATTTGTTTGACACAATTTCATTGGTATTTGGAAAATTCAAAGAATCAAAGAATTTTTAGTGGTTTAATTAGGGTGATTTACAATTCTGGATAAAATGGGTAATTTTTTGCCGCCTTGTTGTCATTGCGAGGTACACCAATCTCGATTAGTACTTAGTTCAAATAATCTATGAATATCATAATGAATTCAAAACTAAAAATCGAAAAATAAAATTTTTCTTCTAAAAGTGCACTAAAAAGTGAAACATAACTATAAATTTTTATATGAAATTGAAATTTTTGAAATCGACGCCAAATTATTTCTAAATGAAATAAATAACTAGTAATATATACAGGGTGAGTTAACGATTGGATGAAGTAGGTTTGTGCCTTTTCGGTGAAATTAACAAAGAAACTATATTTATTGTTTGATACAGTTTATTTTTACGCAGATTTTAAAAATATTTAGGACTCTACAGGGTGAGCCAAAAAACTAGGACAGCATAAAGTTGAATTTTTTTTAAATAGAACATTCTATATACGAATCGTATTTTCGATTTAGCTTATAATTTTAAATCTTTTTTATTAAGGGTTTACTATAGCAAAACTTTATAGTTTCTGAGATAATTAAGTTTAAAGAAAAAAAGTCACATTTTCAAGCATCAATTCAATCCTAAATAACGTTTTCAATTTTGTGACAAATATATTCAAATTTAGAATTTAGCAAGGCCAAGGACAAGTTAACATAATTTTTACCTAATATTTGCAATAAAAGCTACAGGGTGTTGAACACATCGGCTCAAATTTGAACAAGTTTAAATGAATAAATATCTTTTTTTTTAAATGGTACACCCTGTATATTTTTATGTTATTTAATAGAGTAATAAAAACCCTAAAAGTTTTTTTTAATATATCCTATACCTATTTATAATAGTTTTTGAGATATTTCAGTTTTTCTTATTTTCCATACTTTTTTACAGAAAAAGTCTTCATTATCATAGTAGCCATGTAAAATAATAAAAAGAAACTACATAAACAAACAGAATGTGGTTAAATATGATGAAATACATTATTCGTTATATTACAACGGCAATAGTTTAATTAAACATAATGTGCAAAAATTAACACAATAACGACAAGGCAAATACATATTTACTTTTATACTAAATTGAAACAAAAAAATTACCTATTAAATACTGAGATTAATTATTTCTTTTTAATAAGTGGTCGAATAAACGACCCTCTTGTGCAATGCACAAATTTAGTCTTTTTTGCAGATTTTCTCGGACCCTGGACAAAATTAGTGGCGTTATTGTTCTACAGGTATCCCTAATCCTGTTTCGTATATCTTCCACTGTTATTGGTGGATTAACATACACCTCATTTAATATAACCCCATAGGAAGAAATCTAATGGGGTGATGTCGCAAGACCTTGGTGGCCACTCAATGAAACCCCCACGTCTAATCCATTTTTCCGGATATCCTTGGTCCAAAAACGCACGAACTTCACGATGGTAATGCGGAGGCGCACCATCGTGCTGGAACCACATAGTGTCGAGCTCATCCCTATCGAGACCTTGAAGCAGTTGGGGTAGTTCTTCTTGTAGAAAGTTCAGGTAACTATGGCCATTTAGTGGTTCATTAAAAAAGTGGGGTCAAAATATTCGATTATCGGTGGATTGTGATGTTTCACATAATGCTGCTAACTGACGGCTACCAATATAAGGATTTTCCTGAACATTTAACAATACTTGTAGTTCTTTTTCTTCATTAGTTACTGGTTTGTTGACCACTTTACGTTTTGGATAATCAACAGTACCAGAAGAATCAAATCTTTGCATTAAGTTTTGGAAAGTATGGGTATTAGGCTGGCGTCGATCAGGATATTTCATTTTGTAAATTCTTTGAGCAAGAAGGCAATTTTTTTGAGCCTCTCCTATTGTATAAATCATATCTATTAACTCATTCTTTGGAAAATTCATTTTACAATATAAGATGAATGCAAAAAAAAACCAAACTACACTACATAAAAACCAAAAGAAGCGATTGCGGTTATAAATTTGACACACAGAAAAATGTTCTTTTACATTGTTTTTGCCATGGCTACTATGATAATGAAGACTATTTCTGCAAAAAAGTATGGAAAATAAGAAAAACTGAAATATCTCAAAAACTATTATAAATAGGTATAGGATATATTGAACAAAACTTTTAGGGTTTTTATTACTCTATTAAATAACATGAAAATATACAGGGTGTACCATTTAAAAAAAAAGATATTTATTCATTTAAACTTGTTCAAATTTGAGCCGATGTGTTCAACACCCTGTAGCTTTTATTGCAAATATTAGGTAAAAATTATGTTAACTTGTCCTTGGCCTTGCTAAATTCCAAATTTGAATATATTTGTCACAAAATTGAAAACGTTATTTAGGATTGAATTGATGCTTGAAAATGTGACTTTTTTTCTTTAAACTTAATTATCTCAGAAATTATAATGTTTTGTTATAGCAAACCCTTAATAAAAAAGATTTAAAATTATAAGCTAAATTGAAAATACGATTCGTATATAGGGTGTTCTATTTAAAAAAATACAACTTTATGCTGTCTTTGTTTTTTGGCTCACCCTGTAGAGTCCTAAATATTTTTAAAATCTGCGTAAAAATAAACTGTATCAAACAATAAATATAGTTTCTTTGTAAATTTCACCGAAAAGGCACAAACTTCCTTCATCCAATCGTTGACTCACCCGGTACAAATTATCGTAAGAAAGCAATTACAAATAAAGTATTTTAAATCTGTTTATGCGAATCACATTTTGTCAGGTATTAGTTTGGCGCCGACTTCAAAAATTTTAATTTCCTATAAAAATTTATAGTTATTTTTTTTAGCGCACTTTTGGAAGTCGGTTCAATTTATAAAAATTTTATTGACATAAAAATTGAAATATGTCTAAAACAGTGAGACTTAACTATAAAACATTATACATAAGATATGTCGAGAATTTTACGTTGAAATCAAAAATGCAATAATATATAGGCTGTTCTCTTTAAAATAAGCAAGTTGACATCTACTTCCAGTATATAATAAAATATTTTAGCCGACTGTCCCCTATGGACGTTAGTACACGGTGAAATTTTCAGATTCTTCCTGATTATAGTTTTCCCACAATCCATCGATAAAATTACCTCAGAATCACCCTGTATATGCGAGCGATGAGTTACTGATAAAAATTATGGATTTAGGTATAGCTAGCTTAGTCAAAATGTCGCTGCAAGCGCCATTTCTAGGTTAGATTGAAAACAATTCTCGAAACCACACTTTTTTACCATTATATTAACAATACTAATTGCACCAGGAAAACGTAATGACATTGAGAATTAAGATAGCGATGAAGTAATTCTTCGTGAAAGAAATCTTTCAAATACACACGTCAAAATTTCTTTATTCAAAGTTCGAGCATGACCGAGTTAATTACGAATCAAAACTTATTACATCCTTATTTTTATTTAATTAAAAGATTACTAAATTAGTCACATTTAATTATTTGACTTATTTATATACCTTCATTTCCATTTTTTTCTCCTCAAGGCCCATCCCATATTATTTGATATGATTTATGTATTTAAATATTCGCCTACTAATTGCCATATTTCAATCTAGGGCTGGATCTGAACTAACCCATTAATTCAGAGTTAATTCATTCATCATTATGATGTATATGGGTATGCGACTCTATAAAAAAAATATGGTGGAAGAATAAATTATCCTTGAGGGGCTACAAGATTCTACGCTTAATTGTGACTTTTCACGCTATAGTTTCTTTAAATTATATATTGTTTTATAAATTAAACGAAAATGGTGTTTCATGGTTATAAAAGTCTTGGGAGAAATGATATAAAAGATCTGGTAAAGTTTATGTTTTTGGAAGTAAGGACCAACCATAAAGTTAAACCATGTTAGTTGATTATAGTGTTTATGTATAAACAGTAATCAATATAAAGTTTGTAGTAAATTTAATTGAAAAATCAAACACAAAGTGAGCTGTTTGGGTACGAAATAATGAAACATAATTAATGCTCAATCGAGTCTCATAGAGTAACGAAAAAAGACCTATTGAAAACCGCGTTTCTATATCATAGAGACCCATACAGGAGCGTCTACTCGCAGTGTTATCCAACGTTGCCAGATAGTCTGTATTCCGAACATCCATTAGTTTCCGCATCCTTACAAACTTGTTTTCGTGCCTTATTTGAATCGTGTAATGTGCTTGCTGGAATGATTCAATTCCTACAGCACGTATTTTAGCAGCCAGATATTCTTTAAAAATCGATCAATATGTGGTAATAAATACGTTAATAAATAAAATTAATTATTCATTGTTATAATTGAGACAGGTAAAGTGCTTATATATACGATAATCAATTCTTTATAACTTATTATTTGTTTTTATTATTTATGTTTCTTACTTAAAATCTTAATAAAAACCTAAAAATTATTAAAAAAATATATTTATCGCAACATTCATTTTCACAAAGGCAACAACTGCTTTTTTTATTACGTTTTGTATTCATTTTCATTGTACTTATTCATTTGGAAATTTATTTTTTAATTTGAATACATAATTCAGTGGCGCATTTACGGATAAGGAAGGTTCAGGTTCAACATTTTATGAAGATTTGAGCTTGATACAAAACCCCCATAAAATCATTTTGACGTCCACACTCCCTCATGTGAAATCAATGAACGTTTCCTTGATACTGCAGCTATATAAAGAATATTTGCCTATGAATTTTGTTTTTTGATTTTATTGCAAAATGACTAAAAAGTACTTTATTTAGAAAATATTGAAGGGAATAAAAATTCTCACTTATTATTTTTTTAAATTTTTATTTAATGCAAGTATGTAATTACACACAGACACTTTAATGTTAAATAAAGGTAAACACAGAAACAAACAATATAACGTGCACTTAGACAAAATTTAATAAAACATATAAATCTACAGTGAGTGTAATAAGCTTTTTATTAAATAAAAAACAAAAATTAAAAACAACTCTTAATAATATTTATACCAACACCTAAATTTCTAAATCTATTAAAACCAAATATCATACCAATCATTTCTTAACCTTCATTGATGCTAACACAAATACGTAAACTGTACTTGGACAAAACTTAATACAATATGTAATCCTGCAGTGACTCTAATAACCTCCGTATCTATTAAAAAACAAAAATTAAAAACACCTATTTATATGAATATCAACACCTCAATTTACAAATATATTAAAAACAGATCTTCATATATACTAAAATAAATAAATACACCCAAAACAATCAATACATTATCTATATGTATAATTTAAAAATTGCAGCCCAACAGCAACTTGGTTTTCTGTACAGCAGAAAGATGAAGATAACTCTGAAAAAGAACAAACTGTCATATTATGTATAATTAATGTTAATAGTTTTAAGAAAACCCTTTTATTTTTTTAGAAAAAAAGCTGTTTTCCATACTCCTTTGTCTAGTAATTTAATTTCTTTTCTGTACCATATCTATTCTCTCAAATCCTGTAAATTCAGTCCCAAATTTCTGATTTTCATCCCAACCTTGACAGTAGCTATAAATTATCTTAGACATTTCTTCTTATGCAATCTATAATTTTACATTTCCTAATAAACTTCTACTTTTCTATACCCAATTCAAAACAAATCTTATATACCTCACGTCTTCTTTCAAAATTTGTTGATTAATTAATACCAGCATTAAGCCCCTCAATAAAATTTCATAGTTTATTCTGGTAATGCAGTTTGCTTCTTGTTTTTTTTTTTATCAATATATAAGGAATCTTCTAACTCTCTTATGGTGTTTTTTATTTCAATAATAAACTATTTTATCCACAAAATGAGAAAAAATTATTAGAACAGCGTGAAAAACAAGGGTTCATGAATCTGAAGCTTTAAAATAACAAGTTTAGGTTAGGAAACAACTATTGGCGGGAAATGCTCGAGTTACAGACGATCTGGCAACGTTGGATAACACTGCGAGTAGGCGCTCCTACCCATACGATCTGCAACCCCTTTAACGGAACACGGGTTTGCTCGGCGCATTCACCAAAGTATATTTCTACAAAATTGGACAATAATTTTAAGCAACTTTAGATACTTATATTTTCGTGAAGAAGATGACTAAAAAATATAATATATATGTTTAATTGAATTTTTAAAAACGTATTTAGCGATATCTCACGTGATCGGATAAATTTAAAAAAAGAAATTAAATTTATTTTTTTTATATCTCATAAATTAGTTTAACTTACCAGTGATAATTTTCGTTGCGTAAGATTTAGAGTTTGCAGTTCCGCAGACTTTATTTTCCTGCGCAAATTTTTCGAGAAACTGGCTATTTTTGCGGGATGCTGCAGTATTTCCAAAAAAATTGTGTTCATGCAAAATCAATGTTAATAAAAAGAGCTCTCAACTTTTATTATTATTTTTTAATGAAATCTAACATAGCCTTTTTTATATGTGACAAATAAACTGAAATTGAAACACAGATCCATTTTTCTATAAAAAAAACTTATCTACAATACCGCAATGATTTCTTTGAAAATAATAATATTTTTTCCTTTCTTATTATTTTTTTTGAGTACCCTGTATGACAAATTAAATATTCTCAACGATTTTGACAGTCTTTTAAAAGATAAAATTTTTGCGATAAATTACTTCTTCAATGGAGTTTGAGCAGGAAATTCGCAAGCCAATCTGCGACATACTCAAATCAGTACAGCATTATTTTAGAAAAATAGCTTGAAATTCTTATAAAAAAGTTCCCAATTTGCGCTAAGCCGATATAACCAAATATATAGTTCAGCACTGTTATAGCACAATTTTTTTTCTGAAATTTTTTAAAAATAAAATATTTGATTTTCAATATAGAGGGTGTCATGATATGTAGATATAAACTAAGTTTTTTATAACCTATTTAAGAAGCAGCTGTTTCCCTGTCCTTAAAAAAATATAAATAAATTACATAAAATCTGACCTGGTGTAGGATCTCCCTGTAGATATAAATGTGCGGTGGATTAAAAAAAACAAATATTTTATACCTCATTGAAAAAAAAATTTAAATTGCTAAAAAAAACTAAAGTGTTTCCCTAAAGAGCTTAGAATAATAGTTTTATCAAAAAATTTTAATGGAAGTTAAAAATAATAATAATAATAATATATTATTTTACATTTGTGTTCGATTTACTTCCCGGGCTTTGTGTATGAGATACAGGTGTTCAAATCTGATTTGCCGACACGCCTAAAAAGTAAATACAAAAACTCTAACTTGCCGACTAATGAAATATTTAACCTATATAATTTTAAATTTCAATTTAATATATTTACCGTGTTCTACGCATACATAAGAATATCTGTAAAATCAAGATCAGAACTAATTTATGTCTATGAATTAAAAAATATCCATGGATGCGCTTTTTTAAAAATAATTTTCTCAATGACGCTGATTAAATGTCTTCAAAGGAGTATGTGGATCCGTTCTAAAACCAAATCGATTTTTAACAAGTAATAAAAGTTTCTTCCATCTTTTTGTTAGTATAGTATAAAACAATAAATAAGATAACCAAAAATTATTGAAAAAGAAAAGTTAAATAACCAAGAAAACGTAAAAAACTAATTCAACAACATCTACCCACTAATTAAACAATTTTCAAATACAATTTAACTTAAAAAACAGCAAAAACAGATAAAGAGAACAAAATGACATCCAGCGATAGCACAAGAAAACTAATAGAAAAGAGAGATTACACTTTAAGCAAACAAGATAATAGAAAAGAGCTAGATGATCTAAATTAATAAATTAAAATTACGGTTATATAAGATAATAGAAAAATATAAATAGAACAAATAACAAAAATCAGCATAACAACAAAAATATGAAAGTACTAAAAAAATAAACAACTTATAAGTGAAAATTCGAAATAAAAATAAAATACTAAAAATTGAAACTCTGGAAGAAATAAAACAAGAACCTAAGAGAAATATAATTAATAGAAATTTGAAGTCATTCCACAGGTCTTCCTCATGCTCCCTTTTCCTTATTCCTTTGGTTATGTCCTCTCTCCAACTCTTTCGTAGTCTTCCTGGTCTTCTCTTTTTCCTGGGTTCTCAATCCAATACCTTTTTTGGTATTCGCTCTACGGTAATTTGTTGTACGTGTTCGAACTAGAAATTGTTTGTTTCTTTTCTTTATTATCTGACAACTTCTTTCCCAAGTTTCGTTTTGTTTTGGCATATTTTGCTTTTCTAACTCCTTATTGATGTTTTTACCGCTCCTGCTACTTTTCCACCGCACCACTACGGTTTTTAGTTTATATTGCCTGCAGCTTCAATCGCTGCCATGTGAATACAGTTTTGTACTTCTTCATAGAATTGCTTAACGCTGTTACATTTTAGCAGCCTCAGTTTTAGATTCAACAGATATGGTAAAATCTACCTACAGTACTGAAGCGAAAAGTTATAGAGCAGAAAGGAATTATAATTTAGGTACAAAAAAACTTTATTAATAACTTGTTATCCGTGCTACATCCCATACAGAGAACCTAAAAAATATTCATGGAATTAACCAAGCGACTCTCGCAATTTCTCCAAGGGAGCGATCAATCATCCCAAATATATAAGGATGAAGCTCTGTGGGGGCCCTTTCCATGTTATCGGGCCTTAGGTGATATTATGATCCTCTGCGTGAACTTTTAAATGGTTCGAGCGGTCATAAGAAGCATTGCTTTTTGCAGAGTCTTATGTAGGTGTTCGCTAATGCTCAATGCCTTGTTATTAAGCAAAAGATTCTTCGGTACTACCACTCTGTCTGTGTATAGGTACCTCCAGGTCTCTGTATTCGGCGATCTTCTTATTATTTTCATCCTCTTGATTGTTGATAAGGATGGCTCTGTTAGTGTTGCTCACGTGCAGGCTTTAACCGTTAAAATGAGGTCGGGTCTGTTATGTGCAACTGTATGATCCGTAAGTACAGTACAACTGGTACTTGTAGTTCTCCAGTATAGGTTCCAGCTGTATTCACCCCTAAGCACAGTTCGATCCTAATACACCTTGAACTCTTCATTCTTCAATATAGGCTCCGAGCTGTATTCAGTATGGTATTTTCTCTGTCAGCAACAATTTGGTTTTTCTGCTAACTCTTAATGGATGATGTTGGCAGCTGTACGTCTCTCTCCTTATGCTCCGATGGAACAAAGGTGTTAAATGCTAGACTGTCTCTGATGTTCAAAAATTATATCGTCATTGGTCGTTCTGTCTTGAAGCTTCTTTAGGTCTAGCTTGTGATAAGAGGTCAGCTTATAGTCCCAAATTGAAAAATTGTCCACTTTCAAGCCAGACAGCTTCGCACTCCCTCCAAGAAATATTGACTCATACCAGGTATACAAAGATACCAAAAGTATGAAGCTCTGTGGGAACCTTTTCCATGTTATCGGGTCCTAGGTGACGTGGTCTGCTATAATTTCCACAAACTTTTGGACGTTCCGCGCGTTTTGCAAGAAGAGCTGCTTTCTGAATCAGTTTATACAGATGCTCACTTAGGCCTAATCCCTTGATGTTCTTGCAGGAGGTTCTTTGGTATCACTCAAGTGGTTGATTAAATTATGGGAATCGTTTGGATGCTGTTCATTGCTCATTTTCTTCGAATTTGCACCTCCAGATCTCTGTATTTGACCATGTTCTCGTTGTATTTTGGTTGGGTTGTTGTTGTTAGGTACAGCAATGTCGATTAGTGTAGTTCACCGAGAAATTTTATCTGTTAGTACAATGTCTGGTTTATTATGATGATGATTATTTGATCCGTTAGAACCGTTCGATCCCAATATAACTTGAACTCGTTGTTCTCAAGTATAGGCTCCGGATTGTACTTGTAATAAGGCACTTTTCCTACCTGCAATGGATTTAACTTTTCTGCTAACTCTTGGTGGAGTATCTTGGAGACTGAGTCGTGTCTTTCCTTATATTCCGTTGTTACAAATGCTTGGCATCCTCCAGTTATGTCCTGGACTGTCTTTAATGTTCGAAAGCCATATCCACATTGATCGTTTTCTATTGAGGGATCAATAATAATGATATTCCGATAGTTCTTCGTCGAATTAACCTGGTCTTGGATAGCTAACAAGAAGCCCTCCGTTTATAGAAATATCTGTCCTGAAATCAACCAGTAGTTCGACGCTGAGTTGTCGACATTGTTCTGATTGACCTCTTTTGGGTGCCGTCCTTGAAGTGGTGTCTGTAACCAGGCTTGTAACTTCTCTTGGTCTGTTTGGTGGCGAGAAGTAATATCCTGTTTCCTCGGCTGTAGCGGGGTTGAATCGTCAGCCTCAATGTAGTATGGAGGAGCTGCTTGTGTGTTTTCGTTAAAAGTGTTTTTATGTTTCTTTGCAGGATGTCTGTCCTCTTCCATTTTCCAATTCCAAAATAGTAGCTAAATGCAGAGCATGCGCACGTGTTGAGTGCCTTAAACAAATTTTTACCATATTATTAGAAAGGTACCATTTGGAATATGGTATTATTTAAGTTTTTTGCTGTACAAAAAAATATTTTTTGGTTGGTTTGGTGTCAAAGTCCCTTTAACTTTACCACCATTTTGGCATAGTATCTCTACTAAGCTTCAGATATGATAATTGTAACCCATGATATAAAAAACATTTTTTTGCAAGATATTTTTTTTATTATACACCCACTTCTTTCAGCACCATAAAAAACAACATAACAAATGTACGTGCGTGCCATTTTCAACAGTAAAATAATGTTTTTCATTGCAAGATAAAAAAGTAATAATAAATCGCCAGTTCGTTCCCCTTGAGCGGTATATTATGTCTAGTTTGCACACTTGCAAACTACAATTTTTAAGATTTATAATTTGTGACCGCACATGATACTGCAAGCCAATTAATCAAACATAAAATTACTAGCAATTATGGATGTATACAGTATTACCTTGGAAAATATATGCAAAGCTTAGTATTGATAGTTAGTATTTAGTGACAGTTAATTACATGTATGTAATTAAGTAAAGTCGAACTTTTTCAGGTTATTACTTACACGTTACGTGTTTATTTAAGTATCAGAATTAATTAGTTTTTTACGATTATCTATAATGAAATACAGCTTAGGTATAAATATATAATTATTTTAAACTTAAGAGATCTAGGAAATCTAAACGAATATTTCCCCTTCATTAAAGTTCGTTATATAATCGATAGATATTTAAATATTGAACAGCATGTTATTTTAGACTATACAGTTTGTCTCAAATTAAGCAAGCACCATTTATTTATTTTCAGTGCTACGTTTTTTAAGAAAATCCGCTGAGTACCACATTTCGAACATATTCGATAAGAGATAATTTTTAAATAGAGCGTCCTTGAACAAGTTTCACTTGAAAACGGATAGAGATAACTACTAACCAAAACGTCGTTATATTCAACAAAATAAAGACAATGGAAGTCGCAACAGATATCTACTACAGGGTGTCTCAAAAGAAAGTACACATTTGTTTTGCTTATTGCGTGAACGCAACTATTCCGAGTGGCGTGGGGGGTATGTCAATCGGTAGCCTGGCTCTTGGGAATTTAGTCGCTATGGACCGTTTCTCGGGAGCGGACCGTGCTTTGTTCGTACGTGAGTTTTACAAAAACGGTAATTCGGCGACTGTAACGCGTAGAAAATTCTGCAATTTTCGACATATTCGTCACTTAACTGATGCGCCAAGCGCTCGGCTTATTGGAAAATGGGTCCAGAAGTTTGAAGAGACCGGTTCAACACTAGATAAACCAAAATCCGGGCGTCCGAGGTCTTCGAGAACGGTCAAAAACGTAGAGAGTGTTACTCAGTCTGTTCGTGACGACCCAAACGTTTCGATTCGTAAGCGTGCTGTTGCTTTAAATGTGCATAGGTCATCATTATTCCGCATTTTACACAAAGATATAAAGCTGAACTCCTATAAAATTCAGTTGGTGCAAGAATTGAAGCCTCAGGATGCTGGTCAGAGGCTTGACTTCGTAAACCAGATGACTGAACGCTTTTCAACGTTTACCAACATCCTCTTTTCGGATGAAGCCCATTTTCATCTTAATGGTCATGTAAACAAGCAAAATTGCCGCTATTGGAGTGCAAACAATCCAAAACACAAACATCAGAAACCTCTACATTCGCCGAAAGTGACTGTATGGGCTGCGATGTCGGCGCGAGGAATTATCGGCCCGTACTTTTTTGAAGATGAAAGGGAACGCACAGTAACAGTGACTTCAGAGCGATATATGAAGATGTTAGACAGCTTCTTCGTGCCTGAACTGCAAAATTTTCCTGGCTTTAACCAAAGAACATGGTTCCAGCAAGACGGAGCAACTTCACACACGTCCAACATGTCTCTGCCACGAGTGCGTGAAATTTTTCCTGGCAAATTGATCTCAATGAAAGGTGACATAAGTTGGCCTCCACGCAGTCCTGATTTATCACCTATGGACTTTTTCCTATGGGATTATGTCAAATCAAAAGTTTACGCCAACAAACCGAATTCCCTGGCACAATTAAAAGAAAATATCCGCAACGAAATGGCAGACATCACGGAGAATACCTGCCGAGCCATCATGGGCAATTTTAGTGCTCGATTAAATGAATGCCGTGAGCGCAACGGATTACATTTGGACGATATCATTTTTAAAAATAAATTCCCAAACAATGTATTTTAATATGTAATAAACATTTTTTCAATAAAGTCCTGACTTTTTTTAAATCGATTTTTTAAATGTGAACTTTCTTTTGAGACACCCTGTACTTCGCAAGAAACATCGTTGTCTATGACCTTCAAGCAAAATAGCATTTCAAAGGTTTTTTGAGCCTAAGTATTCTTTTTAGTAAATATTTTCAGTGAACCTCGTAAAAACCTCGAAAAAATTGTCCCAAATTTCCAATACAACCATCATAATTTCTATAAAAAATGTCTTTTTTCTACTAAAACCATATAGTTAATAACCTTGATTGCCAGAAAACAACCTAACGGTCTCCTAACAAAGAAAGCAAATTCTCCGAGAAAGATGGCCCGAAACGACCGTGTCTAAACCGTTTTATTATATTAAGAAATCACATATTAATAATATAATAGCCGATATTCAAGCTACAAATTAAAAAGCAGCCGCCGTGTGAGGTCCTCGATTCTTGTTTCGGAGGTGCGGAACATGAAGGCAGACCAGATAGTAATTTATAACGCCTCAGAGCTTTTCAGATCGTACAGCTTTGGTTTTACGTATGAACTTTTCACACAGCCAAGTACCAGGTTTGGTCGTAAAATTGTAAAAGTGTGTTAATTTGAAAATGCGAAAATAATGATATTTTTATTAATACAAAGAAAACTTTGAATCATTTATTATTACTATATATATATATATATATATATATATATATATATATATATATATATATATATATATATATGTATATATATATATGTATATCATTTTTTAATGTCTTTTCTTGGGTTTAGCTTCTTTATATACCAAAAAATCCAGACAATTGACGTTTTGCCCTTTATTTAAGTCATTTTCAAAGTTTTTTTTTATTTGTTTACCTTCCTAATAATATTTTTTATATAATTAAAAACATTCATACAAGAACTTCTTCTTCTTCTTCTTCTACCTTCTATAATAGGTCCCTGACCTATTCCTTCTTCGATTTTCCTCATTCTGGACTTAAATTGTCGCTCCACCTTTTCCGTGGTTGACCTCTACTGCGTGTACCACTAGGCGATTTATCTCGTGCGATCCTTACCAGTCTATCCTCTGTCATTCGGCTTATATGTTTGTTCCATTGTGTCTTACGTTGTAGGACCCACTCATTAATGCAGTCTGTGTTGCATGATTGCCTGATGTTATCGCTTCTTTCTCTGTCTAGTAGCGTTTTTCCTGTTATTCGTCGAAGTATTCTCATTTCTGTAGTCTCCAATAGTTGTTTCGTTTTTGTCGTCTCTGGCCGTGTTTCTGAGGTGTATGTCATAATAACTCTAATTGTGGTTTTGTAGATCCGAACCTTTGTAACTGTTTGTTTCGCCAGATCACGTCGTTGAGGCAACCCGCCACTTTGTTTGCTTTGGCCACCTGCCCTCTTACTTCATCTTCGATGTTGCCATAACTAGTTATGTCGATTCCTAGATATTTGAAACTCATTTCTTGTTGTATTATTTGACCGTCTAGTTCTAGTTTGCATCGGAGGGGTTCTTTTGAGGTTGTCATACATTTTGTTTTTTCGGCTGAGATAATCATATTATATTTTCTTCCCGTAAGATTAAAGGTATTTAACAATCTCTGGAGGTCGTCTTCATTTTCGGCACATATCACAGCGTCATCAGCGTAACAGAGAATTTTTATTTCTGTATCACCCATTTTATATCCTCTACCAAGTCGCACCTCCTTTATTATTTCGTCCATTATCATGTTAAACAACAAAGGACTAAGCGAGTCTCCTTGTCTAATACCGCTGTTGACTGGTATGGGTGTTGATAATTTACCGTTAGTGCGAATCTGAACTTTATTGTTTGCGTATATGTTTTCGATGGTCTGAATTATATTGATAGGAATATTTCTCTTATATAACAGGTGGATTACGTCATCTAGCTTTATGCGATCGAATGCTTTTGTTAGATCTATAAAGCATAAAAATGTTGGTTTATTGTATTCTATAGATTTTTCGACTATCTGTCGTAGAATAAATACTGCATCCACGCAAGACCTTCCTGATCTAAATCCCTGCTGTTCGTCTTCCAGTGTTGTAACCGAATTAATTTTATTTTTGATTACTTTCGTAACGAGTTTCAGAGTTGTGTCCAGTAGATTAATACCCCTGTAGTTCCCTGGTTCTTGTTTGTCACCTTTCTTAAACATAAGCATCATTGTGCTGGTTCTCCACCTATCTGGTACTTTGCATTGTGTCAGGATTTTTCGAATGAAGCTTGTGAGTTCCTGTGTTAGTCGCTGTTCTCCGAATTTCATCAATTCGTTATGAATTCCGTCTTGTCCAGGAAACTTTCTATTTTTTAAGGATTTTAGAGCTTTCTCCACTTCTTAAATGGTGACTTCCACATTATTCCTTATTGCTGGTATGTTGTTTTTTCCAATGTTAGCATCTCCCTTAAATAATTTTGTTAGGTAGTCTATCCATTTCTCCTCTGATATTTTGTTTGTTTCGGAGAGTTCAGATATTTCTTTGCGCTGTTGTCTTATCAGTCGCCACATTTGTTTTTGTACACTATAGAAGTCTCCTTCCATTCTTTTAGAGAACTGCTCCCAATGTTCACTTTTTAGTTGCCTGACTAGTAGATTAGTTTCGTTACGAATTAGTTTGTACCTATTGTATGCTTCCGGCGTTTTTGACGTTCTATATGCTAAACATGCTTTTCTTTTTTCGTTACTCTTATCTTTAACCTCTTTACGGAACCATGGAGTTTTATTAGGATTTTTGTTGTTGATTGTGATTGTATGTATGCCCAATGACTCATTTGAAGCATCTTCTATGTTTCCCTTAATTTTTTCCCAGCTATGATTTATATCTTCCTCTTCATTTATTGGTTTTCTTTCAATTTTTTTCCATCAATCTTTTTTGATATAATTCTTTCGTTGACGTATGCCACAGAGAGTCTATGTTCTATTTTTGTATCCTAACCTTTTCCAACTACTTTTTCTTTTGTGTAATCTTTATTCGAATCTTTGATAGAACCAATTTATGATTGTTTCCTGCATTAACAGAGTTCAATGTTCTAATATCCAATATCTGGGTGGGATGTATAACTCGGTTACTAAGTATAAAGTCAATCATAGATTTGTGTCCTCTTGTATTTTCAAAAGTGTATTTATATTTATCTTTGTGTTGAAAGAAAGTATTGTTTATCCTTAATTCGTTGTAGGCACAGAAATTTACCATTAGTTCTCCGATGCTGTTGTGATACTGTTCGTTGAAGCGTTGTTTAATTCCGGGGATTATTTGGTTTCCTATACGGGCATTAGTCTCCCAATAAAATAATAGCTTCCTCACCAGGTATTGAGTCTAAGGTGGTTTGCAAGTTCTTCAAGAACATATCTACAATTAAAAAAAAAACAAACACTTTAAAACACTATTCAAATTTTTAAAAAAGTATTTCATTTTACCGGTACACACCTTGACATTTTGTTTATTTGTCAATAATGAAATTGAACTTTTACGTCGTCTGTTTAGGTACTGAGGATACATGGAATGCGAGTGTGTTTTATTTTTGATATTTTACAAAGCACCAAAAACACCGAAAAAATGTATACATTTAATTTTATGTTTAAGAGGATATTCAATTTTTGATGTTTATTAACAGGATCGAATACTTAATATGTATGTTTAAATTAGACTGATGTAAATGTGGCTTAAATTTCCTATATCAGTTCTGTTTTTAACAGTGTTTTAATCTTTTTTAATTTCCATCATTTCCTTTCTTTGCAATTTTCGATAATTCATATCTTTGTTTTTAATTATGTACTGTTTTTCATCCTGTGTGTGTTGAGTTAACGCTGTTGAGGCGTTTTGCGTATATTTATGGCCATTCAGTCTGTTCTTTAGTAATTGGTTCGTCATGCCTATATATTTCTTGGGATAATTTGTGGAAGGGAAAATGGTTTTTGTATTCAAGAACACAAAAACAATTTTTTAAATAATAAAAACAGTTCTTCATACAGAAATCATTTAATAAAATAAAATCATCAATTCGAGGATAATTTTGAAATTGTTCATGTAGAAATGAAAGGTTATAAACTGAATTTCTTAGAAGCCATAGAAATAAATCGATTAAAGAACACAGGTAATCTGTTAAATGACGAAACAAATATCAACACCTCATCCCTGCTAAATATATTTTAACAAAAGCAAGTGTGGTTCTATCAAAGATTCGAATAAAGATTACACAAAAGAAAAAGCAGTTGGAAAAGGTTAGGATACAAAAAAAGAACATAGACTCTATGTGGCATACGTCAACGAAAGAATTATATCAAAAAAGATTGATGGAAAAAATTGAAAGAAAACCAATAAATGAAGAGGAAGATATAAATCATAGCTGGGAAAAAATTAAGGGAAACATAGAAGATGCTTCAAATGAGTCATTGGGCACACATACAATTACAATCAACAACAAAAATCCTAATAAAGCTCCATGGTTCCGTAAAGAAGTTAAAGATAAGTGTAACGAAAAAAGAAAAGCATATTTAGTATATAGAACGTCAAAAACGCCGGAAGCATACAATAGGTACAAACTAATTCGTAACGAAACTAATATACTAGTCAGGCAACTAAAAAGTGAACATTGGGAGCAGTTCTCTAAAAGAATGGAAGGAGACTTCTATAGTGTACAAAAACAAATGTGGCGACTGATAAGACAACAGCGCAAAGAAGTATCTGAACTCTCCGAAACAAACAAAATATCAAAGGAGAAATGGATAGACTACCTAACAAAATTATTTGAGGGAGATGCTAACATTGGAAAAAACAACATACCAGCAATAAGGAATAATGTGGAAGTCACCATTCAAGAAGTAGAGAAAGCTATAAAATCCTTAAAAAATAGAAAGTCTCCCGGACAAGACGGAATTCATAACGAATTGTTGAAATACGGAGGACAGCGACTAACACAGGAACTCACAAGCTTCATTCGAAAAATCCTGACACAATGCAAAGTACCAGATAGGTGGAGAACCAGCACAATGATGCTTATGTTTAAGAAAGGTGACAAACAAGAACCAGGGAACTACAGGGGTATTAATCTACTGGACACAACTCTGAAACTCGTTACGAAAGTAATCAAAAGTAAAATTAATTCGGTTACAACACTGGAAGACGAACAGCAGGGATTTAGATCAGGAAGGTCTTGCGTGGATGCAGTATTTATTCTACGACAGATAGTCGAAAAATCTATAGAATACAATAAACCAACATTTTTATGTTTTATAGATCTAACAAAAGCATTCGATCGCATAAAGCTAGATGACGTAATCCACCTGTTATATAAGAGAAATATTCCTATCAATATAATTCAGACCATCGAAAACATATACGCAAACAATAAAGTTCAGATTTGCACTAACGGTAAATTATCAACACCCATACCAGTCAACAGCGGTATTAGACAGGGAGACTCGCTTAGTCCTTTGTTGTTTAACATGATAATGGACGAAATAATAAAGGAGGTGCGACTTGGTAGAGGATATAAAATGGGTGATACAGAAATAAAAATTCTCTGTTACGCTGATGACGCTGTGATATGTGCCGAAAATGAAGACGACCTTCAGAGATTGTTAAATACCTTTAATCTTACGGGAAGAAAATACAATATGATTATCTCAGCCGAAAAAACAAAATGTATGACAACCTCAAAAGAACCCCTCCGATGCAAACTAGAACTAAACGGTCAAATAATACAACAAGAAATGAGTTTCAAATATCTAGGAATCGACATAACTAGTTATGGCAACATCGAAGATGAAGTAAGAGGGCAGGTGGCCAAAGCAAATAAAGTAGCGGGTTGTCTCAACGACGTGATCTGGTGAAACAAACACTTACAACAAGAAACAAAGGTTCGGATCTACAAAACTACAATTAGACCTATTTTGACATACACCTCAGAAACACGGCCAGAGACGACAAAAACGAAACAACTATTGAAGACTACAGAAATGAGAATACTTCGACGAATAACAGGAAAAACACTACTAGACAGAGAAAGAAGCGATAACATTAGGCAATCATGCAACACAAACTGCATTAATGAGTGGGTCCTACAGCGTAAGACACAATGGAACAAACACATAAGCCGAATGACCGAGGATAGACTGGTAAGGATCGCACGAGATAAATCGCCTAGTGGTACACGCAGTAGAGGTCGACCACAGAAAAGGTGGAGCGATAATTTAAGTCCAGAATGAGGAAAATCAAAGAAGGAACAGATCAGGGACCTATTATAGAAGGTAGAAGAAGAAGAAGAAGAAGTGTGGGTTTCCCAATAATTCAAATAATAAGTTATAAAATGTAAATTATTATACTTATTTATTATTGTAAATCTAGGTATAAGTTTTTCAAGTAACCAAATATTTTGTCATTTAAAATTGAACTTCTGATGTAGCTACAGTGTTAGGGAAACGCGAAGATTTATCTATAAAACACCCTTATACCATTGGATAGGTATTTAAAAGGTAATTTTCTGGTAAGTTAAAAAGTATAGCATTCTATTTAAATTAATCAAGTTATAGCCACTTAAAGTTCTTATGTGATTAGTTTTAATTTTTGGACACCCTGTATAATATAGCAAGTTTATGATAATTGGGACATATTGTTACACTTTATAGTAAATTTCGAGTACATAACTGAAATACTTCTTAAGTATTTGAAACATGAAAATTAGGTTAGATTTTGTCAAAATTCAAATTGTTTAAAAACCCTTATGGTTTAGGTACTATAAATCTTATTAAAATAGGCACTTATTTTGATCGGAGAATCCAAAAAATGCAATAATATACAGGGGGTTCCATTCAAAGAAACACAACTTTGATACTTTCGGAGTTTTTGGGACACCCTGTATAATATGAAAATAATTTTAAAAAGTAACTATATTAGACCCCCATATATCCCAAAAGTAAAACCTTTTGAAAGTCACGTATTTTGGCTGCAATATTCCGTGCCATATAAGGTGAATGTATTTTGGTTTCTAATACTAGGTCCACGATATAGGCCAATTCTACCTTTATTCTTTGATTGCAAGCCTACATTGCAACAACATCCTAAATTTCTGATTAAAAATAAAAACCTTTAAATTCCTACTCTTTTTACAAAATATAAAAATTAAAATAATGCTTATTTTGAAATATAAGTTTAAGCATCAGATAAATATTTTGTGTGCCCGTTAACAATGTCTATTATTATAATATATTTTAATAATGTAACATGATATTTTTCAGCTACCGCTAACCACCATCGTTTAGCATATCGTTTACTAATTGTAAGTTGATTATACTTTACTCTCCAAACCCCAAGTTGTGTAAACTTCCGCGAGGAGTTTCTTATACGTATCTGACTCTCTTCACAAATTGGAAATTTGATACTCTTTACCCAATCAATTTCGAGTTTGTTAAGATAATTCGATAGCAACATGTGAATATGTTTCCAAGTTTATTATATTTTAAACTTATCAAAAAGAAAAAAGGAAATACTTTCCGAAGAAAAGTTTTTATTATATTTTATTTTAATTCATAAAAAGATAAAATTTTTCAATTTCGAGTGGTTGCTTTCTAGGATATGAATAGAACAAAAGTTTATTTTTTATGTTTCTTCCTCAAGGTATTTTTAAATAAGTTTTTTTGGGTTTGATTTCACACAAAATTAGGGATAAGAGAATTTTCACGTCGTAGATTTGAAATCTAGAATATACTTTTAAAAGCTGAAAAAACCTTTTTCTTAAATTTACGTGTGACCAAATTCGGAATTTAGGAGTTCTCGGGATCGCAGATTACAAATCGATAAATGTCAATAGAATATTCAAAATGGCGGGTTAAGTAAGAAAATTTAATAATTTCGAAGTTAGGATTTGCAAGTATTCGGGGTAGCATATTAGGAGTTGATAAGTCAAGATTTGAAACAGTAGATTCAATATAGTGTCGTCAAAAATAATGAAAAAATTATTATACTTATACAAATATGGTATAAAAAGTTTTAGGCTTGCCTTACAAACAGGGACGGATCCAGCCTCTGTCCTTGGGGGGGGGGGGCGATATCGCATACAGTATGGCAAGCGAAAGCAAGTTATCGCGGGGAGGGAGGTGCCAGCGACATTCACATTCCTAATGTATCAGGCGGGGGCGGGGGCGATTTTTCTGAATTTGAAGCACCCGGGGTGGGGATTGCCCTCCCTCCCTCCCTCTTTTGATCCACGTCTGCTTACAGGTGACGCTCACAACGCAATTTTGACTATGTAACCTTGAAACATCTTCTTTCTTTACTATTATCTAAGGATTTGGAAGAGCTGTATTTTGTTGTTTTTATTTTGTGATTTTATAAAAGTTTACGATTTTTTATGTTTTCTAAAGATAGAAAAAACGGAAATGCGAACCGTAGTAAGGCTTAAAAACTCCAAAATGGTGTATTTAGTAAGATGAAGAGTAATTGGAAACAAGTTTTTTGGCTTTTAAAATTCTACAGAGGACTTAATTTATAGATTAGATACAATTTACAAATATTAAATTTAGATATAAGGAGAAAAACAAGTTAAAATAGAATTACAAACTATGCTTAATTAGAAACACTTTTCTGTAAATGTAAAGATGTTTGTTAAATAGCAACTAGAAAATTACCATAAAAAAACAGGATATGAAATTATATACATAGGTAGATACCTAAGGTTGATATCACCTAATTATCAATATCATACAAAATTACAGCTCATCAATATACAGGGGCGGATCCACCCCAAGAGCTTCAAACTTCAACGAACAAAATAAACTCTCTTGCACGCTGCAGTAGGGACGTGAATGTCGCTAACACCCCCTCCCCAGTCAACAACTCGATTTTGCTTGTCATACTGTACTGTCCTGTATACAAATTGGGTGCCCCCATCAGAAGAGTAAACTCAAATCGGTAACCATATAATTGCTTGAGTCAAAATAACTGGACTTTTATTAGATCATTTTTCATTTTGGTGCTTCTTGTTTAAAATAGAGAATATCAAAAATGAATTTAAAAAGATGTTTTTGCCTAAAACTCAGGCGTTTCTTAGATATTGAAATAAAATATGGAAATTGTATTTTTTTATTAAGACACATATTTCGTGAAAATTCGGTTAAAAACAGTTTTAAAGTGGAAGGGGGATTTTCCCTCTAAAATCTTCCCCAATTTTTTCTGACGCATGGACGCCACTTCACTCAGAGATTCTTACACAAAAAGAATACACATTTACAATAGATTTTAATTCTCAAGGTAACAAATTAAATAACTTTGGACCAATATACATAATATACTTCTGCAAAGCCGTAATATATAGTGCCACGGGAAAGTTAATATTTCTATATTTTCATATATTTATGAATATTTTTAAAATACAATTGTCCGATATTTAGGTCAGCTTCTTCAAAAAGTAAGTCCGATGGGAATATTCAGGATTTATTTAGGAACATTTTTATTATACGCTTTTGCGTAATAGCTAAAGGGAAAAGAATGCTACCACATGCACTGGCTCAACCATATATAAGAACTGCGTCAATCAAAGTCTGGTATGTTATTTTCAATAGTTTAAGAGACAGGAATTCTCTCAATTGGTAGAACTTGTATATAGTTTTAAAAAGTTTTATAGTCATATAGTTTACATCCTCAAGTACTTGAGCTTGTCTGTCACTGTCACATATTCATAATCGCGTATTCTAAGATTAGGATATAGAAAATTAGTCATATTATTGACAGAAAAGGCTATGTGGACAAATTCTCTGACATTAATAATCAGAAGATTCTGATCTATTCATAATCGTACCCTCAAAAAGTAAGTTTCTGCTCTCTGAACTGTATCTTGCCAAGATTTTCCTATAATTTAAACAACTCTATCATCGGCATAACAATTACTTTAACTATTTTCACTTGGGAAAACAGTTAAGAAATGATTTATATACAAAGAGAACATGACAGGTCTGACTCATTCTTAGTTTCTGTATTCGATTAGTTATGTGGGACTCAAACAGAGCATTCACAACACCTCGAATCCCAACATTTTCAAGTTTATCTAGTAACTTTTGGTGCACCACAGTGTCAAATACACTGACCAAATCAACAAATATCCCTAGTGTTTTAAACCACGAATTATATAGTCTGTAACGTGCCCTGTTGAATTCTCCTCGCTAACTCCAGACCTAAATCCATAGTAAGAAAGAGGATAAATTTTATTCTCTTTCAAAAAAGTCATACAATCTGAGTTTTACAAACTTTTCACAATGTCGGCTGATCGAACTGATCATAGTGATAGGTCGATAGTTTTCTTTATTTAGTTTATATCCCGATTTATAAATTGGAACAACAGCCTTGTTTAAAATTTCGGGATATGTTCCTTTTTTAAAAATCAATGTAAGAGAGGCTTCAAAAGGCAATTATAACAATTACCTTTCAACATTTTAGACCAGATTTTGTCATCACAGTCGTTACTTTAGAGTTTAAAGAATTTATTATATTAAATAGCTCGTTTTCAGTTATGGGATTCAAAAATATGGAACTCGAAATACTTTTTAAAGAAGTTGAAATTATTTGTTGTTATTTTGCCCGCCAAGTCTTTGCCCATACCTCGAAAATAATCAAAAAAAGATATCAGCAATCCGCAAGCTATTATAAACCAGCTCGTCCTCATCCTTGATTAGTGATATTAATTACCTTCCATGTGCTCGAAATATCATCTCTACTGTCAATCAGCTCTGAAAAATGCATATACCTTGACTACACAACTGTTTACAATTAAAATAAAATCCAATTAAGTTCTAACCTCTAGAGAATGTTGCAATGTTTAAGAAAATCTTATTATTTCGAAATCTTCCATATATACTCTATTTTACATAAGACCTTAAGAGATTCTACCTTAAACAGTAGCAATTTTCTTTCCATATCGCCCCAACTAAGAAACTCATCAAGTTCTTCCATCTAATTTAAAAAAATACACCTTGTAATCGGCTTGCCAAGCGTCAATAAAATAGGACTTCAGCAAACAAATAACGTATAATCCTGATTAAGGTAGTTGTCGACTTAATGGTGACATATTGGACATTGGGGGTACCGCACCGATATAAATCACCTGAGTGACACAGCAACTGATCTTCCTCGTTTAATTTAAGCACTAGATTTATCTCGTCCGTACGATGTTTAGAATTTATATGTTCTCACAGTGTCGGTTGTCTAATGATGATTTCAGGCCATTTCGATTAACAATTATCGTAAATTTGTTGTTATACAATTAATAGAATATCAAAGTAATATATAAATAATATTTTATTATTTATATTAACACTTATAACATCGATAAAATATTGTTTTTAACCTGTAAAACCAACTCGACAATTCTCTCTTCTTAACTGTTATGACACAAAGTAATTGACCTTCTCAGAAAATCAATTCACAAACCAAATAAATCAAAAATAAATCTGAAGTTGACCAAATGGGCCACACCGAAGGGATAACGCCACTGTTAAAAGATAAATGACTTCTGGAGCCTCCGAAGGGTGACAACAAATCGCCCTAATAAACCCCTAATGAAAGGAAGATTGACGTTTTTGCGTATACTGAAAATTAATTTCTTCCGTTATGTAAGATTGTGTTATTTTTGTGTGGTATTTATGAACTTTTGAGTGACATTATCTTTAAAAATAGAAACTTTATATTCTGGTTGTAAACATCAGGAAGTTAACATTTTTTGAAGATTTATTTATGTGAAATAGAATTGTTTGTAAAATTTATGGCATCCTTCTAAACCTAAAATTTGTACACATATAATGAATATATTTTATCTTGACTCGCACCTCATTATTAAATCTATTTTATCTAATTATGTGGTCGTTATATACTAATAATGTTAAGAGCACATGGATTAAGACAATGAATTAATAAGTGGCATCCTCCCTACGAAAATGCGCATAAAAGGTTTGGAAACAAATGAAGTTTCAGTTTTTGAGAAGAATTTGTTACCTTTTGCCCTTTTAGCACACTTTAAGTACTACTAAACATGAAAAACCCTCTAAAATGATCATGATGGCCAATACAAAATTTGATTTAGTTAACGAGAGACGCTCTCCTTAGTATAGACCTCATGGATGCCGTAATTTTGCATTAATTTCACAATATCTCAGCTTTTAAATAACTTTTTTAGATTTTGAAAAAAAAATGGTGTCTTTGTTTATTGATCATTACCAATTTTACAGGGCTATAAATATTTAAATTGTTAATGTACCTCGACGTCAGGACTAAAGAGCTGATGGTAAACGAAAACTCTCTAATGGGATACTAGAGGGTTCATTTCCATAAATAGAATGGAAGTTTCATTTTGTTAAGCAAAAATGTAACGTAAATTTATTACCTATTAATTTTTTAATTTTCTATTGAGTAATGTTTTTCCTGTTGTCAACTGAAATCCACATTGATTTTCCTGATAAAGAGCATAATAAATACTCGAAAGCTTGACTAACAAAAAAAGTTGTAATCTGTTTCGTTACTAAGTGATACTGGTTGATGTTTTGTAAGCAGATTTTTCCCAGTATTAGGCACTCGCTTGCTATCATCTCTGTTATTTAAGTTGTTGGGCCTCTTTGTAATTTCAATGGCTTCCCTTATAACTGTTGTGGACAGGTTTTCACATCTCGATAGCATTTTTGTTCCTGAGAAATTTATCTTATGTCCTGTGTTTAACCAATGTTGGGCCGGATCAGAAGAAATTGTTTTTTGCTTGACAGCGTTTATATGTTCGTCTCCTCTAGCGCTTATTTTATGGTTGGTTTGGCCTACGTAAGATGAGCTGCATTCTCCGCATGGAATTTCGTAAACTCCCTGGTTTTCTAGAGGGATTCTTTCTTTAGGTGTTGGCAAGAGATCTTTTACTTTACGGTCTGTGGTGAAAATGGTTTCAATGTTGTGTTTCCTGAGAATTTTTGCAATCTTGCCTCTTATATAAGGAACGAAAACTTTGGAGCTATTCTCTTGGTTTTCGCGATTTTTTGGGGCTACGTGTTTGTTTTTTAGCGCCTTGTCTATAGGTTCTATAGGCGGATAACAGTCTTCATAAAAAATGGTACACGAAAGATACTTGGTCGGGCCGTTATCTGAATTTTAACTCTCAGCATCCAAATAAACAGAAAAATAGTGTCATAATCGGTTTAGTGGATCGAGCTATAAAATTATCTTCACCTGAATTTCGCCCAGAAGTGTTAAAAAAAGTAGAGGAAACCCTCATAATGAACCATTTTCCCAAATTCCTTATAAAAAACAACAATTAAACAAAGAACCTTTTTACATTATAACACAAACAAAAAAAAATAAAATTAACAATACCAAAACACGAAACGCCTTCATTGCATTATCGTATGTAAACCAACTATCAGAAAAAATAAAATATATTTTAGATAAGCATAACATAACGGTATGCCACAGAGCGAACAATTTACTGGGATCATTTTATACGAAATTAAAAAGCAAAGTTCCACCCAAAAAAAGATCTAACGTAATATATGCAATTCCATGCCTAAAATGTCCTAAGAAATATATTGGCATGACGACACAATATATTGAAAATAGAATTAATGGACACAAGTATACAAAAAACTCATCAACATCCTGAGCAACATGAGCAAACAACTAAGCATGAATTTGATTTTAAAAACACCCACATTTTAGATACTGACAGAAATTATCACAAACTAGTCATCAAAGAAATGATACACATAAAAAAAGATAAAAATGTTGTAAATGACAAACAAGATGTCAAAAATCTAACTCAAATATACTATAATTTGATATTTTAATATGACATACTTGAAGCGACTCTATAATAAATATTAGAAATTATGTAATGATGCTTGGGACGATTTCGTATAAACTCATGCAAATGAAAGAACGTTAATAAAAAAGAAATAATATTTTTTTCCCTATTTTTTGCTGTAATTGTAATAATTGAATTTATTTTTAACATAGGCACAAAGCTACTTTCAAGGTATGTACTATTTTATAGTTTTCACTGTTTTAACCTGTGTATCGTTTTGTTTCAATTTTAAGACTGTTGTAAAATCTGTTTTATTTTTATTAATTTTAATTAACTTAAAAATGCAAATGTAGTGTGTATGTAGGACAATTACTGTGATACACGTTTAATAAAAAAAATTTGTAATTTTGTAGATTCAAAATAAATATACCATATTTTTGAAGAAGCTCACTATGTAGAGCGAAACATCAGAAAAGTTGTCTTTTGATTCTTGAATGGAAAAATCTATACCCAAGAAAATATTACAAAAAAATATTAACAAAAGGTTTAAGATACAAAAATAAATTATATATATATATATATATATATATATATATATATATATATATATATATATATATATATATATACATATATATGAGGTATTTCTTATTTATTTCTTGGACCTTTATTAAAATATTTTTTTTTTTTTTTGTTTTTCTTGGGATTATGGTCCGTTTAAAAATGGAATTAAAATGTAATGGTGGTGTTGTATTTTATATTACATTTTTTTTAATACATTAACGTTTCGGTAATATTTTTTTTTACCTTCGTCAGAATGTGTAGCTAAAAAGACAAAATATTTGGTTGATTTTACTATTAAAATATTTACATATTATTTATTTACCTTGAATAATGATTCAGGAACAACACTGCACTTACATGTATAAATTTATTTGAAAATTTTGTTCTATTAAAAATTTAGTTTTTGCGAGATTCACAGAGTTCAAGATGACCACGTGTGTCATCTTGAAGTTAAGATGGTACTGAGAGAACAGATGGTATTTTTTTGTAGGTAATGAGGGTTGTTTTGGCTGTTGTGGGTTAAAAGGGGTCTGGTCCGAAAATGCAATGCGTTTTTGGTTTTAGAATTTTAATTTTTTTTGGTTCTTATTTTATAATATTATTATATATTTTGCTAAGTTGTTTGGTGTCTGCCTTAGCGTTTACTGCATGTTTGTTTTTTTGTATTTCTATCATCTCTAGGATTTCTTGTTTTTTTGTGTGGTTTTCAGTTTTCAAGATTTTTACTTTTTCAAAGTTAAAGGAGTGGCGATTTTCAGTGCTGTATATACGACAAAAAAAATAAAACGGCTTTAACAACACACAGCACTGAAAATCCCCACTCCTTTAACTTTGAAAAAGTAAAAATCTTGAAAACTGAAAACCACACAAAAAAACGAGAAATCCTAGAGATAATAGAAATACAAAAAAACAAACACAGTAAACGCAAAGGCAGACACCAAACAACTTAGCAAAATATATAATAATATTATAAAATAAGAACCAAAAAAAATTAAAATTCTAAAACCAAAAACGCATTGGCATTTTCGAACCAGACCCCTTCTAACCCACAATAGCCAAAACAACCCTCATTACCTACAAAAAAATACCATCTGTTCTCTCAGTACCATCTTAACTTCAAGATGACACACGTGGTCATCTTGAACTCTGTGAATCTCGCAAAAACTAAATTTTTAATAGAACAAAATTTTCAAATAAATTTATACATGTAAGTGCAGTGTTGTTCCTGAATCATTGTTCAAGGTAAATAAATAATATGTAAATATTTTAATAGTAAAATCAACCAAATACTTTGTCTTTTTAGCTACACATTCTGACGAAGGTAAAAAAAAAATATTACCGAAACGTTAATGTATTAAAAAAAATGTAATATAAAATACAACACCACCATTACATTTTAATTCCATTTTTAAACGGACCATAATCCCAAGAAAAACAAAAAAATAAAATATATATATATATATATATATATATATATATATATATATACGCACTGGTGTATTTC
The DNA here is from genome assembly GCA_034092305.1 of Diaprepes abbreviatus. NCBI lineage: Eukaryota > Metazoa > Arthropoda > Insecta > Coleoptera > Curculionidae > Diaprepes > Diaprepes abbreviatus. The sequence continues at coordinate 392,175 of JASJET010000034.1, read as the reverse complement.
CGTTCGCCAGTAGAAAAATCTTCACAACGTTGGAATGAGCATGTTGGTCTTCTGTCGGGTTTGTTATAGTTTGGCACTTGTACAGGTTATACATTGGTTCTGCCTGGTTGGTTTCTATTACTTTTGGGATAGACACTGTATATATATATATATATATATATATATATATATATATATATATATATACGACAATTATTTTGAGATGATCAAACTTTGCTTACTAATAGAAAAATATCTTAAGATTAATATTAAACAATTTAAATAAAATATTAGGAAATTTTTGGAGAAACGATATATAATTTTAGATCAAGCATTATTTAAAATAATATTATATGTTTTTAAACGTCTCTTAATACGAAGTACAAAGTTAACCCTCAGCAATATTTTTCGATTCATCAAAGGTGTTTCAAAGAAAGAAAGTGTATTACCGTTCATATTCACTGCGTTCTTTGTGTATTTGGGTTGATTGATGGTATTTTCAAGGCATCAATTTTATTCAACATGCAAGGTCTTATTATAGCATAAAAACGATCGTCTTGTTAGCTTTTGTTAATCTTGATACCTTTAGTGTTAGCTTTTGATATTTTAATATAATCAAAATTGTCATTATAATTAATTTCAAATATAATATCGTCTTTTAAGGTATCCATATCAGAAATTTTAAAATATTTGCCAGATTTTTCTGTTACATTGAAATAAACATGTAATAAAAAATTGTAATTTTTTTCAAATATTATTAAAAACAGTTTGGCAATATTCTACAGGCATTTTTCCCCATTCTGCTTTTAAAGTGCATTAAGTTGTATTTCACAAGTAATATATTGTTACTTTTCCTTTAATTCATGCTGTAAATTCTCTATTACATTAGTATCAGAACTCTACAGTAGTATTTCGATAATGTTTGAAATACAGGATGTCTCAAAAGAAAGTACACATTTGTTTTGCTTATTGCGTGAACGCAACTATTATGCGCGGCGCGGGGGGTATGTCAATCGGTAGCCTGGCTCTTGGGAATTTAGTCGCTATGGAGCATTTCACGGAAGCGGACCGTGCTTTGTGCGTATGTGAGTTTTACAAAAACGGTAATTCGGCGACTGTAGCGCGTAGAAAATTCTGCAATTTTCGACATATTCGTCACTTAAATGATGCGCCAAGCGCTCGGCTTATTGGAAAATGGGTCCAGAAGTTTGAAGAGACCGGTTCAACACTAGATAAACCAAAATCCGGGCGTCCGAGGTCTTCGAGAACGGTCGAAAACGTAGAGAGTGTTACTCAGTCTGTTCGTAACGACCCAAACGTTTCGATTCGTAAGCGTGCTGTTGCTTTAAATGTGCATAGGTCATCATTATTCCGCATTTTACGGAATGATTTAAAGCTGAACCCCTATAAAATTCAGTTGGTGCAAGAATTGAAGCCTCAGGATGCTGGTCAGAGGCTTGACTTCGTAAACCAGATGATTGAACGCTTTTCAACGTTTACCAACATCTTCTTTTCGGATGAAGCCCATTTTCATCTTAATGGTCATGTAAACAAGCAAAATTGCCGCTATTGGAGTGCAAACAATCCAAAACACAAACATCAGAAACCTCTACATTCGCCGAAAGTGACTGTATGGGCTGCGATGTCGGCGCGAGGAATTATCGGCCCGTACTTTTTTGAAGATGAAAGGGAACGCACCGTAACAGTGACTTCAGAGCGGTATGTGGAGATATTAGACGACTTCTTCATGCCTGAACTGCAAAATTTTCCTGGCTATAACTAAAGAACATGGTTCCAGCAAGACGGAGCAACTTCACACACGTCCAACATGTCTCTGCCATGAGTGCGTGAAATTTTTCCTGGCAAATTGATCTCAAAGGAAGGTGACATAAGTTGGCCTCCACGCAGTCCTGATTTATCACCTATGGACTTTTTCCTATGGGGTTATGTCAAATCAAAAGTTTACGCCAACAAACCAACTTCCCTGGCACAATTAAAAGAAAATATCCGCAACGAAATGGCAGACATTACGGAAAATACCTGCCGAGCCGTCATGGGCAATTTTAGTGCTCGATTAAATGAATGCCGTGAGCGTAACAGATTACATTTGGACGATATCATTTTTAAAAAATAAATTCTCAAACAATGTATTTTAATATGTAATAAACATTTTTTCAATAAAGTCCTGACTTTTTTTTAAATCGATTTTTTAAATGTGAACTTTCTATTGAGACACCCATTATTATAAAACATTTCGTATTTAATTTTATTTCGTAGTGACTTTTCATATAAATGTATATTTCTTGGTCTTTTGTCAGAAGCCACTATATATAAGAAATAAAAAATGGCATGAATTCAAAAGGACTCTATCCAATAAGAATCATAAGATGGTTCTATAAAAGCATAGCTCCAATGCCCGTGGTATTTATCTTCCTACCAAAAAATGGAAAATACTTACACGGCATGATGGAAGTAAGACAGAACAAAACTAAAATGGAGGCATAGAAAACAAATAGCAAGTCGACCTAGTGCCTCAATTTTCATCTGTTCAGGCATGGTGTTAATAACTACCAGATGCGTTTAGACTGCGCCAAGTGTGGCATCCAATATCACCAGTCGACTTGGGGAAACCTAGGAACTTACTAGCGTAGTGTGCCAACTGTTAAAGGAACAGCTCAGCTTTATATAGAGACTGTCCAAAATGCTCAAATTACCAAGAAAAAAACAAGAGAGGATCCCAACACAATCAGAATTCAATTGTGGCTGACACTCTCTCTTAAAGCTAATGATCCTTGATACATTGTTTCTAATAAAATTTCCTGCTCAGTTATTAGAAACCAGTATGTAATTGAAAGCAAACTTCAAATTATTTATTTTAAGCACAGTAATGTGCTAAAAATGCGCCCTAACGACATTCGTGTTATGTAGTTATACCGAGACTAAATATGTAATTAAAACTTGCTGAACTTTAGTGTAAAGTTGCGTGCCCAAAAACTCCGACTCATTCCCCTAAAATTGATTTTCTCAAATTTGAAATGCTAAATAGGGTGACTTTACATCAATAAAGAAAATATAATATCGAAAAATATGCGAATTTTGTTAAAAATACAGATTAGATAGCGAGGTAATGTGTTAATAAAATTTTTATAAAAAAAAATTGAAGCAACTTCTAAAAGTGCGCTAAAAAGTGAAAAATAACTATAAATTTTTATATGAAATTGAAATTTTTGAAGCCGGCGCCAAACTAATATCTAATAAAATTTGAACTTTCTTACCATAATTTGTATATATTAGTAGTTATTTATTTCATTTAGAAATAATTTGGCGCCGACTTCAAAAATTTCAATTTCATATAAAAATTTATAGTTATTTTTCACTTTTTAGCGTACTTTTAGAAGTCGGTTCAATTTTTTTTATAAAAATTTTATTTTTCGATTTTAATTTTGAATTCATTATGATATTCATAAATTCTTTGAACTAAGTACTAATCGAGATTACTTTACCTCGCAATGACTCCAAGGTGGCAAACCATTTTATCCAAAGTTGTAAATCACCCTTAAATAAACCACTAAAAATTCTTTGATTCTTAGAGTTCTCCAAATACCAGTGAAATTGTGTCAAACTATTAGTCTGTCATAGTAAATCCACTATCTTAAATTTCAAATTAACTTTAGAGTGGTAATATAGGCCCCAAAACCTTCCAATATCGATATTTAAAGTACTTAAGACGTAAATTTCGTAGCCCGATATATTTTATATTGCATGTTGAGTTTGTATACGCCCCAAGAACGCCGCAATATCAATTTTAGACAAAATTTACAGTCCTTCATATTGTATCTTATCAACTTAAAAGTTGTAAAAAGTTAACTTTATATTTGTAATACAATACCCTAAAACCCCCTAAAACGATTCAGTCCCACCTTTGAACAAAATCGGAAAATGTAAAATCTTTAGTCCGCTATATTGGATTCGTCATACTGAATCGTGAAAAAATACTTTTAAATTCATAATTTACACCCTCAAGAACCTTTATATCAGTTTTGGAGAAAATCGAAAAATGTCAAATTATCAGGACACTATATTGAATCCATCTGATTGAGTTTTTCAAAAAATATTCTAAATTTGTAATTAACACTAACAAAAATCCCCCAATACTGATTTTACACAAAATCGAGAAGTGGGGAATTTTTAAACCGCCATATTGTATACGCCATATTGAATTTTTTAAAAATAATTTTAGATTCGTTATGTGCGACCCCGAAAACTCCCCCGTACTAATTTTGGAGAAAATCGAACAAAATTGATTTTTTCGTCCGCCATATTGGATTCGCCATATTGAATTTCTTAAAAATAATTTTATATTCGTCATGTACGACCCCAAAAACTCCCCTGTACCAATTTTGACATTTTTGGTCGCCAGATTGGATCCTTCATATTGAATTTAAAAAAATATTTTGGATTCGTTATGTGCTCTCCCAAAAACTCCCCCACATCAATTTTGGAGAAAATCGGACAAAATGAATTTTTTTTTGCCGCCATATTGGATCCACTATATTGAATTTTTTTAAAATAATTTCAGATTCGTTGCGTACGACCCCAAAAATTCCTCCGTACTAATTTTGAAGAAAATCGGGCAAAATTAATTTTTTTGGCCGCCATATTGTCAGCGCCATCTTGGAATTTACTGCATCACTTTCGTCCAAAAAAATATGAGACCGCCGCAGCAACTTCCTGAATAGAACGTAAAAAATTTCATTTAACTCGACGAATTGAGAACCTCCTTCTTTTAGAAGTCGGTTAAAATGCATAACAAAAGTTTTTCTGCGTCTATATTCTAAGCTATTGCACAAAGTTTTTTTACAATAATTGAAAAAACGAATCTAACTTCATTCATCTCATTTACTTCTCCATAACTTTTTTCGTGCTATGTTATTGATAGAGATTGGAATTCAATAGAAATATTCGCAATAAAATATTATTTTTGAAATATCTAGATCAACAATCACAGATAATTTATTTCCACTCCCAATGTAGTACGTCCTAAATAAAAAGCGAAAGATTTGAGTATCATTTTCCCTAAACCATAACCTGTTCCCGTTCGAATGCTGCCTCATCTCTGTAACTCTTTTTTATCCAAAGATGTTTCATTGTGTCCAAAAATTCATCAAATTTGTACACTGTACGGAGTATCCAATTTTCGATGATTTTACCGGTTATCTCCATTATTAGTAAAAATAGAATAAGGTTTCCGTGGCACAGTGCTACTTTTTTAAGACACGAACGATGTCACTAACATAATTTTCATAAACTTCTTCCTTTTGGACTACGAGCTTAAGAGAAAACAATCAGTCAATCAGTTTATACTTGCTTTATGCATTACCAAGATTTTTAACGGTGATTTTCCACTGCAATGATTTTTGCTTCTAGAGCGAAGCAAGATGGTAGATGATGGGTAATTGTTTACTTTTAAGGTGCGTATAAATATAACAAGTCGGGCCCGTGAAGAGCCTCCATTGAATTTTGCCGACTTCAATTGATGTCGAGCTCACCATCTCAATTTCTCACAAAACCCATGTCCCTTTGGTAGCCGGCGTTAAAGAAGATAATAAACTCATTTGGAATACAAGAAGCCATTTCATCATATTTCTCGGGTCACTGATTTTGTTATAAATAAAGCCACATAACTAGACAAAAAAACTCCGTTCAGTTCGCACTAAAAACCGACAGAAAATGGACCACTGCGTACCTCGGTAGCGCTGCTCGCGAATTATAGAAATATGATGACGCTTTTATTATCTCCTTCGATGCCGGTAGTCGAAGTCGGTAAAATTGAGTGACTCATTACGGGCGTGACTCGCCATATTTATAAGCTACTTAATGTTTCATTGATTATTCAACATAATAAGTATTGCACCGTTTTGTCTAAGCGAAAAGCTTATTCCTAGGAACACTACATAAACTCCTGTACTATAAAATTGATAAGTTACTGAAGATCCAATAAAACGTATACTCATTCTCATTACAAAGATCAAAGCAAGTTGCCGCCAACAAATAGAGTTTTATAGTGAGAAATTAATAAAAACCAAAAAAATTGTCTGGTTTTTATTAGAGTAAAATAGATTGATATAAAAACTTAAATATGTCTAATTAATAAGTAATTGATGTTTAACGGTATATCTAAATCCAATTATTACCACTAAGAAGAAGACTCTATTTAAAAAATCTGCATAAAAATCGATAGTTATAGCATGTTCGATAATTACTAATTTACTACAGCCCTGAACAACGCTAATTACCTTTTTGCTCTAACGCATAGCTTGTTTGCAACAAATAAGAACATACAAGGTGTTTTAATTAAGCTCCATCATTAGAAGCTAAGCTATACTAAACTAATACCAGAACGTAAAATATACAAATTTTGATAGCTGAGGACAGATAATAAGAGGGTATTTCGAAAAATAAATTGTCTGATCCGTTCTTAACGCTCAGGAGAAAAGACGAATTTTATAAAACTTATATATATATATATATATATATATATATATATATATATATATATATATATATATATATATATATATATATATATGTATACTGTTCTAAATATGCCGGCGATGAAAGCTAATATTCGACCACTAAAAATTTTTAAGGCGCGTTTCGTTTTGACTTCGGTGGTTCCACTGATGCCTTTGCCTTTTTAAACACACTTGTTTATGTACTTAATTATTTTTGGATGTTATATTTAAAGTTATCCCTTGACGAGATCTATAGGTAAGATGTTACACTTATAGGCGGTCGTTCATACAACAATATATATATATATATATATATATATATATATATATATATATATATATATATATATAAGGTTATTAGGATGCAGTCCATTTAAATTTGTAGGCCTTGATAAGGAATAAACCCTTTTTTGAATCTGCGAAGCTTTCGAGAATTTATTTTTCTCTTCTTCAGGACCACTTTACAATATTAATTACAAAGTTAGAATATTAAATTTAACCTATAATTATCAAGAAACTCACCAATGTAGTTTGAATATGATACAAGTAGATATATGAAAAACGGGGGAAAAATAAACCATTAAATTTTTTTAATTATGTAATTAAAATGTTTTAATGGTGGATTTTTTCCTCTGTTTTTCACATATCTACTTGTTTCATATTCAAGCCACATTGGTGAGTTTCTTAATAATTATAGGTTAGGTTTAATATTCTAACTTTGCAATTAATATTGTAGAGATATCCTGAAGGAGAGAATAAGAAATTCTCGAAAGTTTGACGGAATCAAAAAAGGGTTTCTTCCTTATCAAGGGCTACAAATTTAGACTGCATCCCCAATAAACCTAGTTCGGAATATTGTTTCTTGACTAGTCAGTCTCGACTACTTTCCCCTTTTATATATATATATATATATATATATATATATATATATATATATATATATATATATATACGACGCATCACATTTCCCTCAGTTTCAATACAGAGAACGATAAAAGTCTATTAGCACTATATTTTAAAATTATTTTAAAATATACACAGTGGCTCAAAAAGTTTCACACAAAAATTGTGAAATTTAAATGGGATGCTCTGTATATTATTGTATATTTTGATATCGCGAGCTAAATAAGGGTAAGATACTGTTATGTTTTACATATCGAAGTCTAGCCGTTCTTGAGATATTTAACTATTCTTGAAATTGTAGATCAAAATTTAAGATGCGTGTCTGCCTTGCCTATTCAAGTTTGATGTTTTAAATTGTATTGGTTTTTTAGTAAAATCATTACAATTTATTGTAAATAAAAAATTATCTCAAAAAATTATACAAGGGTTGATGAAAACCTAAATTTAATTTTTAACATTATTAAAGCGAAACAAATTTCTTATTTTAAATGGAACATCCTGTTTTTAATATCGAATTAGTATTCTAATTTTATTAAGGTTATCTTTACTTATCTTTTATAGTTTTTTAGTAAACTTTTTCAATTTTAGACAATCATTTTTTGCAATTAAAATATTTTTTTACCACTGCCTCTCTTAGTTTAGAGATATAGAATTTAATAATTAAAAAATATTCCAGGCACACATTTTGGATCTTTTTCTCCTTTATCGCTTTTAAATACCAACTCACAGAGAAAAAAAGAATATCTAAAAGAAATATTTTTTTAATATTATCATTTTTTTTGAAAATTTACTTAGTCATAATTGATATTTACGATTTAATAAATAAATAAATAAATATCTAAAATTGCCACGACCTAAAAGAAAATCCGTACACATTCCAAAATAAATTCAAGTTAAAAGAGACACCTAAATCAAAATTTATTAACGCACTAAACGTTTTAATAATTTAACATGTTAACGCCATTTAATAATGGCTGGAAAAAAATGCTCGATGACAGGCTTGGCAACAGTGAAAGTGTTGAAACAAATATCCTTTTGCCTCATGTTGGAAGTTAAAAGCTTTATTGTACTCGAATAGTGCTCGCAGCATTCGATGTATTTTTAGTCATTTAAAATGATATGTGAGGTATGTCTTGATTATTATTTTTAATATAATTTTAAAACTTAATAATTTATTAAATTGATGCGATTTCCGGAAAAATGTTACCTTCCTTAAGGATATGAATTTATAAAAGGGTTTTTGACCCATTGTCGAAGAAAATTTTCACTATATTTCCTTGGTATACAGGTTGTCCAAGATAAGGAGCGCAAAATTTTGCTACGTCACCAGAAAGAGTTAAAGAAATAAAATAAATATTAAATGCTTCGATACAGGTGGTTATTTTCTGATGTTGATCGCTTCTCCTTTTAGGGCAGTGCCTAGACTAGCATTATATATTTAAAGCACTATCTGTTTTTAAGCCCGTCGGTAAGAAGAAGCGCTGATCATTAGCGAAACTAGGAAACAACGAGTTTTAAAAATAATACACCGGTACCAAAAACAATTAAAATCTATATTTAAACAATAAGTAACAAAAAAAAAGATGCTGATTTACAAACTATATGTATTTTAACTTAATCTAAAAGAAATATGTAACTATTTGCTACATGTAATATAAAAAAAAACAAGAAACAATAAACACTATTGCAAATATGATGTCATCCGCGCCAAGCGCCAGGTCGGTTAGCTTTAGGTCCAGCTTTAGACTGTCAGCTGATCTTGAATAGCGGCTTTAAATAACCTTACATTTTTGTATGTTCAAATGTTTATATTTATACTGAAAGAACAAACGCTCTAGTAGGCCGATTAAGATTAAAATTATGTTTATTTAAACCTAATTAAAAGTGTTGGACTATTAATATGTGGAATGCTGTTTTAAATTACCTAATGTATACGTATACCTTCGGTTTACGAGATATTTTAAATGAAATTAAATATAAAGTGTCCTGTAATTGCTCGCAGAAAGTCTTGTATATATATATATATATATATATATATATATATATATATATATATATATATATATATATATATATATTTATGAGTGTGTGAGATTCAATAGCTATGGATATATCCACATTATGCCGTTGTAGTGCTGAAATCACATTCAGCAAATGTACCACTATATGTAACTCCGTGTATAAATGAAGTAAGATGCGAACAGTAAATGCAAACTTCCCTCCATCATCGCCTTTCCATGTTAGAGGTTGCATAGTTGCTACAAAACACAATTTATCCTATTCCTCCATCATCGAGATGATGGCCTACTTGTACCACCATACCGAGAAAATCGTCAAATTTACCCTCCCCACTACAGTGACGGCAGAGGTACATGTTTCGGCTCTACTAGACTCACCAAGGTACGGACATGTACTTGTCTGTGCAAAGGACAGATCAGAAAGAAGCATATAACAATAAATATATATATATATATATATATATATATATATATATATATATATATATATATATATATATATATATATATATTAATTTTCTTGAACCGTTAATATTTATTTTTATTTTTGATTTTTTCTTGGAATTAGGTTCATGTTTAAAATACAGTTTTTATTACTCTGACGTTTCGTTCTTTATTTAGAACATTTTCAAAAATAATCGTCTAAGATTTAAAAACGAATTATAAATATAATATAAATACACATATAATACAAACTTAAAATTCAACATTCAAGACAATAACATTTAAAACAATATCAGAAATTAAAATGATGATTTTTTAAAAGGATTATTTTTAGTAAAATTTTACTTACCTTGAGATTTCGTCAAAACTATCGCTAACACCGACAAAGTACCAAGAATTTGGATTTTATATTCGCTTTTAAGGTGATATAGACATTTTTGATGTTAATAAGGAAATATCTGTGTCTAAATTATATTGTTGTAAATTTGAATTAGATTGTTTATGTCAGTTCTGTCATTTACTGTATGTGTTTCCTTTTTGATGGCTATCATTTCTTTTATTATTAATTTATGATACAAAAACAATACATATCATTACCTTATTCAACAGACCTTTCAGAAAAATTAACATACATTTAAAAAAAACACAATATTGTAGCATGCCACAAGAGGTACAATCAACTAAACTCAATCTTTACAAAATTGAAAAGCAAAACACCAACTATGGAAACTTCCAATATTGTATATTCAGTTCCGTGTGCAAACTGTCCAAAACAATATAAAGGAATGACAAGCTAATTACTAAAAAATCGACTAAATGGACATAAATATACCAAAAATGCTACTACAGCATTGACAAGACATGAAAAGAATGAAAAACACTCTTTTAACTTTGAAAATACCAAAATAGTCGATAGGGACAAAAATTATCAAAAAAAAATCAAATATATATATATATATATATATATATATATATATATATATATATATATATATATATATATATATATATATATAATATGGAGCCGCGACGAGGAATGCTAGTTACAGATATAAAATTGTGTTCCTAAAATTTCTCTAGAAAATTGCGATTGCTTTTTTTACGATAACTCCATTATTTTTTTCGCTATCGGGTTCATCCAAGAACCATTTTAAAGGTAATGTTAAGGGCTATAAGATCATTCACATCTCCTTTTTTTTAAACTCATTATTTTTAAAAGTTAAAAGGTTAAACGGCAATGATCCTCGCAATAACATTTACACTTCTAACGTTGATATCTTAGAGTTGGATTGGACGCTAGGGCCGAATAACAACGTGGGGGGGGGGGGGGGTTTCCGAGTTTACCCGGCAGAAATTCGGTGGCGCCTATAAAAAAATAACCCACCCCTACTCTGCGGCATAGGGGCTAGCTCGGCACTTGCTATCTGGTGTCGCCTCTAGTCTCCAACCCTTCTCTGCTGGCTCAAGCCTTTCTACCTTTTTGCGCCAATAATAAATTCCAGTATAGCAAATTGGGCAACTATATCTCGACTGTTTTTATTCTACAGAAATAAAACAAAAAACTTAAATTTTTGTTATCAGCCATTTTTCACGAATATTTAGTAGTTTTAGAGTTATTATAAAAAAAAATAAATTTTTAGAGAAATTTGGAAAATTCAGTTTTTTTTTAATCGTACTTTTTTTCGAAAATAAGAATTCTAAACCGGTCAAAGTTTCTGAACTTATTAATTATACTAAAATAAAGTAAATCCTACAGGGATAATTATAAATTTCAATTTTGGTGGAAATGGCGTAGCTTTTATTTTTCACTTTTTCTTAAAAAAATTTTGAGAGTCCCGTCTTATTTTCATCATAACTCGCTTAGTTCTAATTTAATAGGTTCATTCAGAGCCTATTTGCAAGGTCTCCTCAAGTACTTTGAGAAGTTTTTTTTTATAGGTATTTTCCGAAAAATGTATTGTTTTCCCGTTATTTAACCTCGAACATTTGGATTCGAGTATTCTCCAAAAAAAAAAACGATCCTTTTAACTACCTAGAAGTCGCTTTGGATTCAACTTACAATGTTCATAAAAAAAACCGTGTCTTTGTTTTCTCAATATTTTTGGAAAAACGCATAGTTTTGGAGTTATTTATAAAAAATAGTTTCAAAACATACATGCAACATTTTTAGCCATTAATAACTCAAAAAATATTGATTTATCAAAAAAACTTTATAGAACATATTTTGCTTAGAATTTGTCTCTTTATCAATTCCTGGACTTATTTTTCTAAGGAGAAAGCCTTCAGTAACTACAGGTGAGCACCTATAAATAAACTTCTACTTCCCTTCATACACGGCGGCGCGTACGTTATAAAACATTACCTAGGAGCAGAATTTGAAAATATTTCTTTAATACAAAATCATTCATTTGAAAGTAACAAAAAATGCTATCTTTTTTAAACTCAAAAACTAATATTTATGTAAAAAGTTTTAAAACTTCCTTGCTTTGGTTATAGCGACTCCCATATTGATAAAAACATTTTTTCAGATGTAAGATAAATTGAAATCTAGTTTTTTCTCACGTTTCAATTAACCTAGTACCATTATAAACATTTTAGAACAAATTGAAAATAATATGTGTCTTCCGGTTCGCAAGTTATTTATTGTTATTAATTTCAATCAAATCTTCATCTTAGCTAGAAGAGATTATATTTAATTTATTATAATCCGATTGATATTTTTCGTTTGAAACAAACTTCATAACTAATGGAGTTAATGAGATATAATTTTAAAAACTAAAATAGAGGCCTATGTTTATCTTATATGCACATTTCAACCCTACAGACAATTAACTGTGGCTTCCTGTTGAACTAGAAAGCATTATATAAATTTTTAAATTATATTTTTATCTCGAAATCTACTAATTTTATTAGTATTCACATGTTTAAGTGGTCGTAAAAATCTAGAAAAAATTTTTAATGTGTAATTTAAATATATCTAATTAGTTACTTATAATTACAGTATAAATAATCATTGTTATTTATGTTTCAAATGGCGACTTTTATAAGTTTTAAATAGTAATAGATAGAAAAAGACAGAAGCATTGAAAATAAATGGCGCAGATTTATTTTCTCCTTCCATGATAATGCTGTTAACCGATGAATAAATTTTCTAACAATTATCTCGCCGTAACCATTTTTTAAATTATTATTTTATAATCATTTTTGATATAATTGGAGGTCTCCTTAAACCGATAGTATTGTTGAAAAGATTAAAGGGAAAAAATTGTTTTTTTTTATTATGTACTAAGTATGCTACTTTTATCTATTACCTAAGAGTGTTTGTATGTTTGTCTCTGCCAGTGTAAGTTAAACTCAAATATTTATAATGATGTCACAAAAAAAATTGACATGTGACAAAAAAATTAAAAAAAAAATTGGATGCCATCCAAAAATAACCTAATAACACGAAACAGAACATAAATAGCAAAAATATGTAGCATTACTTTACGCTAGTGAGCTGCCAGAAAAAATAAAACACATTTTAAAAAAGCACGATATTATCGTATGCCACAGGTCTCATAATAAATTATATACACTATTCACTAACTTAAAAAGTAAAACTCCTTTCATGAATAAATCAAATGACATCCCTTGCACAAATTGTCCCAAAAAATATATAGGCATGATGGGCCAATTACTAAAGAACAGATTGAATGGCCATAAATATACGAAAAATGCCTCAAAAACGTTAAATAAACACACACACAGGATAAATACCTTTGATTACAACAGTATTATAATTGAGAACAAAGATATGAATTACCAAAAATTACAGATAAAAGAAATGATAGAAATTAAAAAAGATATAAACACTGTTAACGACATAATGGACATAAGAAATTTAAGCCACATCTACACCAGCCTAATTTAAACAAAAATATTAAGTATTCCTGTTAATAAACATCAAAAATTGAATATCCTCTTAAATATAAAATTAAATGTATGGGTTTTTCTTTTTTTTTGGTGCATTGTAAAATATAAAAAATAAAATAAATTCGCATTACATGTATCATCAGCACCTAAACAGATGACGAAAAGGTCGCACTCCATTAATAAACAAAATATTCAAGGTGCGTACTGGTAAAATTAAGTATATTTTAAAAAAATAAAAAAAAAATCAAAATTCGTACTTTGTTAAACGAATAGTTTGGTTTTTTAAATTGAAGCTATGTTCGTATATGATTTTTTTTTATTTATATAACAAATATTTTTTAGGATGGGAAATGAATAAAAAAGAAAAAATTTTGAAAATGCCTTAAATAGATGGCAAATCGTCAAATTGTTTTAGATTTTTTGTTGGATAAAGAACGTAAACCCAACAAAAAGAAAATAATCAAAAGGATATATATATATATATATATATATATATATATATATATATATATATATATATATATATATATATATATATATATATATAGAAAGGGTAGTCGTTGCTGACTAGTTAGGATAAACTAGTTAATATTGGGGTGTGCAGCAAGTTAAAGAGTACTCTTTAAAGTTAATCCAAGCTTTCGAAAATCTTTATTATCATTTTTATCTTCAAGGAGATTACAATAATTACAAAAAAAGGGGAAATCAGTAAGATAAATTTTCCCTGAAAGTATTGATAACTTACATCTTTATTTGAGGATGTTCACTAAGATGGTAAATGGTTTTATGACAAAGTACATTGGTAAAAGAGACTAAAAAACTACGGTCACAGACCAATTCACAACAAATTATTACATCAAATTGATTTTAAACTTTTAAATTAAAATAAAATTTTTTAAAACAGGTGGAACCATTTTGTTCCTCCCCGAGTCACATGTAACTGTAAAATGAATTTGAAAATTATGAGGTTAGGAAATTTGTCAGCTGTCAGTAGGGCTGCCAACCTTATCCAATTAATATTAAGTTTAGTTCGGATGAACTGTATTTAAGGTTAACTATACAGTACTTTTATATTAGGAGTCAGCAGGGCTGTCTACTATTAATGTATTTTGTTAGGTTGAGATTGCAATTAAAGGTAATTATGCAATGTTTGGTCAGCCATACTGAATTATTAAATCGTTAATATCTAAGGAAAACTATGATCATTATTGTTAGTGATATTTGTAGAGCTAGATAAAGAGTTATCCAAAAATAAAAGATAAAAATAAATTTCACTCAAATGTTTAATATCAGTTTTTTTATTTAAACTATTCGGTTCTTGTGAGATAAAAGCCATCTCTAAGAAAAGCCTCTTGGCAATGATTGCCTGAGTTGAAAGTATCCTCACTGACCCATAATCCATATTGTGTAAATGAAGTATAGATTTATTAGCAATTTTAATATTATCAATCTTTGTGAAAATTCTTGAAAGTTTTTGTGTTATCTCCCCAATATATGGCAACGAGATGAATTTAACCGTGTTTGTTAGAACTTCTTCTGCTATAGATTGGCGATATATATATATATATATATATATATATATATATATATATATATATATATATATATATATATATATATATATACAGGGTGATTCAAAAATCGATCACGAAACTTAAGGGGGTGATTCTACTTGACAAAATAAGGGTAGAGCTTCATATAATTTTTTTTCAAAATGTCATTCGTTTTCGAGTTACAAGCCGTCCAAGTTCAAGTTTTTATTTTTTGTTTTTTGAATTACTCGCTTACAGGAAAACCGATTTGACTAATATTTGAAAGATAGGCTAAGTCTTGTGCGCTTCATCATTTTAGTAACAATTCACATTGATTGTTTGCCGCTAGAGGGCACTTTACCTACATTGAAAATTGTTTTTTTGTCATAATTTTTTAGTGTTAACAGCTACAGTAGTTTTTGGCATAATTTCTGAAAGACTGATGTCAGGCCTTTAAAAAAGGTGCTCTTTATTTACATCGCTAAACCCAACGGTTTAGACGTAAATCACCCTTAAAAATTAAGTGGTAAATTTACTTTTCTCATTTCATTACCACCAGCTACCAGGTAAATAGCTATCAAAGTATACTAGAGCTGTCAGTTTAAGTTCAAATAAATTCGCTTTTTAAACTATTTAATTTATAATCTTAAAATAACTAATAATGGCTAATCAGTAAATATTCATATTATGGATTATTGCGATATACATTTAATTGATAAAAATTAATGAAACAGTACTAAACAAACTAAAAAAGATTCTCAAAATGTCCCCCATTTTGTTCCATACATTTCCTAACACTTTTCAAAAAATGTCGCCTAACTCGATGAAAAATTTGTCTATCTTTCAAATATTAGTCAAATCGGTTTTCCTGTAAGCGAGTAATTCAAAAAACAAAAAATAAAAACTTGAACTTGGACGGCTTGTAACTCGAAAACGAATGACATTTTGAAAAAAAATTATATGAAGCTCTACCCTTATTTTGTCAAGTAGAATCACCCCCTTAAGTTTCGTGATCGATTTTTGAATCACCCTGTATATATATACACTAACCAAAAGCCTAAAATGAATATTATCTTTCGAACAGAATATGAAAACGTGTTATTCTTAGACCGTTAAAGCACCCTGTATTTTTAATGGAACAGATGATTCATTACTACCCTCATAATTTAACCCTTTAAGGGTAAAACAACACTGTTATAATCACTGTTTAAGCTTCATAAAAATCATTAAGTAAAAACACGAAGTAAGTAAATATCCCGCCCGGACTGACAAGGCATTTTTTCACTAATTATCTATATTAATTAAATATCTGCCTAAAAATCTACCCATGATTAATTAAACAACTGCGATGAGTTACTTTATTAATATAGTGATTGAATATGCATTTCTAAAGGAAAATTATTATTTTTCCTTTTTTGTCGGGAAAAATAAATAGCGGAAAAGTTATCAATAATATTTTTGATATTTTCCGTTCTAAATCAACTTCCAAAAAACAATATGTAGTAAATAGTCAAAAAAGTTCTTGGATACATAATCTCGTAAGAGTAGAGAAAAGTAAGAAAGTTGATGATAAATACATTTATAAAAATGAATTTCTCAAATATTTTTTAATTTTATAGTTTTATAGTCGATTTTTATGGCATTTAATAAGAAAATAATCTAAATTAAAGTTTACATATAAAGACTACAGTGTGAGTCAACGATTGGATGAAGTAGGTTTGTGCCTTTTCGGTGAAATTAACAAAGAAACTATATTTATTGTTTGATACAGTTTATTTTTACGCAGATTTTAAAAATATTTAGGACTCTACAGGGTGAGCCAAAAAACTAGGACAGCATAAAGTTATTTTTTTAAATAGAACACCCTATATACGAATCGTATTTTCGATTTAGCTTTTAATTTTAAATCTTTTTTATTAAGGGTTTACTATAACAAAACTTTATAGTTTCTGAGATAATTAAGTTTAAAGAAAAAAAGTCACATTTTCAAGCATCAATTCAATCCTAAATAACGTTTTCAATTTTGTGACAAATATATTCAAATTTGGAATTTAGCAAGGCCAAGGACAGGTTAACATAATTTTTACCTAATATTTGCAATAAAAGCTACAGGGTGTTGAACACATCGGCTCAAATTTGAACAAGTTTAAATGAATAAATATCTTTCTTTTTAAATGGTACACCCTGTATATTTTCATGTTATTTAATAGAGTAATAAAATCCCTAAAAGTTTTGTTCAATATATCCTATACCTATTTATAATAGTTTCTGAGATATTTCAGTTTTTCTTATTTTCCATACTTTTTTACAGAAATAGTCTTCATTATCATAGTAGCCATGTAAAATAATAAAAAGAAACTACAGAAACAAACAGAATGTGGTTAAATATGATGAAATACATTATTCGTTATATTACAATGGCAATAGTTTAATTAAACATAATGTGAAAAAATTAACACAACAATAACGACAAATCAAATACATATTTACTTTTATACTAAATTGAAACAAAAAAATTACCTATTAAATACTGAGATTAATTATTTCTTTTTAATAAGTGCTCGAATAAACGACCCTCTTGTGTAATGCACAAATTTAGTCTTTTTTGCAGATTTTCTCGGACCCTGGACAAAATTAGTGGCGTTATTGTTCTACAGGTATCCCTAATCCTGTGTCGCATATCTTCCACTGTTGTTGGTGGATTAACATACACCTTATTTTTAATATAACCCTATAGGAAGAAATCTAATGGGGTGATGTCGCAAGACCTTGGTGGCCACTCAATGGAACCCCCACGTCCAATCCATTTTTGCGGATATCGTTGGTCCAAAAACGCACGAACTTCACGATAGTAATGCGAAGGCGCACCATCGTGCTGGAACCACATACTGTCGAGCTCATCCCTATCGAGACCTTGAAGCAGTTGGGGTAGTTCTTCTTGTAGAAAGTTCAGGTAACTATGGCCATTTAGTGGTTCATTAAAAAAGTGGGGTCCAATAATTCGATTATGATGAATACCACACCAAACATTTGATGACCAGTGGTTTTGATGTTGTACCTCTCTAATCCAAAATGGGTTTTCTGTGGCATAATAATGCATTTTGCGTCTATTTACGGTACCGTTACTTCTAAAAGTAGCTTCATCACTAAACATTACCTTGCATAATAAATTTGGATTTAATTGAATCTCCGCATTTATTGTACGACAAAAGTTTACACGACTTTCAAAATCCTGTCCATGCAATTCTTGGTGTAATTTCATGTGATATGGATGATACCTATATTTCTTGGTAGTACGATTAGCGGTGGATTGTGATGTTTCACATAATGCTGCTAACTGACGGCTACCAATATAAGGATTTTCCCGAACATTTAACAATACTTGTAGTTCTTTTTCATCATTAGTTACTGGTTTGTTGACCACTTTACGTTTTGGATAATCAACAGTACCAGAAGAATAAAATCTTTGCATTAAGTTTTGAAAAGTATGGGTATTAGGCTGGCGTCGATCAGGATACTTTATTTTGTAAATTCTTTGAGCAAGAAGGCAATTTTTTTGAGCCTCTCCTATTGTATAAATCATATCTATTAACTCATTCTTTGGAAAATTCATTTTACAATATAAGATGAATGCAAAAAAAACCAAACTACACTACATAAAAACCAAAAGAAGCGATTGCGGTTATAAATTTGACACACAGAAAAATGTTCTTTTACATTGTTTTTGCCATGGCTACTATGATAATGAAGACTATTTCTGTAAAAAAGTATGGAAAATAAGAAAAACTGAAATATCTCAAAAACTATTATAAATAGGTATAGGATATATTGGACAAAACTTTTAGGGTTTTTATTACTCTATTAAATAACATGAAAATATACAGGGTGTACCATTTAAAAAAAAAGATATTTATTCATTTAAACTTGTTCAAATTTGAGCCGATGTGTTCAACACCCTGTAGCTTTTATTGCAAATATTAGGTAAAAATTATGTTAACTTGTCCTTGGCCTTGCTAAATTCCAAATTTGAATATATTTGTCACAAAATTGAAAACGTTATTTAGGATTGAATTGATGCTTGAAAATGTGACTTTTTCTCTTTAAACTTAATTATCTCAGAAACTATAAAGTTTTGTTATAGTAAATCCTTAATAAAAAAGATTTAAAATTATAAGCTAAATCGAAAATACGATTCGTATATAGGGTGTTCTATTTAAAAAAATACAACTTTTTGCTGTCCTAGTTTTTTGGCTCACCCTGTAGAGTCCTAAATATTTTTAAAATCTGCGTAAAAATAAACTGTATCAAACAATAATGTTAATTTCACCGAAAAGGCACAAACCTACTTCATCCAATCGTTGACTCACCCTGTACACTGTGCATATTTTCAATAAGCTTTGGAACCTTACAGAAAGCTTCCGTTAAAATTATGATAACATTTCATCAGTCAAAATTCGAAGGTTACTGCGTGATTACAGACATCTCTTTTGAAATACTCTAGTTTTTAATAACGGAAATTTTCCTTGAAATCGTTCTGCAAAGTTGCACTCTGTTTTCCAGTGTTTATTTAGTTGGTAGATTGCAATTGCCTTTCTTGTTACATTCCAGAAGCATGCAGAACAAGTTCTGGAAACTTCCAAATTCAGTTCTACGTTTATTTTTATGTATCATTCCCTTAAGTTTCCTGGAATCTTTACGAAACATTATTTGGGATCTATCTATCTATCTGTACTTACTGACTAACTGACCGACTTACTGAATGACTAACTGACCGATTACCTGAACGACTAACTAACCGACTAATTAACCGACCTAGTGACCGACTAACTGACCGAATAATTGATCGAATAATTGACCGACTAACTGACCTACTAACTAACCGACTAATTAACCGACTAATTGACTGACTAACAACACAAAGCTCAAACTACTAAAGATAAGTTTAAGAAATTTTGGAAAAAGGTTGGCAACACCACGTGGGCACCCACTACAAAAGAATTTTTCAAAATTCGCATTTCAAAAGAGTGAAAAGGGATAAATTGTCATTGGGAAAATTTATCGATATTTCTTGATCAAATAGTATATTGGGTAATTCTCCCTGAAATGTATCGATCGATTGTGGGAAAACTATAATTAGGAAGAATCTGAAAATTTGAGAGTTTATTAACGTGGATAGGGAACAGCAGGCTAAAATATTTTCAAGATGATGGTACTTCCCGTTATACCGGAAGTACATGTCAACGTGCTTATTTCAAGTGGAATACCCTATATATTATTACATTTTTGATTTTTACGTAAAATTCTAGACATATTTTATATATAATATTCTATACTTAAGTCTCACCGTTTTGGACATATTTAAATTTTTATATCAAAAATGATATTTGCGGACCAAAACTTAACTATAAATTTTTCCTATAAGGAAATCTTTATTATTTAATTTTAGTTAGTTTCCTTGTAGAAGAGGATCGACTTTAGTAGTCCTTTTTTGATATTTTAAAAATTGTTAATACAGAGTGGTCAAAAAAGACGAATAAAAATTATATTTAAAAAATCATCAAAAGTCAATTTTTTCAAATAGAAAACAGCTATTTTTATAATTTTATCATATTAAGCATTAAAAATAAGGGTAAACTTGTTTAAGGTTGTTTATTCCAAAAATTTGTAGTTTTAAAAATATTGGCAATTCAACATTTTTTCCATCGTAAAACTGCTATACGGCTTTTAAGTTTTGTTATTAGTTGGCCGTGACGGCGAGGCGTGGCGAAAATAAAACAATCAAAATCTACAGAATTGTCACTATTTCTTGCCATTTGACAGTCATTAATAATAATCATGCCGGGGCGACTAAATTATACGCACGAAGATTATTTAAACTTATTTATTATTTATGGAGAATGTGATAGAGTTATTTCAAGAACATGCGATGCATTCGCGATCCGATATCCTAAGAAACAGAAATCAACACCATCAACTGTAAGATTATAGAAAACTTAATAACGAACAGAAAAGTGTTACCCCACCAAATACTCGATGTCAGAACTCTGAATTCGTCAGACTTGGGAAAAGACGACCACCGACTAGTATTATGTAAATACCGGTCCCAACAAAGTATAAACAGAACGCACAAACAGAAACATACCTTTATTAAATACAATACCGAATCATTCGCTAACGATAGCACAAAAGTATTGTATTAGCAGACACTCGGAGAAAATAAAAGCTAATACAATCCTAGAAAATGACGGAGTGGAGAAAGCCTGAGAAAAACTGAAAAGAAATATACATGAGAGCGCCAGGGAGGCGATCGGAACACGAACAGTTAGCACGAACAAGCGAAGCAATATAAAACCATGGTTCACAGAAGAAGTGAAAATATTAGCAAAAGAAAAACGACAAGCATTTACAAAATACCGACAGCACAAAACAACAAACCATTTCGAAGAGTACAAAACTGTGAGAAACAGAATCAACAGTCAAATAGCTCAACTAAAGAAAGAATACTGGGAAAAGTATTCAACTGACATGGAACACGACCTATATGGAGGACAAAAGAAAATATGGAACATGCTGAGGAACAGAAAAAAACCAATCAATGAATACGTTCAACTAAGTTCAATCGACAGCCAACAATGGGTCAGCCATTTTAAGGACTTACTCCAGGCACCAGCTACAGAAAACAACGTAGACGAAAACCTGATATATATATATATATATATATATATATATATATATATATATATATATATATTTATATATATATATATATATATATATATATATATATATATATATAATAATAAGTATGACTACTTTATATATGTAGTTTTAATATAAAAATGAACCATATACCCAAGAAAATAACCAACTAAAAACATATTTCGGCTAAACCCTTTCACATTGTGTTGTGCAATATAATTAAAAAAAAGTCGAATATTTGAAAATGTTGATATTTCTAAATCAATTTTGTACAAAAATTTATTACTAAAGCTTCTAATTAGAATTGATTTACATGAGAAATTATTACATTTCGCGCTCACACGAATTTTTATTTTAATCATAGCGAACTTTATCAACAATCTAGCGTGTCTGGAGGAAATTTTCGGCCGGGTCATTTTTCATTTTCTTCGCGATTCTTATGGAAGTATAAGTATATGCAAAGTGTAATTTAAAAGTCTGTAAAATGTTTTGAGGTAAAATTACTGAGGCTTTGGAGCCATTTGTAGAAACAGTTAAGGAAAATATTTCTCTCTACAATTGTGGATGTTGAAATTACATTTTGTTGCAAAGGAATGTGATTATATTTTTCAGATCAGAGAAAAATAAAACAACGTGTTATAAATTTAGTATTAAAAAGTAATTGTCTTTCATACATAAGTTTTCCATAAAACAATTATCGAATTTTTTTGGTATGTTATTTAACTGAGAAAATGTTTTGTCTGTATTTGTGGCCGATATCTTTACATAACCTTTATAATCATTTTCTCATTCTTTTGCCGTTATGTATACTATGACTATAGGCCTTTCTCATGTTGCTCCATGTTTCTTGTACCAGTTTAGCTCTGCTATCGGTTTCAGATCGTCATAATATTTGGATCTTCCTACACCCTCTTCTCTCGTCATGATCGCTATCTGGTTCTTATTCTTTCCTTTGTCTTTTGGTTTGTCAATTTAATTTTTCTGTGAAAGCGATATTACATATTTTTTTAGACTGCTGATGAAACAGACACCAACACCGATCTATAAAAGCTAAAAGAAATGTAAATAAACCAGTTTTTAATAAACTAAAATTATAAAAATTATTTGAGTAAATGTTCAAATTGACGCCCTTGAACTTCCAAACATTTTTCGCACTTAAGCAGGAACTCTTCTTATTGACTGAGGATTAAGTTCTTCAAATGCTATTCTCACGCGCTGCATGCAATCTTCCATAGTGGTTAATGCCGTGTTGTATACTTTATTTTTGATTGTCCCCCAAATATAAAAAATCGAGTACTGTTAGGTCGGGGGAGCGAGGTGGCTAAAGATGTGGACTATTCTTGGCTATCCATTGATCACAAAACAATTTTTTCAAATGATTGTTAACTAAATGACTATTATGTGAGGTGCCCCATCATGTTGATAAACTAGATTTCTATGATACGCCAGCGGCAAGTTATCTAAATAGTCCACTTCCAAATTTCTCAAGATGTCAAAGTAGCACTCACCTATAAGTTAAAAACAGTATTTTGTATCTAGCAGTCTTCAAAAATGGCTAACTTACCATTCAGATTATCTTGATAGAATTCTAGGGCGACGACGCCGTCATTTCTTATAGCACAATACATGTTAAACTGCCAAGACCCTTAAAAATTTAATTCTCTAAATAAATGCAAGTTTGAGTTGCTCCAATAGTGGAAATTGCGTCGATTAAACAATCCGTTTTTTGTGAATCTGGCTTCGTTCGACCAAATAATATTATCCAAAAAATCAGCATTTTCTTGTGACTGAAATAAAATAAATTGACAGAACTCTACTCTTCGTTGAAAATCAGTGCCTTTTAAATGTTGTATTATATAATATACATAGGGATGAAAATTGTGTTTCCATAAAATATTTAAAACCGATGTTTGAGATAATCCAGATTCTAATGCTACTTGCCTTGTAGATATTGTCGGCTAGGCGGCGAAATATCCTAAAATTGTAGTTTCAATATTTTTATTATTAACAACTGGTTTAATTCTATTTATTTTTTCTTGTATGGATCCAAAGTTCTTGAAGTTAATTCTTGTTCTCGGGTGTTTTCCTATGTCCGTTTATATTGCCACTTATGTAGAAAGAAGGTGTTATTTATTCTCATCTCGTTTTGGGCGCACAGGCGAAGAAAACAAGTAGACGAAGCAATCATTCGCACAATATACGAACTGAATTCCAAAAACACCATGGTAATTAAAACAAATAACACTCTAACAGAGGAAATCGCACTATCTATAGGAATAAGACAGGGTGATAGCCTAAGTCTAACACTTTTCAATGTAATCATGGACGAAATCATTGATGAGGTAGAAAGCACAAATATTGGGTACCCAATGGGACACAACACCGTTCAGATTATATGCCTTGCAGACGATGTTGCCTTGACAGCAGATAGCGAGGACAACTTACAAAGAATGCTTTTCCATCTCAATCGAACAGCCAAACAGTATAATATGAAGATATCTGTGGAGAAAACCAAAGCAATGGTAATAGCAAAAGAACAGGTAAGATGCAAACTAATGGTTGATGACAAACATATCGAACAGGTTGGGAAGTTTAAATACCTAGGAGCACATATAACAAGTAACAGGGCAGTAACGGAAGAAGTGCGCACACAGGCCAACAAAGCGGCCATGATATCAGGCCAACTAAGAGACATAATCTGGAACAATAAACATATGACGGTTGAGAGCAAAGCAAGAATTTACAAGGTCTGTCTATGACTGATACTGACCTACGGTGCAGAAACAAGAAATGAAACAACAAAGACAAAACAAATTATGAGAACCACAGAAATGAAAACGCTCAGAATGATCACGGGAACAAGTTTAAGAGATAGAATAAGTGGGGGATGTTGTGAAGTGGGTTCGAAACCGTCGTAGGCAGTGGAGAGATCACGTTGAACGAATGGACGATGACAGACTGACAAAAACCGTGATGAGAGAGAAACCAAACACCAAACGGCCGCCTGGACGGTCCCCCAAAAGATGGAGACAACCTCAAACGAGGATCGATGAGGCATTGTATAGATAACAGAACTTGGTTCTACCTAGAAGAAGAAGACGATATATTTCAGGACATTTCGATTCTTTCGAATCTTTTTCAACTGAGCGTATCGGAGAACTCTACAGAAATATACATTTTTAATGTTATTATTCATGGAATAACAGATTAAAAACTTACCATTAAAAACAGAAATTTTTGTTTTAAATAAAAAAATGATTACAAAATATTAAGTTTTCAAAAGTATTTTTACAAGTCCAGCTAGGAGAGTGGACACTACATTTTTAACCCTATAACTGCCTTGACTTGACTGAATGTGGAACCCAGATGATGTATGTTTTAGGTACTTTAAGAGGCGTAAAAAGTTTGGGTCTTTAATTGAAATGATATCTTTCAGAAAAAATATCGGAATTCAATTTAGAAGAATTGAAAGCGGAGCATTATTCTTATTTAATATTTTATTTATTTGAGAATTTCCCTTATATTGGTTTATTTTAATATATTGAAGTAGATTTGATTTAGATTATTAATGTCTGTTTTATCGTTTACGGCATTTGGATTTTTTTAATTGCGATCATTTCGTAAAATTCTCGTTTTCCTTTGTTGGTTTCAGTTTTCAAGATTTTTGTATTTTCATAATCAAAGGTGTGCTTGCGTTTCATTTCATGTGTTTTTAGGGCTGTAATATTTTTTTTGTCATATTTAAATCCATTTAGACGATTTTGCAGATACTGACTAGTTTGGCCGATAAAATTCAATATATATATATATATATATATATATATATATATATATATATATATATATATATATATATATATATATATATATATAATCATTATTAGCATTTTATAAAACAAAATTTTTAATACGTTAATTATTGCTTTACTGTTTAAAATAGTAATAATACTATTTTAAACAGTAAATATATAATAAAATAATAACGTTATTTCATAAAACTAAAGTAACAAAAACAAAAAGAACCACTGAAATTAAAAACAACCAAGAGTTGAACTGATAATCTCTTTTTGAAATCGATTAATAAAATAAGTTAATATTGCATATATACAAACATATTTGCAATCTAAGTTTGCGGAATATTCATGAGGTAGAGAACGTCATTAGTTTCGGCCAACCGTAGTAGAAGAACACCGTTTTGGTACGTCGCTTACTACTCGTACAAAAATTAGTACAATTATTAATCGCAGTTATTAAGTTGTTTGCTTGTTTTTAAATACATCTTGTAACAGTACATTTATATTCAAGGAAGAAATAAAATGGACTTTATAAGTACGTAGATAAAATAGATATTAATGTTTATAATTGAACTCATCCGATATTTATTTATTAATTTATTTATTTATGTATACTTCCCTGCTCTGCCAAATTCACTATTATTGGGAAAGAGAAAGAACAGTGTTACTAAAATGATAGATTTTACATATGTTACATAATGCAGTCGTTAAAATAAGCGTAACATAGCATTTCATTCTGTCACAAATAAGTATAACAAATCGATTTGATAACGGAGTAATTACAGTTAAATGTATCAAATTTGTCATTCAGGTGATCATAAATAGAACACATAAAGTAAATGGAACTGTAGTATATTGGTTTTGAGTTAGAGTAAATAAAAAATACTGGAGATCTATTTACTTCTAGAACAATGAAAATGAACTCTCGCAGGCGTTCTTTAAAGTATTTAAATTGTCTTCATAAAGTAAGCAGGTCATTCAGCTCACAAGTGATATCGTTAATAAAAATGTTAAAAAATACGTGGCCTAAAACGAACTCCTGGGGAGCACCCCACATTACCACAAAATTAATCGATCTACGATCACAGTGTGCAATATATTGAGATAGCATTCAAGAAATCTATTAAGATGGTTATTAGAATCAAAATCCGACAATTTAGGAAACAAAAATATCGTTATCAAGTCAGTCAAGTACTTTGGAAAATGTAAACTATACTGACCTGGAGTCCAGAATTATGAAATCTGGAGATATACTGCATAATATTGCAAAGGTTGGTCACAGCTAACTTGCCAGAAGTATAGGCAGGATAGCAGGAAATCGTTTCTGAAAGACTCACTCAAACACCGTTGTAAATATTACAAATTTTCGCTATATGATGATAATATTCGACCTTGGTTCAGCATCTTTTTTAAACATTGCACAGATTTTTGATTTCTTCCACAGATCTGGAAAAATACATTTTTAAATGCATAAAGTAAAAATCACAAATAGAGCCTCAGCAAACTCGGTGAATTATTTGCAGTAAGTACAAATGCGCATGTATATGTATTACGCAATGTTTCCATGGTCGTAAAAAATTTTCGTAAATCCCACTCAATTGAGCACACATAATTTTTTGATTTTGAAGATCTCTCAAATATCAATTGTGAATAAAATTGGATTGAACATAAATTTAGTTCGCCAGAATAGAATTTTAGGAAATTTTAGATTTGAACGCTGTATCCCCGGTACCCTTTAATACCAATTTTGGAAGATGTAAATTTTTTAGCTCGCCATATTGAATTTTCCGAAATTTATATTTAAATTAGTAATCTATGCCCTTAAAACACCCTAATATCAATTTTGGACGAAATTATATAATGTAAAACTTTTAATTCACCATATGTAATTTTAAAAAATCAATTTTAGATTAATAATTTGAAACTCTAACTCCCCGCAAAGCGCCATCTTGTCATTGAATCAATTTTACCTGAATTTATATGGAACCATCTCAGCAATCCTGTCTGAACATACCGCAAAACATTGCTTTTAAATTGGTGGGGCCATTCCGAAGTAATTACTTAAAGAAATACATAGTGTGTCATTTTAATCCATAATCTTGACTATCTCCTAGAATAAGCAAATTCCAAAAAATTGCACCAGGCAAAAATGGTGGAAACAGTGACATTGACATGCAAAAATGGAATGTACGGAAAATATCTTGGATAGTCAAATTTCATCTGAAAGCCAGGTCTATCCATTAATTAATTTAAAATCGGCTGGCTTAGAAAAAAATTTTTAGTACAAAAAGTTATGGGAATTCAAACGAGACACCTCAAGATGTCAATTCAATGTCAAGTTGATAGTTTTGAATGAGAATCCATATGTTTCCTTACATAAGCGGAATGTACGTTCAACATTAAAAAATATCTTATAGCCAAACTAAAAAGCTAATGATGGGGTCCTTTACTCCAAATGGATTTAGCCTCGGTAACAAAAGCCGCCTATCTGTCCGCCCTGTTTAGTCCGACCCTGAATGCTATTCAATAAAAACTTTTTGTGAGTAATTTAATACTTGATCTTTAAAAATATATAAACCACAGTTTTTCTTTAATCAACCGGAAGCAATAAATTTTATTGTATAATTCCTTTTTATTTGTAATTGATCAATAATGAAAGAATATAAAAAACGTACCGTACCAATGCTGGGATTTTGGTAAAATAAAATACACCGATCATAACATTTCTGTAGGCATAAATAATAGAGCACGATATATATATATATATATATATATATATATATATATATATATATATATATATATATATATATATACATATATATATATATATATATATATATATATATATATATATATATATATATATATTCACTATATTATTACTACCATATTTTTTTAATTGGTAAAAGGACGTCCTTGTCTGATGAATACGGTAGCACAAGATCAAAAAGCAACAAGATGCTCACGTACAGGTAATTTTTAGTCGGCTTGCTGATTGTAACGTTCAGTAGCCAGAGCCACCACGTCTGCTGCACTCTTAGACCGCAATTATTTTTAAATTGTGAGAAAGATATGCCAATTCTGATCGTTGTTCTTGTATTGTAGCCCGCTCCCATTGCAATTCCCTAACTGGTTATATAACAGCGGTTAAGCATTACGTTCTCATAGTTTAAAACGGATTTATCAGAAAGAAAAAATGAAAATATTGGTATTTAATGCTAAATTGACTTCCTGATTGTTTAAATTAATATATTTTTCTAAATCAGTGCTAATAGGTCACTATATATATATATATATATATATATATATATATATATATATATATATATATATATATATATATATAGTGTTACCAGTAAAGTCCGCATTATATGAAATTTTTTTCTATTAATAGTTTTATTCAACATTTGATGTTGGCAGCATGTTCTGCTTCGATCGAGATGATTAGCATTATGGGTCGAATTTTAATTTTCTTCCAAAAAAAATTCAAAAGTGGGGTTATATCTCAATATATTGAAAAAAGTAATGAGAAAGAGCTTTTCTAAATGCAATTTAAAGCCCACGTACAAAAATTTCAGTTGTGTAGGATAATTTAGATTTTTTGCCCATTTTTTTGTAAATTGCACCACTGTTGCAAAATAAGACTAAACGCAACCTACATAAAACTTCTTAGATTTGACAATGCTGTATTTCAGATATATTTTGTTTAAAGTAGCGCCATATTAATGTATGTTTTTTTCGATATTTTGAGATATAACCCCATTTTTGAATTATTTGGAAAAAAATTAAAATTTGACAGATAATTCTAATCACGTGACTACTATTTTTTTCGTTAATATTCATCTCGATCGAAGCAAAGCCAAATTTCGAATAAAGCTATTACTAAAAAAATCCCTTATACTGCGGACTTTACTGGTTACATTATATATATATATATATATATATATATATATATATATATATATATATATATATATATATATATATATACAGGGGCGGATCCAGCCTCTCTCTTTGGGGGGGGGGCGGTGACGTCACAAAAGTATGGCAAGCGAAAGCAAGTGGTCGCCGGGAGGGGGGGGGGGTAGACACCAGCAACATTCCCATTTCTGGTGTAAAAGGCAGGGTTGGGTCTATTTTTCTAAATTTGAAGCTCTTGGAGAGAGGAGGGGGCGATTATAAGAAAAAACAAGTTATTGACAGGGGGGGAGGATGCGAGCAACATACACATTCCTAGTATAAAAGGCAGAGTCGGTTCTATTTTCCTGAACTCAAAGCTCTTGGGAAGGGGAGGGGCGATCGCAAGCATACACATTCCTATACTCTATTCAAGAATTAGAGAGAGTAATAAAACTGTTACCGAAACCTCCAATGTATCTGCTCCAGTACCGCAGGTAACTGAGGACTGCCGTAAGTCTAGTTATATTTAAATATTATAAGCTTTTATAAATTTACTGCAACAATAAATTTATTCCAAAATCGTCAAACCAGGGTATTTTTTCCTCAACGAAAAACTTATTACAATGAATTTTATGATGCGTTAAGACATCAATATCTAGATAATAATGTTAAAAGCTCTCTTGGCATTTGTTCCAATATGACAGTAGTTGGAAAATCTGCTATGTACCGAATACTGAAGGAGAAAAAAATGACTGAAATTGTTAGTATTCCCATGCCACATTCAATCACAGGCGGACGGAAAACCTCGTTGGAAGAAGAGATATAAACTGCAATAAAAGGAGTTGTATATACATTATATTATATATTGTGTGTGATATATTATGAGAAGCAGATCCCAACCGTCAACAAAATTCTAACTAAAATCAATGAAGATCGGGATTTTCCTGAAATTAAAAGAACTGAGCTCTGGAAATTGCTCAGACAACTTAATTTTTGCTGGGAAAAGCCAGATAGGAAATTTGTTCTTATAGATCGTCCGGAAAATGTCCGTTGGAGAAGAACATATCTCCCTCAAGTAAAAGGTACTTACAAAATTAGTAATTTAACTGAACTTTTGAAAGATTTTTTTGAATAAAGTTACTGCAGAAAATTGGGAAAAATCCATATAATAAAAGAAAATGAGGAAACTCGATCGGTGAGATAAAGGAACCAATTATAATTAATTTGAGTGAAGATAGACTTTGATTACGAATTAGATACTTAATGTTTACCAGCGTAAACACAATTTATTATTTAAATTTCTGTAACATGTAAAAATTAATCATATTTGAACCCCTTTTTAGTGTTTAATTGTAATTCTGCAGATGGTTTAAGAAATAAATGAACTTAAACGTCAAATGTCCTAAAAAGGTTTTTAATTAATTATGACCAAGAAAATTTTAATATTTTATGGACGAATTTATTTTTTTCTATATGTTTAACTTCTTGTATTTTTGACAATAGGTATTTTGTAAGTTTTTATAAATTATAACTTAGAATTTTTTGAGAGAAAAAGCTACGTTTTAATCTGACTAAAACGGTTTCTATGCCATAATTAAAAATAATCAAAATACAATTATGATTTGTGTTAAATATGTCAAAATTATCTATATTTTCTAATGTATGTGAATTATTAAAAAATCATAAGAAATAGAACAATATTATAAAAACTTTTTATTTTAAGTTTATTACCGAAATAATATTCTATACCATAAATACTTAGTGATAAAATAAACCTCCTTTCGACGCCTAGGACAAGGATTAAAATCCTTTTTAACACTTCACACATCCAAATATCTATTGTTATCCAACCCAAATAGGCCATTATTATAGATCGGTATTTTTGATTATAAAATTTCTAACCCATCCTACGAAAAATATGTGTTTAACAGATTTTGCCAAAAACACAGGACTGAAGAACACAGATAGTTTGCGAAGAAAAAAAAAGGATAAAAAATGATTTATTACTCTCTCTAGTTCTTGAATAAACTATAGTAAAAGAGGCAAAATCGGATCTATTTTTCTGAACTCAAGGCTCTTGGGGGGGGCGATCGCCCCCACCGCCCCCCCCTTGGATCCGCGCCTGTATATATATATATATATATATATATATATATATATATATATATATATATATATATATACATACATACATATATTTGTTTTATTTTCTTTGGGTGATGTTCCGTTCCTTAAACGTTGTTACTTAATATACAATCAATTAACTTGGTAAAAAATTAATAATAAAAAAAATGGAACCTAATTTACCTGGCGTAACTTTAAACGAATTGCTCTTTTTCCGTAGGTACGTTGAATACACACAAAAAACCCGTTGTGGTAAGGTTCGCATCATTAAACTATCGGATAAATACTGAGAACAGAAAAGAAAAAGAAGCTTTAAAAATGAATATCTGGACCGAAAACCTAGTAAGTATTTTTAAAAAAGAGTTCGTAAATTTTATTACAAAAACCCACCAGCTACAAAAACAAAATAAAAAATGAAAAATACGAAGCACCACCATATATCCCGACAATCCGATAAACAGCAAAATATAAAAAATCCTAAAAATTGCTATAGCAAAATAAAATTTAAAATTCCAAAATATAAAAACAGCACATAATATATACAGTATCGCATGCAAAGATTGTAATGGTGAATACCTAGATCAAATGAACTGATATCTAAAAAACAGAATAAACGATCATAAAAACGACAAAAAATAAAACGACGTTAATAGCATGGAATACCACCATTCCATTGTTTTTGAAGGTGACAAATTTTTGAAAATTAAAGACCACACAAAAAAAAGAAAAATTTTTGAACGCTACGGCAGATACCAATCACCTTAGCAGAAAATATAGCAACATTGTAAAATTGCAACTAAAATCATAATTTTGAAATAAAAAACGCATTGTGGCTTTTCGGATCGGATCTCGTAAACCCTAAACTACAGAAACAAACAGAATGTGGTTAAATATGATGAAATACATTATTCGTTATATTACAACGGCAATAGTTTAATTAAACATAATGTGAAAAAATTAACACAACAATAACGACAAGGCAAATACATATTTACTTTTATACTAAATTGAAACAAAAAAATTACCTATTAAATACTGAGATTAATTATTTCTTTTTAATAAGTGTTCGAATAAACGACCCTCTTGTGCAATGCACAAATTTAGTCTTTTTTGCAAATTTTCTCGGACCCTGGACAAAATTGGTGGCGTTATTGTTCTACAAGTATCCCTAATCCTGTTTCGCATATCTTCCACTGTTGTTGGTGGATTAACATACACCTTATTTTTAATATAACCCCATAGGAAGAAATCTAATGGGGTGATGTCGCAAGACCTTGGTGGCCACTCAATGAAACCCCCACGTCCAATCCATTTTTGCGGATATCGTTGGTCCAAAAACGCACGAACTTTACGAGGCGCACCATCGTGCTGGAACCACATACTGTCGAGCTCATCCCTATCGAGACCTTGAAGCAGTTGGGGTAGTTCTTCTTGTAGAAAGTTCAGGTAACTATGGCCATTTAGTGGTTCATTAAAAAAGTGGGGTCCAATAATTCGATTATGATGAATACCACACCAAACATTTAATGACCAGTGGTTTTGATGTTGCACCTCTCTAATCCAAAATGGGTTTTCTGTGGCATAATAATGCATGTTGCGTCTATTTACGGCACCGTTACTTCTAAAAGTAGCTTCATCACTAAACATTACCTAGCATAATAAATTTGGATTTAATTGAATCTCCGCATTTATTGTACGACAAAAGTTTACACGACTTTCAAAATCCAGTCCATGCAATTCTTGGTGTAATTCCATGTGATATGGATGATACCTATATTTCTTGGTAGTACGATTAGCGGTGGATTGTGATGTTTCACATAATGCTGCTAACTGACGGCTACCAATATAAGGATTTTCCTGAACATTTAACAATACTTGTAGTTCTTTTTCTTCATTAGTTACTGGTTTGTTGACCACTTTACGTTTTAGATAATCAACAGTAGCAGAAGAATCAAATCTTTGCATTAAGTTTTGAAAAGTATGGGTATTAGGCTGGCGTCGATCAGGATACTTCATTTTGTAAATTCTTTGAGCAAGAAGGCAATTTTTTTGAGCCTCTCCTATTGTATAAATCATATCTATTAACTCATTCTTTGGAAAATTCATTTTACAATATAAGATGAATGGAAAAAAAAACAAACTACACTACATAAAAACCAAAAGAAGCGATTGCGGTTATAAATTTGAAACACAGAAAAATGTTCTTTTACATTGTTTTTGCCATGGCTCCTGTGATAATGAAGACTATTTCTGTAAAAAAGTATGGAAAATAAGAAAAACTGAAATATCTCAAAAACTATTATAAATAGGTATAAGATATATTGAACAAAACTTTTAGGGTTTTTATTACTCTATTAAATAACATAAAAATATACAGGGTGTACCATTTAAAAAAAAAAGATATTTATTCATTTAAACTTGTTCAAATTGGAGCCGATGTGTTCAACACCCTGTAGCTTTTATTGCAAATATTGGGTAAAAATTATGTTAACTTGTCCTTGGCCTTGCTAAATTCCAAATTTGAATATATTTGTCACAAAATTAAAAACGTTATTTAGGATTGAATTGATGCTTGAAAATGTGACTTTTTTTCTTTTTACTTAATTATCTCAGAAACTATAAAGTTTTGTTATAGTAAACCCTTAATAAAAAAGATTTAAAATTATAAGCTAAATCGAAAATATGATTCGTATATAGGGTATTCTATTTAAAAAAATACAACTTTATGCTGTCCTAGTTTTTTGGCTCACCCTGTAGAGTCCTAAATATTTTTAAAATCTGCGTAAAAATAAACTGTATCAAACAATAAATATAGTTTCTTTGTTAATTTCACCGAAAAGGCACAAACCTACTTCATCCAATCGTTGACTCACCCTGTATATATATATATATATATATATATATATATATATATATATATATATATATATATATATATATATATATATATATTATATTATATTATATTTCACGTTATTTTTTCTTGTACTATATAGCATTAAACTGAACAATTTTTATTTTCAATGATGGAATAAACAGTAAATAATTTCAATCGCAAGGGCGAGCATTGAGAATTAAATTTAGATTTAAATCAATTTCAATAGTGGGAACAGAATTTAATGATATCAAAACATTTATTAAATCCGACACCCTGTGCTCGGTACGAAAGCCTTTTTCGTCCTATTTTCTTGTTCAGCTGAGTGGCAAAATGGATTTAGATTATTGTCATTCAATTTGACTGTCTAGTAAAAGCTTAAAATAAAATTTTAATTGAATCGGTTAGTTAGAAAAAGATGCAAATGCAGGATTTTGTTGGTTCAATATTTTGCTCTAAGTTTTATTTAAACTGAAGATTATTAGGCTAAAAATATATTAAAGGAATTTAAATAAAAAGTTTTTCTTGTTATACTCTTAGTAATAAAATGATAGTTATATATGTATATATATATATATATATATATATATATATATATATATATATATATATATATATATATATATATATATATATATATATATATATTTCCTTGATTCTTGAACCATAGATTATATAATTTTTCTTTTATTTTGTCTTTTCTTGGGTTTAGGTTCTATATTTAGTAAATACATAAAACTATTGACGTTTCGCCCTTTATTCAAGGCATTTTCAAAATTTTTTCCTCCTAAAAATATATAATCAAAATACATCACATAAAAAACATATTTAACATTTTCGAAAAATAAACAAGACACTTAAACAATAGTCAAAACTTTAAAATTTTTTAAAAATATTTAATTTTACCGGTACGCACCTTGACATTTTGCTGTTTTGTTTCTGATTAAAATTTTACATCGTTTACTGAGGATACGTGGAATGCGAATGTGTTTTATTTTTTTAATATTTTTTATATTTTACAATGCATAAAAAAACAAATAAGGTATATGTTTGGTTTTATGTTTAAGAGGATATTCCATTTTTGATTCTTATTTGACTGAATCGAATACTTAATATTTTTGTTTAAATTAGGTTTGCGTAAATGTGGCTCAAATTTCCCATATCTGTTCTGTCGTTAACAGTGTTTTTATCTTTTTTAATTTCAATCATTTCCTTTATCTGTAATTTTTGGTAATTCATATCTATGTTTTTTATAATGGTACTGTTATAATCAAAAGTGTGTTTTTCGTCTTGTGTGTGTTTGTTTAACGCTGTTGAGGCGTTTTTTGTATATTTATGGCCATTTAATCTGTTCTTCAGTAATTGGCTCGTCATGCCTATATATTTTTTGGGACAATTTGTGCAAGGGATCGAATATATTATATTTGATTTATTCATTAGAGGAGTTTTACTTTTTAAATTTGTGAACAATGTATTTAATTTATTATGTGACCTGTGGCATACGAAAATAAAAGAAAAATGATATATATATATATATATATATATATATATATATATATATATATATATATATATAACGCTTTACTGGTTTTTCTTAGACCTTGGAAATACACATTTTTTTTAAAATAACTTTCTTGAGTCTAAAGTCCGGAGAAAAAAAAACACAAATAAGCACCTTTTAGGTCATTTATTTGTTAAAACTTTATAACGTTTTGGTCACTTGTTGACTTCCATCAGATGTTTAATTTTCTAAAAGAAATACAGCGTCACAATCAAATTTTTTTTAAAACAAAAACCAGAAGATTGTTTAAAGTGTCAGAAAGTAAATATCAACAAAACATCTTCCCGAAACGAACATTTAAAAGAATTTACATTTAAAAACACAACAAGTTACATATTAAATTTGTTTAAAAAGAGACACATGTTTCGATGCACGAGCAACACTATTTTAATTTCCAAAACAATATAATTAGAATAGGTTTTTTTGATTATTGTATAGGAATTGAATGGTGTCGTTCTTTCGTGTTACTTGGTTGATTTTATTTCTATGCTAATATACAGGGTGTTTATTAAACATACCGAAAAAATTCAAGGGGTGATTCCCTGTACTATTTTAAGGATATTTTGTCCTTTGATGATTTGTGAAAGGCGCTTTGTTTCGAAAATACAGGGCGAAACAAATTTTCGATAATAAAAACAATGTATTACCAAAAATTACATGTAACATTTCTTAATCTACAAGAACTGTTCAAAATGAGTACCTCCAGCTCTGATTCATGAATCCAATCTTTCTCTAAGTGACTGCCGAACTCTTTCAAAAACACTAGGCTCATTTCTTATTGAGTTACATCCAGCAATTATCCAATTTCTTAAATCTTCTACATCTTTCACTGGAGTGGTATAAATTAATGATTATATCACTACATAGTATAAAACAAAGTCGCTTTCTCTGTCCCTATGTCCCTTTGTATGCTTAAATCTTTAAAACTACGCACCGGATTTTGATGGGGTTTTTTTCAATAGATAGAGTGATTCAAGAGGAAGGTTTATATGTATAATAACATCCATTAAATAGTGGAGAAATACTGTTATTTTTGAGGTTTCTAATGTGATGTCGTTAATTATCATATTTTTTTCCGCTTACATTGCAAACGCAGGCTGAACCCTACGAGATTTATCAAAATAATGTACTAATTATTTGTACACATTGAAAAGGTCTACAGAAAACTCCGCGATGGTATATGTCTATCTCTCATGGATATCCCACAATAACATTTTTTTGTCATTTACTTTTTACGACAAATAATGGCAAATTTTGAAGCGATTTTAACCAATACAGCATTAATCCTTATCCAATTAAATAGCTTAAATACATTGTTGATTTAATATAGATCTATATGGTCCTTTACAGCACAAGATTTAAATGAATATTTTCGAAGATATTACAGATTTAAAATTGCGGGAAGTAGCGCTTGCGGCGGTACTGGCCGACCGGGGCGGCGGCAGCGTGCCTATAAATAGCGCGTCGGAGGCCGATGTAATAATTGTTGTAAAAATAAAATAAATAGTCACAGTTTTTCTGTAGTGTATTTAGTATCAGCATTGCACCCGTGCGAAGCCGGGGCGGGTCGCTAGTATATATATATATATATATATATATATATATATATATATATATATATATATATATATATGGTATGAAGCAAAATGCGAACAGTAAATGCAAACTTCGTTCCAACCATATCCTTTCTCTGTTGGAGGTTGCACAGTTGAGACAAATTGCTAAGGAACACAATTTATCCTATTCCACCACCATCGAGATGATGGCCGACCTGTACCACCATACCGAGAAGAAAGTCAAAACTTACCCTCCCCGCCACAGTGATACGGCAAAGATACATTTTTCGTCTCTCGGTTGGAACGAAGTTTGCATTTACTGTTTGCATTTTGCTTCATTCATATACGGAGCTGCATATAGTTGTACGTTTGCTGAATGTGATTTTAGCATTACAATGGCATAATGTGGATATATCCATTGCTATTGCATCTCACACGGAGGAATCCGTGAAAGCTGCATAAACATGTATACGCCATCCGGCGGGAGGTCGGCGAAGCCGCGTTTAGTATTTGCATGCTTCCTTCCGATCCGTCCTTTGCACAGCCAGATGCATATCGGTACCCTGATCAGTCTAGTAGAGACGAAACATGTCCTCTGCTATATCACTGTGGCAGGGAGGGTAAGGTTTGACTTTCTTCTCGATATGGTGATACAGGTAGGCCATCATCTCGATGGTGGTGGAATAAGATAAATTGTGTTCCTTAGCAATTTGTCTCAACTGTGCAACCTCCAACAGGGAAAAGATATGGTTGGAACGAAGTTTGCATTTACTGTTCGCATTTTGCTTCATTCATATACGGAGCTGCATAGAGTTGTATGTTTGCTGAATGTAATTTCAGCACTATAACGGCATAATGTGGATATATCCACTGCTATTGCATCTCACACGGAGGAATCCGTGAAAGCCGCATAAACATATATATATATATATATATATATATATATATATATATATATATATATATATATATATATATATATATATATATATATATAGATGTCCCCATACGAAATAATCCAGGGGGTTTAAGTCCGGTTATCAATCAAGCCATAAGTGAGATCCACCTCGACCAATCCTGCGATCTCCATATGTTACTGTTAAAAAGTTTCGAGCAACCACACTAAAATGTACTGGTGCAAAAATATCCTAATCTCAGCTCAGCGGAAACTTTTCTCTCTTATATATTTCTTTGATCTCATAGGTGCACTAGCAGTCCTCTGATTACATCAAATATCTCGCGTGATGCCAAACATAAATAAATTAACATATTTCCATTCATTTACCTTTAAATTTCTAATTTTATTTTGCTTTTTAAAATAGTTAACCGGCGATCGCCCAACAAAGTCAAGGCAACTCCCTTATGGGTCACTACCCATCGGTTGGGAACCGTTGCAATAACCCATTTGGGTCGTTTTTTAAATTTTTAATTATAACAATAACACTTCTATCACGATTATATCGCTATAAATCTATAATGACTAAGTGATTTAATTAATTTGTATAAAAACACAAGAATTATCTTTCGGGTGGTCTATTTATAAAAAAAAATAACAATAGACTAAGTTAATCCGTTCACCACACCTGATCTACGGACCATAACAGTTTGGCTGTAACCATCAAAGCATGGTTAAAGTTAAAACGCGTCTCAAATCATCTAAATCAGTTATTATTCTGAGATAAAATTCGATATGTGACTTATGGCAATAGAATTTTTCAAGTTTTTATTATAAACTGAATAAAATTAAGTATT
This sequence comes from Diaprepes abbreviatus, assembly GCA_034092305.1. NCBI lineage: Eukaryota > Metazoa > Arthropoda > Insecta > Coleoptera > Curculionidae > Diaprepes > Diaprepes abbreviatus. The sequence goes on along the minus strand of JASJET010000034.1, from coordinate 352,605 downwards.
AGGTATGAAAACTTTGCAATGTTTTATTATCGGATACTAACTTTTTTCTATATCATCGTCCGAAACAATAAATAAAATTCGCCTTAAGTAACCTTTTTAATAAAATCCAGTAATTTTTGCTGCGAACATGCAAAGACATCAAGTTTGAAATCAGATGTTGCAAATTTTTTTTCATTTCACGGTATGGGTTGGGTATTTTTAACAATAAAATATTGTAACAGACTTTATGTAGTATCAGGCGCGGATTCAAGAGGGGGCGGTGGGGGCGATCGCCCCCCCCCCCCTCACAAGAGCATTGATTTCAGGAAAATAGACCCGAATTTGCCTCTTATACTATAGTTTATTCAAGAACTAGAGAGAGTAATAACTCATTTTTTACCCTTTTTTTTTCTTCGCAAACTACCTATGTTCTTTAGTCCGGTGTCTTTGGCAAAATCTGTTAGACACATATATTTTTCATAGGAATGGGTTAAACATTTTATAATCAAAAATACCGGTCTATAATAATAGACTATTTAGATAGGATAACAATAGATATTTGGATATGAAGTGTTAAAAAGGATTTTAATCCTTGTCATAGGCGTCAGAAACAGGATTATTTTATCACTAAGTATTTATAACATAGAATATTATTTCGGTTAAAAACTTAAAATAAAAAGTTTTTATATTATTTTCTTTCTTATGATTTCTTAATAATTCACATATATTAGAAAATATACATAATTTTGACATATTTAACACAAATCACAAGTTTTTTTATTATTTTTAATTTTGTCATAGAAACCGTTTTAGGTACATCAGACTAAAACTTAGCCTTTTTTTCTCAAAAAATTCTAAGTTATAATTTAAATACTTACAAAATACCCATTGTCAAAAATACAGGGAGTTAAACATATATAAAAAAAAATAAATTCGTTCATATAATATTAAAAATTTTTTGGACCTATCCGTCATTTTATTATTAATTAAAAACATTTTTAGAATATATGACGTTTCAGTTTATTTATTTCTTAAACCATCTGCAGAATTATAATTAAACACTAAAAAGGGATTCAAATGTAATTAATTTTTATATGTTAAAGAGAATTTAAATAATAAATTGTGTTTACGCTGGTAAACATTACGTATCTAATTCATAATCAAAGTCAGTAAAGCTATCTTTGCTCAAATTAATTATAATTGGTTCCTCACCGATCATGAGATCGAGTTTCCCCATTTTCTTTTATTCTTTTATTATCTAGATTCTTCCCAATTTTCTGCACCAGCTTTATTCAAAAAAATCTTTCAAAAACTCAGTTAAATTACTAATTTTGTAAGTTGTGTTATTTCTAGCCACTCTACTTTATACTTGAGAGACATTTTCCGGACGATCTGTAAGAACAGATTTCCTATCTGGTTTTTCCCAGCAAAAATTAAGTTTTCTGATCAATTTCTAGAGGTCAATTCTTTTGGTTTCAGGTAAATCCAGATCTTCATTGATTTTAGTTAGAATTTTGTTAACGGTTGGAATCTGCTTCTCATAATAAAATGTATGTACAACTCCTTTGATTACAGTTTGTGTGATCGAATGTGGCTTGGGAGTACTAACAATTCCAGTCGTTTTTTTCTCCTTCAGTATTCGGTACATAGTTGATTTTCCAACTCCTGTTATGTTGGAATACATCTCAATAGAGCTTTTAACATTATTATGGAGATATTGATGTCTTAAGGCATCATAAACATTCATCGTAATAAGTTTTTCGTTGAGGAAAAAATGCCCTAGTTTAACGATTTTGGAATAAATATAGATGTGGAGTCATATCTTTTGGGTATCTCACTAATCTCAAATAATATATAAAAACAAGCACAAAGAAGATAAATCACTAAGGACACACTGTAAGGTGTACTTTACTCACAGACAGAAATTAAATTTAACTATCAGAAATTTTATTGCTGCAGTAAATTTATAAAAGCTTATAATATTTAAATATAATTAGATTTGCGGCAGTCCTCAGTTACCTGCGTACTGGAGCAGGTACGTTAGAGGTTTCGGTAACAGTTTTATCACTCTCTCTATTTCTTGAATAGAGTATAGCAATGTATATGCTTGCGATCGCCCCTCCCCTTCCCAAGAGCTTTGAGTTCAGGAAAATAGAACCGATTCTGCATTTTATATTAAGAATATGTATGCTGCTGACACGCCCCCCCCCCCAAAGAGAGAGGCTGGATCAGCCCCTCATAGTGTTAGTTCATGTTTGTAGTTTGTAGAGTTTTAGGGCAATTTTTTACGAGTTTATTATTTATTTACCTAATTTTACGTCAATGAAAAAAGGTCTGGAACTTTTTAAAAAATTCTATTTCCTTATTTTAAATATCGAACGCCTATGACAGAAGGTCTAGAAAACGCGAGATTACTCCTTTTTCTTATTTTTATTACACCATGTAGTATGGAAATACTTCTGGAAAATTAGGGAGTCTTGTGGTATCGGCCAAAAAGGCATAAAAAAGATCCAGATATGCTTTCATGGACAGTTTTAATTTGAGACGTCACCGATATATCTTGAACTACTTGACAAGTGTCAGAGTTGTGACAATAAAGGTGTCTGAAATAATAAAGTGTGTGTTTAAAATGGATTAGAATCACCGAGATAAAACGCAGAACGAAAGTCAAAGACATCGTGAAAGAGGTTGCAAAGATGAAGTGGCGATGGGCTGGTCACATAGCCCGATATGAGGACAACAGATGGACACGAAGAATCCTGGAATGGAGACCGAGGGAGACAACAAGAAGCACGGGAAGACCTCAAAAAAGATGGGTAGACGACATAAGGACAGCGGCGGGCAAACAGTGGATGAGATTGGCGAAGAAAAGAGAAAGATGGAAACAACTGAGAGAGACCTACATCCACGAGTGGATGGACAGAGGTTGACAAAGAGAGAGAGAAAGTGTTTAAAATACCGGCTGTCCGGAACAATATAATATTAGTTCATTCGTCCTAGTTCTGAAATAAACCAAAAAAAAATAATTCGTTAGAGCATTCTGATAACGAGAAAATTCAAAAAATATTACGAAAAATTAAGGAAAATAATCCGACCCACTAGCAAGTTAATGGGTGAAATAGCGTGATAATTTCGCTGTGAAATATGTTTTTCTGGCAAATATGCTACCAATAGAAAAAAGTTAAATATAAAAGGTGTAGATAATAAAAAAATCGACAACTTTTGTATTTGCTTTTTTTAATATAACCTTAAAATTTTCAGAGAAAAATGCGAGAAACCATAATCTCGGTTTTTAATTTTTCTCTTTCGCAAAAATGATTCGATTTGGCTGAAGTTCGTCTAGACTATACTTTTTTATATTCCAAGCAAGCTGTATTTTTTTTGGACCAAAATATTCAACGGTTGAATTTTAGTGAATTTATTAAAAAAAAAATGGAAATTTTAAACTGCAATTCGTCTTAAAAATAATTGTTCGAGATAGTTTAGGTTGAGCTCATTTTGTTTCATTTTCATTTCTACTTTCAATAAATATATATATATATATATATATATATATATATATATATATATATATATATATATATATATATATATATATATGTGTGTGAGTGTGTGTGTGTGTGTGTTTATGCGGCTTTGACGGATTCCTCCGTGTGAGATGCAATAGCAGTGGATATATCCACATTATGCCGTTGTAGTGCTGAAATCGCATTCAGCAAACATACAACTATATGCAACTCCGTGTATGTATGAAGTAAAATGCGAACAGTAAACATGTACCTCTGCCGCATCACTATGGCGAGGAGGGTAAGTTTTGACTTTCTTCTCGGTATGGTGGTACAGGTAAGCCATCATCTCGATGGTGGTGGAATAGGATAAATTATGTTCTATAACAATTTGTTCAAACTGTGCAACCTCTAACACGAAAAGGATATGATGGAACGAAGTTTGCATTTACTTTTCGCATTTTACTTCATATATATATATATATATATATATATATATATATATATATATATATATATATATAGTATAATGAGAAAATATGTAATGGGAAAAACCGAAAAAGTAATTTTTTTGTTCCACGTTTTTTGCTCATTATAAAAAATTTCTTGATTTCATCAAAATCTAAGCTTGAAATTCGTAGAAACTATTACTGAAAGTGTTTTTATAAAGGTGCGTATAACCAAAAAAAGTGTGCACATTGATGAGTCTCACAATACTTATTATAACTGCTATTTTAACGTTAAATTATTAATGACAATTAACAACAATAAGTCATTAATACTTTTTAGATAAAATTATCCAATACACCATGTAAATTAATATTATTAAAAAAAAAACATAAAGTTTGCATTTGTTGTACCTGAAATTAATGGGCATGCTAATTAATATTAAGCCATGGCATTTTCCAACAATACAATAATTCTTTGTCTTTTGACTGTATGAATGTTTTTTCAGAATCGTTTAGAGTTTAATCAACTGGTTGAAAATTGCTTGACTCCATTTTCATTTCTTCTTAGTCACTACTAATTAATTTTTTTTCATTTTCTCCATTTGAACAATTTTCCAAATTACATCAAATTGAACAACCCCCTTAAACAGAGATTTATTTATATTTTTTTTGTAAAAAAATTATTATAAAATCCTTTAAAAAAGTATATAGACAAATTTACAATTTTGATTACTATTAAAATTGCACCCAAAAATGTCACCTCACAAAACTGCAAAAGTCCAATTTTAGCCTACGAATAAATATTAAAAATGGGGTTCCCAATAATTTATGTGCCTCTTAAGCTTATATTTTGACATTTTGAAATGTTCAACAGATTAAGGGGCCGAACCACTTCGCCCTAATGACCTCTCAGAACAATAAACACTTCAGTTTCGGGTCCTTCAGTTTAATGGATTTTGCTATATTTTTTATTTAATACGTCTGTCTTTAAAACTTACCCTGTTTAAAATAGCTTTTGTAGAACCAAAAGAAAACATTTTTTTAGAGATATGCTTTGGCTGCAAAAATTTTTATACTTAGCCGACATTTTTTCTAAATTAAGAGATAAATCTATCTTTACAAGACCCAGGGTATCATTAGTTTCAATGTGCATGATAGAACAGCAATCATGCTAAAAAAGTTCAACTATTGGATTCAATGTCTGCAAGTGAATGAGTACTGAATGTTTTGGTCCTCTCACCACCATTTTATTAGAAAATGGAATTCAACTTTATGAAAATATTGAAAGAGATATTACTGAACATCTCAAACAACTTCAATTAGCATTCAAGGAATATTTTCCTAATAAACTATTATATCAGGATCCAACATCTTAATAACTAATCCTTTTCAAGGAGATGTAACTTAGGATACCTCATTCACTTTATTGGAAAAACAAAAGCTCATTGACTTATCCTCTGACAATTCCCTAAAAAGTGTTTTTAAAAATCACTCTTTAATGAGTATCCTATTTTGGTGGAAAAAGCCACAGTTTTATTGCTTTTTGTACAACATATCTATGTGAGAAAGGATTTTAAAGATAAGTACAGCAACAGGTTAAATGCAGAACCTGATCTAAGACAGGCTGCTGGTATTTTGCTATTTCAGGAAAATCATTGGCATAGCTCCACTAGTCAAACGAACTTCTGTTTGGATGTTGATCTTATAAAAATAGCATTCCTCTGAATGTTTGACTCTCCATCTTCTACTTACATGTTAGCCAGAAATTAACATTTTACATTATTCTAAATCCTTAAGAAAACTAAAGTAAATTACAAAATTTATTATATAATTTTAATATTGTGTCAAAAAAATATAGAATAACTAAAATGATAATTCACTATATATGCAATTTTCCTTTCATGCAGAGAATATGAAAAATATGTATACAAACAGTTTATTTCCTGCAAATATCGCTCTGGTCCTCTCTCCATACGCGTTTCGATCACCTCATGATCTCGTCAGTGGCGCTGTATTGGACCGAGTGAAACATTAGCAGGAAATAAACTGTTTGTATATATATTTTTCATATTCTCTGCCTGAAAAGAGAATTTCATGTATAGCGAACTATTTATGGCAGAGAGATTTCTTTATTTCTTACTGAAATTTTGTTTTTTTAAAAACTAAAATGATGTTAATAAAAAATTGATTTAGATAGAAAATTGAATAAAATAATTACTTGAAGAAGATAATTTGTATAAATTTTTTAAAAATGCCTACGTCTCTGGAAATATACAACTTCTAAGCGAAAAAATGTCCTTCACATGAAAAATTAAATATTAAAAATGTTAAATCATAAATAACTAAACCTAAACATCACTACATAGTATAAAACAAAGTCGCTTTCTCTGTCCCTATGTCCCTTTGTATGCTTAAATCTTTAAAACTTCGCACCGGATTTTGATGCGGTTTTTTTCAATAGATAGAGTGATTCAAGAGGAATGTTTATATGTATAATAACATCCATTAAATAGTGGAGAAATACTGTTATTTTTGAGGTTTCTAATGTGATGTCGTTAATTATCATATTTTTTTCCGCTTACATTGCAAACGCAGGCTGAACCCTACGAGATTTATCAAAATAATATACTAATTATTTGTACACATTGAAAAGGTCTACAGAAAACTCCGCGATGGTATATGTCTATCTCTCATGGATATCCCACAATAACATTTTTTTGTCATTTACTTTTTACGACAAATAATGGCAAATTTTGAAGCGATTTTAACCAATACAGCATTAATCCTTATCCAATTAAATAGCTTAAATACATTGTTGCTTTAATATAGATCTATATGGTCCTTTACAGCACAAGATTTAAATGAATATTTTCGAAGATATTACAGATTTAAAATTGCGGGAAGTAGCGCTTGCGGCGGTACTGGCCGACCGGGGCGGCGGCAGCGTGCCTATAAATAGCGCGTCGGAGGCCGATGTAATAATTGTTGTAAAAATAAAATAAATAGTCACAGTTTTTCTGTAGTGTATTTAGTATCAGCATTGCACCCGTGTGAAGCCGGGGCGGGTCGCTAGTATAATATATAACTGGCAACAATATACCAAAGCAGTTTTATCAAAATATTACTCTAAGTACCAAAAAAATTACTATAAAGCAACCTAAAACGCCATCACCATTTTTACGTGTGTAACTCCATGCTTTTTCTTGTCTGCGAGTTGAATAATTCACCATGAAAATGTTTACTCTTTTGTATTAATCGCTGCCAAAAGAAAATACTACAAATCACTTATAATTCAATCGTTTACTTGCCACATATAAAATGGTTACCGTTTAAAAATACTTATAAACACCAAACATTAGTGAAATATCATGCGAAACATCGCTTTCTTAATTTTAGCTTTTATTTGACACAATATATCAAACAAAGTTGCAGAAATATTATTGGGTAGAACCTCAATAATGCAATTAATTAGGTCAAACAGCATTAAAACTAAAAATAACGTTGATATACTACAGTATGACTTTCTTTTTATACTCCGAGAGCCCAGTGGGTTTTCGAGGAATGGAAAAAAGTCGTTTATCCTAGAATCAATATTAACACAATTATCAAGCAGGCGAGAAACATCGTGCAAAGGAAATATACATTAGATGGAATCATAAGCCCGTGCTGAAATCTTATATACAGATTCCTGATTATTTAAAGATTACAAAACGAAAATGTACTAATTTGTTCACCAGAAAAGTCATTAACTTTGAAAATAAAGTGTCACAATCAATGCTTTATATAGTATGAAAGAAAAGATTAGAAAGGTCTTAAAATAAAAAAAAAATGAAGCAGCGCATCAACACATATAATAATAGTTATAATGACTGAAGTTCCTTATGCTGTTCTTCTTCTCTTCTTCTTCTAGGTAGAACTAAGTTCTGTTATCTACACAATGCCTCATCGATCCTCGTTTGACGTCAAAATCCAGATGTCCCTCCATCTTTTGGGGGGCCGTCCAGGCGGCCGTTTGGTGTTTGGTTTCTCTCTCATCACGGTTTTTGCTAGTCTGTTATCGTCCATTCATTCCACGTGATCTCTCCACTGCCTACGACGGTTTCGAACCCACTTCACAACATCCCCCACTCCGCTGTCGTCGCGTATTTTTGCGTTTCTTATTCTATGTCTTAAACTTGTTCCCGTGATCATTCTCAGCGTTTTCATTTCTGTGGTTCTCATAATTTGTTTTGTCTTTGTTTTTTCATTTCTTGTTTCTGCACCGTAGGTCAGTATCGGTCTTACACAGAACTTGCAAATTCGTGCTTTGCTCTCAACCGTCATATGTTTATTGTTTCACGTTATGTCTCTTAGTTGGCCTGATATCATGGCCGCTTTGTTGGCTTGTGTGCGTACTTCTTCCGTTACTGCCCTGTTACTTGTTATATGTGCTCCCAGGTATTTAAACTTCCCAACCTGTTCGATACGTTTGTCATCAACCAGTAGTTTTTATCTTACAGGTTCTTTTGCTATTACCATTGCTTTGGTTTTCTCCACAGATATTTTCATATTATACTGTTTGGCTGTTCGATTGAGATGGAAAAGCATTCTTTGTAAGTTGTCCTCGCTATCTGCTGTCAAGGCAACATCGTCTGCAAAGCATATAATCTGAACGGTGTTGTGTCCCATTGGGTACCCAATATTTGTGCTTTTTACCTCATCAATGATTTCGTCTATGATTACATTGAAAAGTGTTGGATTTAGGCTATCACCCTGTCTTATTCCTATGGATAGTGGGATTTCCTCTGTTAGAGTGTTATTTGTTTTAATTACCATGGTGTTTTTGGAATTCAGTTCGTATATTGTGCGTATGATTGCTTCGTCTACTTGTTTTCTTCGCAGAAGTTCTGTTATGTGTTCCCGTTTGACTTCGTCGAACGCTTGTGTAAAGTCCACAAAACAAATGAACAGCGGTTTATCGTATTCGATAGATTTTTCAACCAGCTGTCTGATAATAAATATACCGTCGATAGTGGAGCGGTTATTCCGGAAGCCCTGCCGTTCTTCGCACGCCCCTTACTTGTCTACGGTCCGTTGTGACAGTATTTTGGTTAATAATTTGGCTGAACTATTCAGTAGGCTGATTCCCCTGTAGTTTTCGGGTTGTTTCTTTGATCCTCTTTTGTGGATCGGAATTGTGATGCTTTTCCGCCATTCGTTGGGTACTGACGTTGTACGGAGTATTTTCTGAAATAGAACAGTGAGCTCTGTGACAAGGCTGGTGCCTCCGTACTTTAGCATCTCATTCGTAATTTGATCGGTACCAGGTGATTTTCTGTTTTTTAATTTCTTAATTGTCAGGTGCATCTCTGCTTCACTGATGTTAACATCTTATGCTGTTGTATTATTTGATTAACGATTAGATGCTTATAATTATTAAATAAAAATAGATTAAAATGCTTTTAAACTATCCATAATTTGACATCCTTCCTACAATTTATCTCAAAAATTTTTCATGCTGGCGATCAGGTTGATGAGATGTTTATTGACTTCTCATAGGCCTTTGACAAAATGAGCCAATGTTTCCAAAATTGAATTTTATATTTAAGTATCAAGAATATTAGAAAATACATCCAACAATTTTAAACATTTAAACAGATTTACGAAAAATCAATTCTTGAATAAGTACAACCACTTTGTGTTCCTCATCCTTATTATCCGAGCTTGTTCAATTTAGGTGATTTGAAACTTATCTTATATTGTAGTTAACTATGTAAGTTTCTGAAAAGCGGTTTCTATTATTTGTCGGCACTTAACCACAAAGCTTTATAACATAACTATAAAATATGTATGAAATTATTATTAATTTTTTCTTAACACGCCATAAGCCTTTGTCATAGAATAGGATGCGCCATGTTTTTTGTCAAATATTTTATTTTACTCTTAAGGTAATTGACGGGTATTTAAATCATTCTAATAGACTTTTGTCAGACATCTTTGGTGCTTGAATGAAGAAACCTCTTTAAGCGTTATTTAAGGTTGGAGGCGAACAAAAATTTATAAAATGTATATTTCAAGTCCATAAAGGTTTTTGCTTCGATCATACCCTAGATTTAAGCAACAATAGATTTGTTTGAAAGCTGTTTATGGTCGGTGGGGGAGACGCTCTTTTGATGTTTGACAGACATAAACATATTTACTTATCTTGTCTTTCAGTTTAATTGCTTGTCGTGACTTTTTTCGGTGTTTTTAAGTGTTAGAAACTACTATAATTGCAAAATTTACAATTAATATTAACAAAAAAGAGGATTTATAAAATTATTTTTATGGGTAAATATTGTTAGATATTGTTTACATATTGAAAATAAAAATAATAATAATTTAGGCAACCATATATTCATACTTTGTTTTCAAAATTGACGTACTGATGATACTCGTTTAAATAATGCAGTTAGAAAAGGATAGAATAAAATCAGTATGTCTGTACCAAGAAATATCTACTGTTTCTCAACACTTTTTCAAATATAAATAAAAATATTATTACGTTATTCAGCGTTCAAACAACCGGGTTTTTGTTATAAGTTATGTATAAAGTGTTACGGAAATCACTGGGTATATTCAAATTTATAAAATTCTCATAAATATCCTTAAATGACGCGAATTAATAACAAATGGGGAAATTCAATTTAAAAATAAAATAAATGTAGAGTATTTTATTTAGATAATTGTGCAAAGTATCTAATAAATTAGATTTTCACTTCGAAAACTCAAAATTTTGGGCCCATGAGTCTGTTCCTGATTGCCTTGATAGTATCAGAGGTTCTTTATGGTCTAGATTTATAAGTTTTCATCGAATTTATGATCAGCCAAAATTTCATTAAAATTTTCAAGTACGTTCTAAAATTACAGCCTAAAAGTTAAATCACTGTATACCTATTTTGGGCCCCCTAGGACGAAAAAGTTATATGAAACACTATGGTTTTTTTGACGCCCCGTATATATTGTCGAGAGTTTGATATAGACCTATAGGATACCCTGTATAAATATACCATTTCGATACCTCAAATAAAAATATCGATTTTTCAGTATTAAATGAGAAGACATTCTTGGAAATTAAAGTAAATTTTCTTTATATTTACATTTTATTAATTGAATGAAAAGCAACATAAATTTTTCCCAACTAATGAATCCAACCAATTTCGGAAAGAAATAACTGGTCAATTATACAGAGGGCCTCAAAAAAATTTGTACAACACTCTAGTGCAAATTCCCGAAATTAAAATATGAGAATGTAGTCCAATTCACTTTTGTCCAAAAGTTGATAGTTTCTGAAATACAGTGTGTCTTTAAATTTTTGGCAAATATTTACCTTAATAATAGCTTAATACCAAACTTCCTTTCGAAGAAGCCACTGTGTGGCGAAACATGTCAAAGTATTAAATAAAATAGTGGAAATTTGCAACAAAAGTGTAATTTTGTGTGTTTTTCAATTCATCAAATGTAATTGTTAATAAACGTATATACAGGTGAAAAAAGTAATTGAAGAAAATATATATAGAAAATTCGGTAATCTAAAGATAGCGTGCGACTACTCAAAACCCAAAATTGTACAGTAAATAACTAATAACATTTATAATGGCAGCGCAGGTACACGCTGGATTTCATTTCACTTCGAATTTTATCGCGTTACCAATCAATCTGAGCATCTGCACCACACAAAAACCCTGAATAGAGACTTTATTTTGCATACCTTTATAAAACTTTCCGCCGCCACTGTCCGGCGCCCCAAATACTGTTACAATGGAACATGATTTTTTGTGCATATTTCGATTTGTTCTATAATAATACCACCTAATTATATGCTGGATAAGTATTTTAATCCAAATTAGATCCTCAATATTAAGAACAAACTATCAATAAGAATATGAGCATATATTACTGTGGAGTAAACAAACCCTGCCAATGTTTTCATAACCTCACATCTAGGTAGCTGCCTGCATTGATGCTAATTGTTAATTGATGGATAAGTATTTTAATCGAAATTAGATCCGCAACATTAAAAGCAAACTCTCAGTAAGAATATGAGCATATATTACTGTGGAATAAACAAACCCTGCCAATGTTTTCATAACCTCACATATAGATAGCTGCCTGCACTAGTGCTAATTGTTAATTGATGGGACGTAATGTAAGTAAAATGTTTATTTATCCTTATGATTTACAAGCCAAACGGCTTCGCACTCCCTCCAGGGAATATTGACTCATACCAGGTACACAAAGATACCAAAAGTATGAAGCTCTGTTGGAACCCTTTCCATGTTATCGGGTCCTAGGTGGCGTGGTCTGCTGTATTTCCTACGAACTTTCGGACGGTTCGCGCTGTTGCTAGGAGAATTGCTTTCTGCATCGGCTTATACAGATGCTCACTAAGGCCCAGTCCCTTGATGTTCTGCAGGAGGTTCTTTGGTATCACTTCAGTTGTTGACAGTACTATGGGAATTGTTTGGACGCTGTTCATTGCCCATTGTCTTCGGATTTGCACCTCTAGATCTCTGTATTTGGCAATCTTCTCCTTGTATTTTGGTCTTAGATTGTTGTTGTAGGTACAGCGATGTCGATTAGTGTAGTTCGCCTAGAAATTTTATCTATTAGTATAATATCTGGTCTATTATGAGCAACTGTCTGATCCGTCAGAACCGTTCGGTCCCAATATAACTTAAACTGGTTGTTCTCAAGAATGGACTCTGTATTTGTAATAAGGCACTTTTCCTATCTGTAATAGGTTTAACATTTCCGCTAACTCTCGGTTGCGGCAAACGCTTGGCATCCTCCAGTTATGTGCTGAATTGTCTCCGATGTTCGACAGCCATATCTGCATTGGTCATTTTCTATCGAGGCATCTCTAATGATGAACTTCCGATGGTTCTTCGACGGAATAACCTGGTCTTGGATAGCTAACAAGAAGCCCTCCGTTTGCGGAAACATCTGTCCTGAAATCAACCAGTAGTTCGACCGCTGAGTTGTCGACATTGTCCTGATTGACCTCATTTGGATGCCGTCCATGAAGTGGCTTCCGTAGCCAGGTTTGTAACTTGTCTTCTTATTTATCCTATTAATTATTTATATTATTATACTACCTAAATATTTATGTATTCAAAATTCGAACCTCCAATAAGCACGATTGAATTTCGCAGTAATAGGCACGTAATATTAGATATTCTCAGGTTATTTCAAGCGTAATAATACATTCATTTTCACAAGAATATCAGCAAAAATTAAATTATACTTTACATATTTATTTTGATTAACATTTTCTTTACATAATTAAATTAGAGCATTCAAACTTTTGTTAAAAGAGAGTTTCTATCAAAAGATTGATTAAAAATAAGATTTCGCGTAATGACAGACGAAAGTACTGAATTAACCACAGTAATACCACCACCCTATTTGGGAATCCCTCTTTGTATAGTTTCAGTGAGTCTCGACTATTTCCTTAGCACGATCCGTAAACTTATATAATAATGGTTATTTCTACGTTAGCTTAATTTAAAAATTAAATGATCAATTTTAAAACCAAACGCTGGCAATACATTTCTGTAACTAATGATAATATTTATCAGTGTTAGCTGGTTGATATCTAAAGTTCTATTGCTGTTGGCCAGCTGATCTCCTTAAACACACTTCAAATTTCTTCGACCAGTTCGAAATTAGGATAAAGTGTAAAAAGTGGCTACGACGAGTCTCCATGCGCAATAAAACATTTAAATTTTATTATCTCAGAAATGGCTGCTTTAAGCGACACCTATTAAGTACAACTTTTTAGGATAAGTAAAGTCAAGGAATAATAATTTTAATCAGAAATTAATTTTACCTACGCGCAATGTTCATTTAAACTGTAATCCACTCTTGATTTCTCATCCCAAAAAACTTCAAAGTACAAAAGTTATTGGAAACCACGCTATTTTTAAGATAAATATTAATAAAAAAGTTTTTATCTTTGACTCCCTGTATTTCAGAAATTACCAACTTTTGAATTAAAGTCCATATTTTAATCTCAAGAATTTGCCCTAATCCTTTTAGAGAAACCCTGTATACGATAAGAAACAATGCTTTACAACTGTCTAAATATTATATTTATACCGATATTCGGATTTTCATATCGAACTATCGATATTTCGAAATGTAAAATATCAACGAAAAGTATCGATATTTAAAGAAAAAATATCGATATTTTATCAACATCTCTATGATTTCATTCGACAATCTTTCTGCTCCATCTGTTATCAGAAATTCTAGCAATTCACAATATACACGTAATCATCGTAAAATAAAATATCTGACACAAAAAATTGAAAAAATATGAATCGGCCAACCTTAAAAATGTAAAAAAGTCGCCGTAATAATTTTATGAGTACTGCTTAAGACCAAAACCATTAATTGACATTATGAAAACACTTTAGTGCTCTTTGTCGGTTTCCCTCTGGCGGCACAAGACATAAGTGGAGATTTTATTGGACATATTTTACTATACAAAAACTAGTTTTATTGCCAATTAATTTAGTTTTGCTGTTTTTGTCGTAATAAAATCTATTCCTTATTTCGTAACATGCCTTTCGGTTTCACGTCTTCAACACAATTTATTAATTTTATTAAGATGTGCGTTATTAATAAAATTACAGTCATCTTAAATTATTCCTCGAGCAAAGTTTGATACGGGCTCGGATCCAAAGGGGGAGGGGCGGTGTGGGCGACCCCCCCCCCCCCACACAAAGCTTCGAGTTCAGGAAAATAGACTCGATTTTGTCTCTTATACTATAGTTTATTCAAGACCTAGAGAGATTAATTAATCATTTTTTACCCTTTTTTTCTGTTCGCAAATTATCTGTGTTCTAGTCAGGTGTCTGGCAAAATCTGTTGGACACATATATTTTTCATAGGAACGGATTAGAAATTTTATAATCAAAAGTACTGGTCGATAATAATGGATTATTTGGGTTGGATAACAATAGATTTTTGAATGTGTGAAGTGTTAAAAAGGATTTTAATTCTTGTCTTAGGCGTCGGTAGGAGGTTTATTATCACTAAGTATTTATGGCATAGAATATTATTTCGGTAATAAACTTAAAATAAAAAGTTTTTACAATATTATTTTGTTTCTTATAATTTCTTAATAATTCACATACATTAGAAAATATAGATAATTTTGACATATTTAACACAAACCACAACTGTATTTTAATTATTCTTAATTTTGGTAAAGAAACCGTTTTAGGCACATTCAGACTAAAACGTAGTCTTTTATCTTCTTCTTTTGGTGCCTATCCTCTGTGGATGTTGGCAATCACATTGGCCCATATGACCTTATTGACAGCTGTTCTAAATAAATGTACCGTCGTCATTCCTGTCCATTGTCTGATATTCCTCAGCCATGATGTTCTGAGTTCTTTTACCCTCTATCTTACCTTGCAAAATTAACTGAATTAGTTGGTATTTTTCATTGCGCATTACATGCCTCAAGTATGATATCTTTCTAATTTTCACATTGCGCATAATTTCTGGGTCTTTTTTCATACGTTGCATCACGGTGTTATTTGTGACATGATGGATGTATGAAATTCTGAGCATGCGGCGGTAACACCACATTTCGAAGGCTTCCAGTCGTTTAGATGTTGTTTTTGTCAAAGTCCAGGCTTCCACTCCATATAGAAGAGTTGAAAATACATAACATCTCAAGACTCGTGTTCTTATATCAATGTTCAGGTGCATATTGCACAAGATCTTTCTGAGGCGGTTGAAGACAGCTCTCGCCTTCTCTATGCGGCATCTAATCTCCTGTGAGTGGTCCCATTCTCTGTTCAGACTGCATCCTAGATACGTAACTTTGTCAACAGTTTCCAAAGTTTCATTATTTGCTCTAAATTGGTGGTGTATTTCGTCATTTTTGCTTACTATAAGGATTTTTGTCTTTTTACAGTTTAATTTCATGCCGTATCTTTCACAGGCTTCCACTACGCGGTCTATTAGTGTTTGCAGATCCTCTGCATTATCGGCCAACAGAACTGTGTCGTCTGCATATCTTAAGTTGTTAATGCTTTCACCATTAATTCTTATATGTTACAGAAAATTTAAATAATCAATTGTGTTTACGCTGCCAAACTTTACGTATCTAATTCGTAATCCAAGTCAGTGAAGCTATCTTCGCTCAAATTAATTATAATTGGTTCCTCTATCTCACCGATCATTAGATCGAGTTTCTACATTTTCTTTTATACTTTTATTATATGGATTTTTCCCAATTTCCTGGAGTAACTTTATTCAAAAAAATATTTCAAAAGTTCAGTTAAATTACTAATTTTGTAAGCTGTGTTATTTCAAAAAGTAAGTTCGCTGAGCAATTTTCAAAGCCCAGTTCTATTAATTTCAGGTAAATCCCGATCTTCATTGATTTTAGTTAGAATTTTGTCGACGGTTGGGATCTGCTTTTCATAATAAAATGTATGTACAACTCCTTTTATTGCAGTTTACATCTCTTCTTCCAACGAAGTTTTTCGTATGTCTGTGATTGAATGTGGCCTGGGAGTACTAACAATTCCAGTCGTTTTTTTCTCCTTCAGTATCCAGTAGATAGTAGATTTTCCAACTCCTGTCAAGTTAGAACACATCTCAATAGAGCTTTTAACATTATTATCTAGATATTGATATCTTAAAGCATCATAAATATTTATCGTAATAAGTTTTTCGCTGAGGAAAAAATATCCTGATTTAACCATTTTGGAATAAATATAGATGTAGAAGTCATATCTTTTGGGTATCTCACTAATCTCAAATAATATATAAAAACAAGCACAAACAAGATAAATCACTAAGGACACACTATTAGGTGTACTATGCTCACTGACAGAAATTCAATTGAACTATCAGAAATTTTATTATAACAGTAAATTTATAAAAGCTATAATAATTAGATTTACGGCAGTCCTCAGTTACCTGCGGCACTGGAGCAGGTACATTGGAGGTTTCGGTAACAGTTTTATTACTCACTGTGGTTTTTGTATAGAGTATAGGAATGTGTATGCTTGCGATCCCCCTCCCCTTCCCAAGAGCTTTGAATTCCGGAAACTAGAACCGATTCTGCCTCTTATACTAGGAATGTGTATGCTGCTCGCATCCTACCCCTTTGTCAGCAACTTGTTGTTTCTTATGATCGCCTCCCCTCTCCAAGAGCTTCAAATTCAGAAAAATAGACCCGACCCTGCCTTTTACACTAGAAATGGGAATGGTGCTAGTGTCCCCCTCCCCCGTCGACAACTTGCTTTCGCTTGCCATACTGTGCTTTTATGATTTCACCGCCCCCGCCCCCCAAAAGAGATAGGTTTGATCCGCCTCTGGTTTGATATGCATACAAAAGGTACTACTTTCCGAAGTGATAGATCCCAATGAATAAATGAATAAATATGGAATAATAACCTTGATATGGAGTACCAGCATCTCTCTAGAACAGCTTTTCACAAGCGGTAGTTCTCGAACCCCCAGGTGTCCGCGAAAAATATTGTAGTGGCAAAATTTAAAATCCAACATCGCAACAGGCAATATTCTGTAACGCTACTAACAATGAGAGTACTTCTCGAACGAGCCGGCAACTTCTAATTCGGCGAACCAAGACTTTTCCCGCATACGCATGAAAGAACGAGAATAACGTCTGCCGATATAAAAACGTCGCAATCACATATAAGGAAGAGTAGAGTCGTACTGAATCGTAAGATGAGCTTAAGAAGATCGGGTGAAGTAGTAGTTCAAAACATATCGTCATTCATCACCATTATCATAACATACCTAACCTACAAATAACCATATTTACCTGTAACAAGTAAGATTTGTATATACATATAAATAGTCAAATTCTCGACACAATATACAAATACCCAGACATTCTATCTTGTATTTAATTCACTTAACTACAACAGATACAAAAAATGTTACGAAAACACTTAAAAAATTACAAAATATACAGGGAATGACCTTACGTCGCTACTCGGGAATATCGGGCACTAAAAGATTTAATTGGATGTTCATATACGATAATTGTAAAATTCTAAGAAAGGGTAAATTTTAGAGGTTGATGAATCAAACCATTTTCACAATACCCTTCTCATATAAAGAATAAATTTGTCTAAAATTAATAGGTTCCTGAAAACTCATCATTATTCGCCATATATGTCAAACACAATTTGGCATCATGGATTGGATTTTGACACACTGTTGTGGGTTATCGTAAGTAAATTATGTCCATCGATAAAATGTCATTTTATTTCCCTGCTGTCTATAAAATAAGCAAAAATTCCGCATTAAAATATTGATTGGGATAATCTAGATTTCAAGGTATAATAACGTCAATAGTATTCTCCTGTATTGTTTTGTTAAGATTGAATACTAGAAACTTTCCACAGTTATAATTTTTTAAAGAATAAATTTGTGGGGCATCAACTTCCATCATGCTCCGGTAGACCTGGACAAAAACAAGTTTATTTGGTCGGTGGGTTGCGGCTTTTTTGTTGTTTTGCAGACAATATTTTATTTTATTTTTACTTTTCATTCTTTTAGTTGTTCTATTTTTATTTTTTAATAAGAATTACTCCAAATTAATGTTAACAAAAAGATGGTTTTAAACGTTATTTTTTCAGTTATTTATGCATTGAAAATAACATGATAAGTTGAACAACTAGAAATTCCACGAAGACTATTATTAATACGAAATTTATTAGCATGTTTATATAGTGTAATTTGAATAGGATAACATGGTATTGCCTAGTGAGTCCCAATAAGAACGAAATGGCGCTGTCGTTATTTTCCGGAACCGGAGCTTCTCCATTATCTTGGAGTTCCCCGCGCTTTTTAATAAGTTATATATATATATATATATATATATATATATATATATATATATATATATATATATATATATATATATATATATACTTCTTCTTCTTCTTCTTCAAGTGCCATCTCCGCGACGGAGGTTGGCAATCATCATAGCTATTCGTACTTTAGAGGCGGCTGCTCTGAACAGTTCGTTCGATGTACATCCATACCATTCTCTCAAATTACGCAGCCATGATATTCTCCTTCTTCCCACGTTTCTCTTTCCCTGTATTTTTCCCTGTATAATCAGCTGAAGCAGGGCGTATCTCTCCCCACGTGTAATGTGCCCAAGGTATTGCAGTTTTCTAACCTTAATTGTATTCAGGACTTCCATCTCTTTATTCATTCTTCTCATAACTTCGTCATTTGTGACGTGGTCTACCCATGATATTTTTAGGATTCTTCTATATACCCACATTTCAAATGACTCCAATCTTTTAATCGATGTCGCATTCAGGGTCCAGGATTCTATTCCATAAAACAAAATCGAGAAAATGTAGCACCTCGCCAACCTAATCCTCAATTCCAACTTTAAGTTTCTTGTGCAGAGAACTCTTCTCATTTTATTGAAGCTTGTTCTTGCTTTTTCTATCCGTGTCTTGATTTCCTGGATATAATCGTTTGTGGAGTTAATCATTGTACCCAGATATGTGTATTTTTCTACTTGTTCAACGTTGGTTCCATTAATTGTCAGATTTTCGTTGTTTCTTTGTGTTCTTGATATTCTCATAAATTTCGTCTTTTTGACGTTCATTGTTAGTCCATACTCATGTCCACATTCCGCTATTCTGTTTGCCAGTCTCTGAAGGTCTTCCATATTTTCTGCAATTATGACCGTGTCGTCCGCATATCTAATGTTATTAATCGGTACTCCGTTTACTCTTATTCCAGCACTTTCTCCTTCCAGAGCTTTTTTCAGGATTTCTTCTGAGTATGCATTAAAGAGGAGTGGTGATAATACACATCCTTGCCTCACTCCGCGTTTGATTTCCATTTCCTCTGAGTGATGTTCTTCGATGCGTACCTTTGCTCTTTGTTTATAGTATAAGTTTAATATGATTCTAAGGTCGTTATAGTCTAACTGTTTTGTCTTGAGAATATTAATTAACTGATCGTGGCGGACTCTATCGAATGCTTTGTTATAGTCGATGAAACATATGTACAAATCTTGGTTGACATCCAGGCACCTTTGAATCAGTACATTAAGTGTAAAGAGGGTTTCCCGCGTACCTAAGCCTTTACGGAAACCAAATTGTGTCTCATTCACGTCCATGTCTGATTTATGGTATATGCGTTTATGGATGACCTTCAGGAAAAGTTTTAGTGTGTGTGACATTAAGCTGATAGTGCGGTGATCGCTACACTCTCTGGCGTTCGTCCTCTTGGGAAGACAGATAAAGATCGAGGTCAACCATTCTTCTGGTAATATACCTGTCTTATAGATTTGGTTGAAAAGTGTCACTATGGTATCGAAGTTCTTCTCCTCTATGATTTTCAGTATGTCGATAGGAAGTTCATCAGGTCCGGGGCTCTTTCCATTCTTCATTGTTTTTAGTGCATACAATATTTCCTCTCTCGTAATATTCTGTCCAATTTCTTCCGGGTTCAGTTCCACCTGGTCCAAGTCTTCCCTTTCATCATCAAACAATTCCTCAATGTATTCATTCCACCGTTGCACTTTTTTGTCTGTCTGTATTATAGTTTTTCCATGTTTGTCCAATAATGCATTAGTTGGATTTAGTCGTCTTATCCCTGCCATTTCTTTAACCTTCTTATGTAGGTTAAATAGGTCGTATCTATTTTGAAGGTCTTCGATCTCTTTGCATTTCTCCTCAAAGTGGCGTTCTTTGGCCTCTCTTATCTTTCCTCTGATCTCGAGATTAATTCTTCTGTATTTGTGAATGTCTTTGTTCTTATGTTGCCTTCGTTGCTTCATCATATTCAGTATTTCTTCGTTCATCCATTCTTCTTTTTTCTTTAGAGAGGGCTTTAATATCTCTTTACTTGGATCCAGTAGGCAGTTTTTAAGTTGTTCCCATTGTTCTTCAATATCATTGTTGGTTGTGTTCAGTTTGTTAATGTTTTCATTTATCTGTTGTTGGAGGTTTTCTTTTATTTCAGGTTCTTTAAGTTTCCTTGTTTCTATTGTAGGTCTTTTTTGATGTTTTTTAATGTTTTTGAGTGTAAGTGTAATCCTGGGGATCAGTGGATTATGATCTGAGGCGACATCCGCTCCGGGGTATGTTTTTACTGCTTTCATAGCGTTCCGGTATCTTTCATTAATCATAATATAGTCTATCTGGTTTCTGACTATTTTGTCTGGTTTATCCGCAGGTGATCGCCATGTGTATAACCGTCTATCTGGTAGTTTAAAAAAGGTGTTTGTGATTATCAGGTTTTCTTCTTGGCAGAATTGTAATAGACGGTCTCCTCTTTCATTACGTTCTCCCAGTCCATAGTTTCCTACATTTCGACCACTCTTTCCCTTTCCGATCTTTGCATTAAGATCCCCCATGACTATCGTGATTTCTCTGGTTTTCGTTATTTTTAACGCTTCTTTGATTTGTTGGTAAAACATTTCTATTTCCCCTTCGTCTGCATCCGTTGTGGGGGCATATACCTGGATCAAGTTTAGTTTGGCGTGGGTTGTCCTTAGTTTTAAGCTTATTACTCTATCGGAGATCGGGAAAAAGCCCTCCACTGCTCCGGAAGATTTTTTGTTGATCATTATTGCCACCCCGTGTCTATGTTGGTTATCATTGTTACCTGAGTAGTAAATTTTTCCTTTCTCTGTTGAGATGCAACCTGAGTTGGGCCATCTTACCAGGTTGGAACATGCTCCGGACATTCCATGTACCAATCTTCATGTTGTTCAATCTTACTCTGTCATCTCTGCTCATCTGACAAGGATTTCGCCGGCTAACGACCTGAGAGGCCTTGTCTCCTCCTCCCCTGCCGGATCTTGGGTTCCGAAAACCATGATCAGTAAACGTATCTTCGTTGGCTTTTATCACCATGATGATTTCACTAGGGATATCTAATGAGATGGTTTCCCCTTGCCTTTCTCATCGCATTGTGGAGACCAAACAAACTGTTACAGTCATGCCCTCCAGTATCCATAATTGAATCAGTCTAGGATCATTTCCGGTATGCTTCAACTTGGTATTGAGAATGATGCTGCCCATTCTCAAGCTAGTATTTGGTTCGCCCCGAATATTTGATTTCTTCGGTACCACTCATATCTGAGAGGTGTTCCCCTATCCACCACCTGGGGAGGCGCCCGATGGGGGATCTAGCAACCCCACACGGGGTTCTATTTTTGTTTTTAAATTTATATGGACATTAACTTATTTTCTTATTATATCGGCTTAAAAATGCAATTCTTACGACTCTATTTCTTCGTGAAATAATGGGCTTTTCAACTCGGTATCTATTAAGCAGCTTTGCATATACCATCCTTCTCAGAACTGTTCGTCGACCAAACTATAATTTCTACTAAAGGGTGTTTTTTACAGAGGTATAGAACTTTAAGTTGGCAACACTTTTTTAACTGGCGGTCATTTTGTCAGCTGTCAAGTGATTTATGTTTAGTTTGGTTTGACATTTCAACATGAATAGACTTCCAAATTGTGCAAATTTATTTTGAAAATCATGGTTCTGTTCGAAATACGTATCGCGCACTACGTCCATTTTACGGTCAACATAATCGTCCATCAGAGCAATTAACTCGATTAACTATAGAACGTTTTCGCACCACGTTTACTCTAAATGATAACACGCATCCACAGAGACGTCGTACAGTGCGTAAAAAAGAAGTCATTGCTGCTGTAGAGCGTAGCGTAGAGGAAGACCCGAATCAGTCTATCCGCCATCGTGCACAGGAATTGGATATGTGTCCATTCACTTTATGGAAGATTTTGCGGAAAGATCTTGATTTGCGTGCTTACAAAATCCAACTCGTGCAAGAATTGAAGCCACACGATCACCTAGCAAGGCGTAGATTCGGTGAATGGGCCCAAAACAAGATTGCCGTTGATCCCGATTTTCATAAACGAATTTTGTTTAGCGATGAAGCTCACTTTTGTTTGAATGGATACATCAATAAACAAAACTGCCGTATTTGGAGTGATGATAATCCTCAAGTGTATGTTGAGACACCGTTACATCCAGAAAAACTGACTGTTTGGTGTGCTTTATGGGCTGGTGGAATCATTGGTCCGTACTTCTTTAAAAACGATGCTGGTCAGAACGTTACAGTCAATTGTGACCGCTATACAGCCATGATTACTGACTTTTTCGTTCATCAATTGAACATCCATGATGTGCAGGAGCTGTGGTTTCAACAAGACGGCGCAACATGTCACACAGCTCGTGCCACAATTGATTTATTGAAGGAAACGTTTGGTAACCGCATAGTTTCACGTTTCGGACCCGTGAATTAGCCTCCAAGATCGTGCAACTTAACACCGCTAGACTATTTTCTGTGGGGATATGTGAAGTCGCTAGTCTACGTCGATAAGCCCGAAACGATTGATCACTTGGAGGACAATATTAGCCGCGTTATTGCCGATATACGGCCACAAGTGTTGGAAAAAGTCATCGAAAATTGGACCTCTAGATTAGACTACATCCGAGACAGCCGTGGCGGTCAAATGCCACAAGTCATATTTAAATTATAATGCCCGAAGGTTATCTTTCGAATAAAGTAAATTTCATGTCAATTTAAAAAATTCATCTTTGTTTTATTCCATTTAAAAGTTCTAAACCTCTATAAAAAAAACACCCTTTATTTCAGGAAGAATTCTAGGTATTGACTTCCAAGGATCTTTTGTAGAAATTCTTTCGATTCGCGCATCGGTCCATATTGTTTTTCTCGATCTTCCAGATGTTGGTAGATTCTCTAAATATTCCCCTTTATTGTAACAGGAGTACTATCAGTTGATAGAAAATTTAGTATCACCATTGTTTAGTCAATTATAAAGAAAACTTTTCAATGGACTTAAAATGTAAACTTGATACTTGCCACGAGGAGTACACTAAAAGTAACAGGAAGAGTATGACTCAAAAAGTAAAGATATTTATCCAGTATACAATGATTATTCAGTCATAATTTCTAAAGTTAAAGACGCATACCTAATTATAAAATCAAGGCTATTTTAGTATTTAAAATATAAATTTATTTAAACAAGAAACACGTCTTTTTTCGAATTATTCATGTTCAGTCAGTTTGTGAGCAGCTTGTTATTAAAAGTTATTCCTGCTGGGCGTCGTTTATACCTAATAATTATAAACTACTTAGAAATACATCTGACAGCTCTCTTGTGTGAAGTCGGTTAGTTTTTTTATAGGGATATTCTTGCAAAATAAGATATTTTTAGATCGTGTTCTAATATGGTTTGATGTGGTATAAGCTCAAGAAATTCGCTGTGAACTGACCACCACAATTATGCTATATAACCTTACTAGACTTTTTTCTGTGGGGTTTTGTTAAATGTTTGATTTATACCAATAAGTCGCAAATATCAAATGACCAAAATAAACATTGTTTGTTAGTTCCAAAATACGAAAAATGTTAAAAAATCATTAGTTGTGTTTTTACTACAGGTATTTTTCCGGGTAAGCTGAAAAATGCCCATATTAGAGCAATCTATAAGAAGGGGGAGAAATCTGAAGAAAAGAATTATAGACCAATCTCGCTATTGCCTAATATAAGCAAGATTTTTGAATAAATTTTATTTCGGAGAATTGTAACATTTGTGGATAAGTTCTCTGTAATATCAGATAAACAAAATAGCTTTAGAAAAGGGAAATCCACAGTAAGAGCTTTGTACCAAACACTTATACAAATTATAGATTCTCTAAATAAAAAAAAGCAAACATTGGCCATGTGCCTGGATCTGTCTAAAGCATTTGATGCTGTGGATCATGAAACATTATTATTAAAACTAGAAATGTATGGTATAAGGGGTAACGCGCTGCAATTAATAAGATCGTATTTGACGGACAGGACTCAGTGTGTTGTGGAGTCTGATCTCCATGGTAGGGCTATAGTGTCTCAGAGGATTAAAATGAAGAGGGGCGTCCCTCAAGGATCAATACTTGGACCTCTTTTGTATATTCTTTACACAAATGATTTACCCGAAATCTCTGGAGAGCAGACTGTACTATATGCTGATGATACATCGCTTATATTCAGTGAAAGCACGGCGGAGTTACTATCGATGAAGGTTCAACCTGTGATGGACACTCTCGATGGGTACTTTCGGTCCAACAGCCTGTCGCTAAATGTTTCCAAGACACAGTGCATTATATTTGGTAACAGATTGAATAATCAATTTACAGTAACGTCTAAGGATACAACAATAACATCAGTTGAGAGTGCTGTTGTTTTGGGACTAAATGTCGATAGAAGGTTGGACTGGGAGGCGCACATCGAGAGAATTGCCACTAGAATATCTCAGTATTGTTTCGCATTAAGAATTATTTCGGAGAGAGTTGGAATCGATGCAGTTCTGTCAGCTTACCATGCATTTGTACAGTCCAGACTCAGATATGGTTTGATATTTTGGGGCAATTCCTGTGATATCAATAGAATTTTGATTCTGCAAAAGAGATGTTTACGATGTATTTTTGCAATGAAACAACAAGACAGTTGTAGGACTATATTTATTAGTAACAATATTTTGACAGTTATAGGTATGTACATTTTGGATTCGGTGATGTTTATTGTTGATAACAGGGATCTTTTTGAAGGTGCATCTATTAAACATGACTACATTACTAGAAATAAAACAAATCTGGTTTCTGATAAATATAACTTCAGTTTTTTGCAGAAAAATGTCGAGTTTTCTATAATAAAAGTTTTTAATTCTTTACCTGAAAATGTACATTTACTACCGAGACCTAGATTAAAGTGTGTCTTGAAAATCTTTTTATGTAAAAAAGCCTTCTATACATTGAAGGAGTTTTATGAGTGTGATAAAGGTAGTATTGTCTCGAATTAGAAATTTGTCGAGTTTTCTATAATAAAAGTTTTTAATTCTTTACCTGAAAATGTACATTTACTACCGAGACCTAGATTAAAGTGTGTCTTGAAAATCTTTTTATGTAAAAAAGCCTTCTATACATTGAAGGAGTTTTATGAGTGTGATAAAGGTAGTATTGTCTCGAATTAGAAATTTTGTTATTGGCTGTATTATTGAATTTTAAATGTATTTAAGTGTACTTGTTATTTAATTTTTTGTATATTGCCCTTTATCTTAAGTTTTAGTTGTTCTGTTTTTACTACATTAACTTGATAGAATTATTCAAGAAAGATATTTAAAACTGTATAATTATTGTTGAGGTTTTTTCTTTTTCATTTTTTTTTCTTTTTTTATCTACAGCTGAGAATGAACTATAAGTCCAGGCTTCCACTCCATATAGAAAAGTTGAAAATACATAACATCTCAAGACTCGTATTCTTATATCAATGTTCAGGTGCATATTGCACAAGATCTTTCTGAGGTGGTTGAAGACAGCTCTCGCCTTCTCTATGCGGCATCTAATCTCCTGTGAGTGGTCCCATTCTCTGTTCAGACTGCATCCTAGATACGTAACTTTGTCAACAGTTTCCAAAGTTTCATCATTTGCTCTAAATTGGTGGTGTATTTCGTCATTTTTGCTTACTATAAGGATTTTTGTCTTTTTGCAGTTTAATTTCATGCCGTATCTTTCACAGGCTTCCACTACGCGGTCTATTAGTGTTTGCAGATCCTCTGCATTATCGGCCAACAGAACTGTGTCGTCTGCATATCTCAAGTTGTTAATGCTTTCACCATTAATTTTTATACCCTCTCTCATTCCACTGATAGCTTCCCTGAACAGCATTTCCGAGTACGTATTGAATAACGTCGGCGATAAAATACAGCCCTGACGAACTCCCCGTTTTATTGTAAATTCTTGTGATGTTTCGTTGCCTACACGTACAGTCGCCCTTTGCTGTGAGTAAAGGTTTCTCGAAATCGATAAAACATGCATAGACATTGCAGTTTACGTCCAGAGCTCTTTGTATCAAAATTTGAATAGAAAATAGAGCTTCTCGTGTTCCAAGTCTATTTCTAAAGCCAAACTGAACATTGCTAACGTTTTCTTCAAGTTTTCTATATATTCGAGAGTGAATGATACTGAGAAGGACTTTCAGCGCATGGCTCATTAAGCTTATAATTCTGTAATCAGAGCATCTGGTAGCATTTGTTTTCTTAGGAAGAGGAATGAAGGTGGAAACTAGCCAATCTCCAGGCAATTCGCCAGTTTCGTAAATTTTATTAAGTAGACTTGTTAGGAGTTTAAGTTGGTCATCTTCAAATAGTTTTAGTATTTCTGATTGTATATTATCCGACCCAGGTGACTTATTGTTTTTTAGTCGTTTTATTGCATATGTTACTTCGCTAAGTGTTATTCCTGGTCCAGAAAATCCAAGGACATCTGTTTCTGTCTGCTGTTCTTCATCGAATAATTCTCCTATATATATTGTTAAAAAGTTATAATTTAAATACTTCCAAAATACACATTGTCAAAAATACAAGAAGTTGAACATATATAAAAAATAACACTATAAAGGGATTCAAATGTAATTAATTTTTATATGTTACAGAAAATTTAAATAATAAATTGTGTTTACGCTGGTAAACATTACGTATCTAATTCATAATGAAAGTCAGTGAAGCTATCTTCGCTCAAATTAATTATAATTGGTCCCTCTATCTCACCAATCATGAGATCGAGTTTCCACATTTTCTTTTATACTTTTATTATATGGATTTTTCCCAATTTCCTGGAGTAACTTTATTCAAAAAAAATCTTTCAAAAGTTCAGTTAAATTACTAATTTTGTAAGTTGTGTTATTTGTAACAACTCTACCTTTTACTTGAGAGAGATATTTCCTTCTCCAACGGACACTTTCCGAACGATCTATAAGAACAAATTCCCTATCTGGTTTTTCCCGGCAAAAATAAAGTTCTTTGAGCAATTTCCAGAGCTCAGTTCTTTTACTTTCAGGTAAATCCAGATCTTCATTGATTTTAGTTAGAATTTTGTCGACGGTTGGGATCTGCTTTTCATAATAAAATGTATATACAACTCCTTTTATTGCAGTTTACATCACTTCTTCCAACGAGATTTCTCTTCTGCCTGTGATCAAATGTGGCTTGGGAGTACTAACAATTCCAGTCGTTTTTTTTTCTCCTTCAGTATTCTGTACATAGTAGATTTTCCAACTCCAACATCTCAACAGAGCTTGTAATATTATTATCTAGATATTGATATCTTAAGGCATCATAAACATTCATCGTAATAAGTTTTTCGTTGAGGAAAAAATACCCTGGTTTACGATTTTGGAATAAATGTAAATGTGGAAGCACAAGCACAAACGAGATTAATCATTAAGGGACACACTGTAAGGTGTACTTTGCTCACTGACAGAAATTAAATTGAACTATCAAAAATTTTATTGTTGCAGTAAATTTATAAAATCTTATAATATTTAAATATAATTAAATATAATTAGATTTACGGCAGTTCTCAGTTATCTGCGGCACTGAAGCAGGTACATTAGAGATTTCGGAAACAGTTTTATTACTCTTTCTAGTTCTTGAATAGATTATACGAATGTGTATGCTAGCGATCACCTCTCCCTTCCCAAGAGCTTTGAGTTCAGGAAAATAGAAAATATACTGCTCGCATCCTCCCCCCTGTCGACAACTAATTTTTTCTTGTGATCGCCCCCCACCTCTCCAAAAGCTTCAAATCTAGAAAAATAGACTCGATCCTGCCTTTTACACTAGAAATGGAAATGTTGCTGGTGTCTTCCTACCCCTTCCCGTCAACAACTTGCTTTCGATTGCCATACTGTACTTTTGTGATATCACCCCCCCCCCCCAAAGAGGGAGGCTGGATCCTCCTCTGTACTGTAGTATGATTTAATGAGTATGTAGTCTCTATAAAATATTAAAATTTCATTAAGTTTTACAGGTTTGTTCAAAACTTGGAGTCGATAAGGTAAATCGCTGGGTACCCTTCAAGGGCTCTGTGTCTCCGTTAAGGGGCACTTTAGGAATTATTTTCTATTACAAAGTAGAGTTATTTCGACTTCCCCTGTATGCTCCCGAGAAATCAAGAGGTACTTACCGTACAGCCTGTATAAACAATTAATTTAGCCACAAATATTTTTTTGAAAATCTCAAGCTGATGTAACCCCATAAGTAATGTTCACAATAACCATTTTAATTAAATCTTCTTAACCTAAAATAGATATTTTATCAGAAATTCAAACCTTATTTTTAACATGACATAAATATTACGCGTGGAAGGACACCCATCCAAAAGCGAACACACAAATGAATTAATGGTATTTGTAAATTAGCGCCCGCAACATATCATCAACTTTTAATTAAAAAGTAATACAGCTTGCATTCCAAACAACATGAGCTAATTCGTCTTAAGAATATGTTGATTTGCCGCTATGCACTTATTAGTCTTAATTTTATGTATGGTTTGTTCAATATAAATTCCTTCTTGTTGCATGAGTGTAAAACATTTAGCAATCCTAATGGCACCTTAACATGCTAGAAATTAAAATTGAAAAATTGTTTTAAGATATCGTATGGTTGGACTCGAATAATGATCTAAGGGGTAAATTACGAAAACATTATCAGTAATTAATCATATTCTGTCTCTCTTGTTAAATAATTCATAATATGCTAATAATAAATAATATTATCATGAAATTTTTCTTTAATAATGTTAAATTTATGATGATTTAAGTACTACTACTACCACTACAGACTATTGACTACATACTTAAGAAAGAAACCAAGACGTTAAAGTATTCCCGTTTTTTCATTCGTTTCAAGAACACCCTGTATATTTTAATATTCTAGATCAGAATGTGACATTTTAAAAACTTTTTACGTCTACTTCATTTTTTTAGAGCCACTTTTAAAATTGCATCTAGGTGGCCATGATCGGACGCAAACTAATCTAAGGACCTTAGGTGATGTCAAAAAAATACAATCGCAAAGTTTTAGTTACTAGTATGAAAGACAGGAATAAGACAAGTTGACAAAATTACGTTTTCATTTCTAACTATTAATTTTCAAATGGCGACCCCTTTTTGACAACTACTTTTCGAAAAAAACATTCGTTGACGAATCTAACGGTATTTATTTGCGATTGGATTAGACATAAGAACAGAAATTAAATATTATTAAGCAAAATACTGGATAATTTATTTACTTATGACAAGTGCGCCATGAACAGCCATGATGCATAATAATTTGCAACTGTTTTTATCAAGTCTTCTTTGGAAAACAAAGCACTCACTTAAGTAGATAATGACAGTGACATACGCTCTAAGAACAGACGTAAAAGTTTCTTAATTTTCGTTAAGTTTAGTTTAAATTGTCGTTAAAATAATGTATACTCAAAGTGAAAAAGTGGATATGTTATTAATATTTGGAGAGTGTCATAGAAATTCAAGGAATGCTGCCGAGTTGTATGCTCATAGATATCCGAATCGGCAACATCCAGCCCATCACTATTTTCCGTATGTCGAGACTCGTTTTAGGCAAATAGGAAATCAAGAGGCGAAACAGAGGTTTATCATAAATGAAGAGACTGAGATTAACGTACTTGCTATGGTTGAAGTTGATAAAACAGTTTCGTTAAGAAAAATTAGTCAAGAACTGCAGATAAGTTATGAATCAGCAAGAAAAATACTGAAAAAGCATGGATATCGAGCATTTAAATATCAGTTACATCAACATTTGTATATTGAGGATGGCGATAGACGGGTAGTGTTTTGTGATTGGCTACCTCAAAATCATAGAGTTAACCCAAATTTTATTGATTTTATTCTATTTTCCGACGAATCCCGATTTACAAATAATGGTATGTTCAATAAGCAAAATACTCGGTACTGAGCCCAACAAAATCAACATGAAATGAGAGAGGGCAATTTTCAAGAAAGATTTGGCATCAATGTCTGAGCTGGTATCGTTGGAAACAGAATTATTGGACCAATATTGTTTCAAGGTCAGTTAACAGGGGTTAGATACTTAGGTTTTCTTCAAAATGAAATCGAAAATCATTTCAATGATATACCTTTAGCAGTTTTACGGCGAATTTACTTTCAACAAGATGAAACACCGCCTCACAATACTAGAGAAGTTCTTAATTATTTAATAGAGCATTTTAATAATCGAATTATTGCAACCAATGGTGCGGTACGGTGGCCAGTCCGCTCCCCGGATCTTACTGTGCTCGATTTCTTTGTCTGGGGATATGTTAAAGAAAGGGTTTACTATGGAGCAGCCCCAGCTACTCTTGAAATATTAGAAGAAATAATTTTACGGGCATTTAGAAGTATAACGCCCCAAATGCTACAAAACGTGTTGAGAGAAACAATTGAACGAGCTGAAATGTGTCGTGAAAAAGAAGGAATGCACTTTGAAGTTTAACTATGAAAGGAAACTCTTGCTAAAATTTTTTCCATTAAGGGTTCATTAAGGACGTTTTTCAAACCGGGCACAATGTTTTCACGTAACGACATAATGTTGGTTTCTAGCTCTATTGTCCCATTCACATAAAAAACAATAATATTTAGTCTAGCCACTCTGTAGTCCTGTAAGTAGTGTAATAACTTTTAGGTTGGCACAGATATTCCATTTGTGATTTTAGACTTGTCTTCAAAGAGTCAGTCGCCACTTGGAAAGCCAAGTTCTTTGATTTAACTTGAAATATCATGAGAGTAAGCTAAATCATTTGCCATTGAGAAAAATACTGGCAGCAAACAGTGTCTTTCCTTCTGTCTGCAATTTAACAATTAAATTTTTTATTTCGATACTTGTTTTCTCTCTTTTCTTTTAATATTTATAATTAAGAGACAACTTAAAATAGGAGAGTAAGTTTTTATACCAGCTCAAGAGATGTCAGCAACACAAAAAAGAATTATTAAACATTAAAATTTTTCGAATTTTGGTTGACATATCTTGGAAAATTTATAAGTATTTATCCGTGTAGATAAAACTACATTTCTTAATTGTGTTGTAAAACATGTTAGATAATCAGTGTCTACGGATACTTTTTTTAATTCGTTAATTTCTATTGTATAATGTCAATTAGCTATTAAATGCGATGTGTATGAACAATTTTATGAGTGAAGCATAAGTCATTTTGGGCTTCTACGGTAAGTAAAGGGTGTTTTTTATAGAGGTATAGAACTTTTAAATGGAATAAAACAAAGATGAATTTTTTAAATTGACATGAAATTTACTTTATTCGAAAGATAACCTTCTGGTATTATAATTTAAATATGACTTCTGGCATATGACCGCCACGGCTGGCTCGGACGTAGTCTAATCTGGAGGTCCAATTTTCGATGACTTTTTCCAACATTTGTGGCCGTATATCGGCAATAACGCGGCGAATGTTGTCCTCCAAGTGATCAATCATTTCTGGCTTATCGGCGTAGACTAGCGACCTCACATATCCCCACAGAAAATAGTCTAGCAGCGTTAAGTCGCACGATTTTGGAGGCCAATTCACGGGTCCGAACCGTGAAACTATGCGGTTACCAAACATTTCCTTCAATAAATCAATTGTGGCACGAGCTGTGTGACATGTTGCGCCGTCTTGTTGAAACCACAGCTCCTGCACATCATGGTTGTTCAATTGATGAACGAAAAAGTCAGTAATCATTGCTCTATAGCGGTCACCATTGACTGTAACGTTCTGATCAGCATCGTTTTTAAAGAAGTACGGACCAATGATTCCACCAGCCCATAAAGCACACCAAACAGTCAGTTTTTCTGGATGTAACGGTGTCTTAATAAACACTTGAGGATTATCATCACTTCAAATACGGCAGTTTTGTTTATTGACGTATCCATTCAAACAAAAGTGAGCATCATCGCTAAACAAAATTCGCTTATGAAAATCGGGATCAACGGCAATCTTGTTTTGGACCCATTCACCCAATCTATGCCTTGCTAGGTGATCATGTGGCTTCAATTCTTGCATGAGTTGGAATTTGTAAGCACGCAAAATCTTCCGTAAAGTGAATGGACACATATCCAATTCCTGTGCACGATGGCGGATAGACTGATTCGAGTCTTCCGCTACGCTACGCTCTACAGCAGGAATGACTTCTTCTGTACTCACTGTACGACGTCTCTGTGGATGCGTATTATCATTTAGAGTAAACGTGGTGCGAAAACGTTCCATAGTTAATCGAATTAATTGCTCTGATGGACGATTATGTTGACCGTAAAATGGACGTAGTGCGCGATACGTATTTCGAACAGAACCATGATTTTCAAAATAAATTTGCACAATTTGGAAGCGTTGTTCATGCGTCAGTCTATTCATGTTGAAATGCCAAACCAAACTAAACATAAATCACTTGACAGCTGAGAAAATGGCCGCCAGTTAAAAAAGTGTTGCCAACTTAAAGTTCTATACCTCTATAAAAAAAAACACCCTTTATATGAATTGCTTCCACAAAAATTGCTCTAACAAAAGAGCTATCTAGAGTATATTTCAATAAAAATTAACGACTAGTGTAATTCACATTCTATTATTCACCACTCAATTGTTATATAAATAATCAAAACCAATTTAGGTAAATATAAATAAAATGTAAGTATAGCAAACACCGTTACAAGTAAATCTGAAATATCAACGGTCAATTACGTATTTTCAATATTTCTATTATTTAAATAATGGCACGTTCAAGTGTCGAATGTACGTATATTTCTTTTTAATCATTCTCTTGGATTTTTTCGCCACAAGAAAAAAAGTCTTTTATCGAACCAAAAGTCAAAAGTACATTACGAAAAACAGATCATCGTTTTTTATCATTTACGTCATCACTTTTTTACCGTCCGTTATTTAATCCTCTAATAATAATTGACAAAATAACTGACAAAGCAAATTTCAAGTCACTATTTAAATTTTAATAATTTCGGCCCGCTACCAAAGGCTTTTTTTTCTAAATTATCTACACCAATTACTTTGGGATTATAAAACTACAAAAAAGCTCCGTCTGACCACAGCAACAACGTCAGAATATTGTTTTACAAGCTTTTTATCCCAATTCAAAACTCGCAACAATTCAAGTTGTGTATCATTGACTTCGAAATGAGATTAACTTAAACTGGCAATAAACATGACTAAAGCATTTTAAAAGGAGTCTCTTAGATGTGTTAGACTGTGGCCTTAAAAATGATGTAGTGAATGGAGATGGAACATTCCTTTCGAAACGGCAACTAGACTGCAAGGAATTCGAGCGTAAATAGCGGCAACGTTCAGAGCCGGATTCAAGAATGACTTTATCATATAAAGAAAAATACATTTATAAAAATATTTCGTTCTGGTAGAGGATCAGAACCTAAATTAATGCACAAGAGCCATTTCAGTCTTATTTATGGTCATTTGTACCCATTAAAATATCTTTTATTCAAATTAGGAATATTAATATGATGGAATTATATTAGAAATAAAACAGAGATCTAAGTGTTTTTTGGTCCACATTAAACCGTTTGATATGCTTCAAAATACTATATAATGAAATTGTAGATCTTAGAGTGCTCTACGAATAAATCAGAGAAAATATATTAAGGATAATCCAACTGCTTCATCCCAGATCCATTTATGATGAGAAGTGAACAAAACCTGACAATTTTTTGCGCATAATTGCCTCTAATCTCCACACATTGCTATATCTCTATTGATTTCTAGAGAAAACTTTTTCAAACTACTAATATTTGGTTATTAATTTTAGAAATTCTTGATAGTCCTTGGGAACTAGACTGGGCGAACAAGCTGGGTATTGAAATAATTCAAATTCTGCTTCTGTAACAACAGTCATATACGTTATCTTGATGGAATGCACATCCTTTTTTCCTATACTTCTCTTATTACGTCCCTAATATCATTATATGCTCCTTTTGATAACATCTTGATTGAATAAATGAATGAAAGAGGGGTAGTGATACTAGATCATCGAAGCCTAGGCTTCCATTGGGCCCTTTCCATCCCACCATAGCTGCAGGTCCTGCGAGAGCGATCGCCTTTGCAAATCCAATCACCCTCATTAGTTGAACTTGCCTAACTGCTTCCGTTAACAAAACTATATCTCCGAAATATCTCTGTCTCAGTTCGTTGAGTGCTGGGTTCTCTCTGAGGACATGGTCAACAGTTTCATCCTCCTCCAAACACCATCTGCACGTCGGGTCGTCTTGAACACCGATTCTATGAAGATGGCCCTTGAGGTGACAATGTCCTGTCAACAATCACACTACAATTCACAGCTCTTTCCTTCCCAAGGAGAGAAGTTCCTTAGTGCGCCGTGCACTAGGTCTAGTTATATGTTCCTTAGCACACCTCATTCCAGGAGTTCCCTTCCACGATTCAATAAATTTGCTTTCCAGCAACGATTTTAATTCCCTTTTGCCAATAGCAATTGGGACAGGTGATATTGGTTGGAGTCCATACGGTCCAGTTGCCGAACCCAACTTTGCCAGACGGTCTGCTTCCTCATTCCCGCGTATGCCCGAGTGACCTGGGAGCCATACGATTTTGACAGTGGCGCCATTCCTTGTCATACCATTCAGTACTTCCTTGCACTCAAACACCAGTCTAGAAGTTACGATACTGGACTTCAGTACCAATATCGCAGCCTTACTGTCTGAGCATATATTTATTACCCCATT
The DNA here is from genome assembly GCA_034092305.1 of Diaprepes abbreviatus. Lineage (NCBI taxonomy): Eukaryota > Metazoa > Arthropoda > Insecta > Coleoptera > Curculionidae > Diaprepes > Diaprepes abbreviatus. Next base: position 317,022 of record JASJET010000034.1, on the reverse strand, counting down.
GCTGTCTATATCCCTCTCACAGAGATGGGCACACTGCAGAATAGCATAAATTTCCGCTGTGTTCCTGCCGAATACTCCGGCTCCAGCTCCTTTATATTGTCGAAATCCATCAGTAAACAACAAGGATCCATTTTTTGGAAGATTTCGCTCTCTCTCCCAATCCTCTACTTGACAGAAATAGCTCCAGGGAGAGGTTGACTTTTAAAAACGGTGTCATGTAATCTATCCCCATGGGTTGATAACACCTTAAACCATCATCCTGGAAACGAAGACCAAAACTTCTCGAACAGTGGGTGAGGAGTTACTAGGTTTCAATTCCGTTCCATAAAACATTCAGTTTTAGGGTCACAACAGCAAATGGATCTATATTTTATCCATCATTACAAATTTGTCAAAAAAGTATCTTCTGTTTTCTCTAAACCCAGCTAAAATAAACTTTAAAATAGCTCTTGCGATATCGTTAACATCCGAAATACCATCTTGTGAATAACTATTTTGGATTTAAGTCTTCTATAAAAATGTTAGAAATTACACGATACAATAAGAGCATTTCTTCAAATAAGTATCTCACCTTCAGTCGTCCGTCTTACAGAACATGTTTTTTTAGTCTTTTCAGTTATTGGAGATCCACCTATATGTGTGTCTTCTCATGAAGTTCTACCACACTTAAATTTATAGCCACCCAATGCATTACTCAATTCCTAAGTTTTCTTTAATTTGATCTTGATCGTATTTTTCAGTGTTCTTTGCTTGAATTTGAATGCCCATTAAGTGGTCGAAACTAGTATGGAGAGAGAATCAGAGTGGAGGTCACAGAGAAAAAACTATCTACCCTTTCTTTACGGGTTTAAACAAATAGGCAAACCACTAACCGAGAGGTAACCCGAGATTCACATATAGCCCTTGAAAAATATCAGTTATTTATGAATTTTACCACATTTAAACATCAAGATTAAGTGTTGATTTATCAATACAAAAAGTTGCTATCCAAATTTAAATGATTTACTCATTCCTATAAATATTTTTACATAAAACAGGGAATCAGAGTTTTAATAGAATATTTTTCCTGGATGTCAACAGAATATTTTAGAACACCGACTAACACTAGGCAATATGTGGACAAGTATCTAAAATTTCTTTTGTAACCCTAATTGAGATCTGCAACGAAATGGTGATAGGATCATGCAACAAAAAAAACAAACCTACTCAAAAATAGAAATGTTAAAATTTGGTATCGCAGAACATCCCGGAGACCATCATCACTCTGTACAGTGGTGCGAAGTGAAAGTGAACCATAGAGACTGAAAAGTTTTCAGCTCTACACTGCCAATACAAAAATCTGTCATGTGTGTGAGCACACTGAAGAAAAATGGTTTAATTAACCAACATACTATTCATTTCAATAGTTATTTTCTGTTGAATACAAGTAATATATTTTAGGTTTTCAATAGAACAACAAAAATGTTAAATTTTACTACTTGAATGAAATATAGAAAATATTGTTGTAACTATAAAGATCATTTCAAATAAAGCAAAAAGAGTTTCGGAAAAAGATTTTCAATGTTAAATGAACAAATTAAATTTAACAAAATTAACATGTTACCACAAAAGAGGAAAAAAAATTATTCCAAATAACTTCTGTTTGACTTAAACAATTAAAAGCTAACAATTTGAAGACTGTTCTGTTTAGATATTCTTTAGTTCTTGTAACTATTAATTCCCAAGTGTAAAACTACACCATCCAAATGTAAAAATTTTTAGTAAAAACAGAGATTAAAGTAATATTATGATATTTATTCTGTCTTAGTGATAGATAATGTATCAGGTGAAATTATTTCAAATAATTAATTTTCTCTTTTTATTCTTATCTGACCATTTCTTTCTCTATATTCGTATAAAAACCAAATGTTATATTTTTAGTTATTAAGCCCTTTTAAACTCTAATTGCAAGTCTTTTACTTCTAAAAAAAACGATGATTTGAAGTAAACATATTGTTAGTTTTTCGAAATTAGTATGAATCCTTGAATAAAAACTTACATACCTAGGTGAATTTCCATATTTTCCATTGTATAGATTTATTTATTATTTTCCTGTCTTTGGTTTAGGTTTAAGTGTTCGATTTCTTTTTACAGGTTATCTGGAAGCAAACTTATAAATAATAAACGGCGTTGTCTTGACTAAATGATTGACATATCAGCCCACAGTCCCATCTATTAAAGATAGCATCATGGCAAAAGGTTGGCAATACCATGTAGGCGTCCACTAAGAAAGCATTTTTCAAAATTTGCACTTCAAAAGGGTGAAAAGGGGTAAATTGAAATTTAATAAATTTATAAATCTCTTGATGAAATAGAGATATGGACTCGATAGGTTTTAAAAGATAGCTCGTAGCAATATTTAAAACCTGGTTTTTTGATTTCTTGATATATGCATTTTAAAATGGGAAAAAGGTGTAAGAAAATTGCTCATTAAAAAGTAATATTCTCTGTGATATGAATGTGATTTTTGGCTTCACATATTTTGTACAGGATTATCCAAAAAGTAATTTCAACATTTTTGGAAATTCATTTTTTGTAAGGCTGAAAATTACTAAATTGTGTTTTTACCATTTTGCCAGATAATGCTAAAAATATTGCACCGATTTTTTTCATACTTCATTAGCATACAGCGACAATTTGCAAAAATAGTATAAAATAATCTCACATTTATCATCATAAATAAAAGCAGAATCCTCACTACTTCTTCTTCTCTCCTTTTTAATTTCGTTAAGTATCTGGATACAAAAATATCAGCTATTTCGGGTCTAACAGCGTAAAGGCACATACGAATACCTCCGGGGAGCATACGGACTTATTACTTTTATTGACCAGATTCATTAGGTACTATCTCGTTTGATTTCACGACCTAGAATGGCTAATTTTACCATTTAGCTGATATAGGACTTTCACTGGCACTATAATAGTTTTCAGAAAAATCTTCTGAGTTAAAATTACTTGGCCTTTTTATTGGCGAAAGTAATGACCAGCATTGGATGAATAAGATGCGAACCAAACAATATCGTTGACACATAAAGGGATCGATATCCTTGGTGGTATCAGACTTAGGTTTTCTGTTGAAGTTTAAGATTCCTCTGATACTCCGAAATTATTCGTAGAAGAAAATTAGGATGATAGAAAAGTATATAGTAATATAAAGAAGTAAAAATGATTATGAAATGTAAGATATTTGCTTTGCGACAGAGAAATTTAAATAGAGGGTGTTTGATGCGATTAAAGATTTCTATGAAAGAATGTGGAAGATTCGAAACTAATGTAGAGAAGACTAAATAAGGTTAAATATATTTCCTCCATTTTTTGGAGAAAATTGAGCAGAGATCTTAAAATTATTGCCTATATTTTGAATACATGACATCTTTTATTGACTACTAAATACTGCAAGATATCTGAATTGTGAAATCAGTTATTATTTATTAATATTTAATCTAAAAATCTCTTTCTCTCTACAAAGATTTTCCGATAATACAGTTCATTATTTATGCGATTTTTCAATAATCTGCAAAGATATAATAAGATATAATGAAATGAATAATAGGGATTGACTGTAATCAAATAAAAATATAATTTTGCCACAAAAAGGAAGTTTCCATAATAGAAATCCTAAGAAACACAATATTATTCTTTAGTTTTAAGAAATTTAATCAAAATATAATTAAATCACTGCCAGGTCACGTGACAACGAACACCAATCAAAGCCCATGACGTCACTTGCTGGCAAACATCATCGCTGTCAAAGACTACGTTGTTGAGTTAACATTATTTTATAGTGATTTCCATGCAATTTCTTCGAAATTTTTTTACTACTCCTTTTGAAAACAATTCTAAGAAGTTTTCCTATGATGAAAAGTGGATTTATTATAGCAAATAGTTCAAATTTGCCGAGAATTGATTGTGTTATGGTAGTCAATTTCTGCGCAACAAACAGTAACTTTTGCTCTGCTGAATTTAGAAATGTGGAAAAATATAAGAAAAATAAACAAATATTATCAAAACTTACATCAAAATGATCTTTACAAAAATACCCTTTAGATTATCTAGACACAAGCGCCGGATCTCTGCGGGCTAGCTGAAGCCACATGAATAAATAAATTTTCAGGTGTTTTAATCGTAGTACTTATACACTGAGACACCGCACAACACTTATAAAACTTAGAACTCATCTTTCGTTACAAAAATTACAAAAAAACTTTATATCTCCTTGTCAGTTTACTAATCTTTGGCAACATGTGACGTCACAACGGTCAAGTGACAAGTATTGGGTTTTTAGAGTGAAATTTGAAACGGAATTTAAAAAAAATAATATTAAATATTTTGTGCTAAATTACGCACTTATGCATGGTTTTAAACACTTTTTCAAAAATAATCAACATCTCTATTCGAGAGTGAATTAATTAACGAGCATATAATGAATTTCGAATAATTTACACTGTAATAGATTTCTTTGGTTTTACAGTATTATTGATAAAGTGAATAAAGTAATTAACTATATCTCATCTATTTGTGCTAAAGTTATTAAACTAAGGGTATTTCGCTGGAAAGTATACACGAAAAGGCACGTAAGAATGGGGTTCAATAAAATCTTTCTGAAAATTCCCCAGGAGATCTTAAATGTAGGCGAAGCCGCTACAAGTAACTGCTAGTTATAATATCAATTCAATTAATTTTTGTAGATAATTTCCTTTCCAAGAAATACACTTGCGCTGTAGGTGCGCACTGGACTGAATTATTACTTTGTGGATACTTTTGTCCAAGTCTGATCAAACTCTACAACATATTGATTTTTTTTCTGGTGTCATGCCCTTTAGAAAGCGTAAGCAACCTCTCGCATGCATCTGTGGACGTGTTGATTATTCTGTACACATATATGTGGGACCACTAGCTTTACATGCCTTTCGATGCACATCTGAAAGGTTTTATCAAGCATAACACTTCACAGCAGCTTGTCATTACCTTCAGTGAGGCGACAAGATGTTTCCGCTGAGATACGAACCTAGGAGCAAGGCTGACATGCTAAGTTTTACACCACGCTCGCCTCATAGTCTATAAGCTTTAAATTAAACCAAAATATGTTGTTAAAACTGTACTCGCTTCACGATTCAAATTAAATTTCATTCCAATAATAATTAACGTCTTCGGAATATTTAAAAAATAATCGGAGTATATCCAGAACACCAGAAGTCAAGTCGATGTTGTTTACACTGATTTCCGTCAAGCTTTTGACCAAATCAACCATCACATATTCTTACAGAAAGCTTCTATCCTATTCGGTTTCTCTTACGACTTTGTTTCCCTCTTAAAATCCTAATTATTTAATCGTCAATTTGTGCAAATAGAAGAATATAAATTTTCTAGATTTATTCCAACTCCACAACATATTGATTCGAGTTTGAGGCAACTTCTCTTTAACATATTTATAAATGATCTTGTTTTCTAGTTGGACTTCCACAGACTGGCCTATGCTGATGATTTAAAAAATATTTTAACGCATTGATCCTGTTTGGTTTAATTACTATATAAATAGTTCTATCGTTAATAGATGCTATACTGTGACGGACCTGGGTGTCGTCTTCGACGCAAGCTTTTCTTTTATTCCTCACATTGATCAGATGGTGGCTAGCGCGTCTCGAACATTGCAAACTTTTTTCTAGCACAGCCACTTTCAAATTGCTGTATTATAGTTATGTAAGATCCAGGCTAGATTATGAATTTGTCTGGTCCCCCATATACAATTGTCAAGGCCTTGCCATAGAGGAATTTCTAAAATATTTAATGTTTAGAGAGGACAATATTTATCCTCAGTGGGGTTTTAATCATGATCACATTCTCGCACGATTTAGAGAACTGCCATTGGCTGTACGTCATAACTCCCAATCCGTATCATTTCTCTATAAGCTTCTGAACGCCAGGATTGATGCCCATTTCTGTTAGAGCAACTATCATTTCACGTTCCCTGTGTTGGTGCCAGGCATCCACCAGTTTTCTCCACTCTCCTTGCTAGGTCAAACATTTTATTTCAATGTCCCATCTACAAAATGTGCATCAATTCTAATCGTATTTCTACACTATGCGACATGCATTTTGATGGTCTACCAACTATTCTGAAATATCTGCTCGAGGTGTCTGGGTATCCTTTGTAGCTTGCTACTTTGGTACGTGCATGGATAGTTTATAATAATCTTTATTGTCTAACAGATAATATCCATTTATAAGACAATATGGCATACAACTTTGCTAAGATATTAAACAAAATTATAAGGAAAATAAAATTCAATTCATACAACAATTCACAAGAAGCAAACATTTTACATTTTTATTAGAAACTTTAACTTTAAAGCCTGTGTTAATCTCTTAGACTTAGGCTGTAAACATCTATGTCACTGCAAGTGTTGTTGAAGATCCTCATGGCTTGAAATAGAGGCGTTTTTATAAGAAAATTTGTTTCAGGGCAAGGTAATGAAAAAATGGGACAGGATCTGACAGGTCTCGGGGGTACATGAAAGTTAACTTGATACAATAAATCAGAACAGTCGATATAAGATCTGGATAGCTTGCTCAGAAACTGGGCTAACATGTAATGTCTGCGATTTATTAAAGATGGAACGCCAAATCGCCTCAGTAATTGCTCTTCATCTATACCCCTTTGAGGGAATACTCCGTCACTCTTAAATGATAGGTATTTTAAAAATTTTCTTTGCACTCCCTCTAATTGACTAATGTACTTATCATAGATAGGATGCCATATGACCCCATCGTATTCCAGCTTCGACCGAACATGACTAACATACAAAGTTTTTAAGGTCTGCAAATTGCTAAAATCATTAGAATTGCGCAATATGAACCCCAACATTTTGACCGCACTCCCACAAATCAAACTGATATGTTTCGTGAATGAAAGTTTTGGGTCAAAAGAGACTCCAAGGTCCTTAAAAGAATAACTTCGTTGAAGTATTTGACTGTTTAGAGTATATTCAAAATATAAAGAGTTGGTTTTATTGGTGAAAGTCATTACGGTGCACTTATCAACATTCAAGGGCAAATTATTCGCGTTACACCAATTCCGAACAATATCAATATCCCCCTGCAGCTCTAGGGCGTCTTTTAAATTATGAATCATCCGAAATAACTTTATATCATCTGCAAAGAGCAAAACGCTGTTCAAGACTCCAACCGTAATATCGTTAATGAAAAGTCAAAATATTAGTGGAGCCAGATTGCTCCCCTGCGGAGCCCCGCTTGTAGCTTTAAATTTATAGGATTGATAACCCCGGATTTCAACATATTGCATTCTGTTTTGTAGGTACGATTTAAGAAATAACAATAGGCTCTCGCTAAAACCCATAGCAGCAAGTTTGTTAAATAAAATATAGTGATCGACTCGATCAAATGCCTTTGAGAAGTCGGTATAGACCACGTCAACTTGATTGCGTTTATCCAATGAGAATATTGTATGTCTACAGCTTGTAAATCCGATATTCAAATGGATGCCGAATTGATTTTAAATGGGTTTTTAGTTTTAGATTAATTGTAGCTCTAGTTAGTTTATTTACTTTATTAGTTTATATTACTTTATCCTAATAGTTTTTATCTATGTTTGAACTTCCTGTAAGGGCCTGTTGGAAATAAACTGCTGTTTATTTATTGATTTATTATTTATTTAGAAATGTCTATTCAAACTGGGTTAACTTACCCAAAAAATAAAACCCCAAGTTAATCCAATGATTTTCAAATCTAAAAACAATTGCTCGAAACAGCGCAGAGTGCGATCCTGATAAAAGTGGTAACAGGTAATTTTTAGACTTCAAAGGGGCCGCCAGCGCCCGAAGCGACGGTTCACACTAATTGGAGAGCCTAGATGGTCAAAGAAGCCGATGGAAGAAAATATTGAGTGTTTCTTGGCTAATTGAGTGACCAACAACTTATTTTATAATACCGTGTGGTATCATGTAGGTAGGTGCGACATGCATGGGTTAAAAATATTTGGGACATTTTATTGCTTTATTTTTTGCTTTGCTATTCGGATGGTCCGAATAGCTTTTTGGTTGTTTTGAAATTCTTGGGAGATTTTTTTTCAAGCGGCTGGCGTATGATTACATAGATCATAAGGCGAATTTTTAATAACAATAATTATGATAAAATATTTTTTGCTAGTTAATTAGTTTCTAGATAGCGGATTTACTAAGGCAGATCAAATACATTACTGTTCAAAAGTTTGGAAACACTCGATTTTTAGTTGATATAAAAAATACATCAATAAACCTATAAATAAACATATTGTTATCGGAGTTTACTGTTTTTACGATCGTGATTATAATAATAATGAATAAAATTACTAATTTCTTATCAATTGTCGTTTATTTTGAAAAAAAAACCGACACACGTGTTTTATGACCACAAAGGTTGCTACAGGCGTGGATCCAAGGGGGGGGGGAAGGACGGTGGGGGTGATTAAGCTTATATACAAAAAAATAAATTCATCCATATAATATTAAAATTTCTTTGGGGCTATCAGTCATTTTATTATTAATTAAAACCACTTTTGGGACATATAATATTTAAATATAATTAAATATAATTAGATTTACTTCAGTTACCTGCGGCACTGGAGCAGGTACGTTGGAGGTTTCGGTAACAGTTTTATTACTCTCTCTAGTTCTTGAATAGAGTATATGAATGTGTATGCTTGCGATCACTCCTCCCCTTCCCAAGAGCTTTGAGTTCAGGAAAATAGACCCGATTCTGTCTCTTATACTAGGAATATGTATGCTACTCGCATCCTCCCCCCCTATCGGCAACTTGTTTTTCTGGTGATCGCCCCCCACGTCTCCAAGAGCTTCAAATTCAGAAAAATAGACCCGATCCTGCTTTTTCACTAGAAATGGGAATGTTGCTGGTGTCTGTCCCCCCCCCCCTCGACAACTTGCTTACGCTTGTCATACTGTACTTTTGTAATATCACTCCCCACTCCCCAAAGAGAGAGACTGGAGCCGCCCCTGGGTTGCTATACCGTCAGTTGTTGATTTCTTAGAATTGGCGATTTTAGTCATTATTCTTCTATTGAACAGAGTCTAATCTTTTAAATATGGGTATATAATTTCAAAACCTATTAGTTTAGAGTTCAGTATTACTTTTGATGTTTACGTGAGAGTTATAACAATTGATAAGTGTATAAAATGGCAAAAATGAAACAAATTTCTCTTAAATAGTAAGAAGTAAATGTAAAGAAGTACATAATACTCTTATACGAGAAGCAGCTACTGGAGGAAATCAATAACGAAAGAGATCTGGTTGTCCCAAATCTACAACAAAGCAGGAAGATAAGTTCGTTGTAATGTTATCGAAACGAAATCCACGTTTAACTGTGCCATAAGTTGCCCCTACTTTAAATAGGCCAGTAGAATTAGCATCTGGAAAATTTCAGAATGGTAATAGTAATTATGTAGTATCTTATGTCTCATTTTCTTTTTTGGGGAAAATTTTTTAACAACTAAGATGTGAAAAAACTGTTTTTTCGAATTCTAGGAAAAACTATTATTTTTCAGTAAAAAAGTTTCAATCAAAAGTTGTACGCTTTGAAAATACCTATAAAATGAGCTAAAGCTCATCTAAATCGGATAATTTTTTTGTTAGTAATTGCAATAAAACCTGCTAAAATGGTTGTTTTTTCAATTGTGAATAAATAATAGAAAACTATATTGCATTAACTTTATACTATGCCAAAAGGGGCCTCTTATTGCATACAAGTGTGTAAAATTTCAAGTAAAAATATTCAATAATTTTTTGTACAGTGAATTTATTTATAACATTTTATGTTTTTTGTAATTGTTTATTCTCAGCGATCTAGAAATCATACAATGACCTGTAGGTGCGCAATTGATAGCTCGAGACTGATACTAACAATCACAAAAAAGAACTAAATTAATTGTTGATTTTATATTGGTGAAACAGATAAAAAAAAAGTTGTGGTTCTTTTTTCGTCATAAAGAAATAAAATAATTCTTCGACAATTGTTGATATCGACATGCCAATAAGTGGACGTGATAGATGAGATTTTGATGCATATTTTGAAAGAAAAACAAATTCTGTACGACCACTAGAAGCTGAGATTTTTACCCCGACATTATTTTTACTAATAATTGTCAAATGAAAAGAAATGTATTTAAATAAATTAAAGCTTATGTTGTATGACTTGGTATAACTCATTTAAAAAAAAAATAAAATAGGTGTGGTCTTCTACACCATAGACATCGCACACATTCTAAACGCTAACAAATCTACAAAGTCATTAAGCGCTCCTTATTATATCAAACGGTTTTTTTTGAGATTTTTTTGTGTAACATTCCAAAATATCTTTTACCATCTATTACCAATTTCAGATAAATACATATCCGTTTTCTGTTTGATAAATTGCCGATACTAATTAAAGTTTATTATATTTTTCGTAATATATTCATATTAGAACACCCAGATTTGCAAAATTGATTAGCAGAAGATCATTATTATGAAAATTATTTTAATCTATTTTCCTAATTCTCTTTATTATAATTTATGATAACTTTAATAAAATTAAATAGAATTTGACGTAATTTGCCGCATTTTTACAATTTATTAATTGCTGTTGACTTGTTTATTACTGTCATGCTTTTTTAACTTAAAAATTTTGAAAAATTTTCTCTCACAAGTTTTTAATAACACAGAAATTAAACAATTTATTTTGTTTATTATTACTACAACTATTTATTATGAGGTTAGTATAAAACTATTTTATTAAATTACTTTATTATTAACTATAGTTTTTCACAATAAGGTTAGTATAAATCTATTTATTAAATTATTATCAGGCAAGTCAAAAATTTTCAATCTCTCCACGTTTTATATTTCCTCGTTCCTTTCTTTTAATAAAACAAAAATGTATAACTTTTTTCTCCTTTCCCAATTATTTAAATATTTTCCACAGCTGCTTACTTATTGACTTATTTTGATTATTGATTTATTAAACTTCTTTTCACTTCTTCTAAAATGGACTTTCATTTCCAAAAAATTTTTTGTTTCTAAAGTTCTACGATTCTTCCTTTTACTTTTTTGAAAAATTTTAATAAATGAGACCAGCAATGTTTTTCTTCAATGCAGATTATTCTGCGCAATCTTCTTTTTAATTTGTTTAGAAATAACAATTGAAAAACGTTTAGGTTATGGTCCCGTTAATAAAAAAGATTTTTCACTATGTCTGATCAATAATCACTACTACTTTTACTTTCAAATTATCGACTGAAAATTGAGGTGATGTTAAATTTTTACGAAACAGACTGATGATATTAACAATACAAATGATGGACCTGTACTCGCTTAAAAAAAATGAATTTTAGCTTTTATAGCAAATGATCACGTGACATAAATTTTTGTTTTAATTTTTTTCTGATTAGTCAGCCACCTGACGTGAACTGGTAACTAAATGAAATTTTAAGCTTTGAAACAAAAAATCAAAATGGATTCCTAATTGTCAAAATATGATAAAATTTTGTTGTTTTTTTGATATTATGAAATAAATACTCTATTTGATGACAATAAATTATGATTTATATAAATTTTGGACTTTCCCTGACATTTTGATGTACTTAAACTTTACTTTTGGTTATTATTTATCATATAAAATTGATAAATAAAATTGAACTACATCTAAGAAAATTTTACCTATACATTTAATTTTTAATTATAACTTCCTGAAGTTGATAATTCTGGTTTAATTACTATTCTAATCCTATTTAACAAAGTTTTATCTATACTTAGGCACTCTTTAATCCTAGTTTCTTACCAAAATAAACTTAAAATCTATATTTTCTTATACTATTATTGCACTTTTACAATGTTCCTTACAAAGTTTTAACAAATACTGTTGTTATAACGCGTAGAAATTAATATGTTATTAATAACTATTGATAAATAGTGCCTATTTTTCAGTAAATAGTTATTATTTTAGGCTTATTTTTACTAATTCATCTTTTCCCGCACTGTTTATTAAAAGGGTGAAAAAATTCTCGTTCTCGTGGATTTCACTATATTGTTTTTAAAATTGCTTTTTCAGTCACTATTTCTCGACAATAACACTTCCCACCTTATTCAAAATATCACTTTTTTATGATTCTATACGATTCATTTCTTTCTGAGACCAATATGTTTATAATTCTAAATTTATATGTATTTATGTCTAACCTTTCCCATTAATTTTTTACATTTTATCATGTTATTATAGAATTTTTGGCATTTTATGTCCTTTTAAAACATGATTCTGGTATAAATTCTTACACACTATTTACTGATGACTATCCTATCATCTGCAGTTACCACTTAAATATATTAATTCATTATTTATAACCATTTTGTTTGCCTTTTTCATTATCAAAAACTTATCACACCTGAGATAAAAGTGTTTACCTATACAATACATAGGGATGAAAATTGTATTTCCATAAAATCCTGAAAACTGATGTTTGTGATAATCCAGACTCGAATGGTACTTGTTTTGTAGATATTGTCGGATATGCAGCGAAATATCCTAAAATTGTAGTTTCAATATTTTCATTATTAACAACTGGTTTATTTCTTTTTGTTTTTATGGATCCAAAATTCTTGAAGTTTTCTATAATCCTTTTACCAGTTGGTGGTGTTGGGTTCTGTTTCTACGGATATCGGATCGCGAATGAATCGCATGTTCTTGAAATAACTGTTTCACATTCTCCATAAACAATAAATAAGTTTAAATAATCTTCGTGCGTGTTATTTAATCGCCCTGGCATGATTATTAGTAATGAATGTCAAATGGCAAGAAATAGTGACAATTCTGTAGGGTTCGATTGTTTTATTTCCCCACGCCTCGCCGTCATGGCCAACTAATAACAAAACTTAAAAGACGTATAGCATTTTTACAATAGAAAAATGTTGAATTACCAATATTTTGAAAACTATAAATTTTTTTAATAGACAACCTGATACGAAGTTACCCATATTTTTAATGCTTAATATGATAAAATTATAAAAATAGGTGCTTTCTATTTGAAAAAATTGACTTTTGACGATTTTTTAAATATAATTTTGATTCTTCTTTTTTGACCACTCTGTACTAATAATTTTCAAAATATCATAAAAAGACTACTAAAGTTGATATTCGTCTACAAGAAAATTAACCCGAATTAAATAATAAAGACTTCCTTACAGGAAAAATTTATAGTTAAGTTTAGGTCCGCAAAAAATATGTCCAGAATGGAGAGATTTAAGTATAGAACATTATATATGAAATATGTCTAGAATTTTACGAAGAAATCAAAAATGCAGTAATATATAGGACGTTCCCTTTAAAATAACCAAGTTAACATCTACTTCCAGTATAACTAGAGGTGTCGCCATCTTTGCAAAATATCATTATTTTTTCAGTGAAAGTAGTTTTGTGTTTCAAATTTTATATGATATTTTTGCAAATTCATTACTCGATAAATTTTTAATAACCTCAAAAACCTTTATATTAAATTAACTGAATTTTTTCCGCAAACTCTGTATCTTTTATAACGATTTTCTGCCATCATCATTTAGAAATTCCAAACAAAAACTAGTTGAGCCCTTAACACAGCAGAAATCAATCTGAGAAACAAATTCACCTAACCCTAACCGAAAACGATCCGTCCTGCAATAATTATCGGACGATAAACCAGCAGGAAGGCAGAGGACTAAGAACGAGGCAGGATTTTCAATTCGACCTAACTTGTGTTGCCCCGTTTACGAGCCAGTGGTGGAGGTGTAAATATTTTTTAAAATCTTCGATTTTCTTTGTTAAAAAAGTGATTTATTTAGATTTCAATGGGTTAAATCTTCGAACATACCCCTGTAGAATTAGCAAACATCAGAATTAGGGCCCGGTTGTTTCAATGTTGCATAATGTAATAATATTTTTATTTATATTTGAAAAAGTGTTGATAAACAGTAGAAATTTAATTTCTTGGTACATAATTGCATTATTTAAACGAATATTATATGACAATCGGTCCGTCAATTCTGACTACATAAAACTATGAATATATGGTTGCCTAAATTATTTTTATTGTTATTTTCAGTATGTAAACAATATTTAACAATATTTACCAATAAAAATAAGTTTTTAAATCCTTTTTTTGTTAATATTAATTGTAAACTTCCCATTTATACTAATTTTCAACACTTAAAAACACTGAAAAGAGTCACGACAAGCAATTAAACTGAAAGAAAAAATAAGTAAACATGTTTATGTCTGTCAAACATCAAAAAATTCTCTCCCCCACCGACCATAAACAGCTTTCAAATAAATCTATAGGGTATGATCGACGGCTGATAAATATATTTTAGGAAAATAAAGCCTATATAAATAGGAATGTTACAAATTAGTTAATTTTAAATAACCAACAATGGGTGTTAAAATAATGGTGTCCTTAAAGGTATCAGACACACGTTGAAGCAACCATTTCCCACCGAAATTGGCATGTAAAGGTAAACTGTATGATATTATTTGGTTGTCAAGTCAGGCAGGGTCCATTGACTTCTACAGGACTTGGCGATACGTTTAAGGGTACAATAATGATAACTTTTCAATTTTGATTAGAAAAACAGGACCTCAGTTAAAGGTCAAATAACCAATCTCTGGTAAAAGTCACTATTGCGACATGGCGACGATGCTGTGTGATGCTTTAACTAAATCATTGGTGGAGTGATATGCTCTGTCTAAATATTTCGTTAATAAATATTCTATAAATGTGAAGAAGGTTTCTCACCCTAAATCTCTGTAGATAATGGTGTTTGTGACATGGAAAGGGGTTACAGAGATGAGGCGGAGGAAGCTCTCTAGTCTGCTAAATCTTGACCCGCATGGGAGCGCCGAAGGATAAGATCGATCTTACTTACAGCCTGCAGGTCATTAGCTTTAACTTGAAATTTACTTTGCTGTTTCGATTCAGCAGAGAATAAAGGAGCTATTAATGCACGTCTTGGTTTTATTCAATAAGTAATTGATGTTTAGAAGCCAATTAAGCCTCCTATCAAAGAGTAGTCTTTAGTAATTTACATGATCCTTTCAAGGAATGAGAGTGTTAGAGATAGATAGCCAATCATCCGGGATTGCAAATCTGGCTCTTGGGAATATCATTACCTGCATTTTGGCAGAGTTCATCTTAGTCTTTCAATCGACAGTCCATGTCGTCAACGTATTAATGTGCCGTTGCGGTCTCGTGATAATTAATCAAGGTAAATAGTAGAAGCAGCCGGAGCAAATAGAACATTTTATTTGTTGTCCTGACTAGAGGTTTACGCCGAAGACAAAATCTTTGTGTGGAACACCGTTGTATGCACAGTCCTTCGACCGTCACTAAAAGAGCTCTTATTTAAATGTATGAATGGCATCAATCGAACTCAGAACCTCTATACCATCGATGTGGCAATTTCCCTTATGTTATAGTTGTTCTCCTCAACACATCGCAAGATTGACTATTTTTGTTTGTCTTTATTTTATGTCCCAGTTAAGTGTTGACTATCTCAATCTTTGTGTTATCTTGGTTTCATTGTTCACTGGTAATACGTTTGTCATCGTCTTAGGTTTCCTATAGTTTATTTCTAGGGCTATTTTTTGGTTTTCTTGCTGTAGCTCTCGTATCATTTTTGAACTTCTTTCAAGGCATCCGTCATCAGAACTATGCCATTATCCCATGTCAAATACGTCTTTTTTCGTGAAGGTGTGTTGATTTGTGTTGTGACATTTTCGTATAATGTTGGAGTATTTTTAATCAATCCTGGTATCTTAAAGAGCTTTTAGGATTAGGATATTCACAAACTAACCTAACTAACTTAGGTTTGAAATATCACGCGTTATGACGATAACAAGGTTGCCAAGTTGTGATCACTGTACCCCACGACGCGTCAGATATTTTCAAATTATTTTTATTTAAAAAATCTGTATTTTCTAAACAAAACGGTGAAGAAATTCCGGTTTTTTTCTAAAAAATTCATAATTTTTGGATATATATATATCCCATGTCAAACGCTTCTTTTTTGGTGAGGGTGTGTTAATTTCTGTTGTTGTGACATTTTTGTATAATGTTGGAGTATATTTAATCGATCCTACTATCTCAAAGAGGTTTTAGGATTGATACTAGTTCAATGATGTCAAATACTTTCTGTAAGTCGACAAATATTAACACTAGGGGCTGGTTATATTCAATAGTCATCTCGATCAAAAATTTTTTGCTAATGATCAGTGAGCGAACGACGATCACCTCCGAGCTCACTAAACCAATATACAGTGATTTTTGTAGGTGTTTCATGGTCATATAAAGAATTAAGTTTATAGATGCACACTTGCAGAGATAAATCCACAGGTTTCAAAAATTAAAATGAATGTCAGTCTGATTTTAGCTATCAGACTAAAAATTGTTGTTTTTGTTGTGATCTTGGTTCTTTCCCTGGATTAAATTTAATTTATATTACTTAACAGCTAAGTAATATATACCAAGCTATCAGTCAAATATGTAGGTGTAAATGTAGACCACAAAATTATTTTAAATTGGCACTCTAGAACTGGTAAACCAAAATCCATACAAAGACCCAATGCTTTAGGAGTGTAATACATATATATATATATATATATATATATATATATATATATATATATATATATATATATATATATAAAAGAGATATCAAGAAAAAAGCAACCCATATATACAATAATTGCAGAAAGCCAGCACTGATAAACCTTGAAAAGGTGGAAATTGCAGCTCCACATAATTTGACTAAAATCCATCATCCTGTCAATCCACTACATAAACCATACAATCAATTATTGTATGAATTTACTGAACTTCTAGCCTCTTATTGCAAGACTTCCTGTTCTGTCAATTAAGCTGGAAAAAAAACCTGAACCTTGATCAATGAGAGAGGAACTATGTAAGACCAGGGACCGAAACCAAAGGCCAGCTAGAAGACATCCATAAACGACACTGACAGATCTCACCTTCAACCTTTAATATATTTTTTTTTATTTTGTGATATTTGTAGAGGCTTGAAGATTAAATATACCTATGTAGTGTAGTATAGATTTAACTGTAGTTTAGTATAATGCCAAATTAAATGAAATGTTATAGTTAATATTATTAGTTACTTATTTAAATAAAAGTCTCAAAAATCTTACGAATTGTAATTTCTCAAATTTATTAGAAGTTGTGTTGATGAAAATAATTATGTAAGACTTAACTGTTTAAAAATAAGATACTCGGCTGTTATGGACATATAGATACAAGTATGTATGTTAAATCTATAATCAGAAGTGGCCGTAGAAAAACATTTTTAAATAGCATGCTCATACTATTGAGATATGAATAGAATCTCCTATAATAATTTTATGTCGGTAACCTCAAATTTACTTGAAATTTGCGAAACAACTATTTAAAGATATTTTAATTAATAAAATTTTTATAAAAAAAAATGGAATGGACTTTTAAAAGTGTGCTAAAAAGTCAAAAATAACTATAAATTTTTATATGACATTGAAATTTTTGAAATCGGCGCCGAACAAAATGTTATTCTCATAAACATATTAAAAATACTTTATTTGTAATTGCTTTCTTACCATAATTTGTATATATTAGTAGTTATTTATTTCACTTAGAAATAGAAATTCTTTAATTCGTAGAGTTCTCCAAATACCAGTGAAATTGTGTCAAACAAATATTTAGTCTCTCAGAGTAAATTCACTATCTTAAATTTCAAATTAATTTTAGATTGGTAATATAGGCCCCAAAACCTTTCAATATTGATATTTAAAGAACCTTAAACGTAAATTTCTTTACCCGATATATTATACTGCGTATCGAGTTTGTATACGCCCCAAGAACCCCACAATATCAATTTTAGACAAAATCGGAAAATGTAAAATTTTCGGTCCCTCATATTGCATTTTATCAATCTAATAGTTGTAAAAAATTAATTTCATATTAGTAATACACGACCCCGAAAACTTACTAATACCAAAACTGAAAAAATGCGAATAAGGTAAAATTTTCAACCCACCATATTCGATCCGCCATATTGAGTTTCAAAAAAGTAATTTTAATGTCTTAATTTAATTTAAATCTCAACCCTTCAAAGCCCCCTAGTACCAATTTTGAATAAAATCCGGAAATTTAAAATTTCTAGATCGTCATATTACATCTGACATATTAGATTTTCTTAAAATAATTTTATATTCGCTATTTACATCCTCAAAGACGATTCAGTCCCGTCTTTGACCAAAATCGAAAAATATAATATTTTTAGTCCGCTATATTGAATTAGCCATATGGAATTCTCGACAAATACTTTTAAATTCATAACTTACATCCTCAAGAAGTTTGTAATTAACACTAACAAAAATACCCCAATACTGATTTTAGACAAAATCGAGGGATGTAAAATCTTTAATCCGTCATCTTGGATCCGCTATATTTATTTTTTTTAAAATAACTTCAGATTCGTAATGCGCGATCCCAAAAACTTTCCGATATCAATTTTGAGAGAAATCGGACAAAATTATTTTTTATTCGCCATATTGGATACGCCATATTGAATTTTTTAAAAATAATTGCAGATTCGTTATGGGCGACCCCGAAAACTTCCCCGTACCAATTTTGGAGAAAATCGGACAAAATTAAATTTTTTTATCCGCCATATTGGATCCGCCATATTGAATTTTCTTAAAAATAATTTCAAATTCGTTGTGTACGACCCCAAAAATTTCCACATACAAATGTTGGAGAAAATCAGACAAAATTAATTTTTTTGGCCGCGATATTGTCAGCGCCATCTTGGATTTTACTACACCAATTTCGTCCAAAAAAATATAGGACCACCACAGCAACTTCCTGAACATAACGTAAAAAATTTCATTCGAATCGGTGCCGCCGTTCCGGAGTAATCGGTGTACATACATAAAAAAAAACATACATAGTCGACGAATTGAGAACCTCCTTCCTTTAGAAGTAGGTTTAAAATTAGAATGTACTAAAAATAACGGGGTACCACCTAATTAACATTTCAACTGTTTTTTTTTCAGAAATAAAACGTTTTGATAAAATGATTCATCAACATATTGCTTTTTTTAATGACGAGTTATTTTTAACAACTAAAAATATAATTTTTAAACATTTTTTAATCTATTTATTTTTACGACCGACCAATACCATTTGTACACATATGAATTGGATCAGTTGGATGAGTTTATGACGTAACACTCTCATTTTATCTCTTTCTACTATCCGTTTCGTTCAACCACTTATGTCGATAAAAATTCGGAAAGTTTTGCGAATTGCTTTTACACATGTCAGTTAAGACATAACCAATTATATTTAGCCGGTATAATTTCCCTCTGGCGACAGCGTATTAACTGTTGTTATAAGTGAACTTTCCCCAATATGGCGGACAACATGTTCCAAACATTTTCAGTATATCACACGATCAGTACAGCTAATTAATTTCATTTTTTTTTGGTCGGCAAGATATTTTTAAGTTCCTGCAAACAACACAAATAGCGTTCGTATGTCAAAACGTATACCGTATAAAGAAAGTTTCAAACTGTATAATGCATATATAAGATGGCACTTAGCAACGCCAGTGTTGCCAGTTCCTGAAATATAAACGGATATTATAGAAAAAAAAACCTCAAAAATTTGTTATTATTAATATTAACAGCTAACATACCCATAAAAATCGATACCATTTTGTTGATTTACGACCTTCATTCAATTTTTAATTTGACACCTCCGCCACTTGAAAGCGTCGGGGAATTTACAACGTCACAAGAGTTTTCTCGCGCCCGTGCGCGGGAGGAATGCTCATTTTCTCATCAGAAATAAATCGGGTGGAAAATAGCCAGCGGGTGCGACCGTATTTATTACAACGCTGTCAACCCCGCAGAGTTATTGTTAGCAGCCCCGCGCTTTAACACTCGTTGTCTTTGTCGGTTTCGTTTGGTGACTTTTAGCATACATGGACCTCCCATGAAACCGTAACCAATACGATTTTCGGATTACGGCGAGCTGAAAAAGATCAAATTGTAACCGGTTTGGATCTTTTAGCGCCTTTATTATCGATTGTAACCGAAAAAGGTTTATCTGTTACATCATTTTATGTATTTTAATCAGGGGATTAAAACTTGTTATTCCTCATTTTAATATGCTCCCATAGGCGAACACAGATAACAAACAAAACATTTATTTTCAATTGTATTACAGGGACCAATAGAGTTTCTGTAAACAAGGTTTTTTCGTGTATTTTGACTTGTCGAACACATAGATAAAATATTTATAGATCCGCAAAGTTTAATCCCAAAAACGGCAAATTTACGACAATAAAATGTAAACATCGTAGATCAGATGTCGGCATGCGCACTACAAAATGATCAGGTGACCATCGACAGGACCGAACTTCGAAAATCTATTTAGTTAGTTCAGTTAGTCATAAATGGTGTCTCAATCAAGCAAGTTATCAAAGTTGCAACAATGGTTGCAATCTTTATTAAAAAAGTCGGTGTCATGTAACTTTCTTGTTCTGGGAGTCACATCAAATGGGCACAAATAATATCTGAAGCAGAAGGGAATAATCCGGTCTGGGTCTACCGATGGGAGTTAGTTTAGTCATTTCTTATACTGTGAAAGTAAAATTGTGAAGAAAATGTATCTTACTATTTCTCTAATCTATTGTTTCCATCTGTGTGCGTTAACTTTCTTGTTGTAGGGTTGGGAGTGAATAATTAACATTTTTAAGGTCCGGCAATTTATTCTCTAATTATTAAAAAATAATGACTTTCTTTTCCTTATCTTTTTTTTTCATTCTTTAAGAAAATATTAATACGAAATGGGTTTGTCAACGGATATGCAGGATTTAAAAAAAATTTTATATAATAATATTTTTCTGCCATAATGGTGAACGGAGCATATATTTTCTTATCGTATTAATTTTTTCGACAAAATAATGAAAATGTTATTTCAAATAAAATAAGTGAACAAGGTCATTGCTGGGGGTGAATAAAAAAATATACCAACAATTCACATTTGTCTAACTTATTTCGTAATACTTTGCTTTTGTTAACATATTAATGGATTTTTAATTTGACGATTTCAAAGTGGGGATTACCATGACCACATGAATCATGACAGTTTCATAAAATGAATACGGACATAACTAATCTGAATTTACTTCCAAAACCAGTATTAATAATAAACAACGCTCTTTAACGTCATGTCCTCAATCTTCAGACAAAAAATAATAAATCATAGAATGGCTGCAGAACAAAAAAAACATTTGAGCTGGGTGGGAACATCGGTTAAATATAAGGTGGATGAAGTTATGCAAGAATATGGACATTGTGCAAATTAGCAACTGGAAAAAAGTCGTTGATAATTTGAAAAAATAAACAGAGCTTAGAAATTATAGAGCCAATAGCCGATTCTGGCTAAAATATAAACCTTGTACTGAAATATTTTATATATATAACAAAATAATAATGCATTATAATTATTGTAAGTTATATATATATATATATATATATATATATATATATATATATATATATATATATATTGTGTATATATATATATATATATATATATATATATATATATATATATATATATATATATATAAACTTCATTTTGAGGATGTATGTTTTTATTTATGTAAGTAATGGAATACATGGAAAAATTGTACCATTTCTTGACATATTGATGAATGTACTTTTTTCATATGATAGAATAAACTATTCTATGGTTTAGTGCGAATTTTCAGATTTTTTTTAAAGAATTGATTGCTTAAAAGTTCAGTTTATCTTTTGGTAATCATTTGGAAAGTGCTAAAAATATATCATACTACATGTTTTGGAAATTTAATATTATACGAAAACACTATAAATCACCACATTTTAGTCATTCTTCAACATTGTCTACAACCTTCAAACATGCCCTTATATTAAATAAAAACACAAAAACAAATAAAATAAATCACTTAAAACGCTATAAATCCGTTTAAATCGCACGCAACTCACAAAGCAAAAATAAACACAGAAATGGCGTTGAGCCGATACTGTGCTGTTTACGGATGGTGCTACGAAACAACCGATCGATAATAGGAAGTCGCTTATGCGCATGCCCTTTTCTGATCAACGTCCAAAAATATGACTGGCGCCCGATGTGCAGAAACGCATTTTTTCGCCCATGGTTTTCCATTTTTTGGCTTTAGCAGCCGACAAGAGTTGAGGTCCATAGTAGAGGTCAGTGGTCGAACACGAATTTCTTGGAAGTTGATGTAGTCCAGGTTTTGAGGTCCGAATTTTTTCAGATAAAACTGCTTTACGTGAAATTTGTACAGTACCCAAAGATTATAAGTTATATAGTGCCGAGGTGTGCTTTTATCTTGGGGGGTGGATGCCACCCCTTCTGTTATGGGGAGTGAAAATTGTAATATTAAAAGTAAACAAGGGTCGATAGGGCAAGAAATCTTAAGCAAAATGTTCTATAAAGTTTTTTCGAAGAGTTAATATGTCCATTTTCCATCAAAAAATTCATGTTTTGAACGATTTTTCACGAATAATATCGTCATTAGGGGTGATTTTTAAAGGTTGAAGCATTGCAGTAATTTAAAAATTGCATTACAAACTCTCAAACAATAGGCATGATGACTGTAATGAAGAATCACTGAAATTATGATTTGAAGTAATTATATAGGATAGACAGATTCAAAAAAACACATTTATTTTTAGATTACAAGTAAGATTATATTTATTTTAGTAAAAATAAAAACATAAAATATGGAAATTGGCCATATTAGATCGAACAACAAATAAGAAGCGTGTGACGTCACGCTTTCGTAAACATCACATCAGTCATCATTGTTTATCGCCTTTATCGTTCAAATTTGTCTTTATTTGCATCGTTAATCAGATATTTTGTGGATAAAACTATCAAGTGTGTCAATTTCCTGCTATCAAAAGTACAACAACGTCATGGAACAAGGATTTGTCAAGGCCAATAGCTCAAATTTGCCAAGAGGTTAACAGGTGCACTGTTTGTTCATCCTGGACAACTTTACTTCTGAATTTGTATAATATATATACTTGTACTGATTTATTAGCTGATTTTGGAAAGGTGGTAGGTGCTTCTAGATCCTCAATTGTGTGTAAAGCTAAAAAATAAAAATAAGTACTTGTGAACAAACTGTAACTATTTACACATTATTATGTACTATAATTTTTGCAACAGACTATAATAATATTATAATAATAATAGGTACCATAAAGATTGTTTGAAATCATAACTACGTATAATGTTATGATTAAACCGGCTAACAGGAAAGGTATACACTTGAATTCACTAAAATAGGTTACCGGTATAAAAAAGCAATGGGTACGTACCTGAACTTTCTGATGAAGTGCCTGTGAGTTCTAAATGTTCTGTAGGTGGTTTTGTTTGTGCTACATCTTTGTCACTTTCTTCAATTAGTCACCTTCTTTGTTTTTTGAGAATATAGGGATGCTTAGGTGTGTCAGAAGTATGTTCGCTTCTGCCTGGTTAGCATTCAAATTTTGTAACTTTATGTACACGTGTAAAACTGAACCCATTACATGGTACTGTATATAATTTTCAATATCATTTGGTAACTGGAAAATGAAAAAACTTTTAATTAGGAACTTTAAAAATAATACATATATATATATATATATATATATATATATATATATATATATATATATATATATATATATATATATTGTTTGCGAGCTTCGCCACTTATTTATATAAAATAAATACTTACATCAAAATGATCTTCGCAGAAATAAATCACTGAATTAACAGATACAGAAGCTGGGTCTCGCCTTGCAAGATTTAACCACGTATTTCTGATATTTTTCTTCATAGGCACGTTAATAAATAACTTATTTGGAGTTTTTATCGATGTCTTATTACATCGAGGAATTGCACACCATCGATATACATTAGAATTCATGATTATCGCACAAAATAAGGGAAAATATGAATTAAAAAAGCAATAAGATACAACTTGTCAAGTGTTTACGAAAGGGTGACATCACAGATGGATGCCATTACTATTCTAGCGTTTTGGTGCGAAATTTAAATTGTATTTTAAAAAGGTCAATTTTTCCTTCAAAACATAATTTTTAATATAAGATTTATTTTGTACAAAGTAGGTGCGTAAAAACATCGTGGAGTATTTTTCAAAATCAGTCATCATGTCTATTATAATTTTTAACAAATTATCCATTAAAACATTTTAAACTGTTGAAAATTAAATTTTTATTCACTTTTTTTATTCTTTGACTTAAGGGGATGATTTATAAGGATTGAAATGATGTTACGCATCATAAATTACATTTCAAAACATGACACAATATTTATTCTATATATTTCAATAGGATTCCAATCTGTAATTGGTTTGAACTTAGAGTTTTTTAAGGTTTTCACCCACTAAAAATAAAAGATACACTTCAAGACCATATAACTTTGAATCTAGAGGATAAAATAAGCTTAATTACAAATTTTCAGAAAAATCGGTCTGTCATTCGGTATATATAGCGCAAACAAACCAATATATAAAAATAGAGTCAATGAACATAAGTTTAACAAAAAAAATAAAATAGCCCTAACTCATTACATGACGGAAACTACGCATACATTTAACTTTGAAGAAACCAAAATTTTAAAAACCGAAAATCATTATAAAAAACGAGAATTCTATGAGATGATAGGAATCCAAAAAAACAAAAAAGCGCGATAAACTCAAAAACTAACAAGAGACAATTAAGTAAAATATATTTCAATACAAACTGTTTACATATTTTAGCAAACAGCCACCCATTTGTTACCTTTAAATATATTATACTTATCTTTTTATACAGAAAAGTAAAAACATCGTTGAAAAAAGTTAACCTTCCCACGAACAACTTCAGTATAATTTATAATTTAAAGCTTTTGCGTTGTCCCATCCCTGTTTGTTTTATTATTTTGATTTTGTGACAGTTCAAATTAAGGTAGGATTAGTTTTTAAATTAATATGTATAATAGCAGTGTGTCAAACGTAACATTTCTTTGCAGCATTTTTTCCTTATTTTGTCTTTTCTTGGATTTAGGTTCTTTATTTAACAACAAATGCAAAACGATTGACGTTTCGCCTTTTATTTGAGGCATTTTCAAAATAGAATTAAAACATTCACACAAGAAACATATCTACAATTTTAAAAAACAAACAAGACACTTTAAAACAATCTTTAAATTTTCAAAAAATATTTAATTTTACCGGTACACACCTTGACATTTTGTTACTCTATTACTAATGAAATTCAATTTTTACAACGTCTATTGAGGATACATGGAATGTGAGTGTGTTTTATTTTTTATATTTTACAATACACAAAAAAAAAGAACACAGTTTGAATGAATTGCTACAGAAAACAATTCATCCTATTACACCACCATCGAGATGATGGCCTACCTGTACCACCATATCGAGAAGAAAGTCAAACTTACCCTCCCCGCCACAGTGATACGGCAGAGGTACATGTTTCATCTCTACTAGACTCATCAGAGACTTTCTTCTCGATATGGTGGTACAGGTAGGCCATCATCTCGATGGTGGTGTAATAGGATGAATTGTGTTCTGTAGCAATTCATTCAAACTGTGCAACCTCTAACACGGAAAGGATAGGATGGACCGAAGTTTGCAATTACTGTTCGCATTTTACTTATATATATATATATATATATATATATATATATATATATATATATATATATATATATATATATATATATATGAAATACATTCTGATCCCACCGAGAAATTAAAATAAACTATAAATATACTTAAAGTGTTTAGATTGTCTTTTTCAAATTATGCTACTACGTTAATGAAATACACCATTAACACCTTAAAATTGTCAACACCAGTCAAATGACAAACATTTACGCTCGTGTTAAGGCTGTTTATCTAACCAAAGCGTTTATTTATCCACTTTTAATAAACAGGATTGGACCAGAGAGATTTTTAATGTTAACAGAGAATATCTTTTATACACATGAGTAACCCAGGCAAACAAAATCTTTAACCAAAAATCAGATTATAATTTTTCGAAGCCTTTTGACGCTATAAATCCAATTTAACTTAAAACGGAAAAAAAACAGCAGGCCCAATTTGAGGGGTCTTTTTAACGGTAGGTGACGTTCCGTCACAAAACTCAACATAACATCTTAAATTACTATTCTTTCCCTTCAGGATAGTTCTTTAATGGACCCGATATCTTTTTTCTTTTGCCGGGATTCATCAGACAGGCAACGAAACGAATTTGCTAATATATATATATATATATATATATATATATATATATATATATATATTTGTTTGTTTTTCTTGGAATTATGGTCCGTTAAAAATGAATCAAAATATAATGGCGGTGTTATACTTTCTATATTTTACATTTTTTAAAAGATTAACGTTTCGGTAATTTTTTTACCTTATACGTTATATATATATATATATATATATATATATATATATATATATATATAAAAATATAATATATTATAATTTGTTCAAATCCGGACCTGACTAACTGCTCCCCAAAACAATTTATATATCATCGCATAGGGGGAATTGCCTACTTCCCTAGAGGCCTAAGAGACGGAGATACGGAAACGACTAGCGCCGCCTTTCTTGTTTCATGAACGACTTCAAGAACTCATGGGTATTCAACTGTCAACAGGCTATTATGGCGTTCAACCGTTTCTGTTGTAACTTGATATAATAGTGAAAAGTAAAGATTTAACTATGTGTTTATTTTCGGTTGAAATTGGGTAGTTTGTTGGTTTCATTTGTTAGGTTTGTTGAATGAAATATGGTTCCGAAAATGACTACTTGGAATATGATGTTCTAAAATGATTATGGGAAATGATATTCTTAAATAAATTAAATTAAAATTTATCAGATTATTTATGTATATATATATATATATATATATATATATATATATATATATATATATATATATATATATATATATACTTCAATAAAAAATTTTCTTATTTTCTTAACGTTCCGCTGATTATATTGAACATCCTCCAGAAAGATGTATTTTTTATTTTCACATATCAATCTACAATTTATAAAATATACATAAACAACATATCTTTACAAATGTAACAAAAACACGTAACATGCACTATTTAAGAGACTAAAAAGTAAAATATTTAAAACTTAAAATTATGCTAAAATAGAATTATGTATCAAAAATCACATTGCTAACCTGGAGAATAATTACTTGTTTCTTGTAAAAGTTATATTGTTATTAATTTGGATTTGTACTGAATGCATCAGAGATAAGCATATTATTTTTTTTTTGTTGAAATACTTAAATAAAAAGAATTTTATTTTAATTTTTTTCCAGTAATATATATTATCGTGTTTTATATTTTTGTGTGGAATCAAGAATTATGGGTGGAAACATTAGAATAATGCCAAGCATCACTTTACATTTATTTTATTTTATTTAAACCATTCATTTTTATTATAAGGTTGTAATAAATTTGGCTACGATTCTTAACATCTTGTTTGTCATTAACTGTGCTTTTCTCTTTTTTTTATGTGAAACATCTCTTTTATGACCAGTTTATGATAGTTTCCACCCATATTTAAAATTTTGGTATTTTTGTCCATTTATTCTGTTTTCCAAATATTGTGTAGTCATGTCTATGTATTTTTTGGGGAATTTAGGCAAGGCATTGCATATATTTTGTTGGATTTCTTCTTTGTTAAAACTTTGCTTTTCAGAGGTGTAAATAATGATTTTAGTTGACTGTGTGATTTATGACACAGCACTATGTTGTGTTTAGCTAAAATTTATTTTAATTTCTCTAACAATTGACTCATATAGGGAATTGCAATGTATGTTTTCTGTTCTGTATTGTTTGTAACTACCTTTTTACATTTTTTTGCTTTATTGTAATATAAGTAGGTCCGTTGGTTTATTATTTTTTTTATTAGATTTATAGGGTAATTATTGGATATAAGAATATTTCTGACTTTTTTAAAGGTTTCAGTTCTAAATTCAGGAGATGAGATGATAGTGCTATTGCTCTGTCTGTTAATCCCATTATTACAATATTTTTTTGGTTATTAGGGTGATGGGAATTAAAATTTAAGTAACGGCCTGACCCTGTGTTTTTCGTTTACCACTTGGTTTTAAAAGTGTTGTTGCTTAAGATTCGAATTAGTGTTAGATCCAGAAAATTTTTCCATTGTTATTAGTCTCTGAAATATTGTATGTTACGTGTATTTGTGACATCTGTTATACCTGTAAAGATATGTTGTTTATGTATATTTTATAATTTGAAGATTAATGTGAGAAAATAAAAAATACATCCTTCTGAGGAAGCTCAATATAATGAGCAAAACGATAACAAAATAAGAAAATTTTTTATTGTAGTAGTACCAAAACCAATACACAAGATATTTTAATAGAAATGTTTAAGAAGAAAAAACCAATATATATATATATATATATATATATATATATATATATATATATATATATATAAAGGGAGAAGTAGTCGGGACTGACTAGTCAAGACACATTATTCCAAACTAGGGTTATTGGGAATGCAGTCTGTGTAAATTTGTAGGCCTTGGTAACAAGAAAAACCCTTTTTTAATTCTGTCAAGATTTGGAGAAATTATTTATCTCTTCTTTAGGACATCTCTACAATTATTAATTAAACAGTTAGAGTATTAACCTAACTTATAATTATTAAGTAACTCACCAATGTGGTTTGAATATGAAACAAGTACACGTTTGAAAAACAGGGGAAAAAATCCAACATTAGCAATTTTTCAATATATTTAGAAGTATTCTTTGATATAATTGTAAAAATTCGTTGAACTTCTAGAAAATTCCAATCATCCTACTTGACTATTCCACCATTTTGTAATGACACCTGTCATGTGTCAACCGGGAAGTGTCGTGGGTGGTATTAGTAGTGAGGGAAATTACGGATTTCTTAAACAGTGGCGTAGTCAAACATGAGATTCAGCAAAAATTTAATATAAAGTTAAGAAGTTACTTGTTTGATATTTTTTACATAATCTAGAGAATTTTATGGATAAATCTATTTATCTGGAGATGAACTGTCCAAGAGGCTCAAATACTTTTTTTTTTCCAATTTTAAAATATAACTGTAAATGGCACTCAGACTTTCGAAGTCACTTTTTTTATTTATGGTGTTACTATCTTGGTTACTGTGCACCATTTCAAGGAAGAGCCTTTTGTGATAAGCAGGAACTGTTTCCAGAATGTCAGTGCCATCCCAGTTAATATTGTGATCTTGATGAAAAGCACGTTCAGCCAGAGCACAAGAGGGCAAACCTCAATTAATATCACTATTATTACAGA
Source organism: Diaprepes abbreviatus (assembly GCA_034092305.1). Lineage (NCBI taxonomy): Eukaryota > Metazoa > Arthropoda > Insecta > Coleoptera > Curculionidae > Diaprepes > Diaprepes abbreviatus. The sequence continues at coordinate 287,474 of JASJET010000034.1, read as the reverse complement.
GACAGTTGAGAAAGTATATATATATATATATATATATATATATATATATATATATATATATATATATGAAGTCAAATGCGAATAGTAAATGCAAACTTCATTCCAACCATATCCTTTCCGTGTTTGCACAGTTGGAAAAAATTGCTAAGGAACACAATTTATCCTATTCCACCACCATCGAGATGATGGCCTGCCTGTACCACCATACCGAGAAGAACAAACTTACACTCCCCCCCACAGTGATACGGCAGAGGAACATGTTTCGTCTTTACTAGACTCATCAGGGTACTTCATTCATATACGGAGCTGCATATAGTTGTACGTTTTGCTGAATGTGATATCAACACTACTATATATATATATATATATATATATATATATATATATATATATATATATATATATATATATATATATATCCACTGCTATTGCAGCTCACACGGAGGAATCCGTGAAAGCCGTATAAAAAATAGACATTCTCATACAAAATCACCCTCATTTTTAATACCAAATAAAATAACATTATAAAAGTAGAGGGTTTATATTTTAAAAAATCGACTTTTAACCATTTTTTCAACTTAATATTTAATGTTAGTTTTTGATCACCCTGTATTAATTTATTATCAAAATAACAATACAGTTCACTAAAGTAAATCACCCTTTAGAAGAAAACCAACCATAAATAAATAATAAATGCTTTAATATATGAGAAATTGATAGTTATGTTGAGGCCTGCAAGCGCCATACTTGACATAATATTTAAAATCTGTCAAAAACAAACTTAGGTATCGGAAATTATACATGAAATATGTCTATAATTTTGCATAAAATCTAAAAATGAAATTCCTATATGTTATTTGAAATAGCCAAGAAGGCATTAACTTCCGGTATAATCGCAAGTGCCACCATCTTGAAAATATTTTATTCGGATTGCCCCCATCGACTCTAGAAAATTACCAAATTTTAAAAATTTTCTATTTTCCAAAAAATCGATCTCTGCAGTTCGTCGTGGGACACACTGTATAAAGAATACTTGAAGAACAAGTTATCCGGTGTTTTTTTCCACGTATCCGCGCTCGATATTGTATTATTACTATTTAAAAGTAATTAAATGATGAATACCGTTTTATTGTAATTTTTTTTTAAGTAACTCTAATTGTTGGGAAAATTTTTCGATTTCTTAATTAGTTAGGAAAACTAAGGCATTGCCAAACTTTCGTCATTATATTATTGAAATTTTATCCAAAATAAATTAAAACTGCAGCTAATTAAATACGAAATTTAGAGCAATAAAATGCACTAATTCCGATTAAATTAATAAGTACAAAATTTCACCTAACTATGTTTAACTTTAAACATTTAATTTTATTATTAAATAAAGCGTAAAAAGCATCAAACAATAGCAAAATTCATGTTATTAATTTGTTTTGTCTTTCGGTTTATCCGTAACAAATAGATACTTATTATTTTTAGCCTCGGTTTTATGGAATTCAAAACCAAGCTTTCACGCACATAACGTTACGTTTCGATATTCCATTCAAACAAAACTAATCTATCGTAATCAAAGTGATTACGTAAGTAAAACAACTGCTATTAAGTAGCTTCTGTAAACATTATGCTTTAACCTGCACATCATCAGTTAAGTTTAATGAATGAACATGACATGTATCGTGTAACGGTGCGTTAACATACGTTGATCACACATGACTTGGAGACCACTGAAGTATAAAAACATTAATAAAATACTAGATTAACAATATTTAAAGGAAACCAGGTTAATTTAAAAATTGAATTTTACATTGACAAATTTTTGCAGCAAATATTTGTATTGAATTATTTTTATTAAATTACTGAAGATTATCCATTTAACACACTTTAAGTTTATTGCCAGGTTTTCCCTTTACTTGTCAGTATTTTAGTTATGCTAGTTTTTCTTGACATGGACAATTTTTCCCTGCCTTAATAACTTTCCATAGCACTCTATTTCATCACTTATCATCCATTCTAATCAGATGTTGAGCCCATTTTAATTTCTTTCTGTTTATTATTTCTTATGACATCCACATTTCTTGTTCTTTTCTATTCTTTTTATACTCAAAACATTACTCAAATATTTCAGTGATCAGAAGTTTTGGCACCAGTTTTTCATTTAACACTCAGTTTTCGGCTTCATTTGTTAAAATGGGGAGATGTAATGTTTAGTACACTGTCATTCTTGTTTTTGTGATTACTTGATTGTATTTCATGTTTCTTCATGTTTCCTTCTTATCTAGTATGGTATCGTCTTAGTATAATACCATTTATTCAAAATCATGCAGTTAAAATAGTCATACAAATAAACCGGAAATTTATTAAAGACGCTAGAAAATCAGAGTTCTCTTTAACAATAATTAACAGTAAAACTAGAGATATCGTATCGATGAGGATGAAAATGCAAAGGAAAATTACAAAAATTACTTTACTAAAATATATTTAACTAGCGACCAGCCCCGGCTTCGCACGGGTGCAATGCTGATACTAAATACACTACAGAAAAACTGTGACTATTTATTTTATTTTTACAACAATGATTACATCGGCCTCCGACGCGCTATTTATAGGCACGCTGCCGCCGCCCCGGTCGGCCAGTACCGCCGCAAGCGCTACTTCCCGCAATTTTAAATCTGTAATATCTTCGAAAATATTCATTTAAATCTTGTGCTGTAAAGGACCATATAGATCTATATTAAATCAACAATGTATTTAAGCTATTTAATTGGATAAGGATTAATGCTGTATTGGTTAAAATCGCTTCAAAATTTGCCATTATTTGTCGTAAAAAGTAAATGACAAAAAAATGTTATTGTGGGATATCCATGAGAGATAGACATATACCATCGCGGAGTTTTCTGTAGACCTTTTCAATGTGTACAAATAATTAGTACATTATTTTGATAAATCTCGTAGGGTTCAGCCTGCGTTTGCAATGTAACCGGAAAAAAATATGATAATTAACGACATCACATTAGAAACCTCAAAAATAACAGTATTTCTCCACTATTTAATGGATGTTATTATACATATAAACCTTCCTCTTGAATCACTCTATCTATTGAAAAAAACCGCATCAAAATCCGGTGCGTAGTTTTAAAGATTTAAGCATACAAAGGGACATAGGGACAGAGAAAGCGACTTTGTTTTATACTATGTAGTGATTTACATATATAATAACAAAAATAATTTTAGAATAAAAAACACAGAAAAATTAGCAATTGTTTTTCTTCTATTACGTAGTTTACGGGCGTCATATTAAAACCGCCAGAGGCTTTGAAAATCCAGTAGCTGGTCACGTTGAATGAAATTTATTTCTTGCACCATCAGTAGCATGGATTTCCTGTAAAATTTAACGACTATTGACTCTTATGACCGTCATATTGGATCTTCCATCTTGGATCTCGCAAATACACCATGGTATCTGCAATAGTACGTCAAATAGAAATATTTTGAGTCTATATCTAATGGAATCGATATCAAAATTGTTGTTTAACAACCATTATTTTTTCCAATGTATGCTTTTACGCTCATTTCTAGCCGCCATTTTAAATTTTTCGAAAGAGCCTCTTCGAAAGAGAGATTCTTAACAAATCTTCTTTTGAGGGCTTAGTGATTCAAATCCGTTGATGTGAACTTTAGGCGCACCCTTGTTTCATATGACGTATATCGTCCCATATGTACATATATATATATATATATATATATATATATATATATATATGCTTTATTGTTTATCCGAGAGTTCATCCGTTCGTCATTGTTTCCTGTTGAAGGATCTTGCAGACGTTTCGCCAAGGTCGCACTTGGCATTTTCAATGCTTACTGATCGAAGTTTGGAACACCTAAACTCCATCCATCATAAAATTGAATTTACACTAGAAGTAGAAAAAAAAAATCAACTGCCCTTTCTGGACATACTCATCACAAAAAAAGCACAGGGACGTCTCGAACACAGTCTACAGAAAGTCAACCCACACAGATAGATATCTAAATGCAGAGTCTCACCATCACCCATCCCAGATACAAGCTGTGGCGAACACATTGATATCCAGGTCAATCAACGTAACCGACGCTGCAAATAAACAACAGGATATGGAGACAATCACAAATGCTTTGCGACAAAACGGGTACAAATCACACACAATTAAAAAGGCTATGAAACAACACAAAAAAACCAGCGAAACACAGGAGCCCACCGACAACACCGCAAAAACCACACTGCCATATTTAAAAGGGGTCACAGATAGAATCGGAGGGATTCTAAGAAAAAACAATATCCGAACAGCTTACAAACCTCATCAAACCATAAGATCGACACTTAAAAACCCCAAGGACAAAATTAAGTTAGAGAATCCAGGGGTCTACAGTATATCCTGCGGGTCCTGCCTCAAATCATATATAGGACAGACAAACAGAAGAATATCAGCTAGACTCGAAGAACACAAGCTATCTACTAAGAACAAACAAACCACGTCGGCATTATTTCAACACCACATCCAAACAGGACATAAAGTTGATTTTGAGTCATGCAAAGAAATAGCCAATGTTAGTAACCTCAGAACAAGACTTGTTCGCGAAGCAATAGAAATCGAAAAAAGTGGCGAACTAAACAAAAGAGACGACGCACTAAATTTGCCAGTCACATGGAAATTCATCATCAAACGAACAGAAAACACCACATCAACATCGGTAAAACAAGTACAACCGGCAGCGTCGGCAAGCACACGCGGCACGAAGGAGGAGTCACCACCGAACAATCTTCAGTACAACCTACGATCACGAACGATCACAAACGATCACGAAAAGTATAAAAAGCCTGCGCCATCTAAGGAACCTCAGTTCACTTTCCAAACTTCGATCAGTAAGCATTGAAAATGCCAAGTGCGACCTTGGCGAAACGTCTGCAAGATCCTTCAACAGGAAACACTGACGAACGGATGAACTCCCGGATAAACAATAAAGCACATTTATTGATCCGTGACACACTTCAAACAAATATATATATATATATATATATATATATATATATATATATATATATATATATAAAATAAATTCGTTACTTAGTAAGTAGCTACATGTTTTTAAGGTTGCTGAGTATGAAACTATTATCAAATTTTTGAAATTCAAAATAGTGGAATAAATAAAATAGCTAGATACCCAAAACTAAACCTTCCTCAATTTTGATTATTAAATACCTTGCTTTTAATTTGGTTTTTATATTTGTCTTTTTCTAGTTTGACAGGCGTTTTTCAATTTACAAGAAATTCGAAACTAACAACTGACTACTAACAAATATAACTAAAAAATTTCCCTAAAAATTATCTGAGAGTTTCTGGTTTATTGAAACCGTCATAACAAGGGATGTGACCAAAAAAAAAACAATGGGAAATCCTGCTTGAAAATACCATCTCTTTAATTCTATATAATAGAAATTGAACCTTTCATTTATAGTTATTTTATGTTGAAAAATAACAATATTAAGGGCATTCCCTCACCGGAATATCAATTTATAAAAAAAAAGACAATAGTTTGAAAAATTTTCAGATAGAAAATGGCAAGCAAATTTCTCAAAATGAAAATAGAAAGCAACCATTATTTATTCAATTGCGAAATTCTTTTATTACAAGGAGAGAACAAGTGTAACTAAATATCTTATTAAAAATGTCCTCTCAGCGTATCTACCATAATGGCAGATGATCTGTTCTCTTCCCAACATTTTAGGACGTACTTAAAGGGCGTGTGTTTTCCTTATCACAATCCTAATCAATGACCCTAAAGTGGTAAAGTGCCGACTTAGGCCTTTAGGCGGGTTCTATTTATGTAATAACATAACAGTTGTGTGTTTATGTAGAGACAGAAAACAGGTCCCTTAATTGGCGGCCATGTTTATTGCTAAGTTTTTAAGGGTCAGTTTAAACATTTTTTGGACAAATAAAATATATATATACAGGGTGAGTCAACGATTGGATGAAGTAGGTTTGTGCCTTTTCGGTGAAATTAACAAAGAAACTATATTTATTGTTTGATACAGTTTATTTTTACGCAGATTTTAAAAATATTTAGGACTCTACAGGGTGAGCCAAAAAACTAGGATAGCATAAAGTTGTATTTTTTTAAATAGAACACCCTATATATGAATCGTATTTTCGATTTAGCTTATAATTTTAAATCTTTTTTATTAAGGGTTTACTATAAGAAAACTTTATAATTTCTGAGATAATTAAGGTCAAAGAAAAAAAGTCACATTTTCAAGCATCAATTCAATCCTAAATCACGTTTTCAATTTTGTGACAAATATATTCAAATCTGGAATTTAGCAAGGCCAAGGACAAGTTAACATAATTTTTACCTAATATTTGCAATAAAAGCTACAGGGTGTTGAACACATCGGCTCAAATTTGAACAAGTTTAAATGAATAAATATCTTTTTTTTAAATGGTACACCCTGTATATTTTCATGTTATTTAATAGAGTAATAAAAACCCTAAAAGTTTTGTTCAATATATCCTATACCTATTTATAATACTTTTTGAGATATTTCAGTTTTTCTTATTTTCCATACTTTTTTACAGAAATAGTCTTCATTATCATAGTAGCCATGGCAAAAACAATGTAAAAGAACCAGAAGAATCAAAACTTTGCATTAAGTTTTGAAAAGTATGGGTATTAGGCTGGCGTCGATCAGGATACTTCATTTTGTAAATTCTTTGAGCAAGAAGGCAATTTTTTTGAGCCTCTCCCATTGTATAAATCATATCTATTAACTCATTCTTTGGAAAATTCATTTTACAATATAAGATGAATGCAAATAAAAAACAAACTACACTACATAAAAACCAAAAGAAGCGATTGCAGTTATAAATTTGACACACAGAAAAATGTTCTCTTACATTGTTTTTGCCATGGCTACTATGATAATGAAGACTATTTCTGTAAAAAAGTATGGAAAATAAGAAAAACTGAAATATCTCAAAAACTATTATAAATAGGTATAGGATATATTGAACAAAACTTTTAGGGTTTTTATTACTCTATTAAATAACATGAAAATATACAGGGTGTACCATTTAAAAAAAAAGATATTTATTCATTTAAACTTGTTCAAATTTGAGCCGATGTGTTCAACACCCTGTAGCTTTTATTGGAAATATTAGGTAAAAGTGATGTTAACTTGTCCTTGGCCTTGCTAAATTCCAAATTTGAATATATTTGTCACAAAATTGAAAACATTATTTAGGATTGAATTGATGCTTGAAAATGTGACTTTTTTTCTTTAAACTTAATTATCTCAGAAATTATAAAGTTTTGTTATAGTAAACCCTTAATAAAAAAGATTTAAAATTATAAGCTAAATCAAAAATACGATTCGTATATAGGCTGTTCTATTTAAAAAAATACAACTTTATGCCGTCCTAGTTTTTTGGCTCACCCTGTAGAGTCCTAAATATTTTTAAAATCTGCGTAAAAATAAACTGTATCAAACAATAAATATAGTTTCTTTGTTAATTTCATCGAAAAGGCACAAACTTCATCCAATCGTTGACTCACCATGTACATATACATATACATATATATATATATATATATATATATATATATATATATATATATATATATATATATATATATACATATATATAAAATTACAAATTTTTCTTATAAACATATATCACAGCAATTGTTTTACATACCTATTACATTCATATTTTTAAGTTAATATTTACAATTAATAAAAATAAACAGAATAGTCTTAAAATTAAAACAAAACGATACACAGGTTAAAACAGTGAAAACTATAAAATAGTACATCCTCTAAAAGTGCGTGTGTTAAAAATAAATTCAATTATTACTCTTTGATTTACATGAGTTTATACGAAATCGTTCCTAACATCATTCCATTATTTCTAATATTTAATATAGTGTCGCTTCAGGTATGTCATATTAAAAAATCAAATTATAGTAAATTAGACTTAGGTTTTTGACATCTTGTTTATCCTTTATAGCACTTTTATCTCTTTTTATATGTATCATTTCCTTGATGACCAGTTTCTGATAATTTCTGTCTGTATCTAAAATGTGGGTGTTTTTAAAATCAAATTCATGCTTAGTTGTTTGCTCATGTTTATGTAAAGATGTCGATGCGTCTTTAGTATACTTGTGTCTATTAATCCTATTTTCACTATATTGTGTCGTCACGCCATTGTATTTCTTAGGACAGTTTAAATATGGAATTGCATATATTACGTTAGATATTTGTTTGGTAGGAACTTTGCTTTTTAATTTCGTATAAAGTGGTCCTAGTAAATTGTTCGCCCTGTAGCATACCGTTATGATATGCTCACCTAAAATATTTCTCTTTTCTGATAGTTGGTTTATATAGGGTAATGCAATGAAGGTATTTTGTGTTGTTGTATTGTTAATTTTGTTTTTTTTTGGTTGTGTTATAATGTAAAAAGGTTCTGTGTTTAAATATTTTTTTATAAGGTTCATTATTAGGGTTTCTTTTACTTTTTTAGCAATTCTGGGCGAAATTTGGGTGAAGATAATTTTATCGGTCGATCAACTAAACCCATTATGACACTAGTTTTCTGTTTATTTGGATGTTGAGAGTTAAAATTTAAATAACGGCCTGACCAAGTATCTTTTGTATACCATTTTGTATGAAGACTGTTATCCGTCTTCTTTCTGTGTATAGTTAAATCTAAAAAATTTATTTTCTGTGCCATTTCAATTTCAGATGTAAATTTCAGTTTTGGGTGGAAATCATTAAAGAACTGCAATAAGCTATCTATTTTGTTATCAGGTACAACAGCCAGTCATCCACATAGCGTTTAAAAAATATTATATTAAAATCCAATTTTTTCAATACTTCTTCTTCTACATATTCTATAACTATTTGTGCTATTGTTGAGGAAATTGGTGAACCCATAGAACAACGGTCTATTTGTTGGTACAGACTATCTTTGACCTGGAAATAATTATTGTTTATTGTGAGTTTTACAGATTCTATAAATTCATTTAGTGTTAATGTTGTGTGTTCCTTTAAATCGTCCCATTTTTTTTCTAAAACTTTGAGAATGATGTCGTTAGGTATATTTGTATACAAAGAAACTACATCTAGTGAAACTAATTTATAATTTGCTGGTATTTGTATTGAATCAATGATATTTGTTAGGCACTTTGATAAGTAAGTTTTTTAATAAAATAATAATCTTTTTTCCTATTTTTTTGCTGTTATAAAAAGTAATATATCCACATCAATTGCAGACCAGGTTCTAATAATTGCATTTATTTTTAACATTCGAACAAAGCTACTTTCAAGGTATGTACTCTTTTATAGTTTTCAATATTTTAACCTGTTGTATCATTTTATTTTAGTTTTAAACTGTTGTAAAATATGTTTTATTAATTTTAATTAACTTAGAAATATAATTGTAATAGTTCTGTAAGATAATTTCTGTGATACATATTTTATTGAAAAGAAAATTTGTAATTTTGTAGATTTGACATGAATATAAAATAACTTTGAAGAAACTCACGTCAGAAAAATTGTCGTTTTTTGATTTTCAAATAAAAAACCTATACCCAAGAAAGAATTCCAGAAGAATATATATATATATATATATATATATATATATATATATATATATATATATATATATATATATATATATATATATATATTGATATACATAAAACGACTGTTACAATCATTATGAATTAATTTCAAAGAAATGAAGATATTTTTTCTCTGCTATATTGTTTTATGCATTGATAAACAAAATTATCGAAAATTTTCTGTTTTAGTTCCCGAAAATTATTTTAAATTAGACCGTAAATCTTATATGCTCCAATGTTATTCATGTAGGAAGTAGATAAACTTAATGTTTATACGCAATTGAAATTATTGAAGTGGACGCCATTCTAATTCATATTAAATAATAATCTTCTACAAAGTTAGATATATAGATATATTGATATACTATCAGCACATGTCGCGCTTCGCCTGTACAATTTTTGTGCATGCACTATGTTTCTCAATAATAGCTTTAAAATCTTCTATTGGCGGAAATGATCTACCGTTACTTAGGAATTACAGGAGTCAACTCAACTGCGAAAGTGACTTGCCACAGGGTCGTCAGAGATTTCAAAACTTCCCCGATTAAACTTTACTTTTCTCCAAATTTCTAAAATTAAAAATAAATATTGCACTGCAAAGTTTAAATTCAAAACATATATATATATATATATATATATATATATATATATATATATATATATAGTCTTCAGTGTTCTATTATCTAATGGTACTGGTTTTCGTAAATTTTCAAGTTTTCATAATGTTTATAAAAATTGCAAAATACCACTTTTTATATCAATAAACCTAAGGTATTGTAAACAATAAGTTTTCAGTTCTTCACTCATATACGCATTTTCCTTCCGGTCATTAATTCCGGAGAATCCGAAGCAATACGTCTAAATCACCAATTACCACGGGAAAACGATCTTCTTTTGTTAAGAGGCCATTTTGTTGCGTCAAACTACAAAAATCCACTTTCACAGTTCGAGTGTTTTATTACTCGACAAAGTAGTTGCGAACGAAGGAAATTTATTTTAGGGCTCTGGATAAATGGTTCAGTTTTATCTCGTTTGAACGTTTGATAACGTAGTATTTTTAAAACTTACTGGCCTTTGTTGTGTTTATTTATTTTAATAAATTTATTTTAATACAACAAAAATAAGAAGGTCAAAATATTAATACTATTCATCTAAAAATAAATAATAATTCTGTCTCTCCCTAGCGCCTTCGCCATATACATTAGTTGCCAGCACCACCGTTGGGGACGATACTAGGAAAGTAACGTCACAGCCATTTTGACTAATTAGTACGTAAATAATGTTTCCAATTTTTCGTGTTTTGTGCTGCGTGGACAACAGAAAAGACGCTTGAGGGTGAGTCCACACAAGAAAAATTTAAGCGTAGGCGTGTTACGCGCTTTTGTGTTAAAAATGTATCGTCCACACGGGAGATTTCGTTACGCGGTTATAAGGGGTGTGGTTTTTTGTCTTAATCTAACTTTTATCAGGATTTTAATCTAGAAAAAAAAGTTACAAAATGTAAGGATAATATAGTTATATTCTTTATTAAAAAAACAGGAAAGTCGTCGCTACTGGTCTGTATTTGAGGAAAACATTGGAGAAAGGCTTGGACATACTAATAATTTAATTCTAGAAATATGAGAAAATGATCCAGATTTTTTAAATATATTTTCCTGTTACTATTGGTGAATTTAAAGAGTTCTTAGTTGTAGTTGGATCAATAATTAGGAAACACAATATGGAAATGTATATAGCTATACTATTATTAGTAGGTTGGAAATAACACTGTAATATTTAGTTGATGAAATCAGAATGTGAAAGCAAGAGTGCAAATTCCGAATCTGTAAACAGTGCTTCTGAAATTATTCAGGTTATTTGTGTGGTAATATGGGACTCTTTAAAACAAGTTTTATTTCCAAAGTTTACCACTTCTACCTGGTAAAGAATTGCCAAGGAGTTCAAAGACGAGAATTTCAATATAACAGTGTAATTTTAACAATCGTTTTAATAATTACAATTTTAGAAGAATACATTATATATGATACTAACTAGATTTCTATTATTAAATTTCCATCAATGTTAATTTTTACTTTTTAATTGTTTATAATATAAAGTTTGCTAAGGGTAGGGTTACCAGACGACAGGAATTTTCTTGACATGTCTGAAATTTTAGCCCCCTTTAGGGAAACAGGAAAAAATTGCAATTGTCAATATTTTTTTGAAATTAAAAGAGAAAAATATAAATAATAAATAAATATTTATTAATCATTCTAGTACGAAAAAATAAATCAATTAAACGTTAACAAAATAAGTGAATTGGTAATTTAGTAAATTAATAAATTTAGTTTCGTACTTTGTATTCCTTGAGGTTTCTTTTGGAAATTGCTGGTCTTTTATAACCATTTCATGATATTCTTCACATGATATGTTCTTTAAGTTAAAATGTGTCTAGAGTAGAACCTTAACAGAAGATATTGTTGTAAACCAACTATTACTACAAATTATTCATAATTAAATTATTATATATAAATATTTTTAAGTTACTCTTATGGATTAATAGCTAATTATAGTCTAATATTTAATACTTACTTAAGAAGTTATATCTTAAGTAAATTTATATTCTAAAAGGCTCAAACAAAAGCATGCCTTAATCTCCATAACTCTAAAATTTTATTTTTACATTAGCTTTGTTCATATTGTCATCGTCTCATAAATACAAACTTTTTCATTTCAGTAATCTTGTAAATAAATAGTTATGTTATATTTGTTAGTGCGCCTATGGTTGTAAAATAATAATTTAGATACAGAAATAGAATATAGCTAAGACATGAACATAGAGACGAGGGGAACAAAAATTAAAAAATTACAATAGTGACATTAAATAAGTAAGTGCGAAAAAAAACTGTTGTGACCTCATGAATTAGTGAACATTTTAATAAAATATTAAAAGTAATATTAGGAGATTTATTTGAATTCATCGAAACCAGTGATAAACCAAAAGCAGAACCGGCAAAGTTATAACATTGGTGGCAGCGAAAAGCAAAGCTTATAACAATATACTTTAATTTACTGTATAACACTGAAATTGAACTTTCCTCGAATAAAAACTGCCACTGGTGTCCTGAAATATTTTTTTTTCTGCTAGCTATCCCGTCCGTTATTTACTTAAAATCAAACATTGTCACAAATAAATGCTCAGCAATTTCCGAATGGATCTGATCGATTTAATTCCATACTCTTAGTAAAAATTTTTATTACACTGTTGCTAACCATTGTATGTCGGTACACCATTTTCATATAACACCATATAATTTTCAGACATAAAAGTGTCTGTTTACAAAGGACTAATAGAGACGCTCGATATATTATTAGGGAAATTTAAAGGATATTACGTTTGTTGCTGTCAGAATAAATAACATGCTGAATGAGAAGTAAAATAAGAGTCTTTCTTTAGTTCGAACGGGCCGCGGTAGTAATATTATCCAATTACAAAAGATTGGAGAAAGCGGGGAATCATTAAAAGGCTTTAAGTAATATTTATGTTGTTTATATTTATATGGGTATTAAGTAATTTAATTTGTAGTGTGTGGGTTTTTCAGATACTGCTATGGTCCTTTGTAGCCATTCTAACTGTTTACCGAGCTTCGATTAATTTGTTGTTGGGTTTTAGACCCGAACAAAATTACAGGCCCCAATAATGTACTTTTTTGTGTATATTTTTATAGCGACACGTTCCGATTTTGTACGGGTGCCATCTCTAAATTTAAATATGTAATAATAACGGAAGATCTGGAGACTCTTTGTTTACAAAAAGAGGAAGCTAACAATGGGTCAGAGTCGATAGATATTTGCCAACTGTTTTGGGAAAAAATAAGGGTAACATGTTTATCAGCTTTATACCTTATTTAACTCTAATTTCCATTAAATAACTTTATTATTATAGTGATATATTTCATATTGTGTTTAGAATCAATTTATTACTATAATGTTAAATTAATATCTTTAAAATATTATGCTATATAATTATTGTGTTGTTCCCGAGAATTTAAGGTTTCTAAATAGTTTGATAAAATATTAAATCTGGCAACTTCACAAATCGCTTTTACACTATCGTACGATCAAGAACGAACTAAGTGAATAGGTGACAAATGACATTTCTTTTAGTAACGTTAACGTGTATTATTTTTCTACATTTTTTGACTTTTTGTGATTATAAAAAGTTAAAGAATACATAAGTAATTATAAAAAATAAGTAGAATTTTATATTTTGAGTTCATTATTAAAATAAAAATAACGTACCTACATACATATCTTGTGAAAATTGAATAATTTTAACATTGGATTAATTTTTAACTGTAAGATGCGTTTTTAAATGTCTTTTAAATCTTTATATTAACTTGTAAGATTTTAACTATGTTTTATATAATTTTGCCACAAATTTTTTGAAAATGCCTTATGCAACTGGCGAAATGTCAAGACCCCTTTTTTAAATTAACCTATGAACCTAATCCCACCAAAATACAAAAATAAAATAAATAATATATATATATATAACATTGGATGGCGTAAAAATGTTTAAACATTTTTACGCCATCCGGCGGGAGGTCGGCGAAGCCGCGTTCAGTGTTGCATGCTCCTTTCTGATCTCCTTTGCGCAGACAGGTGCGTGTCGGTGCCCTGATGAGTCTAGTAGAGACGAAACATGTACCTCTGCGGTATCACTGTGGCGGGAAGGGTAAGTTTTGACTTTCTTCTCGGTATGGTGGTACAGGTAGGCCATCATATATATATATATATATATATATATATATATATATATATATATATATATATATATATATATATATATATATATATATATATTTATTTTCTTGATTCTTGAACCATAGATTATATCATTTTTCTTTACTTTGTCTTTCATTGGGTTTAGGTTCTATATTTAATAAAAACACAAAACGATTGACGTTTCGCCCTTTATTGAAGGCATTTTCAAAATTTTCTCCTCCTTGATATTTTGCTGCTCTGTTACTAAATAAAACAGAGCGTAACAGAGCAGCAAAATGTCAAGGAGGAGAGAATTTTAAAAATGCCTTGAATAAAGGGCGAAATGTCAATCGGTTTGTGTTTTTATTAAATATAGAACCTAAACCCAAGAAAAGACAAAGTAAAGAAAAATGATATATATATATATATATATATATATATATATATATATATATATATATATATATATATATATGCACTGGTGTTTTTTCGGTTTGATCTTCACGACGTTTCGACAACATCTCAGCCTCGACGGCTGCTCGGCTTGGGCTTTTTTTTTCATTGATGTTGAATTTACCTTTTTTTCAGATAGATCTCGGTTTTTTTGCCTACTATTCGAGTGAAATTCTTCCTTTTTTATGGCAGTTTTCCTGAAATTATTTTAGATATTTCCATTGATTTTATTTATATAATGTTTAGGTCATACGTTATCTTCTTTTTTTGAATCGATAGGCTATTTTACACCGCTAAAAAAATATTCTTTTAATAAGCTTTATGTTATAGGTTGCATAAATTTCTGTTTTTTATGTTTGAGAGACCATTAGAGCAAGTAACTTATTCTGTGTCGGTAATGGGCTGCTTTATTGATTAACGGTCCTTTATTTATTGTTTAAAGTACAAAGATCTCGGATAGTTGTACTAAATTTCGTTTAATAGTACCAAAAATTAATTTAAATTGGACGAAGTAATTTTTCTAACCTTATTCTACAGTAAAATAATGGTTGTCGTATCTTTTTCATTTAGTATCTACATTAGTTTTTGGGAATTATACTGATCAACTTGTTAATAAGGTCCAAGTTTACTCATGTCAATAGATGCATAGCCCAATCTCTAAGTACAATTGTGGTCAATGTAACACGTTGTTTTTTTTTTTGAACAATTCTTTTACTTTGAAAGGAAAGCAATTTTTCTAGAGCCATTTTTTCTGAAAGATGCTGTGAAGCGAGAAGCAACTTGTGTCCGACATATTTGACTGCATTGGATGAGATTTTAGGCCGGTTGCCCTTAAATCACCCATTTTGGTTTCTTCTGTTTTTTATTATCTAAATTTTTGTCTTTGCTGTGATTATTGTTTATGAGTATTTAGTAACCACTTTTTCTCTGAAGGATTTATCTCACCTCACCACAAACATAACAGAAGTGACTTGAATTGTTCCCACACTATTGAGACATCTGATAATCTTAACTATTCGATTCGACTCCCTAACTTCGACTGTCTAACCCCTCCGCTTTATAGCTGCTTATATATCCAAATACGATTTCTACATTTTTAGAGAATATTCGAGAATTTTCTATTCAATTTCATAATATTCGCAATAGTGGCATTTGTCATTTGTTTGTATACAGAGGCGGTTCAGTACAGAGGACATATGAAAGTCGATATATATGAGTTTAAATGACTATCGCCCTTATTTTACGGTGTTGCCAGGTTGTGTAATATTTCCTTAACTTAAGAAAACTTTATATTTGGCAACGTCGCACTGCTCTATTGTTATAATAATACAAATATACCACGTGCATTCTTGCAGTTAGATTGTTTATATATAGGGAGATATGATATCACGTATTTAGTCGATTTTATTTTAGATACATTTTGATTGTTATCTAATCTAATTTAATATATTTAAGTTAACTAATTATTAATTTTAAATAAGGTAGACTTGCGATAAAGTATAATCACGATTTGGCACAGGCCTGCGGAATTGGTTATTAGAAAAATTAAAGTTTGCCAATCTTGTTATTGATTATTTGAAGTGATTATTTTTTTTATTTTATGACACACAGGTGTAACATCTTGCTAGTTTGTTCAGTATAAATTACACTGCCTTTTTTGAGACGAGTGTCAAATTTAAGATTGCTGTGAACACTTTCTAGTAACTACTGAATTTACTTTCATTAGATTTATTATTACATTACATCTTGAAAGCAACACTGGGCCTCCTCATATTCTAAAACATTCTGTGGTTACAACTAATTTCCAGACTATTGTAATTTCACGTTAAATCCTGTTGTAAGTAAAATTAAAAGATATATATCCAGTGTTTTTTCATTCTTTTTTTTTTAATTTGATTGATTCTTAATTTATTTATTGGCTAAGTGATACTGAAAAGAAAGTATCGAAACGATCAATGGCAGTTTGTAGTTCAGCTGGTATGAAACTGCAGGCGAATTAAATTTCCCGGACCTCTTCTCACTAATCTATCAGAAATTTGCACACTAACTGAACTGCTTTTTCTACACGGCCACTTTTAATAAGCCCTATTTAAAATTACAATCTTCATTAATTTTAAATATAATTTTACAACCACTGCTTTACAACAGACAAAGAGTGTAGCAGTCTATCTGTAGAGACTAAGCCATCCCGGAGTTACCATTTTAACAATATTAGGTTACAGTTGGCACCTTCAATTCAATCTCTCGTGGGAGCAACTTCAAGAAATAATATTTTGCATTTGGTAGCAAATGTATTATTTAAAGCCTGCCCATTATTATTGCCATGACAAATGAGCTTGCTGACTAGGGTACTGTGAATTTTTCATAGAATTGAATTTTACATCATTACATAATCTACTTTATTAATTTGTTACCATTCAACCTAAGTAACCCAAGTTCATATAATATTATAACATTAGTAAATATATTTTCACATTATTTGTAAAATGTTTGAATTATATTAATATGGCCTCTAATGAGTTAATTCCGAAGAAATAATGAACAGAAGGCAATTTAACGAAAACCACAAAAACTCTTTCAGGCAAAACTTGTTGCGGGTTTTGTAACTAAAGAATGATTATTATTCATCAAAACAGAAAAATACAAATAACATAACCATTTCTCTCACGCTAGCCCTGATGATATTTAATATAGACGTTATTTTGGGCTAATCTAAGAGAGGCGCTATTAGGTGGGCTTTTTTGTTACCACACAGGAAACAATTTGTTTTATTGTAAAGGCCTCACACCCTTTATATTAAATAAATTTCCTTTCCAACACTAATATCCTTTATCGGGGTGGTAATAATTACACCGCCACCTATCGAGGCTGCGGTTTATATTATATTTTATAATTTTCAGCAGATGTTGTTTTACACCCCTTGGTCATTGATATATCAATCAACTGAATGGGAAGAATGACTTTAACCGGTCATTTTGGTACCTTGAAAACACTTTAAATTATAAATTGAAAAGAATTGAATGGAGCGTGGCAAATGGGTTCAAAATTAAATTTTGATTTTATTTTCGGGTTACCATATTTATTTAATGGTAAAATACGAGGATTGACCAAAAAATTTTCGAATATCAAACTATATTCAAGAACTAGAGAGAGTAATAAAATTGTCACCGAAACCTCCGACGTACTTGTGTGTCCTTAGTGATTTATTTTGTTTGCGCTTGTTTATATATATATATATATATATATATATATATATATATATATATATATATATATATATATATATATATATAGATAAGTTTTTGTCCGTGAATAAAATAGAATCAAATATTGGCGAAGCGGACGTGAAAATATGTGTATTTGTATACTTGATTTTACATTTTTCTGTTTTAATTCACCGTCGCGCCACCATATGGCGGTTATTTTACAAACTTTGTTAATCTGTGTGGTTCTTATGTTATCAAGTGGACCATCGAGATGTCGCCTTTGTCGTCTTGTTTGCTGTTTTTTGATTTTAAACTCAGGTTTATAGGATGCAAAGGCGAGATAATGGTTTGTACCGAATGCGGTGTTCTGATGAGTCCCATATTAGGACGAAACAGCGCTGTCGCCATCTGTCGGACCCGGTGTTTTTCCATATTTTTGGAATGCTCCGCACTTTTTAACACGAGAATCATGTAGATTGACAAATTTTCACGTCCGCTTCGCTAATATTTGATTATATTTTATTATATATATATATATATATATATATATATATATATATATATATATATATATATATATATATATATATATATATATTTGTTGAGAGTAGTGAGATATCCAAAAGATATGGCTTCCACCTATATATTTATATAAATCGTTAAATCTGTGCATTTTGTCTCAACGAAAAACTTATTATGATGAATGTTTATAACGCCTTAAGACATCAATATCCGGATAATAATGTTAAAATCTCTGTTGAAATGTATTCCAAAATGACAGGAGTTGGAAAATCTACTGTTTACCGAATGCTGTTGATTTTATATCGTTTTCCTATCCTTCTAACTTTTTCTGAAATGCCTTTAACATGGGGGATGTTCAATACTGGTTTTCGTTCTTCATTCCTTGTCAATGTTGTCCTATTTCTGCGTTGTTCTAGAACTTTATCCACCAGATATACTGGGTACGTGGAAAGCCTATACACCAACGTTCCAGTTAAGGTGTCACTAAAATCATAAGAAAGAAACTTGAAGAAGACCAGACCTAAACAGAAAGAACATCTTTACCACCGCATTATGGACTTGTTGGAAAGTTGTGTGACTAATTCCTATTTTCAAGAAAAGGAAAAATTCTACATCCAGGATGATGGACTACCGATGAGATCTTCACTCTCACCAGTGGTCGCAAATATTTTCATGGAATGGTTCCAGACGTTTGCAATTGAATCCACAATTAAGAAACCAAACTTATGGCTCAGATACGTAGACGATACTTTTACTATTTGGAGTGGAAACGACAAAGAACTTCGAAACTTCCTTTTTCACCTCAACAATATCAGCCCAACTATTAAATTCACCATGGAGAAAGAAGCAGAAAATTATTTACCATTCTTAGATGTCTTGGTTGAAAGAAATGGCAGACAAATTCAAACTTCGGTTTACAGAAAAGCCACGCACACAGGACAATACCTTAATTATTCATCTAATCACTTCAACAACACCAAACAAGGAATTATAAGAAATCTCGTAGATAGAGCCTTAACTCTCTGCAACTCCAACGAGAACTTGATGAAAGAGATAGATTACATTAAAAATGACCTGACAGCCAACGGATACCCAGTATATCTAGTGGATAAATTTCTTGAACAACGCAGAAATAGGACAATATCGACAACGAATGAAGAACGAAAACCAGTATTGAACATCCCCTATGTTAAAGGCTTTTCAGAAAAAGTTAGAAGGATAGGAAAACGATATAAAATCAACGTTGTTTATAATTCAAATAACTCTTTGAGGAGTCGGCTCACTAGGGTCAAACCAACAACTCAAAGAGACATGAAGAACTGTGTATATCAGATACCATATGAATGTGACAATTCCTACATTGACGAAACAAAGAGAGCTCTTGACGTAAGGATCAAAGAACACCAAAAATGCATAACTCGAGGAGAAACAGAAAAATCTGGTGCCGCCATGTCTGGACTCATGAACACCACATAAAATGGTCTAAAACTAGAATACTACACTGAGAAGAACATTGGAGAAAACGGAAATCCAAAAAAGCCGCGGTTGTACATCAGAACCCGAGTTGTTTTAGTAAACCATCTTCACTACATAGTATAAAACAAAGTCGCTTTCTCTGTCCCTATGTCCCTTTGTATGCTTAAATCTACGCACCGGATTTTGATGCGGTTTTTTTCAATAGATAGAGTGATTCAAGAGGAAGGTTTATATGTATAATAACATCCATTAAATAGTGGAGAAATACTGTTATTTTTGAGGTTTCTAATGTGATGTCGTTAATTATCATACTATTTTCCGCTTACATTGCAAACGCAGGCTGAACCCTACGAGATTTATCAAAATAATGTACTAATTATTTGTACACATTGAAAAGGTCTACAGAAAACTCCGCGATGGTATATGTCTATCTCTCATGGATATCCCACAATAACATTTTTTTGTCATTTACTTTTTACGACAAATAATGGCAAATTTTGAAGCGATTTTAACCAATACAGCATTAATCCTTATCCAATTAAATAGCTTAAATACATTGTTGATTTAATATAGATCTATATGGTCCTTTACAGCACAAGATTTAAATGAATATTTTCGAAGATATTACAGATTTAAAATTGCGGGAAGTAGCGCTTGCGGCGGTACTGGCCGACCGGAGCGGCGGCAGCGTGCCTATAAATAGCGCGTCGGAGGCCGATGTAATAATTGTTGTAAAAATAAAATAAATAGTCACAGTTTTTCTGTAGTGTATTTAGTATAAGCATTGCACCCGTGCGAAGCCGGGGCGGGTCGCTAGTTAGATATAAGAGAAGTGTGGAAACCACAAAAATGGGATTTTGCCGTAGCAGGCATGACTGCACCCATCTCAGTAACATTCCACTGCATTTCCTTTTAGTATAAATAGTCATGTAGCTAACGGATTTATTTAGTTTCACCTGAAAACGGCTAGAGATAACTACTAGCCGAATCGTCATGATATTCAAAAAAAAACAAAAAAATTGGAAGTCCAACAGATATCCACTACTTCGCAACAATTTTCTATTTTAAGTTTATTGCCGAAATAATATTCTATGCCATATATGCTTAGTGATAAAATAAACCTCCTTCCAACGCCTATGACAATGATTAAAATCCTTTATAACACTTCACATTTCCAAATATCTATTATTATTCAACCCAAATAGTCCATTATTATAGACCGGTATTTTTGATTATAAAATTTATAACTCATTCCTATAAAAAAAATATATGTTTCATGTCACAGACACCGGACTAAAGAAGTAGGTAATTTGCGAAGAAGAAAAGGGTCAAAAGTGATTTATTACTCTCTCTAGTTCTTGAATAGACTATAGTGTAAAGGTAAAAAATATATACGAATAAAATGGTACAATACAATTAAGTGTCAAAGAGTTTTTTTTAACTACTTGTTTTGTATCGCCGCTTCTCTTTTTCTCGTCCCGGGAACCTATCGGGAAGGTTTTTACACCTTACCAGGTTTTGGAGATTGTTTTCTAAGAGAAAAAAAAAAAGAAAGATGCTTCATCTAAGAGAGCCTGGATACTTCCATCATCCAATCCAATCAGGATTGTTGATCACATGTGTGACCTTCTATAACAAAATTGTTACTTGTCAAATATATGACGGATATTTACGTTTTAAAAAATTTTAGTAAGAAATAAAGAAATCTATCTGTCGTGTTTTAATAGTTGTTTGTATGTTTTCTCCTTTCAATCAGAGAAAAGGAAGGAATTTCCTGGTCCTCTTATGGTCTCCTCAGTAGCCCTAACTATTCTTAGCTAATATACAAATTTCACGTCGTACTCTGTTACGTTAATAAAGGTTAAAAGTCTGTGAAAGTTCCATTATCGTCACTGATACAATAGAAACCATTGGTTTCCAAAATATCGTAGTGTTTTTTTTAAGTTTTTACGATGAACTTATATTGCCCAGAGCACTACAGTAATAAGATAATGGATACGTTTAAGTGTATCTTTATCAGTTTAGCGGAAACATAAACTAATTTTATGGTATAACAAGTAGATTTACTTATTTCAATACAATGGTATACCGCATTAAAGGCAGATAAAAATAAATAATACTTGCAAAGCAGTTTAGCACTTAAAATGAAAAAATAGTACAACAAAAGTCAATAAAAAGAGTTAAATAGTTAAGAACAATAGACCATAAAAATACAAACAAACTACCTCAGGAATGTGTAAAAACCATAATTAATTTTATGATGCTAATTTAGCATACGCATAAGATATGGAAAATAAAAATAGATTTGTAAAAAGCCTTAACCGATTCCTTTATTGAAAACCTAGTTCATACATGTAGTAGTTAAAGCTCGTTAGTATGATTAGTGTCTCATTTAAGAAGCTTTAACACAAGGTTGAGCGGTAAAAATAAATGGGGCAGAGATAATAATGAAAAACTTAACAGAAGTTCTATTAAATGGTATATAGATGGTTCTGAAACAATAAAGCGATCTGTAACAGGGGCAGATCCAGCCTCCCTCCTTGGAGGGGGGGGGGGAGCGGTGATATCACAAAAGTATAGTATGGCAAGCAGAAGCAAGTTGTCGATAATGGGGGAGAGGCCAGCAATATTCCCATTTCTAGAGTAAATGGCAGGATCGGGTCTATTTTTCTAAATTTGAAACTGTTGGAGAGGAGGGGATGCCAGCAACATACACTTTCCTAGTACAAGAGACAGAATCGGGCATATTGTCCTGAACTAAAAGCTCTTGGGGGGGGGGGCTATGGCAAGAAAAATAAATTATCAACAGGGGGAGTGTCAGCAACATACACATTCCTAATATAAAAGGCAGAATCGTTTCTATACTCTATTCAAGGACTAGAAAGAGTAATAAAACTGTTACCGAAAGCTCCAAGGTACTTGTTCTAGTCCCGCAGGTAACTGAAGACTGCCGTAAAAATCTAATTATATTTATATATTATAAGCTTTTATAAATTTACTGCAACAATAAAATTTCTGAGTGTTCAATTTAATTTTTGTCAGTGAGCAAAATACACCTTACAGTGTGTCCTTAGTGATTTATCTTGTTTGCGCTTGTTTTTATATATTATTTGAGATTAGTAAGATACCCAAAAAATATGGCTTCCACCTCTATATTTATTCCAAAATCGTTAAACCAACCCATTCCTATGAAAAATATATGTGTCTAACAGATTTTGCCAAAGACACCGGACTAAAGAACACAGGTAGGTTGCGAAGAAAAAAAAGGGTAAAAAATGATTTATTACTCTCTCTAGTTCTTGAATAAACTATGGTATGAGGCAAAAGTCTATTTTCCTGAACTCAAAGCTCTTGGGTGGAGGGGGGGGGCGATCGCCCCCACCGCCCCCCCTTCGATCCGCGCCTGATCTGTAATAGGAGTGTGTGAATCAGGAACCAAGAGAAAATTTACGCTATTAGAAAATTTTCCGTAGACAGGGGATCATCATCATGTCGGATAGTTCTCATGTAATTAGCTCCAAGATAGTTTAGAAATCTTTGGAGGAACTAAACGAACTAAACAAGAATAACACGGTTACTCTCCTATGAGTGCCGGAACACACTGAAATAAAAGAAAGTGAAATAAATTAACAAGAAACGGAGCTGAAATACCATTTCTTGGGCCTGAACCTTTTGCGGGTTCAACAACAGTACAAAACTGGAAGAACTAAAAAGTGAGGAGGAGAATAAAAGATGCAATTATACTGATCAACAAAATTTAACTTTTTGTCTATTAAATTGATCACAATGGCTATTTATAATAAAATATTTTGCTTTGATTTCAAATTTGCATAGTATTTTTACATTTTACCTAAAACATAGTACGAATTTAAACAGGAATATAAGGTACATGAAGCATTAAGGCTCACCTAACGAAAATATGCAATAAATGATACATATTTCATGGTGTAAAAAAAACAAAATCTATTTTTTTTTTGTATAAAGTTTATTAACTTTAGGTTTCCCAAAATAAAAAAATAGCCCAAAACGCAAATATTTTTTAAGATATTTAACTCCTTCTTTGGGCCTTAGTAAACCACTGTAGTGATAATAGCCCGGCGAAGTTAGTCTCATATTAGGTGATTTTGAAATTTATTGTTAGTTGTATCTTATATATCATTATATTTTTTGAGAAAAATTTTGTATTTAACAATTAAGATGTGAAAAAAATAGTTTTTTCGAGTTTTAGCGCACTGAAAATACCTAGAAAATGAGTTAAGGCCCATCCGAATCGGATAATTTGTTCGTTAGTTATTGCAGTTATTGACTGTTTTTCAATTGTTTATAAACAATTGAAAAATATATGGTATTAACTTAATACTACAACTAAAGGAGCCTCTTGTTGCATACAACAAATGTGCAAAATTTTAAGTAAAAATATTTAATTTTTTTTTGCAGAGTGAATTTGTTGAAATTTTTAATGTTTTTTATTGTTTATTCTCAGTAATCTAGAGGTCGTACAGCGGTCTGCCGTACGCAACTGAAAGTTCCAGACTTATACTAACAACAACGAAAAAAAACGAAATGAATTGTTGATCTTAAACTGTTGAAACAGACAAAACTGGGGTTCTTTTTTCATTATAAACAAATAGAATAACACTTCGACAATTATTGATATCGAAATGCCGATAAGCGGACGCGATAGCTGAGATTTTGAGGCACATTTTGAGAAAAAAAATTATTTACGGCCGGTAGAAGCTGAAACAGAGTTTTTTTTTTCAAAAAATCGCTGCGGAGTTGTTTATTAACATTAAGGGATTATTTGAGTAGGAACTCATAGGGAGATGGTTAAACTATTGTATGAAGCGGTTTTCAACTTAATAATTTCAAAATTGTTACTGTAGCAATAGTTTAAAGTTGCACGTACTCCGAGAGTCAGAAAGTGAGTGCGCGGAAAAAAACGTGACTAGGACGCTTCAAATTCGAACAATGGATGATATGTATTTTGTAATCAAATTATTCTTGAATATAGCAATAAACAAATTCCTGCACTTTTATACATTTTATGCATAATTAAAATTTTACCGTACTTACTTTTCAAATTGTGAAAAAATTGTTACAATGTTCAAGAGTATTAATTAGGAATATTAAAAATTAGATTGATTTTTAATGTACCATTAAAATTTACCGAGATAGAATACTTATTGCTAAAGATCGTCAGGGCAATAAAATACTTCTTTATCTACGTTTGTCAACTCAACACACTCTTCATGGTACCATTTCTTACATTGAACACATTGTCGATTATCCGCTAGACATCGTTTTTTGCAAGCATAGCAATACCAAGAAGATTCAGGTGATACTTTGGTCTTATTTACCGTTACCTTTCTTGTAGTTTTTGCTTTGCTTTGTTTGATTTCTTTTTTTTTTGGCGTATTCATCCTTAAAAAGATCCTTGACAACCCTCTCTCTCTCTCTCTCTCTCTCTAGCATTACAACCCGGGGTGGGTCTTTGCTGACTTCACAATCTCCCTCCACTTGCTGCGATACATCATCAGTTCCTCCACGCGGTCGACGTTTAGGTTTTGTAAGTCTGCTGCAACGTTATCTCTCGACCTCATCCTTGGTCTTCCTAGCGGCCGCGTTCCTTCTGGGTTCTCTTCCCATACCAACTTGACGATACGTTGATCTTGTCTCATAACATGGCCGGCCCATCTTAATCTTTCTGCTTTTATTATTTTCACTATATCTGGCTGGTTGTATAGTTCCTCCAATTCCTTGTTTGTTCTCGTTCTATATTGCTGTGTGGTGTTGTCCCTGACCGGTCCGTATATCCCTCTAAGAATTCTTCTTGACAACCCTTTGACCTTTGTAATTGATAGACTTATTCTTTATTACATCATAGTTTGGAGTCGGCATGAGTTCTTGAATTGGAGAATTGAGTTCCTTAAGTTTGAGATTAGCCAGTGGAATGTCATCATCTAGATCAGATACTTCGTTTTCTCCTTTTTGAGTGTTGGAGGATTTATACAATTTTTAATTTAAAAAGTGTATATTTATGCAATTAAAGTTAATGTAACATTAATTTTATAATAATAAACGCGGTTGTAGAAAAACGGCTATTAATTGCAAAAAAGTGATAAATTTGAAATGGATTGATTCTATGAGGTTCTGTAGACATTTCCTCAAAATTTTGGTCTTCAGTGTCTGTCGTCGTTTTCTCGAGTTATGAAATCATTTGAAAATGTATATTAAGATAATATTTGTGTATCCCCAGCCTCGTAATTCGGTTTGAAAAGCCTTAAGACAAAGTGGTGAAATAAATAAAAAAATAAATGATAGAAAGCTAATATCTCTGTTTTTATGTAAAGTATATGATTTAATATAGCGTGAGAGAAACAATTACGCAATTTCTCTGACTGTCTTGTGTTGAATAATATTAATAATTGCTCCTGTTACTTAACCCACAAAATGTTTGCCTGGAAGAATTTTGTGGTTTTCTTTAAATTACCATCTATTATGAATATTATGTCTCAATAAAAACACGGTGGCACGGTGGCACATTTCTGCTTCGGAATACTTATTATTGTATTGCAAATTTCAAAAATAAAAGTGTTTTTGGTTAGTGCTATTACGTGAAATGATTGTAGTATAGATCATTACCTTTTATAAAACGCGTGCTAATTACGTATTGGTAATATTATTACAAAATTATTTATATCGACAAATGCAATTACACTTGCTCAATTTTAAATGACTATCAAAAGTGATAGATTATATTTCCCAAACAAGTTTTATTGAATACCAAAGAAGAGTAGGTGTTTATATATCGAGAAATGCCAATACTGGCGTTGCTAGCTGCCATCTGACATATTCTGTGTAAAGTTTGAAATTTTAGATGGTATACATGCTCAGAACGTTCTTATATAAAAGCTTTTGTGTTGTTTAGAGTAATATAAAAATTTCATCTCGGCCAAAAAAATGGAACTAACATGAACATTTTCGTGCGATTATTTTTACTTAAAAATAAATTAAAAAGTGGGAATATTTCTCAAAATATCCAAAAAAAGTTATAAGAGAAAGTTTTTCTAAATGCAATTTTTAGCCATTATGCAAAATTTCAGTTGTATAAGTTAATTTAGATTTTTTGCCCATTTTTTGATAACTTGCACCACTGTTGAAAAATAAGACTCAACGCAACCTACATAAAAATACTTAGTTTTGACAATGCTTCATTCCAGACATATTTTGTTTAAAGTAGCACCACATTAAATGGGTGATTGTCTACAAAATCCAAATAGGCTTATTAAAATTGGGCCACATGTTATGCAAAGTTAATTTGTTTTTGACCCTGTTTAAGGTAACTTCACAAAATAACTATTTTTGAAATCGTAATTTATATCTAAAAGTAATACACATTATAATTAAGACAAAGAAATACACAGTGTAATCAGTAAAGTCTGCAGTAGATGGAAAATAAATTTTTATTTAACTTTACAGGCACACAGAGATGTAATTTTAAATCTTAAGTTTTTGAACTGTTTCTTATTTAATATTTTGAGATATAACCCCAATTTTGAACTTTTTTTGGGAAATAATTAAAATTTGACAGATAATGCTAACCACGTGACTACTATTTTTTGTTTATTCTACATCTCGATTGAAGCAGAAATTGATGCCAAAGTCAAATTTCACATAAAGCTATTAATAAAAAATAATACCATATGATGAGGACTTTACTGATTACACTGTATATATATATATATATATATATATATATATATATATATATATATATATATATATATATATATATATATATATATATATATAATATATATGTTTATACGGGTTTCACGGATTCCTCCGTGTGAGATGCATTAGCAGTGGTTATATCCACATTATGCTGTTGTAGTGCAGAAATCACATTCAGCAAACGTACAACTATATGCAACTCCGTATGTAAGTGAAGTAAAATGCGAAACAGTAAACGCAAGCTTCTCTCCATCATATCCTTTCTGTGTTAGAGGTTGCACAGTTAGAATAAATTGTAATAAAACACAATTCATCCTATTCCACCACCATCGAGATGGTGGCCTACCTGTACCACCATACCGAGAAGAAAGTCAAAGCTTACCCTCCCCGCCACAGTGATACGGCAGAGGTAAATGTTTCGTCTCTCACTAGACTCATCAGGGTACCGACATACACCTGGCTGTGCAAAGGACAGATCGGAAGGAAGCATGCAACACTGAACGTGGCTTTGCCGACCTCTCGTCGGACGGCTTATATATGTTTATATATATATATATATATATATATATATATATATATATATATATATATATATATATATATATATATATATATACATACACCATCTGGGTTCCACATTCAGTCAAGTCAAGGCAGTTATTGGGTTAAAAATATAGTATCCATTCTTCTAACTGGACTTTTAAAAATACTTTGGAAAAATGAACATATAAAAGAGTGAGCGATTACAATTGGTTTGTGATGTAATTAATTTTTGTTTAAAACAAAAAATCTCTGTTCTTAATGGTAAGTTCTTAACCTCTTATTCCATATAAAATAATATTAAAAATGTACATTTTTGTAGCATCCGCCGAAACCCTCAGTTGAAAAATATTCGAAAGAATCGAAACGTCCTGAAATATATATATATATATATATATATATATATATATATATATATATATATATATATATATATATATATATATATATATATATATATATATATATATATATATATATATATATATATATATATATATATTCAGGACGTTTCGATTCTTTCGAATCTTTTTCAACTGAGGGTTTCGGCGGATTCTACAAAAATGTACATTTTTAATATTATTATATACAGAATTACAGGTTAAAAACTTACCATTAAGAACAGAGATTTTTGTTTTAAATAAAAATTAATTACAACACAAACCAATTATAATCACACACTCTATTATATATTAACTTTTCAAAAGTATTTTTAAAAGTCCAGCTAGAAGAATGGACACTACACTTTTAACCCTATAACTGCCTTGACTTGACTGAATGTGGAACCAAGATGGTGTATGTTTTAGGTACTTTAAGTAGCGTAAAAAGTTTGGGTCTTTTAATTGAAGTGATATCTTTCTGAAAAAATATCGTGATTCAATTTAGAAGAATTCAAAGCGGAGAATTATTCTTATTTATTGTTTTATTTATTTTAGAAATTCCCTTATATTGGTTTATTTTAATATGTTGAAATAAATTTTACATCGGCCAAACTAGTCAACATCTGCAAAATCGTCTAAATGGACATAAATATGACAACAAAAATATTACAGCCCTAAAAAAACATGAAATGAAACACAAACACACCTTTGATTATGAAAATACAAAAATCTTTACCAAATGATCGCAATTTAAAAAAATCCGAATGCCGTAAACGATAAAATAGACATTAATAATCTGAATCAAATTAATTTCAACATATTAAAATAAACCAATATAAGGAAATTTCTAAAATAAATAAAACAATAAATAAGAATAATTCTACGCTTTCAATTCTTCTAAATTGAATCACGATATTTTTTCAGAAAGATATCACTTCAGTTAAAAGACCCAAACTTTTTACGCCACTTAAAGTACCTAAAACATACACTATCTGGGTTCCACATTCAGTCAAGTCAAGGCAGTTATACGGTAAAAATGTAGTGTCCATTCTTCTAGCTGGACTTTTAAAAATACTTTTGAAAAGTTAATATATAATAGAGTGTGTGATTATCATTGGTTTGTGTTGTAATTAATTTTTATTTAAAACAAAAATCTCTGTCCTTAATGGTAAGTTTTTAACCTGTTATTCCGTATATAATAATGTCCTGAAATATAAAATATATATACAATAAGTATGGCTACTTTATAAATGTATTTTCAATATAAAAATGAACCATATTCCCAAGAAAATAACCAACTAAAAACATATTTAATGATTCAAGAAAAATTAATTCCAATATATATATATATATATATATATATATATATATATATATATATATATATATATATATATATATATATATATATATATATATATATATATATATATATATATATATATATATATATATATATTTATATATACAAAAAGAAGGTAGTTTCGTGACTGAACTAGTTAAGAAAAAACCAATTAAACTGAAAGGTTTACATAGAGTTTTCTTAATCACTGGTGATGTGATCGCCGCTCTTTCTCGTCTTCAATGACAGGGTTGACGTGGAATGAGTAGTTGTATTTGTTTACCTCTGCCGGGTACACAATTAAAACATTCTTTTTCCTAATCGATATGACAATCTCGAGTCGTAGTTTGAATCTTTTTATTTGCATTCGATATAACAACAAATGTTTGTCGCGACTCTACCTCCGTCTCGGAGTGTTTTCCAGCCTATGAACAATATATTTCTTTTTCAGATTAAAACGGGCATTTTGCGCTACTGAATAACCTTGAACTGCCAGCAACTATGGCTAACGGTAGACCTTCAGTCCGGGGGATTTTTAGCCGGTGAGAGTCCGACACTATCTTTCATACTTTGTGAAGGTTTCCCCTCCAGGAAAAAAAATTCCAAGGGTTGATAAAAACGTAAGGAAATAAATTTGACTTAAAAAAAAATATTTTGATATTCCCAATAATTTATTATTTTTTGAAATGCACACGCCAGTGGAATTGATTCCACTGACGCCGCACAACCCAGGACACTATGTGCGAGCGATGAGTCACTGAGAGAAATTATGAACTTTAGGTATAGATATTTGACAAAAAATATAGCATATAAAGTTATCTAGTAATTTTTTTACACGTATTTGTATAGAATGATTAATGAATTTACTAACTGTTTTTAAAAATATATTTTTTATATATTGTTACTTCTCGTCACGAGGAATCTATACAGAATAAGAAAAAATAACTTATTTGTTATAAGAAAATGAAATCAGCTCTTTTCTCTATTGTTTTAAAGAAATGCGGGCACTTTTTACAACAAAAAAAGGGTGTAGTAACATCCGTCTAGGCTTTTTATTAGTGGAGAAATATATCTTGCAATATTTTCTTCTAATTTTAGCCAATGCCATCAGTGCACTCGCGGGTCTCGAGGCAAGCGAAGACATGAAAATTGAACCCTTTAATTTCCAAGCCACTCCCAAAGTTGTTGCATCGGTAAGATGAAACAATCTGTGGCTGTTATATATAGAATTTACATAACACAGAAAATCCAAATTAATTCAGGAATTATGTTATTGAATCACTTGTACAAACAAATTCAAAAACATTAAAAATGCAAATAAAAATGTTTCAGTTTGACTAGATTATTATCAGACATTTTTATTTTAATCGCGAATTCAGTTTGTATTACATACCGTTGGCAAATTACATTTCACTGTTAAATCTAAAGTCTCACTTAAATCTTGCACTATATATATTATTTATGTGGCTTTTCGGGAATGGAGGTAAATATATTTCACATTTCTAAATGAAAAATTTAATAAATTCCCCTATTTATATCCAGAATAAATGCAACACTTGATTTTCGCTTTTGACAAACATATCTTAATGATTTATCGCACTTAACATCGTTCCATCCAGTTCCGGCACTTGAGGAATACAGCATACTTAAACAGTTTTCATCTCCACCCCAATTGTCCGGGTAGTTGGCAAACCACTTGGTGTAGGCTAAAGGCTTGCCAGTATTGAGCCAGTAGAATCTGTCTTTGTCTCCAATTTTGCGAGCAAACATCCAGAAACCAGGATAATCATCTTCTAAAAAATAATAATACTGTTTTTAATAAATGAAAAATTTTCATTTTCAGAAATATATTTTTGACGTGTGTTATTTTTATAATTCAAAATGTACAATTATAGTACAAAAAATATATTAAAAATTTATAACATTATTGGACCCTTTTTTGCTCAAAAAGTTGTTTTAGTACCTCAAATTATTCTTAAAAGTATAACTAACAGAGAAGTACTAGACATCTGAGATTGTGGTCTTTAACAATAACTCAAACTTTAAATATATGGACAAATGGACAAAGAATAGGAGATTGATCAGAAGAATTGAATAAAATCATTTTAGAATTTTAGGCATATCTTAATTATAAAAATTCCGTGTCACAATGTTGGTCCGCGATGAACTCTGAAACTACTAAAGCGAATTATGTAGAATTTAGATGAAATTTAACACACTGTGTGTAATTTGGTCCAACTTAAAAGATATGGTAGTTTTTATCTTAATTAATAATCTCACTATTTTTTATTGCAAATTAATTATTTTTTTAGGACAAACAGTTATAATTATCAAAGTTCCATAATTTTCTAACAGATGGCAGTGTAAGTTACTTATTTGGTATAACCCGTCAACTACTTTGTTATCTAGCTTGGATAAGCATCCAATAGATGGTGCCGTGTTTTGATTTTAAACTTTCCATTGATACTACGATTTATTTCACGCCCACGTGTATTTCTGATTTATAAAAACTACTTAACTGTGGAAAAACCAACGAGCTTGTTTGTGTTAGCAAAACCAGAAATAATTATTAAACGATATAAAGATCAATGTTGTCTACCTCATTTATAGAATTAAAAATATATATGTTTTTAGTTTAGAACTTCGTAAATTATTTATTTATTACAAATTAAGTTCTTATATGAAATAAATAAAAAGAAAAATTTTATGTTGGTTTGTGCTTAATTTAAACTCTCCGCCATTCTTTAAGAATCTCTTTCTTAACAATATTAAATATTTTAATATATATATATATATATATATATATATATATATATATATATGTTATATCGTAGATTTTTACGGATGGTAGAATGAATAGTTTGGTTATTCCGGGTTTCAATCTCTTCGTTCAAAAAATCGTTTTCACGACGTTTCGCCAAAATTTCATTTGGCATTTTCAAGTGCGGTTCGTCTCGTTACTCGCTGAGAACTGATTCTACGTACAGTACAATTGGGAGTTTCCTTTTCAATTAAGCATCAAATGACCTTGAAGATCAAAGTCAAGGTTAACTTTAAGGTCACTATTACTTAGCCTCCGTGCTATCCAACAACTTTTGTACGAAACATTTTACGAAATACTGCAATTTTTTGTTATAACCTGAAAACGGCCTTGATATTTGACCTTCATCTTAAGTTCAAGATCACGTCCGATGGTAAAATTAACCCACCTTTTCATTCCCGGAATCGAAATTAGGGGGTTCTATTTAAAATTCTACGGTTGACCTTCAAATGACCTTAAATGACAAGGTCAAGGTCATTTTCAAGGTCGCTACTAGCCCCCTTGTCACTCCATAATTTTTGAATAAAACGTTTTTCGTAAAAATGTGTTCCCACCGAGACATTTATATATATATATATATATATATATATATATATATATATATATATATATATATATATATATATATAATAAATGTCCTGTTGTAGGTTTAGAAGTGTATCAAGTTAAATTTATTACAGACATAAATGATAAATAAATTACCATACGATCACACTTGCTCTTTCCTTAGCAATTTTACTTTTTTTAAGCTAAACTAACCTGGTTTAATTAGTGGTTTAAAAAATTTTTCCAATTGATTGTTTTGTCCCAGCGTCATCACACTGACAGGTTCCATTCCTAATTGTTTACAACTTATGAAGGCGGAAAAAAAGTCAGTTTTTTCTTCAGATGCCCAGTAGGTTGTTTCCTCTTGTCTGTATCCCCAATTTAAGTTTAAGGTAGCATTGCCATCTGTATCGTCCCCTGCCTCTCGTTTGTTTCTTTGCCATTTTGAATAATCCTAAAATAAAAAATGTATATATGTATATATATATATATATATATATATATATATATATATATATATATATATATATCACTCATAAATTTTGAAAAGGTCTTTGACAGCCTCGAACATTGGGCAGTTAAGAAGTCGTTGCAAAATAGTAGGATTGACCATAAATACACAGAATTAATAACAAACATATATAACAATGCAAAGATTATGATCAAAATAACGGAAGAACACAGCACTAAACCAATAAAAATAGGACGAGAGGTCAGGCAGGAGACACAGTGTCACTGAAACTATTCAACCAAGCTCCAGAGGATGGGACAATTATGGGATCAACATAAAAGGAGAACTATTGAATCACCTAAGATACGCGAATGATATAGCCTTGATAACAGATAAGAAAGATGAATTGCAAAAATGATTGAAGAACTGGACAACGAAGCGTCAAAACTAGGATTAAAAACTAACTATGACAAAACGAAGTAATGATAAATTAAACTGAAGAAAGATTATAACGGTCGCATCAAGGAAATTGGAGGAAGTGTCAGAGTATATATATCTATGTCAAATAACAAAACTAAATAAAGACAATCAAACTGAAGAAATAAAAAGAAGAATCAGACTATCCTGGGTATCATTTGGTAAACTCTCATACATCCTAAAAAGCAAGAAATATCCGCAGTATCTAAGAACTAGAGTGTTCAATCAAATCAATGCATACTACCTGTCTTAACATATGGATCTCAAACATAGACATTTATCAAAGAAAATATAGATAGAATTGCCAAAACATAAAGAGCAATGGAGAGACAAATGCTATGTATCAGAATTATAGATAAAAAAAAAGAACACAGAGATATGAGACCAAACAAAAGTAAACGATGTCTCGACATAAGTAGCCAAGTTTAAATGGAAATTCGCTCGTCATATTTTAAGACAGAAAAACAATAGATGGAACAAAATTATCATAAAATGGAGACCCTGGCAAGACAAACGAAGAAGAGGAGGACCGCAAATGAGATGGACAAACTACTTAAAGAACAAGCCGGACAAAGATGGGTACAGACCGCTCTAGATAGAGAACAATAAAGAGAACAAGGGGACGCCTATGTCCAAAGATGGATGATTGAGGCTCATTAGATAGATAGATATAACAACACGAATCGGAAGTCCGAAAACTGTCTTTTAATCAATCAATAACATCGGTAACAATAATTTGTCTAAAAAACATAATCATACCTATTGATCAAGTGTTAAGAACAAATACGTATATAAATATTAACAATATAATTTTTAGATATATTATTCCTGCTACCACTTCTACCACATAGCCTTAATCACTCTGTATACCTTCAATATCTTCTCATGTTCATGCGACAGGTTTTAAACAAGTATCGTCTAGTGGTTTTACCACGATTATTTCAATTTCGCAATATTTAACCTGAATATATTATATTTTTCCCTGAATACGAAAGTTTCTATCCGATTATAAAATAACAATTTGGTAAAGAATTATATATTTAAAAATTCTACAAGTTGCTTACAGATTTTTAAAATATTTTATTTTATACAGGTTGTCCATTGTGTGGGGTTATCTATATTATCATTTGATATTTCGTTACCACATACGAAGAAATACATCAAATTTCCTTGGTTGGTGAAGGTGCTTATTTTGGGTTTATTTGCAACTATATGATATGTTTCAGAAAAGCTGCTCATTTTATTTTAAATAGAGCAAACTGTACTTTTTTCAATATTTGGATTTATTATCATTTTGAATAACATAACTTATACCTATATTACTGCATTTTTAATTATTTCAATATCATAAGATATTAAATAATGGAATTTCTGCAATTTACAACAATTGCTTTTACCTAAAAACCCTTGGTTTCCCCAACAAATAGCTTCAATTCATAACATTACAACTTCTTCAGACTAACTGCACTACCCGACAATGTTGCCTATCATTAGTCATTGTTCTGTCATTTGTGACAACTGGTACTGTTTCATTCGACCCCTCATTTTGATTTTAATCGATTTTTAGGGCTATTTTAAAAATATTGGTTTGTTTTTGTAAAACAAACTTAATTAAATTGTCTACAATAGTGAAATACTGGATAATTTGAAAGAATGAATAAATAAATGTGTAAAGTACCAGACTTTATTGCGACACATAAAATAATTTTTCTTCACAGGAATTTTGCGGTCTCTATTTTATTCTAAAATCTTTTTGTAAAACGGACATCCTGTATTCATTAAAATTTGTTTATTTATAAAATCTAAAATATTTTTGAATAGTTAAAATTATAACGCAAGGCAAACAACAATTTAATATAATAAGTAGCTTCACTCTTTTTTATTTTGTCTAAAATTAATAATGTGACCTTTGGTTGACTTTCGACTGATACGAGCAATAATTTTAATGTGAAATAATTTACTTTTATTATTCTATCAAGTTATAAATATTATCACAAAGAGTATGAACTGGAATCACTGTTATCTTAAAGTTGGAAATTTTATAGTGCCGTTTTTTTTAAGTTGAAATCATATTTAAAAATACTTTAAAAACCACCAACTTTGTCCATTAAATTTAATTAAATGTTACCTTAAATTTCAAAAAGTAACTGGAAACATATCAAATTTGATATCACAAAAGTACAGTATGGCAAGCGACATTCTCATTTCTAGTATAAAAAGCAGGGTCGGGTCTATTTTTCTGAATTTGAAGCTCTTGGAGGGGGGGGGGCATTACAAGAAAACACAAGTTGGCAACAGAGGGGAGGGAGTGCCAGCAGCATACACATTCCTAATATAAAAGGCAGAATCGGTTCTATTTTCCTGAATATAGAGCTTTTGGGAGGGGGAGGGGAGCGGCGATCGCAAGTATACACATTCCTATACTATATTCAAGAACTAGAGAGAGTAATAAAACTGTTATCAAAACCTCCAACGTACCTGCTTCAGTGCCGCAGGTAACTGAGGGCTGCCATAATCTAATTATATTTAAATATTATAAGTTTATAAATTTACTGCAACAATAAAATTTCTGATAGTTCAATTTAATTTCTGTCAGTGAGCAAAGTACACCTTACAGTGTGTCTTTAGTGATTTATCTTGTTTGCGCTTGTTTTTATATATTTCTTAAGATCCCAAAAGATATGACTTCCACCTCTGTATATATTCCAAAATTGTAAAACCAGGGCATTTTTTCCTCAACGAACGAAGGAGAAAAAAAGACTGGAATTGTTTGTAATCCCAAGCCACATTCGATCATAGGCAGACGAAGAACCTCGTTGAAAGAAGAGTTGAAAACTGCAATAAAAGGAGTTGTACATACATTTTATTATGAAAAGCAAATCCAAACCGTCGACAAAATTCTAACTAAAATCAATGAAGATTGGGATTTATCTGAAATTAAAAGAACTGAGCTCTGGAAATTGCTCAGAGAACTTAATTTTTGCTGGGATAAACCAGATAGGAAATCTGTTCTTATAGATCGTCTGGAAACTGTCCGTTGGAGAAGAAAAGATCACTCTCAAGTAAAAGGCAGAGTTGCTAGAAATAACACAACATACGAAATTAGTAATTAAACTGACCATTTGAAAGATTTTTTTGAATAAAGTTACTGCGGAAAATTGGGAAAAATCCATATAAGAAAAGAATAAAACAAAATGTAGAAATTCGATCTCATGATCGGTGAGATAGAGGAACCAATTATAATTAATTTGAGCAAAGATAGCTTCAGTGTAAACACAATTTATTATTTAAATTTCTGTTTTTGTTGTATTTTATTGTTTAATTTTGTTTATATATTTTTTATATATATTTTTATTTTAGTGTGTCCCACTCTTTATTTTATATACATTTAATTCCAATTTGCCCTAATTTTTTTGTTATTTTATTATTGTATTTGTATCTTCTTAAGCGTGTAGAATAACCATGTTTATTTTATTTTTTTCCATATAATAAAGTAAATTAAATTAAGATGTCAGTGCAATAGAAATAAAAATAAGTAGGTCTAATTTTAATTGTAACATATAAAAATGAATTACATTTGAATCCATTTTTACCATTTAATTGTAATTCTGCAAATGATTTGCCCTAAAAATGTTTTCAAATAATAATAAAATGACCGATAGCCCCAAAAATATTTTATTATTATATGGACGAATTTATTTTTTTAAATATGTTTATTTTCTTGTATTTTTGACAGAAATACAGTTATGGTTTGTGTTAAACATAGCAAAATTATCTATATTTTGTAATGTATGTGAATTATTACGAAATCATAGGAAACAAAATAATATTATAAAAACTTTTTATTTTAAGTTTATCACCGAAATAATATTCTATGCCATAAATACTTAGTGATAAAATGGACCTCCTTTCGACGCCTATGACAAGGATTAAAATCCTTTTTAACACTTCACACTTCCAAATATCTATTGTTATCCAACCCAAATAGTCCGTTATTATTGACCGGTATTTTTGATTATAAAATTTCTAACCCATTCCTATGAAAAATATATGTGTTTAACAGATTTTGCCAAAGACACCGGACTAAAGAACACAGGTAGTTTGCGAAGAAAAAAAGAGTAAAAAATGATTTATTACTCTCTCTAGTTCTTGAATAAACTATAGTATAAGAGGCAAAATCGGGTTTATTTCTCTGAACTCTAAGCTCTTGGGGGGGGGGGGCGATCGCCCCTACCGCCCCCCTTGGATCCGCGCTTGTGCCCAATACTCGACGCCATAAAGCTAAAAGAAGGAAAAGGAGAAATATAACATTTAAAATGTTTTTTGAATTGGTTTTATTAGATTTTTGGAACTGGCATAGAGAGTTTTTCAAGGAGGCACAGTAAAACAGTGCTATTTAGTTTGTAACTAAAAAAAAATCATAAATATTGAAATTGCACATGATCATGAATTGTAATAGATTTGTCTTTGTTGCTCTCATTACCTATCATACATACACTTTTCAAAAAAAAACAATTACTATATTGATAATTTAGGTACAAGGGTATAGAAGTCAAATTTATAATATTCTGTGTATGGTGACGAGAGCCAAAAATACGTGTACTAAAAATAACCGTGTTTTATTTTGATCTAAACAGGTTTCCGTGTTGAGAACTTCTTCGATTCGATTATAATAATTTACCACAAAACTGAATACGTAATATTTTTACCATACGAACTAATTGGGGATACTAAAACAAAAAAATCTTAGTACTCAATGTTTTCAAATCTAAAAAAATATTGTTAATGAACGAAAAGAATATCATCACTATCATAACCTTAAATTTTTAATATTTAAATCTACTATTTGCATCAGGAAAATTATCGTTGCCTAAAAGAAATTTACCTCAAAAAACGACTGTAAGTTCTCGAATGCCTCTCTGTCTTCTTGTCCAACAGAAATTTGTGTAAACACAGATATAACAACAACAAATGATATACACGATAAAACTAACCTATCCATTTTAGTATGTTTACGAACTTAAAAGAAGACAACAAATAACGTTAAACCGACTATAGAAGAATGTTATGGTCTCGCTTAAAGAAATGTTGATTTGCGCGGCAGAGGTTAACCGGTTTTTTTGTGACGTCATGTGTTAATAATAATGTATTTCACGTTGTTACACCACATTAAGAAGTTAATTTGCTTGCGCTTTCACCATATTTGTATATTTGCTTTATTATTAAATATTAAACTGCGACACGCAGTAGATTTTGTTTTGTATATTTATATTTTATTTCAAAAGATCCTGTGTGAATAGTAGAATGATTATATAAACATATAAGGGTATATAGTCTAATCAAAATAGACAAAAAAAAGTATTTTATTGTGTTAGCCGTTACTTGATAGAAATCCAGTATATAACACTAGTTTACAAAATTTAACTTTTTGTCTATTGCCGTGAATTTTATGGTTAATAATATTCACTTATGGCCTGTTTTTGTCAAATCTAACCTCAAAAATTTTTATGCAGCTCGAGTTACTTTTTTTTAATTTTTATCATTTATGCGTATCTATTTATCGATAACGTGCGTATTTTACTGTATTAAGATTAGTATCTGAAGTCATGAGTGTTTAACAATTGTTGAAAAGTTAGAGTTGGTGAAAAATACCTATTTTGAGTATT
Organism: Diaprepes abbreviatus; assembly: GCA_034092305.1. NCBI lineage: Eukaryota > Metazoa > Arthropoda > Insecta > Coleoptera > Curculionidae > Diaprepes > Diaprepes abbreviatus. The sequence goes on along the minus strand of JASJET010000034.1, from coordinate 247,460 downwards.
TTGGGATTCTCTTAGATAGAAATGAAAAGTCTTGGGCTCCTAATTGTGTTTGTAAATCGTGTGTGGAATATTTAAGATTATGGAAAAGTGGTAAAAGAAGTGCCTTTAAATTTGGAACACAAACTATTTGACGAGAACCACAAAATCATCTCGAAGACTCTTACTTTTTTAGTGTGAACGTAAACGGTCTAAACACTAAAAATCGAGCTAAATGGCAGTACACAAGTACTAGTTGTGTTCAACGTCCAGTGCACCATTCACCTGACTTTTCAGTGCCTAAAAATATATCTGAACCCTTAGAACAAGATAAGGACCAAGCTCATCACAAAATGATGCTGATTTTGAAGGTATATCAAATGAGCCAAAATGCTTTTCACAAAATGAGTTAGATGATCTTGTAAGAGATTTAAATCTTTCTAAACAAGCTTCAGAATTGTTGGCATCAAGCTGAAACAAAAATATTTAATTTCCTCAAATACTAAAATAACTAAATAAGAATTACGGTGTTATTTTTCCGAAGAAAACGGTATTACCTTTTGTTCGGACATTAAAAACTTGTTGATAAAAATGGGCTTGAAAAAATACGAACCAAACGACTGGCATTTATTCATTGACAGCTCAAAACGTAGCCTAAAATGTATTCTATTACATAATGGAAAGAAATACGCTGGGGTACCTATTGTCCACAGTATAAAGTTAAAGGAAGAATATTGTAACATCTCGCTAGTCTTAAATAAAATACAGTACAATGACCATATGTGGCAAATTTATGTTGATTTAAAAATGGTGAACATTCTTCTCGGTCAACAAAGTGGTTACACTAAGTTTCCCTGTTTTATATGTCTTTGGGACAGTAGAGCTACACAAGAACATTGGGTAAGAAGAAACTGGCCCTTGAGGAAAACTATGAACCCTGGAAAGCAAAATATAGTCCAGAATTCACTAGTAGCTCGTGACAAAATTATCCTTCCACCATTACATATAAAACTGGGCATTATGAAACAGTTTATTAAATCATTAGATAAAGACGAGGACTGCTTTTCTTACATTTGCGAAAAATTTCCTCAGCTCACTATGAAAAAGATTAAAGCCCGTATTTTTGATGGCCCCCAAATTAAACAACTTACGAAAGATACTCAATTTAGAAATTCTATGACTGAGTTAGAACTAAGGGCTTGGATAGCTTTCGTTTCTGTGATACAGAATTTTCACATAAATAAAAAATCAGAAAATTATATTGAACTTGTAGAAGACCTTATGTTACAATTAAAAAAATTAGGGTGCAATATGAGAATAAAAATCTACTTCCTCCATAGTCACCTAGACAGGTTCCCGGAAAATTTAGGAGATTTAAGCGAAGAGAAGGGGGAGCATATGCATCAGGACTTACGCGTCATGGAAGAGCGCTATCAGGGTTTCTGGGATACAAATATGATGTCACTATTATTGGTCTCTGACTTGTCATTTTTCTAAGTCTACACATCAGAGAAAATCTTTAAAACGAAGTTTTTTAGAACTCAATGATTAACTTGATTTTTAATAATTTTTTTCTTAGTAAATATACATGTTTCTTTCTGTTTTATACCTACATAGCTGAAACTCAGAGCTGATAAAAAAATTCTACTCATATATTTGAAATTAGCATATCATATGTAGTCAACAACAGCTAAAATTTCTTCGGGAACAGATGTACTGTAAACTACTGTAATAGTTAAATAATAAAACGTATTATAATTTCCACAATATTACATGAACCATAACAATTGTTTCAACACTGTCTTTTTCAGATGGTAGATAACAGGTTTTCCGCATTTTTATTGTAAATGTTAAGTTTTATCGTAAATCTAGGACAAAGAAAAGTTATAGATCCTGTAAATCTCTACAAAAATTGTTCTTATACTTTTTTTGAAAGTTGGAGAAATTGTATTTTTGTTGTATTACACATTCTTTCTCTTCTAGCTGGATTTATGATTGATACAGACTGGTAAACAAAATAATCCGCCTTTTTACAACTATATTTTTTATTACAGCCTTTGTTGCAATTACAAAAAATAGACTAAAATGTGGTTGTCGGACTTGCATTGTCTTTATTTTTATTTATTTTTTACTACGTTTCCATTAAGTTGAATCTCTAATCGTTATCAAGTATAAACTGAATGTTTTGTCTTAAGACCAAGAGTTTATATAGGAACTGTATTCATTGAAGCGCAAAGTTTCGCTTCCCTGTACACACCTCAATGATTTGATGTTACAAAATAGAGGTTACCAAAGATTAGGTATCTCAACACTCGGTTTACTAAAGATTCTACTATTGTTTTTAATGTAAACTGCTTCTATAAATTTTCTTTTTTTCATGTTGGGTTCCATATATATTGCCGCAGCCTCAGACCATTTTATATGTTGTTGTTTTTCCCAGGCTTGTTCTGCAATCGATAGGTTTTATATTTAAATATAGAAAGAACTTTTCCTACTTCTAAAAAATAGTGAATATTATTTTAGAAATTTTTATCTTCTAGGTATCAATATAATATTGATTAATTTATATAAACTGAGTTTTAAACTTAAAAATCCTGTTCCTTAATATTTTTTTTTTAAATAAATATTGAAATGATTCGTTTTTATTAATAATTCATTGTATAAAACCACAAATACGGAATAGAACGTGAACACTTTTAGTTTCTTAAATCTTTCCTTGACATTTTTCAAAAGAAATTAATGTTTATATGAAATATTTTTCTTCCAAAATATCTTGGAGCCTATTATTTTAGACAATATGCATTTATTTATTGTTTATACTGAGTTGTCACTTTCTCATCCAATCTGAGTTTATATCCAATCAATACCGATGTGGATTCATCAGAAAAAACAATGTTTTTAATAAAAATGGGATCTCGAAAACACATTTCTCATAATCTTCTTCATAAAGTTCTTTACCCCCTATCACTAACATGCTTTAACTTTAAAACTGGTCTAGATTGACAGTAGAGAATTTAAATTGACAAGAGTAACAATAAGTCAAGCAAGTTTTGAACCTTTAAAATACAATTAAAACAATATCATAAGAAAAACAAAACTGGTCATCTAGGAAATTTAATTTCTAAGGCAACTAGAATGCATTCCAAATTGGAGCTGGATATTAGTGACACACAGTTTGGCTTCCGGAACGGGGTGGGTACAAGAGAAGCATTATTTGCTTTTAATGTACTTACTTAAAGATGCTTGGATATCAATCAGGACCTCTATGTCTGCTTCATAGATTACAACAAAGCTTTTGATAGGGTCAAACATGACAAACTGATAGAGATTCTCAGAAGCAAAAATTTGGATGAAAGAGATTTAAGGTTGATATCAAATCTGTATTACAATCAGCGAGCGGCAGTAAAAATTGGACAGGAAATATCCGGAAATGGGGAAATACAAAGGGGAGTCAGACAAGGGTGTATATTGTCACCTTTACTATTTAACGCTTATTCTGAAGAGGTTATATTGGAGAGTCTTGAATCTGAAACGGCAGGGATAAAAGTAAACGGAGTTTTAATCAACAATATTAGGTATGCAGATGACACTGTAATAATAGCTGATAGTTTGAAAGACCTAGAAAAAATAATGAATAAAATATTAAGAATTAGTAGAGAATATGGACTCTCTCTTAACATGAAAAAGACCAAGTTCATGATAATTAGTAAAAACAACACTAATAATAATGAAACCCTAATGGTAGGAGGCCAGCACATAGAAAGAGTTAAGAAGTACACTTACTTGGGAACCCTAATAACAGAAAATAATGACTATTCCGTCGAAATAAAAACCAGAAACGGGAAAGCACGTGCCAACTTTATTAGAATGAAAAAGGTTATCTGCAGCAAAGATCTAACGTTAGCCCTGAGAATACGACTAACTAAATGTTACGTATACAGTGTTCTATATTATGGAATGGAAGCATGGACACTGAATCGAAAGGCAATTAGAAGACTTAACTCTTTCGAAATGTGGACCTATAGAAGAATTCAGAGGATTTCGTGGGTGGATCGAGTTACGAACGCCGAGGTGTTGAGAAGAATGGGGAAAGAAAAGGAGGTCGAGATAACAGTAAAACAGAGAAAACTGCAATATTTCGGACACATTATGCGGGGAGAAAAGTACAGCATCTTACGGTTCATAATCCAAGGCAAAATAAGTGGCAGAAGAGGCGTAGGACGACGACGAATTTCATGGCTAAAAAATCTAAACAAACAACTATTTAGAGCAACTGCCTCAAAAATTAAAATAGCTATTATGATTGCCAACCTCCGCAATGGAGAAGGCACTTGAAGAAGGCAACTAGATCAGATCTAAGTCTTAAACCTTCTTAGTGAATCTGGCTATTAATGTTTTGCATTTTGAGAGGATTGTATTTATTTGTACGCAATATGTTTAATACCGTTATTTTCACATTATCCAAATTTATAGCTATTTCTCTACGGTTAATCTGGTGATTGCTTTGGACACTTAATAATACATCTACTTTTTTGTCATCACTACTCGTTGGTCGACTGCTTCTTGAGGCATCTTGAACATGACAATGCCGATGAAATTTCTGTTCAATCTTAATCACTGTCGCTTGTGAAATTAGCAGAAAATTAGGATATTTTTCTTGAAATAACAGACATAGTTCTTCTTGGGTTCTTACCCTATAGCCATATCCTATAATTATAAGAATTTCTATTCTCTGTACCTCAATAAGTGTCATTTTCAGTTAAAATTAACTCAAGGAAACGGACCATTGAATCAGTTATATTGGTAAATAATCATTAGATTTCATTTGGAGTTTTAACCACCGATAAATTAAAAACAGTTACATTTAGGTTATGGGTCATATAATAAAAGAAAGGTTCAAAATTTTACAGGGTGTTTAAAAGTGTCCAAAAAATTGGAGGTCGCTATTTAAAAAATCAAATTTATTTATTTATTATAGCACAACAAAGTCGACGTCTCCGAGTAATTTTTCACAAATCCAGTGTATTTTAAATAACGAATCTGCTCCAGACTTAAAATTATCATTATATCAACCACGTAAAGTACATACTCTATAAGCTATACAATATATGAATATTACATTTATCACACACAAACATTTTTAATTCGAAATATAATCAATTGCACTGTGTGTCGTACACAAAAAATTTGCCGGTTAGTCAGGAAAAACACTACAGAGGGCAGTCTTGTACTATATTGAGAAGTGTTTGTCTATTTACACCAGAGGCACACTGTGGGGAAGGTATTTTAACCCACTTGCGTAGAGAATCCGCACATCGACCATATCCTATCCTAATTCCGTTAAAGTTGCACCATATTTTGCAAGGTAAATGAAATCCCGATGCTTTTTCAGTTAGGCTGAGTATATTACTGGCATGGTTTGATGCCTTATCTTCCCATTTCTTTCGTCACGACACAGTAAATGAAGCCGGTATCTTGCATGTTTGGTGTCCATCATATGTTGAATGAATGGACGGTTGTGAATTTTTTTGTTTTCCCTTATAACCACATGATTTTTGCGCAGGTGTGGTCGTGGAAAATCGCTAAAAACTGACAGTTAGTAAGTGGGAGTAACTACTTAAAAATATTTTTTAGAAAAACATTCTTATTGTTTTAAAATAAACACATTTAAAGATAAACTTCACCATTTCATATTCAGCTTCATAAACAAGGTCATTAAGAGATTCCAGAAGAAGTGCAGGGAAAGATAGTGTGAATGCAGGAAACGTGAATGAGAGTAAAAAAGAATGAAGTTAGGATAGGAGAGTAAGAAAGGTGTGAAAATAGATCTAAGAATGTATATGTTTTTCCAAAGTATTAAAGAAAATTTCAATAAAATATTTTAATAGCCTTTAGACCATTTATCGACCCGATCCAAGACATAGTATGATTTGGTTTTCTATTAAGAAGTACTCCTTAATCAAACATGTTATTACCTAAATTATTATTATCATAATCTTTTTGAAAGATTAATAAAATAATAATTTCAAGTAAAATTTCTAGCTAGTGTTGATTCTGATCCTTTTTTTTTTATCAAAAATAACTTTGATACAGATTACAGAAAATCGTCCCTTTAAGAGGCGAAAGACACCTTAATCTTCTTCTTAAAGTGCCTATCCTCTTTGGATGTTGGCTATCACATTGGTCCATATTACTTGATTCACTGCTGCTCTGAACAGACCTGTTGATGTCATTCCAGTCCATGTTCGCAGGTTGCGCAGCCATGATATTCGTCTTCGTCCAGCTGATCTCTGGCCTTCCATTTTCCCCTGTAGGATAAGCTGGAGCAGGCGATATTTCTCATTCCGCATGATATGTCCAAAGTACTCCAATTTTCTGCGTTTGACATTTGTAAGGTATTCCAGTTCTCCACCGATACGTTGTAAAATGTTTTCGTTTGATACGTGGTGTATCCAAGGAACCGTAAGCATGCGGCGGTAGCACCACATCTCAAATGCATCTATATGTTTACATGAAGCATCGGTAAGGGTCCAGGCTTCTGCTCCATATAAGAGAGTTGAGAGTACATAGCATTTCAAAATCCTGATCCGCGTATGTATATTGAGGGATAGGTTGCAGAGTATGTTGCGCATTAAAAGTACCTCTTGCTTTCTCAATTCGGCTTCTTATTTCTCGAAAGTGGTCCCAGTCCTTATTCAACGTGCAGCCTAGATATGTGATCGTCTCGGCCATTGTGAGAGTTACGTTGTTGGCAGTAAACTGTATATTGCCGACGTTGTTTTTACTGACAATAATCGTTTGCGTCTTCTTGCAGTTTATCTTCATACCATATCTGTTGCAAGCTGTCACTATTCGGTCGATAATTCTTTGAAGTCCCTCTGCAGTATAGGCTATAAGAACGGTATCATCCGCGTATTTTAGGTTGTTTATTACTTCTCCATTTACAATAATTCCATCTTCTATGTTCCCCAGTGCTTCCTTAAAGAGATGTTCTGAATATACGTTGAATAGAAGTGGCGACAGTATACAGCCCTGGCGTATTCCTCTCTTTATATTAAATTCTTCTGTTATCTCATTCTCAACTCGTACAATAGCCTTTTGTTGTGAATATAGCTTTGATATTATCTCTCTGTCTCTGTCGTCGATTCCTGTCTCTTGTAGGATTGAAATCAGTTTACTATGCTGCACTTTGTCAAATGCCTTTTCAAAATCTATGAAGCATGCAAAGACGTCGGCATTGATGTCACATGCTCTTTGAATCAGAACCTGCATGGAAAACAAGGCCTCTCTAGTGCCAAGTCCCTGTCTGAAGCTAAACTGCGTGTCACTTACGTTTTCATCGAGTTTTCTATATATTCGTGCTTGAATGATGTTAAGAAAAGCTTTTAAAGCGTGGCTCATCAAGCTGATTATTGTATGATCGGAGCACTTAGTTGCGTTCGTTTTTTTGGGAATCGGGATGAATGTCGACAGTAGCCAGTCTTTTGGTATTTGACCGTTCATGTAATTTTTTTAAAGAGGGTGGTCAGTAGTTTTATTTGTTCTGAGTCAATTAATTTGAGAACTTCTCCGTGTATCTGGTCTGGCCCGGGGGTTTTGTTATTTTTGAGTCTATTTATCGCTGATTCCACTTCCGCCTGTGTGATGGTAGGCCCCTCCCCGCCAACGACTGTATTTACAGTACTGTTGTTTTCATCTCCAAACAATTCCTCCATGTATTGCTTCCATCTTACAAGTTTTTTGTCAGTTTCGGTAATGATGTTGTTGTCCGAGTCCAAGATTATTCCAGGACTCCGTTTACGGTAACTTCCTGTTGCTTCTTTTATTTTTTTATGGAGGTTGAAGCTGTCGTGTTTCGCTTGTAATATCTCAAAAAAAATATATCGCTACTTGTTAAATTCAAAAGGAGTTCGCAGTGTATACCATAATAACCCAATGCAAATAGTTGCAACCTGCTGTTCATTTTCTGATGTTACATTTAATGTTATTTGTGTTATTGTTTATCCACGTGTGAATTTTCATTTCCTTCATCTGATATAAAGGGCAATTGAGCTGCATTGTCTATATAAGTATTAATTATAATATTATAATCTTGAAAAGATAGTTGTATATACAATAATTTTGATATAACGTATTAAATTGCATCAGTACTGTTATTATTTAAACACTAAATTAAAAGTGTGTAAATATATTTGACACAAATTAGTAAATTTTCAAAACGATGGCAATTTGTTTTCTTGGATTTTTTCTTTATTTAATTCACACATTTAGAAAGAGACCTTACGTTCTATACTGTTACAAATCGTATTCCTTCAAATGGAGAGAGACTGACGTAAAGATTGTAATAAATTCTTTATTTAAAAAAAAAACTTTTTTTGAAAAGTCACTCGGACACGTCGATTTTGATTTCTTTGGTACAAATTTCTTATACAGGGTGTTTCCAAATAGGCGCAAAAAATTTTAAAGAGTTACTCTTGACCTAACTTTAAGTATTATCATTTTTAGTTTTTTGAATTTATATCATTTGTTTTTAAAGATAATTAAGTCAAATTTGAAACACATAACACTTTTATTTAAGTTACTCTTTATATTTAACGACTCTTGAAATTGTAAACCAAAATTTAAGAGGCAGGCTTCCCTGTTTAAGCTAGATGTTTTAAATGTCATTGGTTTTGTAATAAAATCATTTAATCATCAGTATTTTAAAGTAAGAATGATCTTTAAAAATTATAAGGGGTTGATAAAAATTTACATTTGTATTTTATTATCATTAAAGCCAAATAACTTTCTTATTTTAAATAGAACAACACCCTGTGAATAAGAATAGCAAGCGCGTGGTGGTTAACAATTTCAAGAATTTATAATAGTATATTAACGGATCAAATAAATACAATCCATTTCAAAAATAAAAATACAATCTAAGAATGCATTAAAGTGCTTCAAAAGACAAGTATTGACAATTAACAATATTAACTAGTTTTTCAAGAATTGCAATATTTTTAATTTAAAGACATTAACTGGCAAATGAAAAATATCAATGTCAGTAGAAACTGAATTCATTTCCCTACATATTCGAGAAATAGGACTGTTAATGCCATAATTCGTTCGGTAATATATTACCTCAAACAAATCGTCCGCTATAAAAGCTCTTGGAGGAACCGATAACCCAATATTATTGAGTAGTGCGGGAGAATCAATACAAGAGTTAACAATCTTATAAAGTAGAACGAGGTCAAGATATATACGTCTCACACACAATGATAGCAACCTCAAAGCATCGGCAGTATCATCATATACATACCGCTCTTGCTGTATTCCCTGTTTAAAGGTAATGAAACTTAAAAACTTTCTTTATACTCTTTCCACTTTTTCTTTGTATGTAAAATAATGAGATGACCAAACTTGGGACGCATGTTCCAAGACTGATCGAACTACTGAGCAGTATATCACTTTAAAACAGTCTACATTATTAAAATCTGCAAGCATTCTCTTCACAAACCCGAGCAACTGCAAACTTTTGTTCACAATATTATCAATATGTGTGTCGGAGCGAAGGGCCCTATCAAATGTAACACCCAGATCCTTCACACAGTCAACACGATTAATCGTGTTATTATCAAGAAATTAATCAAAAGTTATCCAATCCCTTTTACGATTAAAACTTGTAATGGAGCATTTATTAATATTGAGGTGCATAAAATTTAATTTACATCATTCAGAGAATCGAGTTAGATCCCGCTGAATGCCCTCACAGTCGTTGCTACTCCCGACAACCCGAAATATCTTTAAATCATCTGCATAAAGAAGACATCTACTGAAAGTTATGATGTCCTCAATATCGTTAATAAAGCAGTTAAAAAGGAGCGGGGCGAGGTGAGCACCCTGAGGAACACCGGAGGTAACATGTATATCAGATAATTCACAGTTGTTAATTTTTACTCGCTGTATTCTATATATATATATATATATATATATATATATATATATATATATATATATATATATACAATTAGGGAAGGAATATTGGGTATGGGATCTGTGGATGAAATAAGGACTCGTTTTTCATTACTACTCAATATTTCGACATGTATCCATGTGTTCATCAGGAGTAAAACTACAAAATAATACCAAGAAATGGACAAGTTAACAAATTGATACAAACAATATAAATGACGTTAACTAACAGATTAGAGATCCTCTCGAAAAGTCAACCCCAACACGTTCAACATAGCAGTAAAAATAAATATAAAATATCAATAAAAGAACGTCAAAAAAGCGATAATTTTTCCCCTTACTTAAAAAAAAAACGATTAAATTTAAATGATACACTACACTAGACATATAGATACAGACACTCAGTATTTTTTTTATACAATACTCAACTTAAATTTAAAATTGCGAAGTAGTAGATATCTGTTGAAGTTCCATTGTCTTTATTTTTGTTGAATATCACGACGTTTCGGCTAATAGTTATCTCTAGCCATTTTCAAGTGAAACTGAAATAAGCACAGACAAACAAACATTAAATTTAAAATATTACAGTAAATATTATTTAGCTGACTAATGTTTGATTTATAATTAATGGCATTTTCTAATTATTTTGGTGTTCTAGAATTTTGACATTATCATAATTAAAATTATGTCTTGTTGTTGAGTGACGTTCCACAACGGCACACAGGTTTTATCCATACGACAATCGCTTTTGTGTTGTGTTACACGATGTTTAAGCCATTGTGCGGATTGTCCAATGTAACAGCCTTGACATCCGAAACAAGATATTTCATAGACAATATTGTCGTACAGGTAAAAACTCCTGTGCCGTTGTGGAACATCATTCAACAACAGGACACAATTCTGATTATGATAATGTCAAAAATTTAAAACACCAAAATAATTACAAGCACAGACTATTCCTCGAAATGTGTCATATATATATATATATATATATATATATATATATATATATATATATATATATATATATATATATATATATATATATATATATATATATATATATATATATATATGTATATATATATATATATATATATATATATATATATATATATATATATATCATTTCTCCTTTATTTTGTCTTTTCTTGGGTTTAGGTTCTATATTTAATAAAAAACACAAAACAATTGACGTTTCGCACTTTATTTAAGGCATTGCCAAAACTTTTTCCTTCTAAAAATATTTTTATATAATTAACATTCACATATCTACAATTTAAAAAAAAACAAACAAAACATTTTAAAACAGTATTTAAATTTTTAAAACTTTTAAAATATTTAATTTTGCCGGTACACACCTTGACATTCTGTTATTCTATTACTAAATAAAATTTAATCTTTACAACGTTTACTGAGGATACATGGAATGCGAATGTGTTTTGGTTTTTTTTTTATATTTTGTATATTTTTCAATGCACAAAAAACAAATAAGGTATATGTTTTGTTTTATCTTTAAGAGGATATTCAATTTTTAATTCTTATTTGACAGGATCGAATACTTAATATTTTTGTTTAAATTACGCTTGTGTAAATGTGGCTCAAATTTCCCATATCTGTTCTGTCGTTAACAGTATTTTTATCTTTTTTAATTTCAATCATTTCGTTTATCTGTAATTTTTGGTAATTCATATCTTTGTTTTTTATTTTGGTACTGTTATAATCAAAAATGTGTTTTTCGTCCTGTGTGTGTTTGTTTAACGCTGTTGAGTCGTTTTTCGTATATTTATGGCCATTTAATCTGTTCTTCATCAATTGGCTCGTCGTGCCTATATATTTTTTCGGACAATTTGTGCAAGGGATCGAATATATTACATTTGATTTATTCATGAGAGCAGTTTTACTTTTTAAATTTGTGAACAATGTATTTAATTTATTATGTGACTTGTGGCATACGATAATATCGTTTTTTAAAAATGTATTTTATTTTTTTTGACAGCACACTAGTGTAAGGTAATGCTACATATTTTTGCTGTTTATGTTCTATGTTTTTGGTTTTTACGTTATTATAAAACTTATATGGTTGTTTATCAGTTATTTTGGTGATAGTCTTTTCGTTGAAATTATTATTTATTAGTGTCTTTTTTACTTTTTGCAGTATTTTTGGTCGGAATTCTGGAGACGTTAGGGAGATAGCACGATCAGACAGACCGATTATAACACTATTTTTTTGAGTTTTTGAATGATTAGAGAAACAGTTTAGATATCTACCCGACCAAGTTGGTTTGGTGTACCATTAAGTTAAAATTGTATTTTTTCTGCGTATAAGTGTCATATCTAGAAAATTTATTTTATTATTATTTTCTGTTTCGGACGTGCACTGTAATTTTTCGTTGAAACTGTTAAACTCTTGGAGAATTTTATTTATTTTATTTTGTGGTACGGCTGCTATGCAATCATCGACAAAACGTTTGAAAAATATTATATTAAAATTTAATTTTTCTAAAACTTTTTCCTCTAAATATTCCATTACTAACTGAGCAATGGTAGATGAAATTGGTAATCCCATAGCACATCCACACATATATAGGAAAAATGATATAGTCTATGGTTCAAGAAAAAAAAAAAAAAAAAAAAAAAAAATATATATATATATATACAGGGTGTCCAAGATAAGGATCCTAAGCATGGGGATCTCAGTACCTGTTGGAGTTACAGCTTAGGTTAAATTAGAAAAAAGTTGCGTACTTTGAAGCGTATTTACATGCCGTTGAGAAACTTTAAAAATTTTCATGGCCAGCTGAGATATTGGGGAAAAACGAAAATTTGACGAAATAGATTTTATTTTTTTGTGACTTTATTTTAAAAGATATTAAAAAACTAATAAAACTTTTTCATTGGCACTTTTTAGATAATACGTGATGGCGTTTTTAAATTTTATATCCGACGTTTTGTTTTCGAGAAACCATCATCAACTTTATTTTTTTATATGGCCCAAAAAAAAAGTATACCCTGTATCTGATTCCATTTTTTATTACAAATTCAACGATGTATCACATGCAAAGCCTACTTAAAAATATGTTTAAAAAAATAGAAAAATCGCATTTATTCTTTTATCTAACAAAAAAAATGTGACATGTGATACATCGTTGAATTTGTAATAAAAAAGGGAATCAGATACAGGATATACTTTTTTTTTTGGCCCTTATAAAAAAATAAAGTTGATGATGGTTTCTCGAAAACGAAACGTCGGATATAAAATTTAAAAACTCCATCACGTAGTACCTAAAAACTGCTAATGAAAAAGTTTTATTAGTTTTTTAATATCTTTTAAAATAAAGTCACAAAAAAATAAAATCTATTTCATCAAATTTTCGTTTTTCCCCAATATCTCAGCTGGCCATGAAATTTTTTAAAGTTTCTCAACGGCATGTAAATACGCTTCAAAGTACGCAACTTTTTTCTAATTTAACCTAAGCTGTAACTCCAACAGGTACTGAGATCCCCATGCTTAGGATCCTTATCTTGGACACCCTGTATATATATATATATATATATATATATATATATATATATATATATATATATAAATATATAGATGTGTATATGTGTGTGTATCACTTTATAAAAACATTCACTCGTACTAGGGCTACTGATTTAATCAAACATCCAACATTATAAAAAAAGTAAAAACAGTAGCAACAATTAATCAAATAAAGATCTGGATTAACTTTTCTACTTGACGGACATTCTGACAGCCGACGGGAAACTTGCATGGATCCACCATATTACCTAAGTACACGTTCGGGAATTACTAAAAGATAAATGAGTATATTATTGTAATTTAACGTCTTTACTTGCGTGTGGCCGCTTGAAAGTTTCCTTGGGGGCATTGAAAATGAATCTAATTTAGCTTCCAAAATTGAGCGAGTATGTAGAGGTCAGCACCAAGGTGATAAAATTGCCTGTCTAAAATTTAGTGTTTTATAGCATAGTATATAGTTTAGGGATTTACAGCATATTTTTCGTTTTTAATGCGCCTTGTAACAAAATAGATTAAGGCTTTTTCTTATCAGTTTTAAATTAAATTTTGTCAATAATACTTTTGGCAGAGTCTGGTTAACAAGTCGTCTCCTCGACCGTCTGATATTCTTTTTGCAAGACTGCGACTTTGTCTTCTTAAGAAAGTATTGCTGAGTATATTTGTTAAAACGAAATAATAACGATGTTACTCAAAATCTATACAATTTCGAACACGTCTATTGAAATGCAGAAGTTAATTGTTGGCTGTGACGCTAAAGTGAAAGAAATGAGCAGAAAATGGGTTTATAATTTTCGGTTAAGAATTGAGGTTATTGCAAAATCTTATACACCTGCCAAAGATAATTTGGTGACCTTTAATTAAATTAAAATAAGCTTTTTATCTGAGGAATTACGCTTTGTTGATCAAATTTTTTTATTTGAATGTATTATGATATATAAGAATAAGAAATTGAAGTTTAATAACTAAAGTACGTTTTTGTCACAGTTAAATGAAATTTTGATGTCTTAAATAATTCTTAGAATTTGATCTTTAATTTGTTTTTATTGTACTGTAAATACATAAATTTAGTGAATACAGTGACAGATTTTTATTATCGATTTTTTTAAAAATTCTTTTATACGTGGTTAATTTTGTTTGCTCCAATTAGCAATTGGTTGTATATATATATATATATATATATATATATATATATATATATATATATATATATATATATATATATATATATATAACCCTGTATATTGGTTAATCTTAGATTTTATCAACATGAGTTGATAAATGTAAGGATTTATAAAAAGAAACGATTTTTTCGGGCTTTTACCATTAGAATTTAGTACATGCTAGGTTTTACCAGTGACGGCTGGTAAATAATGGTTTTGGGAATAAAACAATGAATACTTCAATTAACTATAAGTCAAACCTTACAAATTTTTATGTATCATATGAGAGTAATTATTGATCATCTATATCATGAGTCCTCACCTATTTTAAATTATTCTAAAAAAGACAATTAATGAATTGTCATTATTAGGTAGTAAAAAAAACATTTTACTTGTTACAACACTGAGCGCTATTGTGGCATTTAGAATTACAAAGTAATCCTTATGACTTGCAAGCGCATTTCTTCAAAAAGCATTTTTTGAGACAGTTACATTTTATGGATCCTTGTCCTCCAGCCAACGACAATTCTCCGATAACTTCTCGAAGACTCACTTTATCTTTAACAACTTCTATCTTTATAAAATCTTCAAAGCATGAGGTAAACTCATTCTGTGTGTAATGCTGTTTTAGTACTCCAATCTTGGTACCCAGTAAGTAAAACTCATAGTCCTTTACATCTACCATAACTGCCATAATGCTTCCCGGATCAGTTTTAGCTCTGTTAGTGTCAAGTACTTTCACTCTTACATTTTGGCCAACCTTCACATTTGGATGTTTATCAGCCAACATGGTTTCATTTTTTCAGCTTGGTTTTCGAAATCCAATTTTGCTTTTTTTCTGATTGTCTGGACAGATTTTGTCTTTTTCGGTATTGGATCTTCTTAAGCTTGAGCTGCTTTTTCTGACTCTGAATCGCTACATTGGTATTATTGGTTGTTTACTTCTCCTTCATCTTTTCAATTATTTCTGGTCTTGTGTTCCTCACATTGTCACTGTTTATGTCCTATTCTGACTCATTTACAACAACGTTGTCTTCCTTATCCTGTTCAATTACGTTTCGACTGATCCTTGACTCTGGCTATGTCTTGGTTTTCTATGTACGATTTTAACATCCTACCACATATTGCATAAATTTTCAATTACTTGGTTACAAAATACCCGAACATTATTGAATGAAGAGATTTTATGCAACTTCTTCCACTCGTTTAGTTCGAAGGATATGAAGGATCACAAATTTAATAAGATGTTCTTAGTAAACTAATATGAATTTATAACTTCCGTCAGGGTTGGTTTGTAGGTCTATGAGATCTACTTGACAACGTGAGTTCATTTCACTATGAAGAATAGGCTTGATAACAATGCCCGTTTTCAAAGTCTTCTGTTTCTTTTGACAAGGTTGGTATAGCCTCAATAATGTCATGATAGCCTCAACTGTTATATTTTTATTCTTGCGGTTACATTCTTTAAGCATCCTTGTCCTTCCTCCGTGTCCAAAAGCAACATGCGTTTCTTCGAGAACCGGCGCGCCATCACATGGCGGTTTTGTAGAATATTGTTGGTTTGTGTTGCTCTTCTGTCATTGAGTAATCCATAGAGATGTCGCCACTGTGTCTTATTTACTGCTTTTGAACCGTGAAATCTGTTTATAGATGCGAGATAATGGTTTGTAAAGAACGCAATGGCCTGATGAGTCCCATGCTAGGACGAAACAATGTCGTCATTTTTCGGACCCGGAGTTTTTCCATTATCTTGGAAATCTCCGCACTTTTTAACATGAGAGTGATATTTATCAACTGTCTTTATATCCGCTAGCCGAGAATTTCCTACCGAAGGGCTGTTGCCTAGTCAGAAAAGGAAATTTCTTAAAAAAATAAATCTCGAAAGCGCAATAATTAACATATATATCAAAACATATACAAAGTAAGTCAAAAAGTACACACACAAAAAAAATATTTTATTTTAAAATTATTTTTTATATATTTCATTTTAAAATTACACGTTCGAAAACTTCTCTCTCTCTCTCTCTCTCTCTCTCTCTCTATATATATATATATATATATATATATATATATATATATATATATATATATATATATATATATATATAATATATTATTATTGAGCTTAAAATTTTATCTTTTATCTTTCTTAGGTTTAGATTTTTTAAATAGTTGAAAAAAAAATTGACGTTTTCCTTCAGTTTAAGGCATTTTCAAATTTTTTTGATTTTCCTTGGCATTTTGTAGATACATTTTATACTACCTCTTTTATCTATTTATACCTTCAAAGAATTGAAGCAATAAAATTTTAAACATTTTCGAGATTATGTACGCTTTATTGATTCTATTTATCAAAGATTGTTTATTTGGAAACATTTGTCTACGAATACGATATTCTACATCTCACAAGTTTTCAGTGGGGTAAAAAATCGTATCGACTACTATGAAACCCGAACGTCGTTTCCTTCAAACCACTCTTGAACAACTCGCGAAGAACTGTTGGAAAATAAAATGCACTGACATTTCCCACTCCATTAAACCAAAAAACTCTAAAGTTATATCTTACGATAACCCAAATTTTTTTGTAATTCGATCTATTTTAGTACCTATTCTATTTTATTTCGCTAGAAACTTAGATTGCGTTAAAATCAAATATTTACAAATCATTTATTTTTCTAGTAATTTAGAAACAAGCTTTTTGGTAAACTTATTGCCAAGCCTAAATTTTTTTGTGGTTTTCTTCTCTATACAAATCAATATAAACCCATTGATAACCATAATTTTTGAACATTATGTAAGCTTGAGTTGTTGTCAACTAGATAAACAATAAAACTCACAAAAAAAGACGTAAGTCATTGTAGCAAATTAAATTTATTTAAATTGTATTTTATAAGTCAATTTAATTAAGAATCGAATTCTTTTGGAGCATTGAAGCAAAACCAAAACAATTGAATAAGGTAATAAAATCACAACCGATTAGGCGACCCGCTATAATCGCAAACACCCAATTGTATTATGGGTGTTTGCTCAAGGGGTGAGCATAATAGAGGGAGTGACAATATGTTGACTTAATATGTATTAATGATCCGAAATCGGGGTTGTTGCGTTTTAGGAATTTATCCAATAAAGTCTAATATGATTGTCCAAATGAGTAGGGCCTAAGTCAATAATATGAACTACTAGAAAATGTAATACAGAGAATGAATCATAGAAAAAGTTACAGTATTTTGCAGCCGACAAAAAGTACTATAGATAGAACAAAAATTGATTTTTGCCAGATCTACTCCAAAAGTTAATTTCTGTTATCAATGACATATTTTCAGAGTTATTTTTTGTCTGATGTTTTTTTTTAATGTCGCTGTGTATGTATGTTGTTTATTGGCATTTGATTTTGTTTTATATCATGGATAAGGCTTTTCTTCCTTGTAAGTTTCTTTCGGAAGTTCTTTCATCCAGAGTTTCACTTTCTGTTATTTTCAGACCTTGATATTTGTACTCTTTAGTATATTTGGTTATTTGTTCATTCTCCAAAATAACACTTAAATTGTCATTCCTAGCATCATTCCGGAGTGATTTATCCAGAAAATAAAATTATTTCCCTCTACAGCATATGGAGACAATTTTTGGACATAATTCGACTGAACCATATTCGTAAGTTTTTTAACCGTAAGGTCCTTTTACTAAACTTCCATGGCTTCTTCTTCAAGTGTTATATCAGGTCCCCCTGACGTTGGCAATTACATTGACAAGTGTTTCACGGTCCTGCGCTAGCTGGAACAGTTCCCCCGCGCTACGTATACTTGTCCATTCACGAATATTCCTCAACCAGGAAGCCTGTCTCCTTCCTACCCCTCTACGTCCCTCTACTTTACCTATCATGATTAGCTGAAAAATTCTATATCGCTCCCCTCTAAATATATGTCCAAGATTTGAGATTCTTCTACACTTCACAGTGTTAAATAGTAGACGAGTTGTGTCGGCCCTATTGAGTACCATTTCGTTGGTCTGTCTAGCTGTCCAAGGTATTCTCAGCATTCGCCGGTGTAACCACATTTCGAGAGCCTCCAACCGATTAATCGTGGCAGCCTTGATTGTCCAGATCTCTGCCCCATATAGTAACACTGGCCAGACGTATGATCTTATCATTCTCTGTCGTAGTTTTAGGTTGAGGTTATCATTGCAGAAAAGTGGTTTCATTTTTTGAAAAGTTGCTCTAGCAGTCTCTATTCTACACCTTATCTCTTTATCTGGGTTTAGATTTTCGGTGATATAACATCCAAGATATTTAAAATGAGTCACCCTGTCTATACTGTTTCCTTCTATTTGTATTGAAGCGTTAAGATGAGGTTGTCTACTAAAGACCATAAATTTTGTCTTTTTGATATTTATGTTGAGCCCCATTTTTTGACCCTCAGTGTTAACACAGTTTAATAGATGTTGCAGGGCTTGTAGTTTGTCGCTTAGGATAACAGTGTCGTCAGCATACTGTATTGTATTTAAATATTCTCCATTGATTTGTACTCCCATTCGTTGTCCTTGAGTAGCCCGTTTAAAGATTTTATCTGAATATATATTAAAAAACAGTGGAGATAGTATGCAGCCCTGCCTGACGCCTCGCAGAATTTTACTTTCTTCTGTGAGTTTCCCATTTAGCCTTACTGTTGCTTTCTGCCGCCAATATAGATTTTTAATAATTCTTACGTCTCTGCTGTCTACCCCTACGTTATTTAAAATGTCTATGAGTTTTCTGTGCTGTACTCTGTCGAAGGCCTTCTCGTAATCGACAAAACATACGAATACACCCTTGTGTTGGTCCCGGCATTTTTGCAGAAGTATATTTAGAGCGAATAAAGCCTCTCTAGTACCTAGGGCGTTTCTAAATCCGAATTGGGTTTCGTCTAAATCTGCTTCGCATTTAGATGTTATCCTGCTATGGATAATTCTGAGAAAGACCTTCAAAGTGTGGCTCATTAGACTTATTAGTCTGTACTCACTGCATCGCTTTGCTCGCTGTTTTTTTGGGATTGGGACGAATACAGACCTCAGCCAATCTTCCGGTATATCTCCAGTCGCGTAAACGGTATTAAATAGTTTGGCCAAGATTTCTATATTTTCCTCATGGATCATTTGTAACAGCTCGGTTGGGAACATTATCAGGCCCGGTGGCTTTCCTGGTTTTTGCAGATCTTATGGCAGATAGAACTTCACTGTTTAGAATTTCCGGTCCCATGTCTATATTAGCGTCTATAATAGCGAGATCATCGGAGTTGTGTTCATTCGGTCTGTCATGTCTTCCATGGCTATACATAACTTTTTTCCACCAGTTCGTGTTACCTGTAAAATTAACGAAACAAATATGCACAACGTGAAGATCTTCTTCTTCTTCTTCTTTAGGTGCCGTGTCGGTATTCAGACGTTGGTGGTCATCATGTTTACAATTTCCTGAAATCTTTCTCTATCAGCTGCAGCGCGAAATAGTTCCTCCACCGTGCACTCTCACACCACTGCCTGATGTTACGTAGCCATGAAGGCTTCTTTCGGCCTATCCATCTTTTTCCTTCCACTTTTCCTTGTATTATAAGGCGAAGTAGATGGTATTTAGGTCCTCTAATTGTGTGGCCGAAGTATTCTGTTTTCCGCCTCTTTATAATGTTCAAGAGCAGTCGATCTGTATCCATCATTCTGAGAACATCCTCATTGGAAGTGTGCGAAACCCATGATATCTTTAGGATTCGACGATAACACCACAATTCGAAAGCTTCCAGTTTGTTTAGCGTTGTTGTTTTTAGTGTCCATGTCTCGCAACCGTATAACAGAATAGACCATACATAGCATCCCAGGACCCTCTTACGAATATGCATTGACAGGTTCCTGTTGCATAGAACTGGTTTCCATGTCATAAAAGCCTTACGCGATATTTCGATCCTAGCTATTATCTCTTCATCTGAGTCCCCATTCACATTCAACCAACTGCCAAGGTATCTGAAATGATTTACACGCTCTATCCTCTCTTCATCGAGCCAAAGTTGACATTTATCTACATTAATCTTTCCAACAGGCATCCACTTTGTTTTTGAGATGTTGATTTTAAGGCCTCTTCGGCAGCTCGCCTCATTGACTAAATTTACTAATGTTTGGAGATCTCGATGCTTTCTGCAAGAATGGCCGTATCATCAGCACATCTAATATTGTTGATTACTTCTCCACCCAGTCTTACTCCCTCTTTTCTGTCATCCAAAGCCTCCCTAAAAATTTCTTCAGAGTATACATTAAAAAGACAGGGTGACAAAACGCAATCCTGTCTTACTCCACGTTTGATGGGTAGGCTTTGAGTACGACTGTTTTCAATTTGGATAGAGGCTACTTGATTGTAATACAGATGTTTTAGCAGTCTTATATCGTAGTGGTCTAGACCTGCTGCTTGTAGACATTCGAAAAGTGAATCGTTTTGTACTTGGTCAAATGCCTTTTCAAAGTCAATGAAACAGACGTAGATATTCTTTCGGAATTCACAACTTTTTTGTAGGAGAACGCGCATACAAAATAGTGCCTCTCTGGAAGATCTACTATATATTAATTATTTTTTAAATCTTTCACATTAAAATTCATAATGAAGATTACTTAATGCGTTACTTTTCTTAACAACAAAATTACATACGTATCTTGAAAAAAATCTTGGCAATTTAAAAAGTGCTTTCAAGCATTCCACAAATTAATAAGCGGCATTGAAATGAGACACTTCCAACAAGAACCTCGTTTTTTACATCAAAACCAATTATCATGATCAAAATGCATCGCATGATAAACGAATCAAAAAATTCACCGAATTCCTTAAAAAATTAATAATAAAATGTAAGAACAAGGTATAAAACTTAAGTCGAGTTCACTGCTGTAGGTGAAGACAGACGCGGGGCAAGCAGTCGCACATAACGAGTCTTCGATTCTTCTTATTCTTCTCGCGTAGTTACTAACGAGTTGGTCCGGTGTCGGCTCGGAACCACAAAGGCGGCATATTAGTCACACCTGCCTGATACTACCAGAGAGCAAAGGAGCGCATTACACAGAGCTTTCTCGGACCAACCAAAAGGAATGATTTGGCATTATCATTAATAATAATAATACGTCGTACCACTTGTCTTCATACGTTTGCATTTACTTGGAGAATGGCTAACTATGACCAGGGAAAATATGATTTTTGTGCCTGGTGAGACCACCCAGTGGTGGAGCAACTTTATTAAATCTTTAGTTATAGGTAATAATTAATATTTGCAACGATATCTCATATTTATGGAATCACGCTGGAGTTTTATGCTGAAATTAAATATTTTAGATCGATTCCATTCATTCAAGAACTAGAGAGAGTAATAAATCATTTTTGATTCTTTTTTTTCGCTAACTACCTGTGTTCTTTAATCCGGTCTCTTTGACAAAATCTGTTAGACACGTATATTTTTTATAGGACTATTTGGATTGGATAACAATAAATATTTGTAGTGTTAAAAATGAGTTTCATCAATCTCATAGGCGTCAGAAGTAGGTTTATTTTATCACTAAGTATTTATGGCATAGAATATTATTTCGGTAATAAACTTGAAATAAAAAGTTTTTAGAATATTATTTTATTTCTTATGATTGCTTAATAATTCACATACATTAGAAAATATAGATAATTTTGACATATTTAACATAGATCACAACTGTATTTTTATTATTTTTAATTTTGGCATAGAAACCGCTTTAGGTACATTCAGACTAAAACGTAGCCTTATTCTCTTAAAGAATTTTTAGTTATAATTTAAATACTTACAAAATACCCATTGTCCAAAATACAAGAAGTTAAACATATATAAAAAAAATAAATTCGTCCACATAATATTAAAATTTATTTGGGCTATCGGTCATTTTATTATTAATTAAAATCATTTTTAGGACATTTGACGTTTCAATTTATTTATTTCTTAAACCATCTGCAGAATTACAATTTAACACAAAAAGGGTTTCAAATGTAATTAATTTTTATATGTTATAGTTAAAATTAGACCTACTTATTTTTATTTCTATTCCACTGACATCTTAATTTAATTTAATGTACCGGGTGAGTCAACGATTGGATGAAGTAGGTTTGTGCCTTTTCGGTGAAATTAACAAAAAAACTATATTTATTGTTTGATACAGTTTATTTTTACGCAGATTTTAAAAATATTTAGGACTCTACAGGGTGAGTCAAAAAACTAGGACAGCATAAAGTTGTATTTTTTTAAATAGAACACCCTATATACGAATCGTATTTTCGATTTAGGTTATAATTTTAAATCTTTTTTATTAAGGGTTTACTATAACAAAACTTTATAGTTTCTGAGATAATTAAGTTTAAAGAAAAAAAGTCACATTTTCAAGCATCAATTCAATCCTAAATAACGTTTGAAATTTTGTGACAAATATATTCAAATTTGGAATTTAGAAAGGCCAAGGACAAGTTAACATAATTTTTACCTAATATTTGCAATAAAAGCTACAGGATGTTGAACACATCGGCTCAAATTTGAACAAGTTTAAATGAATAAATATCTTTTTTTTTAAACGGTACACTCTGTATATTTTCATGTCATTTAATAGAGTAATAAAAACCCTAAAAGTTTTGTTCAATATATCCTATACCTATTTATAATAGTTTTTGAGATATTTCAGTTTTTCTTATTTTCCATACTTTTTTACAGAAATAGTCTTCATTATCATAGTAGCCATGTAAAATAATAAAAAGAAACTACAGAAACAAACAGAATGTGGTTAAATATGATGAAATACACTATTCGTTATATTACAACGGCAATAGTTTAATTAAACATAATGTGAAAAAATTAACTCAACAATAACGACAAGGCAAATACATATTTACTTTTATACTAAATTGAAACAAAAAAAATACCTATTAAATACTGAGATTAATTATTTCTTTTTAATAAGTGTTCGAATAAACGACCCTCTTGTGCAATGCACAAATTTAGTCTTTTTTGCAGATTTTCGCGGACCCTGGACAAAATTAGTAGCGTTATTGTTCTACATGTAGGGATACATCCTGTTTCGCATATCTTCCACTGTTGTTAGTGGATTAACATACACTTTATTTTTAATATAACCCCATATGAAGAAATCTAATGGGATGATGTCGCAAGACCTTGGTGGCCACTCAATGAAACCCCCACGTCCATCCATTTTTGCGGATATTGTTGGTCCAAAAACGCACGAACTTCACGATGGTAATGCGGAGGCGCACCATCGTGCTGGAACCCCATACTGTCGAGCTCATCCCTATCGAGACCTTGAAGCAGTTGGGGTAGTTCTTCTTGTAGAAAGTTCAGATAACTATGGCCATTTAGTGGTTCATTAAAAAAGTGGGGTCCAATAATTCGATTATGATGAATACCACACCAAACATTTAATGACCAGTGGTTTTGATGTTGCACCTCTCTAATCCAAAATGGGTTTTCTGTGGCATAATAATGCATGTTGCGTCTATTTACGGCACCGTTACTTCTAAAAGTAGCTTCATCACTAAACATTACCTTGCATAATAAATTTGGATTTAATTGAATCTCCGCATTTATTGTACGACAAAAGTTTACACGACTTTCAAAATCCTGTCCATGCAATTCTTGGTGTTATTCCATGTGATATCGATGATATCTATATTTCTTGGTAGTATGATTAGCGGTGGATTGTGATGTTTCACATAATGCTGCTAACTGACGGCTACCAATATAAGGATTTTCCTGAACATTTAACAATACTTGTAGTTCTTTTTCTTCATTAGTTACTGGTTTGTTGACCACTTTACGTTTTGGATAATCAACAGTACCAGAAGAATCAAATCTTTGCATTAAGTTTTGAAAAGTATGGGTATTAGGCTGGCGTCGATCAGGATACTTCATTTTGTAAATTCTTTGAGCAAGAAGGCAATTTTTTTGAGCCTCTCCGAATGTATAAATCATATCTATTAACTCATTCTTTGGAAAACTCATTTTACAATATAAGATGAATGCAAAAAAAAAACAAACTACACTACATAAAAACCAAAAGAAGCGATTGCGGTTATAAATTTGACACACAGAGAAATATTCTTTTACATTGTTTTTGCCATGGCTACTATGATAATGAAGACTATTTCTGTAAAAAAGTATGGAAAATAAGAAAAACTGAAATATCTCAAAAACTATTATAAATAGGTATAGGATATATTGAACAAAACTTTTAGGGTTTTTATTACTCTATTAAATAACATGAAAATATACAGGGTGTACCGTTTAAAAAAAAGATATTTATTCATTTAAACTTGTTCAAATTTGAGCCGATGTGTTCAACATCCTGTAGGTTTTATTGCAAATATTAGATAAAAATTATGTTAACTTGTCCTTGGCCTTGTTAAATTCCAAATTTGAATATATTTGTCACAAAATTGAAAACGTTATTTAGGATTGAATTGATGCTTGAAAATGTGACTTTTTTTCTTTAAACTTAATTATCTCAGAAACTATAAAGTTTTGTTATAGTAAACCCTTAATAAAAAAGATTTAAAATTATCAGCTAAATCGAAAATATGATTCGTATATAGGGTGTTCTATTTAAAAAAATACAACTTTATGCTGTCTTAGTTTTTTGGCTCTCCCTGTAGAGTCCTAAATATTTTTAAAATCTGCGTAAAAATAAACTGTATCAAACAATAAATATAGTTTCTTTGTTAATTTCACCGAAAAGGCACAAACCTACTTCATCCAATCGTTGACTCACCCTGTATTATATGAAAATCCGATGGCCTCAAAAAAATAAAATAGACATATTTATTCTACACGTTTAAGAAAAAGACACAAATATAATACAAAAAAAATAACGGCTAATTGGAATTAAATATATATAAAATTAAAAAGTGGAACACACCTAAATAAAAATATATAAAAAATATATAAACAACATTAAACAATAAAATACAACAAAAACAAAAATTTAAATAATAAATTGTGTTTACACTAGTAAACATTACGTATCTAAGTCATAATCAAAGTGAGTGAAGCTATCTTCGCTCAAATTAATTATAATTGGTTCCTCTATCTCACTGATCATGAGATCGAGTTGCCACATTTTGTTTTGTTCTTTTATTATATGGTCCACACGTTTTTTCCAATTTTCCGCAATAACTTTATTCAAAAAAAAACGTTCATAAGTTCAGTTAAATCACTAATTCTGTAGCTTGTGTTATTTCTAGCAAATCTACCTATTACTTGAACCCATACCGCGATGTTGCTTAATTGTTTGGAGATATTCTCTTCTTCAACGGACAGTTTCCGAACGATCTGTAAAAACAGATTTCCTTCTCTGGTTTTGCTCAGCAAAAATTAAGTTCTCTGAGCAATTTCCAGAGCTCTGTCCTTTTAATTTCAGATAAATCCTCACCTTCTTAATTTTAGTTAGAATTTTTTCGACTGTTGGGATCTGTTTCTCATAATAAAATGTATTGCAGTTTTTATCTCTTCTTCCAACGGGGTTTTCTTGTGACCGAATGTCATTTGAGAGCATTAACAATTCCAGTCGTCTTTTTCTCCTTCAGCATTCGGTACATAGTAGATTTTCCAACTCCTGTCATTTTGGACCATATCTGAACAAAGCTTTTAACATTATTATCTGAATATTGATATCTTGAGGCATCGTAAACATTCATGTATTAAGTTTTTCGTTGAGGGAAAAATGCCCTGGTTTTAACGATTTTGGAATAAATATAGAGGTGGAAGACATATCTTTTGGGTATCTCACTAATCTCAAATAATATATAAAAACAAACGCAAACAAGATAAATCACACTGTAAGGTGTACTTTGCTCACTGACAGAAATTAAACTGAACTATTAGAAATTTTATTGTTGCAGTAAATTTATAAAAGGGTATAATATTTAAATATAATTATACAAAATTAAATTTATGGCAGTTCTCAGTTACCTGTGACACTGGAGCAAATACGTCGGAGGTTTCGGTGACAGTTTTACCACTCTCTCTAGTTCTTGAATAGAGTACAGAATCCAAAAAAGTGTGCACGTATTATGCTATTTCGCGAAAAAATCTTTTTCTATGAAATTATCGAGATTTTACAGTTGAGGTTGGAGCTTTTGCAGTAAAAAAAAACCGCGATTGTTTTATTCAAAATTTTATATTTTTATCACTAATGGACCTAATTTTTCGGTTTTCAATTTTTTTTCTGAAAGTTTATGACTCATGTGACCTTAATCAAAGGAGAAAACTGAATTACGTTAATTAATCATAAAAGTATACAATCTTGAATAAAAAATTACTTATATTCCTCTTCACTTCAAAAGCTGTAAGGTCTACTTTAAAATCTTCATAACTTCCTTGAAAATGATTTTTTCGCTATCTATTTCACTGCATGATTTTGCCTGGAATCGATCTTAAATAAATAGGTACACTATTCGATCATACCCTATACATTTATACAACAATAAATTTATTTGAAGGCTGTTTATGGTCAGTGAAGGAGAGGCTTTTTTGATGTTTGACACGCATAAACATATATACTTATCTTTTCTTTCAGTTTAATTGCTCTTCGTGACCCTTTTCAGTGTTTTTAAGTTTTAGAAATTACTATAAATGCGAAGTTGGCAATTAATATTACCAAAAAGAGGATTTAAAAACTTATTTTTATTGATATATATTGTTAGATATTATTTACTTATTGAAAATAACAATAATAATAATTTAGGCAACCAGAAATTCATATTTTTATGTATTCTAGAATTGACGTACCGATTATCATATGATACTCGTTTAAATAATGCAACTAAAAAAGGATAGCATACAATCGGTATGTGTGTAACAAGAGATGAAATATCTACTGTTTATCAACACTTTTTCAAATATAAATACATATTATTGCGTTATTGAGCGTTCAAACAACCTGGCTAATTCTAAGGTTATACTAATTCTACAGGGGTATGTTCGAAGGCTCTATTAATTATGCTGTTAAGTTTTGAAAGGATTAATTAAAGGAATTCGCCAAAAACCTTTTTAATTGGGTTCAAAATAAACTCTTCCTTACAAAGTCGTATTTATAATTTCAGATAAAAAGAAAAATTGTTACAGAACTATCAAATGAAGGTAAAAACTTCGCAACTAACTACTAATTTTTTAGAAGAAATCCTCAGTTTGCGACTAAAAAAAATTTTTTTTGGCAACTTCCAGTAGTATGTTCTCCTTTTCTAATAACTCAAGAATTAAATTTTGCACTGGTTCATGATCTCCAAAAAATAAAAACGATGTGATTCTATTTCTTTCCGGAAAATCGATCGATATAACGGAAAATCTTGTGATTGAAAATCTGGGTTAATGGTAGTCAAAAATATTCACCATATTTTGCATTAGTTTATAAAAAATAGCAATCAACAATAAGAAAACATAAAATTGGGGTACAGTCGGCCAAAAAAAATGAATTGGGTGGTAATAAATTTGGTGATTAAGTTAATTCACTTGCACTGTATAAATGATTATTATTACTTATCGGCAATTTATTAATTCTTATATGATTAGGTAAATAATTTATTCTTAAAATGCAGTATATAAAATTCAGTGGATCTGTGGCCTCTATATTCCTTGCTGAACAAGATGGTTCTTAATATTTTATATAAATTGGACAACGGTTTCAAATATTTAAATTATAGAAGTAATGGCGATGATTTAAAAGTATTTAATAATTTTATGCAAGAAGCTACAAAATAATAAACAACTAAAATAAATTTTTAACTGATAATTTGAATTACATCGAATCGTTCTCTATTAAATATTAGAGCAAGATTGTAAGGCTGGTAAATTTTCAATAACACTAGACCACCAGTGTTGAAGTTGATTGGTGTTCTGAAAAAACAGAATGAGGCGGTTTAATTGATCTGTAACCGTCTTATAAAAGCCGGTAATGCAGTATAACTTAGCCTGATATAATAATAATGTTCGAAGGTGTTTTTTATCGCTTTATTGTCATGTTTAATTCAGGGTTTCTTTGATATGCTTATTTTAGAGACAAGAGTCGGGTCAAACCAGATATTAGTATTTTAGAATATTTATTTTAATATATTAGGCTTTGAAATAACAAGTTTCTTGGAGCTTTAGACAATTGGAGAAGGTCAGATCTGTGTGTCTATTTTAAATGATGTAAATAATCTTATTTCACTGATTCACTTGATTGTAAATTTGTGTTATGCAACAAGAATTTTTCCAAATAAGTTCAAAAATTCCCATATTAAAGCAACTTGTAAAAAAGGGAGGAAAGCTCAAGAAAGAAATAATCTCACTATTACCGAATACAAGCAAGGTTTTTGAATATATATATATATATATATATATATATATATATATATATATATATATATATATATATATATATATATATATATATATATATATATATATATATATCAAAAGATTGTAACATCTTTAGATAGTTGGTTTGTAATATCATATAAAGAAAATGGCTTTAGAAAGGGGATGTCAACAGTAAAAGTTTTTTACTTACAAAAACTCCAGAATCACTAAATAGACCTGTATACAACATTTAATACTGTTGTAGATCGTAAGAAATTGTTGTTGAAATTTGAGATATAATGGTATAAGAAGTAATGCTCCAGAAGTAATTAAATCCCATTTAACTGACAGGATTCAGCTGGTGTGAAATCTCTTTGTACATTCTTTATTGAAATAAATTGCACGAAATATCTAGATATATGCTGATGATACAACCTATATTGAATTAAGACACGACGAATTTGCATTGGTAAAGGTTCAATGTATGATGAATTTTCTTGATGATGTACTTTCTGTCCTACAGTCTATTGCTGAATATTTCCAAGACATAGTGCAATTTGTTTGTCAACAATTTTTTGCAATGAAACAACAGAATAGCTATAAGATTGTCTTTATTCGCATCAATATTTTTACGTTTATATAAATATATATATATATATATATATATATATATATATATATATATATATATATATATATGTTTATGCGGCTTTCACGGATTCCTCCGTGTGAGATGCAATAGCAGTGGTCATATCCACATTATGCCGTTGTAGTGCTGAAATCACATTCAGCAAACATACAACTAAATGCATCTCCGCATGTAAATGAAATAAAATGCGAACAGTGATTGCAAACTTCGCTCCATCATATCCTTTCAGTGTTAGAGGTTGCACAGTTTGGATGAATTGCTACAAAACACAATTCACCCTATTACACCACCATCGAGATGGTGGCCTACCTGTACCACCACACCGAGAAGAAAGTAAAAACTTACCTCCTCCGTTACAGTGATACGGCAGAGGTACATGTTTCGTCTCTTACTAGACTCATCAGGGTACCGACATGCACCTGTCTGTGCAAAGGACAGATCGGAAGGAAGCATGCAACACTGAACGCGGCTTCGCCGACCTCCCGCCGGATGGCGTATATACGTTTATGCGGCTTTCACGGATTCCTCCGTGTGAGATGCAATAGCAGTGGTCATATCCACATTATGCCGTTGTAGTGCTGAAATCACATTCAGCAAACATACAACTAAATGCATCTCCGCATGTAAATGAAATAAAATGCGAACAGTGATTGCAAACTTCGCTCCATCATATCCTTTCAGTGTTAGAGGTTGCACAGTTTGGATGAATTGCTACAAAACACAATTCACCCTATTACACCACCATCGAGATGGTGGCCTACCTGTACCACCACATCGAGAAGAAAGTAAAAACTTACCTCCTCCGTTACAGTGATACGGCAGAGGTACATGTTTCGTCTCTTACTAGACTCATCAGGGTACCGACATGCACCTGTCTGTGCAAAGGACAGATCGGAAGGAAGCATGCAACACTGAACGCGGCTTCGCCGACCTCCCGCCGGATGGCGTATATACGTTTATGCGGCTTTCACGGATTCCTCCGTGTGAGATGCAATAGCAGTGGTCATATCCACATTATGCCGTTGTAGTACTGAAATCACATTCAGCAAACATACAACTAAATGCATCTCCGCATGTAGGATATGATGGAGCGAAGTTTGCAATCACTGTTCGCATTTTATTTCATTTACATGCGGAGATGCATTTAGTTGTATGTTTGCTGAATGTGATTTCAGCACTACAACGGCATAATGTGGATATGACCACTGCTATTGCATCTCACACGGAGGAATCCGTGAAAGCCGCATAAACGTATATACGCCATCCGGCGGGAGGTCGGCGAAGCCGCGTTCAGTGTTGCATGCTTCCTTCCGATCTGTCCTTTGCACAGACAGGTGCATGGCGGTACCCTGATGAGTCTAGTAAGAGACGAAACATGTACCTCTGCCGTATCACTGTAACGGAGGAGGTAAGTTTTTACTTTCTTCTCGGTGTGGTGGTACAGGTAGGCCACCATCTCGATGGTGGTGTAATAGGGTGAATTGTGTTTTGTAGCAATTCATCCAAACTGTGCAACCTCTAACACTGAAAGGATATGATGGAGCGAAGTTTGCAATCACTGTTCGCATTTTATTTCATTTACATGCGGAGATGCATTTAGTTGTATGTTTGCTGAATGTGATTTCAGCACTACAACGGCATAATGTGGATATGACCACTGCTATTGCATCTCACACGGAGGAATCCGTGAAAGCCGCATAAACGTATATACGCCATCCGGCGGGAGGTCGGCGAAGCCGCGTTCAGTGTTGCATGCTTCCTTCCGATCTGTCCTTTGCACAGACAGGTGCATGTCGGTACCCTGATGAGTCTAGTAAGAGACGAAACATGTACCTCTGCCGTATCACTGTAACGGAGGAGGTAAGTTTTTACTTTCTTCTCGGTGTGGTGGTACAGGTAGGCCACCATCTCGATGGTGGTGTAATAGGGTGAATTGTGTTTTGTAGCAATTCATCCAAACTGTGCAACCTCTAACACTGAAAGGATATGATGGAGCGAAGTTTGCAATCACTGTTCGCATTTTATTTCATATATATATATATATATATATATATATATATATATATATATACAGGGGCGGATCCAGCCTCTCTCTTTGGGGGGGGCGGTGACATCACAAAAGTACAGTATGGCAAGAAAAACAAGTTGTCAGCGGGGGGGGGGGGGGGTGCATGCAGCATACTCATTTCTAATATAAAAGGCAGAATGGGTTCTATTTTCCTGAACTCAAAGCTTTCGGGAGGGAGGGGGGCGATCGCAAGCATACAGACTCCTATACTCTATTCAAGAACTAGAGAGAGTAATAAAACTGTTACCGAAACCTCTAACGTACTTGCTCCAGTGCCGCAGGTAACTGAGAACTGCCCTAAATCTAATTATATTTCATTATATTTAAATATATTTTATAAATTTACAGCTTTTTCTTAGTGATTTATCTTGTTTGCGCTTGTTTTTATATATTATTTGAGATTAGTGAGATACCCAAAAGATATGGCTTTCACCTCTATATTTATTCCAAAATCGTTAAACCAAGGCATTTTTTCCTCAACGAAAAACTTATTACGATGAATGTTTATGATGCCTTAAGATATCAATATCTGGATAATAATGTTAAAAGCTCTGTTGAGATATGTTCCAACATGACAGAAGTTGGAAAATCTACTATGTACCGAATACTGAAGGAGAAAAAACGACATGGAATTGTTAGTACTCCCAAGCCACATTCGATCACAGGCAAACGAAAAACCTTGTTGGAAGAAGAGATGAAAACTGCAATTAAAGGGGTTGTATATACATTTTATTATAAGAAGCAGATCCCAACCATCTACAAAATTCTAATTAAAATCATTGAAGATCGCGATTTACCTGAAATTAAAAAAACTGATCTCTGGAAATTGGTCAGAGAACTTAATTTTTGCTGGGAAAAACTAGATAGAAAATCTGTTCTTATAAATCGTCCGGAAACTGTCCGTTGGAGACGTAAATATCTCTCTCAAGTAAAAGGCAGAGTTGCTAGAAATAACACAATTAATAAAATTAGTAATTTAACTAAACTTTGAAAGATTTTTTTGAATAAAGTTACTGCGGAAAATTGGAAAAAATCCATATAATAAAACAATAAAACAAAATGTGAGAACTCGATCTCATAATCGGTGAGATTGAGGAACCAATTATAATTAATTTTAGCGAAGATAGTTTCAATGACTTTGATTAGGAATTAGATACGTAATGTTTACTAGTGTAAACACAATTTATTATTTAAATTTTTGTTTTTGTTGTATTTTATTATTTAATGTTGTTTATATGTTTTTTTATTTTTTTATATATTTTTATTTTAGTGTGTCCCACTTTTTAATTTTATATATATTTAATTCTAATTAGCCGTAAGTTTTTTATTATTTTATTATTGTGTTTGTGTCTTCTTCTTAAGCGTGTAGAATTAATATGTTTATCTTATTTTTTTGGGGCTATCGTATTTCCATATATAAAAGTAAATTAAATTAAGATATCAGTACAATAGAAATAAAAATAAGTAGGTCTAATTTTAATTACAACATAAAAAAGTAATTACATTTGAATCCTTTTTTAGTGTTTAATTGTAATTCTGCAGATGGTTTAAGAAATAAATAAACTGAAACGTCAAATACCCTAAAAATGTTTTTAATTAATAATAAAATGACCGATAGCCCCAAAAATATTTTATTATTTTATGGACGAATTTATTTTTTTATATATGTTTAACTTTTTGTAAGTATTGTAAGTATTTAAATTATAACTTCGAATTTTTTGAGAGAATAATCCTACGTTTTAGTCTATTATTATAGACCGGTATTTTTGACTATAAAGTTTCTAACCCATTCCTATGAAAAATATATGTGTCTAACAAATTTTGCTAAAAGCACCGGACTAAAGAACACAGGTAGTTTGCGAAGAGAAAAAAGGTAAAAAATGATTATTACTCTCTCTAGTTCTTGAATAAACTATAGTATAAGAGGAAAAATCGGGTCCATTTTCCTAAACTCAAAGCTCTTGGGGGGGGCGATCGCCCCCACCGCCCCCCCCTTGGATCCGCGCCTGTATATATATATATATATATATATATATATATATATATATATATATATATATATATATTATGTTTATGTTACATATATACAATTTTTTGTAAAAATATATCACAGTAATTGTTTTATATACTTATTACATTCGTATTTTTAAGTTAACGTTTAAAATTAATAAAAATAAATAGCTTTTATGATAGTCTTAAAATTAAAACAAACGATACAAAGGTTAAAAGAGTAAAAACAGTACATACCCTGAAAGTAGCTTAGTACCGCCACCATCGAAATGATGACCTATCTGTACCACTATACCGGGAAGAAAGTCAAAACTTACCCTTCCTGCTACAGTGATATATGTTTCGTCTCTTACTAGACTCATCAGGATGCCTAATAAATTGTATTTTGTAGGAGTTTATTCAACCTCTAACACGGAAAGGATCCGGGAAAGTCGCATAAACATATATATATATATATATATATATATATATATATATATATATATATATATATATATATATATATATATATATATATATACATATATATATGAAAGAAAATGAATTATTGAGGAAAGAAAATTATTTTCCGGTATATAAGAGAACAATCATAACTATATAATGATTAAATATAAACTTAATATCTTGGAAATTACAGACCAGTTTTTTATAATCGAAGGTAAATTAGTTTCAGAATGGGTGGCATAAAAAACTTTTTTTTTGGTTATGTCAATTTTTTGGTGTGGTGATTAATTATCTACAAAATAAAGTTATGTCACTAAACACGACAAAAAGTTACTTTTTTACCACATCTTATGAATTTAGAACAATAAAAAACAAATTAAATTAATCTAAAAACTGTAAATTAGAATAAGAACAAAAATTGGTCTACATTGTTTTTTTTTCGTCAATATTGCTTAAGATTTGCAGTATTCTGCATATCATGAAATAAAAAGAAAATAATTAAATTATCGTTAAAGTATTAAACCTTACTATGTTGTGGTTTCAAATAAATTGTTTGAGTTAAAGTTATTTTTGCGTTGTTTTGTTGCAACTACGCAACGGATATCTTTTTTAACTACTGTTATTTTGCATTATATTTAATGTTTAGCAAAGCAAAAAAAATTCTGCAATGGCAGAATTTACAATTAAACTTCGCAACAGGCAACAATATATAACGCGAACGAGCCGGCAACTTCTACTTCGGCGAACCAACACTTTTCGCGAATACGCAAGAAAGAACGAGAATAACGTCTGCCGATATAAAAACGCCGCAATCACATATAATGAAGAGTAGAGTCGAACTGAATCGTACGATGAGCTTAAGAACCTTGAGTGGCTTTAAAAAGATAAATGAGTTAGTAGGTTAAGGCGTAGTGTGTACGTAGATATTAGCAGTGCAAACCAATTTAGTGATTTCTTCATGTGAAAATAAATTACGACATATACCCATGTTGAACGTGAAAATAAATAATTATTGTTCCGTAAATTTGATGGAATGATGGAACGTTTCTTAAAAACGGGTAGTTTTGTCAAGTCTGACGTAAAGCTGGATGAGTAGTCAATTGCTTCTTCTACTTCAGTCCCTGATTTCGAACCAACTCAAGGTATAGCAGTTGTAGTGGTAAACAGAGGGAGAAAAAAGAAGTGACAGTGGCTACTACAAATTTACGGATTTCTTGTTTCAAACAAACAGAAAATTTGATTAGGCCGTGTGTTAGTGTATGCTTGGAGAAAAAGCGGCAAAAAATATTGATCTCGTTCCCTTACCAAACAACGCAGTGTCGCGGAGAATTAATAATTTGGCAAATGACCTGAAAACTTTAAAAAATAATAAAATTGAATCATCTCGCTATTCAGCTTGACGAGTCAACCGATGTAGCAAAGAGTATTGTGTATTTATGTGTATATCGTTTTAAATTATCGGCAAAGAGCTTTCGGTCTCACTTAGACCATCCTCAGGGTTCAGTCCTTAGAAACAAGAGGATATGGTCAGTAAATAGGTTTTCTCAGTAATTACCAACCACACTTACTCGTCAAAGGGCACTTTGCCATTTGGAGAACAATCTCCAACGTCAGAGTAGCCTTTACACAGTACAAATCAAATTAAACAGTTAAAATGTCAATCCCAAATTAAATTAAAATTAAAACGGTTACAACCATGTGAATATCAGTACTATTATAAACACTCAACTTTAATAATTTAAAAGGTAAAAATGAAGTTAATCCACAAACAATCATAGCTTCATAAAACAATTAGAAGTGTCTAAAAATCAAAAAATATATTCAAGAATGTGTGAGTTGGAGTAGAAATTTTCTGTATGAGTTCTGTAATTTTTTGTTTGTTACATTTCAATCACTATTCATTAGTAATGAGAAAAAAAATGAGGTAAAAACAGCAGAAAGGAAGAGCAGTAGAAATTTATTGATTTACAGGGTTACTGCTATCGGCTATTCTGTGATATATTTCGAACACTTGGGTTCAGTGGCGTGAAATTCCACATGAATAGTACTATGAAATGTAATAAACAAGAAATTAAAGTACTCTACATACTTGTATAAATTTTTTGATTTTTAGACACTTCTAATTGCTTTATTATGCTGTAAATGTTAATGTTGAGTGTTTATAATAGTATTGATATTCACATTGTTTAAACCGTTTTGACTTTAATTTAATTTGGGATTGACGTTTTAACTGTTTAACTCGATTTGTACTGTGGATGGTCTAAGTAAAACCGAAAGAGCTGGGCCGATAATTAAAAAAATATACACTATACAAGCGCGGAACCAAGGGGGGACGATGGGAGCGATCGCCCCCCCCCCTAGAGCTTTGAGTTCAGGAAAATAGACCCAATTTTGCTTCTTATACTATAGTTTATTCAAGAACTAGAAAGAGTAATAAATCATTTTTTGCCCTTTTTTTTTTCTTCGCAAACTACCTGTGTTCTTTAGTCCGGTGTCTTTGGCAAAATCTGTTATTTTATTTTTATAATCAAAAATACCGGTCTATAATAATGGACTATTTGAGTTGGATAATAATAGATATTTGGATGTGTAAGGTATTAAAAAGGATTTTAATCCATGTCATAGGCGTCGGAAGGAGGTATATTATTACTAAGTATTTATAACATAAAATATTATTTCGGTAATAAACTTAAAATATAAAATTTTATTTCTTATGATTTCTTAATAATTCACATACATTAGAAAATATAGATAATGTGACATATTTAACACAAATCACAACTGTATTTTTATTATTTTTAATGTTGGCATAGAAACTGTTTTAGGTATATTCAGACTAAAACGTAGCCTTTTTCTCTCAAGAAATTCTAAGTTATAATTTAAATACTTACAAGATACCTATATATTTTTAAATGTAATTAATTTTTATATGTTACAGAAAATTTAAATAATAAATTGTGTTTACGCTGGTAAACATTAGGTATCTAATTCGTAATCAAAGTTAGTGAAGCTATCTTCGCTCAAATTAGTTATAATTGGTTCCCCTATCTCACCGATCATGAGATTGAGTTTCCACATTTTCTTTTATTCTTTTATTATATGGATTTTTCCCAATTTTCTGTAGTAACTTTATTCAAAAAATCTCTTAAAAGTTCAGTTAAATTACTAATTTTATAAGTTGTGTTAATTCTAGCAACTCTACCTTTTACTTCAGAGAGAGATATTTCATTCTCCAACGGACATTTTCCGGATGACCTATAAGAAAAGATTTCCTATATGGTTTTTCCCAGTAAAAATTAAGTTCTCTGAGCAATTTTTAGTTCTTTTAATTACAAGTGAATCCCGATCATCATTGATTTTAGTTAGAATTTTGTTGACGGTTGGGAGCTGCTTCTCATAATAAAATGTATGTACAACTCCTTTTATTGCAGTTTACATATCTTCTTCCAACGAGGTTTTTCGTCTGCCTGTGATAGAATGTGGCTTGGGAGTACTAACAATTCCATTAGTTCCCTTTCAGTATTCAGTACATAGTAGATTTTCCAACTCCTGTCATGTTGAAACACATCTCAACAGAGTTTTTAACATTATTAACTTAAGGTATCATAAATATTCATCGTAATAAGTTTTTCGTTGAGGAAAAAATGCCCTGATTTAACGATTTTGGAATAAATATAGATGTGGAAGCCATATCTTTTGGGTATCTCACTAATCTCAAATAATATATAAAAACAAGCACAAACCAAATAAATCACTTAGGGCACACTGTAAGGTGTACTTTGCTCACTAACAGATATTAAATTGAACTATCAGAAATCTTATTATTGCAGTGATTTTATAAAAGCTTACAATATTTAAATATAATTAGATTTACGGCAGTTCTCAGTTACCTGCGGCACTGGAGCAGGTACGTTGAAGATTTCGGTAACAGTTTTATTACTCTCTCTAGTTCTTAAATAGAGTATAGGAATGTGTAT
Organism: Diaprepes abbreviatus; assembly: GCA_034092305.1. Taxonomy (NCBI): domain Eukaryota; kingdom Metazoa; phylum Arthropoda; class Insecta; order Coleoptera; family Curculionidae; genus Diaprepes; species Diaprepes abbreviatus. The sequence goes on along the minus strand of JASJET010000034.1, from coordinate 209,327 downwards.
GCTTGCGATTGTCCCTCCCTTTCCCAAGAGCTTTGAGTTCAGGAAAATAGAATCGATTTTTCCTTTTACATTAGAAATGTGTATGCTTCTGGCACTCCCTCCCGTTAATAATTTATTTTTCTCGCGTTAGCCCCCCCCCCCCCCCAAGAGCTTTGAGTTCAGGAAAATAGACCCGATTCTGCCTCTTATACTAGGAATATGTATGCTGCTCGCAACTTGCTTTCGCTTGCCATATTGTACTTTTGTGATATCACCGCCCCCCCCCCCCCCCCCAAAGAGAGAGGCTGGATCCGCCCCTGCACTGATATACGCAATATCTTTCTTTTTCTTGATTTCTTCGGTGTAAAACTCATTAAAAACTTAAACAGTATGACTGGTCTATGTTAGGTATATTTTTAAGAATTCATTCAAGAAGATAATTATTTGCCAAATTTTGAATTTTTTCGTTCCACCAAACAGGCAGAACTATCCCACTGAGGATATTATTCAAGTTCTGTATTATTGTATTTATTTTGTATTAATTCTTTTTTGTAGGTTAATATATCAATTTAGTTTGAATATTGTTTGTTCTTAAATTTTTTACGAATAAATTTTAAAATCTAATTTTACTCTTTTATTTATTGGTCCTAATGAATTACACTGGGGGTTCGCCAATTTATTCCAGTTTTTAGAAGGAGTTCGCAAGAAGAGAAAGGTTGGGAACCGCTGATATGAGTAATTGTTTCCTGGGAATATGGCTCTCGGTTCGATATACCTCCACTGATGAAACCGTAAGATGGTCGAAACGCATATCAAAAGGGAACCATATTTGTACTTGCAGCAAATAAACTGTTTGTATATATTCTTTCTTTTTTCTACTTGAAAGGAGAATATGTTACATATAGGCAAATAATTAGTATCTTTTGTAACAAAACAGTGATTTTTTTTAATTGATGAAAATTTATTTTCCCAGTAAACTCTCACAAAATATGCCATCAAAAAAGATTATTTTATTTTAATTACCAATTTTACAAATAGTTTTCTAAATTTTCGTGACCGGTCATAAATTAGAACACTTATTCTAATATATACCTTTTCCTGAAAACCTGTTGTCATGATAAAATTAAAATTTTTATATAGGGATTCTCAAAATTAATTTCTGGGTAATTCCAAACTGGCAGGAAGCAACAAAACTTCTTTTATTTCATTCACACTCCACCAAACACAAATAACTTACAATCTGATGCTGAGCATATTAGAGGAGAGTCGCGTTGAAACGAATGTTATTTTTAACAGGCCGTCGCTTTGATTTAATAAATTATATCGAAGTCGAAAGTTGACAGCGGCGTTTAAAATAACATACATCTCTGCTTCTTGTCTTCACGCGTTTATTACAGCGATTTTGATAGGCGTAAAGGAAAAATTATCGAGAAATTCCGCTGTTTAATTATTCTGATTATTGCTTATAAATCATTTGCAGATGTAAAGAAACTGTCACACTTTATAGATTTATAATGGTATGTTAAAGGTGAAGTGTTTGAAACTATACAAGTGACATTAAAATAATAATTAAAAATTTGGTTCAATATAATCTCTCTCTCTTTGTCAACCTCTGTCCATCTACTCCTGGATGTAGGTCTCTCTCAATTGTTTCCATCTTTCTCTATTCTTCCCCAATCTCATCGACTATTTGCCCGCCACTGTCCTTATGTCGTCTACCCATCTTTTTCGAGGTTTTCCCGTGCTTCTTGTTGTCTCCCTCGGTCTCCATACCAGGATTCTTCGTATCCATCTGTTGTCCTCATATCGGGCTAAGTGTCAAGCCCATCGCCACTTCATCTTTGCAACCTCCTTCACGCTGTCTTTGACTTTTGTTCTGCGTCTTATCTCGGTGTTTCTAATCCTGTCTTTTAATGATATTCCAAGCATGTTTCTTTTCATCGCTCTTTGGACTGTTTCTAATTTTTTAGCGGACTTTTTGGTGAGGGACATGGTCTCTAATCCATACGCACACACCGGTAATATGCATGTGTCGTATATTTTTCTTTTTAGATTTATGAGAATTGAATTATTTCTCAGGATGTATGCAAGTTTACCGAAAGCGGTCCATGTCAGCTGTGTTCTTCTTTTTATTTCAGCATCCTGGTTTGATTTCCCTAGTCTGATGTCATGACCCAAGTATACATAGTGTTCGACGTTTTCTATCCTCTGGTTCTGTATTGTTATGTTTGCCTGCTCGTAGCTTATTATTTTTGTTTTGTTGTAGTTCATTTAAGGCCTACAGATGCGGATAAGTCATTTAGCTGTTGTAGCATTTTGTTCAATTCTTGGAGATTACTTGCTATTAAGATTATGTCATCAGCAAATCTGAGATGGTTCAAGTATATTGCGTCAATGTTTATACCTTTGATGTCCCATTTAAGTTCCTCAAAAATGTCCTCTAGGACTAGGGTGGAGAGTTTTGGCGAGATAGTGTCCCCTTGTCTCACTCCCCTGTATTTTTATGGGGTTCATTTTCATCTTGTTGTCTATTTTTATTTGAAGGGTTGCATTTTCTTATATGTTCTTTATGATGTTTATGTATCTTGAATCGATTCTTGCGTTTTTTAAGGATTGTAATACTATCCATATTTCGACGGAGTCGAATGCCTTCTGGAAATCTACAAAAGCCATATGGAGCGGTACGTTATATTCGGTGCACTTCTCAATTAGTATTCTTATGATGTGTAGGTGATCTGTGGTGCTAAAGTGTTTTCTGAATCCAGCTTGTTCGACAGGTTGGTAAAAATCGAGTTTGTTTGTTATGCGGTTGGTTATAATTTTGATTAACAACTTGTAGGTGTGTGATAGTAGGGATATTGGTCGGTAGTTTTCAATATTTGTATTGTCCTCTTTTTGAATATTAAGATTACTTCGGAGTTATACCAAACCTGTGGAATTTTTCCCTCTTCAATTATTTTATTAAATATAATCTTCCATATTTGTTCTATTTTTCTGCCGCCAATTTTCAGCATCTCTACTGTAATTTTGTCTTCTCCTGCACATTTATTGTTCTTTAATTTATTTAGTGCTAATTTCTGAGTTTGTTACTTCTGGAATTTCCTCTGAGCCTATGTTCAGTATGGTTCTTTTTGTTCGTTGTTGCTCTTGTTGTGCGTGTGGCGAGTATAGCTTGGTGTAGAATTCTTCTATGGCTCTGCTTATTTCCTTTTCGTCCTGGACGGTCACGTTTTTTGCGTTTTTTATTTTTATTATTCTTGTTTTGCCTCTTGAGTTTTTTGTTTTTAGTACTTTCATGTTGCAGTTTTCACTTATTGTATCTTTTATTAGTTTGTTGCTGTAATTTCTATTGTCTTTTCTAATTTCCTTTTTCACTTCCTTGTTTAGAGTTTTGAAACTATCTGTTGTTCGATCTGTTCTTTCTCATCTTTCTTTGAGAAGTCTCACACAAGTTCTCATGTGTATCTTGATCGTCGCTCGTACTAATCTGTGGTCGCTTCCGGTATAAAACTTATTCAGTGTTGTCACGTCGGTACATATATTTTTTAATATAATGATAACTTCAAATACATCGACAGCCATCCACCAAAGGAAGTTGGTTGAATTCTGTAGGGCTGTACAGGGTGTCCAATTTACGATGCTTTTACTGGTTACCTCCGGTATTAATAAAAATAGAAGAATAAGGTTTTTGTAGCGTTATGCAACTTTTTTAATAAACGAACGATCCCACTAACAGAATTTCCATAAAACTCTTCGTTTTGGAGATATAGGGCGATTTTGGAAATTATGCATTTTGGACCACCCCTCCTATCTCGGTTACCTTGCAACTGATTGCAAAGTTAAAAAATAGAACTATTGGGGTTTTTCGTGTAGTGTGGCATAGTCAGTTTTTTTATAGCGCCAGTGAAAGTATAACTTTTTCTTAAGAAAATCCTTTTTTCATTGACTCAAAAAGTTGATAAACAAGAAAGTTATGGCAATAAATATTTAGCATCTTGGGACAAACAAATTAACATTACTCGGTAACAAATTGACCGATTGACTTATACTAAAACTCGTTCGATTTGGTATTGAAAATACTTCCTTTTAAAGTGACAATACAATGTAATAAGTTATTATTGCGACTAATAATTTATTTTTAAAAAATTGCCATTTTGAAGGGTTTTTTGACCTTTTTGCAATAACTAATTGACAAAAACGATCTTACAAAAGCTCAAATTGTATGTTTTTTAATTCTCTACAACTTTTATTCAGAACTTTTTTCTCCAAAATATAACGGGTGATCCTCCAGAAAATTTATCGATCGATTGTGGAAAAACTATAATTATGAAGAACCTGAAGATTTGACAGTGTACTAACGTGCACGGGGGACAGCTGGCTAAAATATTTCCAAGATGGTGGCACTTCCAGTAATACCGGAAGTAGATGTCAACTAGCTTATTTTAAATGGAACACCCTACATATTATTGCTTTTTTATTCCTACGTAAAATTCTAGACATATTTTATGTATAGTGTTCTATACTTATAGTTAAAACGCTGTATATCTTTACGTCAAAACTTGACAAATGCATCAAACTAGTGACATTTTTTTTTTGAGAACTGTAACAGGATCGGAGTGGCTCATTCTACTATTTTCTTTTTCGGTTATATAACAAGAAATTTGTCGAATGGTTTATAAGCAAGTTTCACAAACTAAATATCCTTAAAAAAGAAAAATGTTATACACAAAAATTTTAAAATCGAAGTTTTTCCTTCTGTTTACGACATATCGATAATTTTATATCCCATTTGTATAGGGCTATTTAATGAAGGAGTTTAAGTGCTTATAATGGGTTTAGTATTTTAAGTGAAATTTTAAATATGAGAGATTTTAAAAGCGGATTAAAATTTCCTCTTTTATATTACTACACTAAGAGATGTACTACTGCTAAAAATAATTTACTTTACGTATTAGTACATTCTTTAATAAGCATTGCCTTTTTAATATGTTGTTAGCTGATAATTTTGAAATTGTAGAAACTATTGTACTAAAAATTTTAGACACACTCTTTTTAATTTTGGGATTAGTAGGGTGATGTCTGAAGGTACAAGTGTGGGTGCTTATGTGTATGTTCACTTTTATAAGTGAACCTATGTTGTTGTAATGTTTCACCTATGAAATTTATGACAATAAAAGCTTTATTTATTTATTTTATAAAGTAAATCGTTTATATTCTAAATTATTGGTAACTATTTCGGTAACAGAAAAAATTATACGCAATTTGTTGATAAAGTTCTATTTTTATTATAATACTCCAGTTAGGTATAACAATATTAGGGTAGTCTAACTGAAAACTAAGAATAAATTGACTATTCTAATAGAATCGGAACTAGAAAAACAGTATTCTTAGAAACAGTGGGTAAGTATACAATATTCTAGAAATTATTCAGTGTTTTATACTTAATGACTGTAACTTTATGGCTTCTGACTGCAATAAACGACGTAGTTAAGCTGCAAAAATATTGAATAAAAAGATAAATAATTAATCATCTTCATCAAATAGCCTAGTTTTCTTAAAAATAAATACATAAATTTAAAAAAATGTATGCTTCAACAGATAAGAGTTAACACAACGCACGACTCATGGCTCCGAGTCTTTTACTGACCACATTTCAAGATTCCTCATGCCATATCCTCACAGATAAATTTATAAACATATAAATGTGTAAAATAATGAAAGCGGTTCGGTCCAGGGCATCCAGATCTAAGGTCCCAATATTGCATCAGGTTCACTGAAATAGAGTAATACATGCATAAAAAATAATACAGACATGGAACAATAAAAATCGTAAGTGAACTAATTACAATTAAGATTAATTATTTATTTATATACCTAACACTATTTTCAAAAATTATAGGTATATATACAATATCCTAGAAATGATAAGTATTTTATATTAAATTATTGTAACTTTATGATCTTTGACTGCAAAAACTAAGGTATTCAAGCTACAAAAATCTTGAATAAAAAGATAAATTATTAAACTTGAAAAAAATTGACTTATGACAATTTTTTAAATATGATTTTTATTTTTCTTTTTTGACCACTCTGTACTAATAATTTTCAAAATATCATAAAAGACTACTAAAGTCGATCTTCGTCTATGAGAAAACTAACCCAAATTAAATAATAAAGACTTTCTGATAGGAAAATTTTATAGTTAAATTTTGGTCCGCAAACGTCATTTTTGATATAAAAGTTTAAATATGTCCAAAACGGTGAGACTTAAGTATAAAATATTATACATAGAATATGTCTAGAATTTGACGTAGAAATCAAAAATGCAATAATATATAGGATATTCTATTGAAAACAAGCAAGCTTCCGGTATAACTGAAAGTGCCGCCATCTTGCAAATATTTTAGCTGGTTGTTCCCCATACACGTCAGTATACTGTCAAGTTATCAGATTCTTCCTAATTATAGTTTTCCCACAATCGATTGATAAAGTTCCCGGAGAATCAGTCTGTATGTCTTGGCTTCCAGAATAAAAAATTCTATTTTGACCAATTTGGACGCGCGTAGCTCGGAAACATCAATGAATCTCGAGTGGCAAACATGGACGATCTTTATTATTTCTTAGATTATTAACTAAACATAATTTTTCAATGTTATCTCTGTAAAAAACCCAATACTTAAATTCTTAGAATTTTAAAAGTTCACAATTTATATGTTTTTTTTTTATTATGTTAACAATGAATTATCAAATTAAATAAATTTGAATGTTAAGTAAGAAAAAAAATTTAGTGAATTAGAATTGTGCCTTTCTTATAATCATTGTTAATTGTATTAATACTTATTAGTAAAGTAGTAACCCAGCTTATGCCTTTTGATTTTTTTTTTTCAGTTTTGCTAGACCATTTTTTTAAATTACATTTTCATTGTTTCAGATGGACAAAACCACCTCAACCTATTCAACTCGCGACAACAACCAAAAAAGAAACGGAAATCAAGAACGGCCTTTACCAACCATCAAATATTCGAATTAGAGAAACGATTCCTTTACCAAAAATACCTTAGTCCAGCGGACAGAGACGAAATAGCACAAAGTTTAGGACTCACGAACGCACAAGTGATAACATGGTTCCAAAACAGACGAGCAAAGTTAAAAAGAGACATGGAAGAACTAAAAAAAGACGTTGAAAGTTCCAAAATATTAACAGCGCACAAAAGTTTTTTAGAAAATGTTCACGACTTGGGTATCCTCAAGAAAAAGTCGATGGTGAGTGAGGAGGATTGCCCTAAAAACTTGGTTATAAGTGATAAATGAAATATTTGAATTAGGTGAATTTTGTGAAATTGTACGTACTATGTTGTAGAAGATTTTTAAAGTTCCTTTCCACTTTAATTGTACAAAAAAAAGGTGGCGAAAAATATTATATCCCGAAAATACAATAGCAGTACTCTTACTAAATAGGATTAACAAAATAATTAGTAAAAAACTAACAAGGTTTAATTGAGAGATTAATAAGATGAAATCATTTCAATTTAGTTACGAGAATTACTAAATTTAATTAATAAAACGAAATTAGAAATTATACTTAACAAGGGGAAACGGTTTTAATTTAAAAATCCAATATTTTACAATTAACACGGTATAAATAAAAAGCAATAATGTAGAAAGAAGCACTGTTTACATAAATTAAAATGACCATTGTTTATTATCTCTGCTATTATATAAAGAAAAGGTTTTTGTTTGTTATAAGTGACTGAAAAACCTACTTTGTCAATCGGAACGAAATTTTAACATTGACATAACTAGGAAGGTTTAAAGTTATTCTTTTATCTTGAAAAACCATTGACTTTCATTAAAAATAACGTTTTAAACAAAATGCTTCAAAGCGTAGTATGTTTATTCTCCACTAGATGGTAGATACGTTATGGAGCGCTGCAATAGTGATATTAGATTGGAATCACCTTTTATAACTAGAAGATATACGTTAGACGTCTAACATGTTGTGTTGAATATCGTGCTGTTACGGCCAGTAGTTATCTCAAGCCCTTTTCAAGTGAAACTGAATAAATTTTTAAGCTTCACAACTCTTCATACTAAAAGCAAATGCAGTGGAGTGTGACTGAGATGAGTGCCATCATGTGTGCTTCGCTCTCTCCCTCTAGCCGCCCAATTTGGTCCACTCTTGGACATAGGCCTCCTCTAGTCTCTTCCATTCCAACTATTTTCTGCAATTCGGTGTCAGTTTCTACCTGCTTTCTTTTTATGTCGTCTATCCATCTTTTTGACGACCTAGGTCTCCATTGTAATATAAGTTTTGTCCACCTTGTCTAGCGACGTGTCCCACCCAGGTCCATTTCAAAGTAGCAAAGCGTTTTATCACATCCTCCACCTTCGTACATTTTCTCACTTCCTCATTCTTTATTCGGTCACGTAGTGATATTTCCAGCATTATTCTTTCTATTGCTCGCTATGTGGTACGCAGTTTATTAGCTATTTAACTGTTAATGTGGTTGTCTCCATTCCATAGGTCAGCACCGGGAGAACGCACGAATCAAATACTCTTCTTTTCAAATTAATGGGAATATCGGGGTTTTTAAAAGCTTATGGTAATCTTCTAACGGCTGGCTATGATATTCTAATTCTTCTATTTACTTCGACTTCTTGGTTTTCTTTCCCAAGTCCAATTCTTCTTCTTCTTCAGGTGCCGTCCTCGTTCCGAAGTTTGGCTATCATCAAAGCTATACGTATCTTTGACACTGCAGATCCATACAGTTGGCAGTTGTTGCAATTGTACCATTCTCTTAAGTTCTTTAACCATGAATGCCTTCTTCTTCCTATGGATCTTTTGCCTATTATTTTTCCCTGGATAATTAATTGCAGCAACTGGTATTTATCTCCCCTCATAACATGTCCCAAGTATTGCAGTTTCCGTTCTTTAATAGTAAGTACTAATTCTTTCTCTTTCCGCATTCTTCGCAAAACCTCCACATTTGTTACTCTCTCTGTCCACGATATTCTACGGTACATCCACATCTCTTGGAATCAATCTTTTTCAATGTCCACGCTTCCATTCCGTAGTAAAAAACTGACAGCACGTAACATCTCACAAGGCGAATTTTAAGTTTAAGGCTTAAATCTCGTCTACAGAACACCTTCTTCATTTTAATAAACGCAGCTCTAGCTTTTTCCACTCTGATTCTGATTTCTTCAGAGCTATCGTTATTTTCGTTGATAACAATTCCCAGGTAATTATATTTTCTCACACGTTCAATTCTTTGATCATGCACGGTTATGTCAGGGAAGTTTTGTGGTGATTTAGATACCACCATTATTTTTGGTTTACTGATGTTAAGTGATAATCCATATTCTTCACTTCATTCTACTATTCTGTTAATTAGTATCTGCATATCCTCCGAAGTTTCTGCAATTACAACCGTGTCATCGGCATATCTTATGTTGTTTATTGGGATGCCATTTATTTTAATACCTATATTTTGCTCTGAAAGTGCTCTGTTTACGATGTCTTCTGAGTATAAGTTGAATAAGATTGGTGAAAGTATACATCCCTGTCTTACGCCTTTCTTAATCTCGAGTTCCTCCGTTGTCTCTTGCTCTATTCGAATATTCGCTTTCTGGTTATAGTAAATCTTGGAAATAAGCCTGATGTCTCTTTTATCCAAGTTTTTTTCTATCAGCAGTCTCATTAGATGATCGTGACGTACTTTATCGAACGCTTTATTGTAGTCAATGAAGTACATATACATATTTGGTTCATATCTAGACATCTTTGGCACATGACGTTAAGTGCAAATAGTGCTTCTTTTGTTCCAAGCCCGTTTCGAAATCCGAATTGAGTATCACCAAGATCCACATCTAGTTTTCTGTGAATTCTTATGTGAATCACTTTGAGGAATACTTTTACTGTGTGTCCCATTAGGCTTATTGTGCGATGGTCAATGCACTGTTTTGCGTTTGCCTTTTTTGGTATGGTGACAAAAGTTGACAGGAGCCATTCTTTTGGTATTACTCCTGTTTTGTAAATGCAGTTAAAAAGGTCGACAAGAATATTCACTGATTCTCCTTCTACAAGCTTGAGAAGTTCCGATGTAAGCCTATCTGGACCCGGTGATTTATCATTCTTCATTGTTTTTATAGCGTATAGTATTTCTTCTTTAGTTATGGTCCTTCGTCGCCTTGTATGTTATCTATATTAGGTTCTTGTCTTTCATCGTCGAACAATTATTCTACATAATTCTTCCAAGTCCAATTAAATAACCTAAATACACATATTACTCGACTCTTTGTATTTCATTGTTCCCTACATAAAGTGGCGTACCTTCTAGAGACATTATTTTGATTTTTTCTAAGTTCATGCTTAATCCAACTTTCTCTGAAGCATTTTTCAATTCAGAGAGCATTTCCAATATCTTGTCTAAATCTTCACTTATTAATACCACGTCATCCGCGAAATATAAATGGTTGAGATATCTACCATCCATGCGAATGCCTTTATGTTCCCAGTTTAGTTGCTTAAAGACATCTTCCAGTGTTAAAGTAAAGAGTTTAGGGGAAATCGTATCTCCTTGTCGCACCTCTCGACCAATATTTATCTTCTGTGTTTCTGGGTCCTCTGTTATCTTTACTTGCAATGTGGTCTTATCGTAAATATAATTCAGAAGGTTTCTGTATCTGGAGTGAATCCTTGCATTGTCCACTGCTTGAAATATGACCCATAGCTTGATAGCGTCAGAAGCTTTGCTATAATCAACAAATGCTAGATGGATTTGAATATTATATTTGATGCATTGTTCAATTAGTAATTTGATGTTCTGTATCGGCTCTGTTGTACTAAAGCCCTTTCGATACTCACCTTGTTCTGAAGGTTGAAAAACTAGTTAAAGTCTTTGTAAGCAATTTGTACGTATGTGGTAGAAAACTTATGGGGCTCTAATTTGCGATGCCTAATTTGTCGCCGTTTTTGGTACAGAAGAATGACTTGGGCGTTTTGACAGTTATCAGAGATTTTACCGTTTTGAAGTCATTTATTCGCTTCGCTACGGCCCCATTTATGCAGGATTTAGTTTTAGTTTACAATTACTAAGAAATGGTTTCAACACTTCTTTTACATCAACATAACTCTCGGAGCCTTTTTAATTCAACTTATATCTCGAAGCCAATCAACATTCCCACAATTTCTTCCGATGACTTTACAACCGTCTGCGAGAAGCTTAAAAACAAACGATTCTGGCGGAATTCCGGTTTTTCGTTCTGCTCTTTGTCTTAAGTTCTCTTGTGCACATCTTTAATTTGATGTTGAAGAATAGTGTATTTCCGGACAAATGAAGAGTTGGTTAAGGTTTCCTTTTCTTTAAAAAAAGGTAATTCATTCCTGGTTGAAAACTATCGTGATATTTCCATACTAGTATTTTCTCAAAAGTCTTTGAAATTATATTACAAAAATTCCTATTTTCCAAAATCCAGAACAAGCTATCAATAAGGTTTCTTTTCCAACATATCATGCATGACTAACCAATTGCAGTGCAATTCTCTTCTTATGTTTCCCACGCCTTTAAAGACAGGAGTCAGGTCGATGTCATCTACACTAATTTTCGCAAGGCCTTCGATCAAGAGAATTATATATATATATATATATATATATATATATATATATATATATATATATATATATATATATATATATATATATATATATATATATGTTATATCGTAGGTTTTCACGGATGGTAGAAGAAATAGTTTGGTTATTCCGGGTTTCATTCCGTTCGTTCAAAAAATCGTTTTCACGACGTTTCGCCAAAATCTCATTTGGCATTTTCAAGTGCGGTTCGTCTCGGTACTCGTGAGAACTGATGGTGGCCTCTGATGAATTTCGAGTTTTGTTTAGCTGGCTCGCTTCCTGATTGGATGAGCGGCTTCGCAGGCTCCTCCCCTCTACCGAGTGCAATATATTTTGTTGTTGTATGCTGGTCTCTCGTGTACTAGTTGGTTTTTGTGGTTTTCTTTCTTGATTTTTTATTAATGTTTTCCATGTAGTTGGAAAATTTATAGCATCGTCTCGATTATTTAGCTGTCCCGCTTTTTCGATATCTGGGGCCTCTCTTATGACGCGCGCCCGGGGGTACCGACATGCACAGCCAGGTGCATGCCGGTACCCTAATGAGTCTAGTGAGAGACGAAACATGTACCTCTTCCGTATCACTGTGGCGGGGAGGGTAAGCTTTGACTTTCTTCTCGGTATGGTGGTACAGGTAGGCCACCATCTCGATGGTGGTGGAACAGGATAAATTGTATTTTATAACAATTTATTCTAACTGTGCAACCTCTAACACAGAAAGGATATGATGGAGAGAAGTTTGCATTTACTGTTTCGCATTTTAGTTCATATATATATATATATATATATATATATATATATATATATATATATATATATAGATCGCAAAAAAGTACTCATTTTATCCAGAGTTGTTAACCACCCTTAAATAAACAACAAAAGTTCTTTGATTAGGAGAATTCTCCAAATACTAGTTTTGAATCAAATTATATCAAATATATAATTAGCCTGTCATAGTAAATCTGCTATTTTGAATTTTAAATCAATTTTGAATTAGTAATATAGGCCAACAAAACCTTCCAATATCGAAATTTAAAGAACTTGAGATGTAAATTTTTTTAGTGCGAGGTATTTTATCCTGAATACTGTATATGCCCCAAAAACTTCCAATATCAATTTAATAATAATTTAAAATTCGTAATTAACCCCCTCAAGAACCCCCTATACTCGTTTTGGAGAAAATCAAGGGATGTAGATTTTTTAGGACGCCATATTGAATCTCTCATATTAAACCAATCAAAAATAATTTTAAATTCGTAATTAACACTCCCAAAAATCTCTTAATTCCGACTTTAAACAAGACACATTGATTTGTCATTTTTAATTTTTTTGTAGTAATTTCATAATCGTTTTTTGAGACCCGAAAAACTCCCCCATACCAATTTTAGACAAAATCTAACAAAATTAATTTTTTTTTGTTCGCCAGTTTGGATCTACCATACTGAATTCAAAAATAATTTCAGATCGTTGTTTCCCGAAAACTCCCTCATATTAATTTTGGAGAAAATCAGACAAAATTAATTTTTTTTTCGCCATATTATCAACCCATCTTGGATTTTACTATGCCAATTTCGTCCCAAATGATATTGAGGTCGAATTGAGAGCCTCCTTTTTTTAGAAGTCGGTTAAAAAAATAACTTTATTTCCCTATCTCTTCGACATAAAAAAGTACAATTTATGAAACCGTTTTAGAAATGTGTTTTTAAAATGTACACTTTTTAGAGGTACATTTAATTCAATAATAATTTTTTTGCATGAAACTGCTTCCATAACCCTTATTCTTTCAGTAATCGAGCTGAACCTCGACAATATCGGTGAAAGTATAAATAACTTCAAAGGAATTCCATGTAATTACGAAACGGCATATTTTATGAACCTTAAACATCATCAGGGTTCTTTAACAATAAAATTAGCAGTAGAGGTCATTACCTAACTATAAACATCAAAGTATAGAATAGCGAAAGAGGTACTAAAGATGAATTAAGTCATCGGTTTAGAAAGGAAAGTAATTGATCCATTATTTCCTTATAGTTATTTTTTTATTTTTTAAAAGGTATTAGATATAAATAAATGTTTGTATTAGAATATTATTTGAATTGTATCTATGAATATTATAGACAAATACTCAATCAAGAAAAACCCAATTTTACATTTGTTGGATCAGAGTTGCTCTAGTTTGAGTTAGCCGAGGACAAATATGCCAGTGTCATTTTCAATTTGCTAATATTTCAAAACTGCCCATAAGAATCAGTTTTCTGTTTTGTAGCCTTTTAATATCTATTTCTATAAAAAATATAACGATTCTCATTTTAACGGTTATTTTTGGATTAAATTTTTTAAATTTAAAAGTGCCAATTCAAATTAGTGTTTTTATTTGAGATAATGCAAAATAACTATTATTATTACAATTAAAATCATGTAAATAATTCCAAATAAGGTTAACAACAAAAAAGAAAATCTAAATGTACACCTTAATAATCTTTTATTTAACTTCTGTCTGTGTACCAGACACTTTTTTTATATCTAGTGATAAATTACTCTCAAATGTATAAGAGCAAAGAAACAACAATTTTTCTAGTTATATTGATGTCCATGACGCATTACTCCCTTAAGGTGGTAGCTCACTTTATCAATTTAAAAAAATCGATTTTTCTTTAAATACATTTTTCAAAAGCACAAATATTCAAGAGTGTTCTCAAAAAATTTCATAAAGATCCAAGCACTCCTTTTATATTTTAGAGAGCCTTATTGAACGGGTCTCCGAACTTTCGACTTCTGGCATGCGTGCGCGAGCTCAATGGTTTCTGAACCACTGCAACTCTGAAGCTTCCAAGGAGTCCAAATTCCAGCGAAGCGATTCTAGATCACAAAAATGTGAGCTTCACGAAGGCGCAGAAGACATCAATGATGTTTCATAAAAAAAACTTTAGAAGCGATTTTCCGAAACAACGTTATTGCATGCGGCGTTAAGAAATTTTGAAAAACCATTGGACCTATCCTCTTTAAATTTTAACCATGTATTCTTTACATGTGTGGCTATTATTCATAGCAAAATTAAGGCAAAAAATTCATATTTAATATTTTTCCTCGCATGAAATATACAAAAAAGAACCTTCTTTTTGCACTTGTTTTGTTAAAACATTCGCCATTTCGGTATTTTTGCATAAAAACTCATAATTTTACTACCAGCAATAGCCACAAGCATACCGAATATGAAACTATTTTGTTTTTTTGTTTGAGATGAACCAGCACGGTTAACTACCTAACGCCAGCGACTTATCTTTTTTTGAGACACCATGTTAAAATACAATTTTTTTATAACACATATAAAGTTAATAAAAAATAGTTTTTCAAATACTTCAATAGTATATTAAAGCAGCTCAAAAAGAATTACATTGATATCTATAATAGGAATTGCTAAAAGAAAATCGCTTTTTTCGAGTGTCTAAACTGGAATACCCCCTTAATAAAAATTTCGCAGTATGGTGTTTTTTTATTTGCCAAAACCAGTTTCGATTTTTAAAACTTTTTTACTAGTACACATTTTCTAAGAAAACGACTGTCAAAATTTTACCTAGAACCCAAAAAAAAATCATGACACTGTAATGTATATATGGCACAATCTATGTCACTCTTACACCCCATCTTTCAAAAAATTGGGGTAACTTAATAATATGACAAACATTTTAAAATCTTTGTTCGAACACACACTTTTGAATACAACATAGCATATGGACCACATCAAAAATGGGACCTTGTAGGGCACCACATTGGCAAAAAACGTGAGAAATCATTAAAAAAATTTTTAATACCATATTTTTCATGTAAACCTTGCTTCTTGAGGGGTTTCGGGGTTGCTGATAACGAATCTGAAGTCAGAAATTTAAAAGTTTCAGATCCAAGGTGGCGGATTAAATATGGCGGATCCTCTTTTGCTTACATTTTTTTTACCATATTTTCCGTGCCAACCTTGTTTCTTGAGGGTTTTCGGAGTGACTATGGCGGATCAAATATGGCGGGCCCATTTTTGCTTAAATTTTTGCCACAAAAAGTTGCGCCAGTTTTTGGACAGATGGGGGATAAAATAGACATAAATTGTCCCACACATAAATACAGCTGAAGGTTCTGTCTGCCTGTTTGTTTGTCTGTACGACTTCGTAAAAACTTTACAGGAGGTTGTCAGGAGTAATATAGTATTGTCTTTTTAATTGTTTATTGTTTATAACAATTCTATTTATTATAAATAAAGAAAAGTCGTCTTTATGGATAACACAAAAAAAATAATCACTGGATATTAGTAATATGGTTGGAAAACAATTGTAAACAGTTTATCATTAGTTTCAACAATTAAACAATTGGGATGTTGACTGTATTTAAATAAAAATATAATTTTGCCGTGAAACGATAATTTCCATAATAGAAATCCTAAAAAAACTTCTTATTTTTAAGGAATTTAATTTTTATTTAATAATAAAAATGTAATTAAATCTCCTTCAAGTCACGTGGCAATGAACGCCAATCAAAGTGAATGATGTCACTCCATACTAATGTCATCGCTGACACTCCGTTCCGATACGGTTATTCTTTTGAGTCATTATTACTCTCAATTCTATCACTTGAAGTTATCATGTTCACTTCGACCTAATGACAAGTAATTTTTCGCTTTGATCATTTGATAATTACTCTAAAGAATACAGCCAACGTCATCGCTGTCACGAACTTGACATGTAAATTTTTTGATTTTATGTCACAGTCGTGATTGCTGTCACGGGCTACGTTACCTAGTTTATATTTTATAGTCATTTTCATATAATTTTTTTGGAATTTGCTTACTTTTGTTTGAAAACGATTCTAAAAAATTTTCTCATGAAGGAAAGTGGATTTATTAAGGCAAATAGTTCGAATTTGCCAAGAATTGATTGTTTTATGGGGGCCAATTTCTTCTCAACAAACAATAGTTTCTGCTCTGTTGAATTTAGAAATATGAAAACCTTCATGTAAGTAATTTATCGAGAATTGTTATTTCCGTAACCGATAATGAATACATAGTAGTAATAATCGGTATTTGTAGACTCAAACTAAAATAAAACTAATATTGCCAGGCTAGCTAAACTCACATTTTTCTATTATTTTCCGAACGAAATAAATAGCTTTTCAGATGTTTTAATTGTAATACTTGTACACTGAGGCACCGTACAACATTTAAAATAACATAGAACTCATCTTATATCACATAAATTACGAAAAAAATTTATATATCCTTATCAGTTTACCAGTGTGACGTCACATTGGTCAAATGACAAGTACTAGCTGTATTAAAAAAAAATTCGCCTACATAGGTACTTATGCCTGGTTTTTAACACTACTGAAAATAGTCAACATCCCAACTGTATTTATTATAAATTACTAAAAATCGTTTCTGTGGGTTTGATGGAAAAGAAATATGACTAGCAATGCCGAAATATGATTGTAGACGATTGGGCATTAGTTTTGATAATTGAATATTGTTTATAAGAATTAAATTTGTTATAAACCATTAAAAATAGTTCCTAACGATAAGATGAAAGAGTTCATGGCTTGATATGATTAACATTAACGAAAAATGATAGATTAAAAATTCTTTTATTAATTTTGACGATAAAGTATTGTTTCTAACCATTAGATTATTATAAACAATGGAAAAATATTTCTACCGATTAGATAAAAATAGACAACTCAACAAAATCTTACTTCCCAAGTTTAAAGTAAATCAAGTTGCTGGTAAAATATAGTTTTAAGTAAATTAATGCAATGCTTGATCAAAGGCCATATTGTAAAGTTTTTTCTGCAATTTACTTCAAAACATCGAATTAATTTTAGCATTTTATAAGAGATTGCGGAATAATTTAATATTTAGTTAATGGTCTTTGCTCAAATGCTATGGATCGAAAATGTGCTGGATTACTCCAGTCAAATAAGCGAAAATAGACCTAATTGGCGACACTCATTCATCCAAGCAGAGACTTGGATTTTCGGGTAATATAGGCCTATAGAAATAAAATGTATATGTTCTCAGCACCAGATTTTGTGTCATAAACTTTTTGTAAACAATTAAATGTCGAAAAATGCATTTTTTTGAACTTTTTTGCTTACCAGCAAAAACTAAAGAAATTTTTGGACAAAATGGAATAGCCATCTTGTAGAGAATTGAACAACCTACCAATTGGTTTTTTACCGATCTCAATATTATTATTTGTTGCTGAGAAAAATGCAAAACAAGGTCAAAATTGTTATAATATTCAATTAACAATTGTTGTTACGTTAAAAGTTGAGTCTTTTAGTGCTTAACATGTGGTAAAAATTTCAGATAGTTTGTACAAAATCTAATTTATTTATTACAGACGAGCGAATTACTCAATAACATTGTAGCTCCATCGATGAAGGTACACCGATTCTGAGCACATCTCATTAAAGAGGAACTCTTTTTCTATGAGAAGTATTACATGGAATTGAGGAAAATTAATTTTAAATTTGGTTAAACTTCATCAGAAAGCCACTGTAATTTTTACCTTGTAAACAAAATAAATAACTTTTTTTTTGTCTATAAGAAAATTCTGTTTTCATATTTGGGATGCGGGCTTTTTTAAAATAATTTACTTTCCAAACCTATTATTATGTTTAACTATGAAAATCTTAAAAATATAATAATTTTTCAATATATCATATATTGTTATAGCTAGTATATATTACGGTAGCAAACAATACTTACGTATACAGTTTTTTCTTACACGCAATGCAACGAATATTAATGTTTTATAACAATAATTTAATTATTCAATTTTCCCGACTTATAACAATATTTGCCAATAAAAATAGCACAAAAACTATTCATTTTTAATGAAAAAATTGTGTGGAAAAAAATGTTTAAACAAATTAAATGTTTAATTTATAAAGAAATAAATAAATAGTATGCATATTTGTAATGTACGCAGAAAGGCGACACAAATTAAAAAAAGAATCATCAAAATCCGTCAACAACTTTCGGAGATATAACTAATGGTGGCAGTTTGAAGTTACTGTTTCATTTTGAACGCGCGCATTTTTGAACAACTCATCTTCCTGCCGAGTCGTCTTTTAAACAATTAACATTTTTTAAACTTCACTGAAGCTTTTGTTTTTGTGTTATCATTTTCCGGACAACTCTCACTTAAACCTAAATTCTTAAACTATCGAATGGCGCTAGTTTCGTTTCTTAATTGTTATTAACAACATATGAATGAATTTTTAAAAAAATTGTTAACTTTGGCATATTGACCTAAGCCGTTTTTTTTCTAAATTCGTTTAAAAATGCCAGCTTTCCAAATAGGAAAACAGAATTTTTTTATCGGAAAAACAAAAAAGTTAATTTTTTTTACAAGATAAAAATGATAGTGGTTTTCTAATGAAGTTTAAACAAATTTAAAGTTAATTTTCCTCAATTCCATGTAATACTTCTCATAGAAGAAGATATCCTCTTTCATAAGATGTGCTCAGAATCGGTGTACCTTCATCGATGGAGCTAGAATGTTATTGCAAAATTCGCTCGCCTGTGATAAACAAATTAAATTTTGCACAAACTATTTGATGAATCGATCTGAAATTTTTACCACATATTAAGCACTAAAAGACCCAACTTTTTACATAACAATAAATTCGTAGATTGCATTTAGCAATAGTTATTCTTAATTGATTATGATAACAATTTTGACCTTGTTTTGCATTTTTCTCAGCAACAAATAAAAATATTGAGATCGGTAAAAAAACAATTTGTAGGTTTTTCAATTCTCTACAAGATTGCTATTCCATTTTGTCCAAAAATTTTTTTAGTTTTTGCTGGTAAGCAAAAAAGTGCAAAAAAGGCATTTTTTGACCATTAATTGTTTACAAAAAGTTTATGACACAAAATCTCGTGCAGAGAACATATAAGTTATATTTCTATAGACCTATATTACCCGAAAATCCAGGACCGGCAAAATGCTTATTTGACTGATGTAGAGATATTTTGGGATATAATATTTATTTTGCAGTTACGTAAAACAGTTTGAAATATAAATAAAAGTGATATTTTTAATTTTAAATTTTTGTAATTAAATCGTTGTATAAAGTGTATATAGGTTATGTTCTAATTTGTAAAATTGTATAAAATATGTAAAATTTATTTAGTTTTGTATTATTTATTGTTTCGTCGCAAACGACGGGTAATTTGCAATATTGTGAAAGTGAAATGTAAAATAATATCTGTTCACAAGGCTTGAGTACTTAAAAACTACTTTTGTGTCTGTGTAAATAAAGTGTAAAATAAATTATAAATTTTGTGTTATTATTTAACCATTGCGTTTTATCCATCGCCGTGAATAAAATTTGAATAGGGGCAATTAGGAGTTGTTAAAATGTTTGCTTCAAAAGTAAACGCACATAAGTTTAAACAATTATATAAAATTATATCATTAGAAATCGAATAGCTGAAGCAAATGGGATATTTAAAATTCAAAAATATCGCCACTTCCTTGCTTCCCACATAACTAATATTTGACCTGTTAGCAGGAAGTGTGTTTATTCCTTAAATTGCAAAGAAAAATACAACATTATGTGAGTAATCCCTAACACAAACTACTCATTTATCATCAATATTTATTTATTTATTTTAACAATAAAAAACAAGATGATGTAAAAGGAGGTAAGAAAGATCAATGCACAAAATGAAACTAACAGGTCACAAAGATGAAAAGTGCAAAAAAAATAATAGACCAGGGCTTATCTGCTGTTTCGTGGATGTGAAATGGAACATGGAGATTTTTGCATGAGAGCCTTCAGAATATCCTGAGTAACGATAAATTTGATATGCGTCAATTCTAAAAGTTGGGCAACATTGTTTTTATTAATAAAAATATAAAATTAACAAAGAAAGCCGTTTTTTTTATCAACTTTTCCCTCGTGTAACTTTGAAGGTATTCATTTTAGAGGAAAGTTGAAGAGGAATAAAAGTTTCGTAATTTTGCCATAAGGTAGGGTTAGTCGCAAATCTCAAAATATATTTCCCTTACTGCCAAATAGCAATAATTAAAAAAAAAAAGGTAAAAAAGCAGGTTTTTATCCATTTTTTTTCGGCCATTTAAATTTTTCTGAGGATCTTCATATTAGAGCAAAGAAAACTTTATGCCATGATAAAATAACGCGCTAAAATTCGTTAGGATCGAATCGATAGTTTTTCCACGATAATTTTGCAATTCGATTTTGTTTACAAAAATTGACCATTTTTCAAGTTTATCTGAGTTCAAAATATCACGTTAACGTATTTAAATTTATTTTCGACATATAGTAGGGAATTCAAGTTTTCCAACGCTTTTTTCAGAATCAAAATCAGATGATTTGGATGCCCTTAGGAACTGTTTAAAGGCATTGTTGATATTTTTGCTTAAAAACAAATAGATTATCTCGGCGGAATTTCATTGGATTTTTTTTTTTGCAAAACATGGTTTGAAAATACATGGAAAGACGCTTCTTTTCGTGAAAAAAAAATTCAAATCCGTTAATTGATATCCGAGATACAAACTGTCAAATTTGACAGCCTGTTACGGTGACTCTATAAACAATACTGACCTGACTCTTGAACCACAAACTTTGTCTTGCCGAGCTCTTTTTTGGTACAAATATTTAAATGTTTATGTTATCGGAAATGAAAAAAGAGGGGTGGGGAGCTCCCATTTTAAAATTTTAAAATTGAATTCGAAGGTACCGCGAATAATGGAACTCAAATATCATCATGCCATGTGCCCATCATGCATTCATTTTGTTATAAACAAATGACGTTATTTATGCATCATACTTACAGCATACTGCACCCTATAGAATTTCCAAGCGAATTAAGCATAATATAACAATATATATTTGCTTTAATTATCAGTGTTTAAACAAACTGAAAGAGAGAGGGAGAGAGAGAGATAGATAGATAGATAGAGAGAGAGAGAGAGAGAGAGAGAGAGAGAGAGAATTTTAATTAATGACCCATCGACAACGAAGTTATTTAGCGTCTCAAATTGAAAACGATTTTGGTTTTAAATTATTTTATTCATAGAATACAGATAAAAGTAGAATAATTATTTTATATAAATCTATATGAAAACTTAATAGTTTTTAAGTTATAAGTAATACAATATTTCTACAAATATTTAGAGATGAGAGCATGATGCTTTAAAATCTCACCGTTAACATGAAAGTAGTGGGGCTGGAAGAAGAAACATCTGCTCAAATTAGCTTGTTAAAAGTATAGAATGGACATTAAAGAGAGTTAATTTGTAGTTATTATGTGTCCCTGTTTGTGGAAAGATACTAATTACAGTGTTACCAAAAATTGTATTATAAAAATGTACACGACATGGTATGTATAATTAACATGCAAATAAATTCAATTTGGAAACAAGTTTTTCAATTTGAATTAATGTCGTTTTCACCCTTATATTTACTTATTAATCAAATATTTTTGTTAATTTTTTCGTATAGGTGAATATTACGAAACAATTCATTTTTGCCGAAAGGAATGGTAACTGGGAATTGCATATAAAAAGTTCGCGTAGAATGTTGCCATATTTAAATAGTCATTTTCTTTATGTCAAATCTTTGTAAATTTATATACTGAATAAGCACAATCTTCCAACCATAATGAACCCCGCTGAATATGAAAAATTCGTAAAATTCTTCAATCAGATTACTGTTAGAAGATCTAAAAAATTCTGGTGTGCCGTTTGGATAGACAGGTGTATAGAGGAGTTTGTGTTGTTCTTGCGAAGTAGTAGATATCTTAAATATCACGACGTTTCGGCTAGTAGTTATCTCTAGCCGTTTTCAAGTGAAACTAAATAAATCCCTTAGCTACATGACTATTTATACTAAAAGTAAATGCAGTAGAGTATGACTGAGATGGGTGCAGTCATGCCTGCTATGGCAAAATCATATATATATATATATATATATATATATATATATATATATATATATATATATATATATATATATATATATATATATATATATATATAATTTTTCTTTTATTTTGTCTTTTCTTGGGTTTAGGTTCTATATTTAATAAATACATAAAAACTGTTTGACGTTTCGCCCTTTATTCAAGGCATTTTCAAAATGTTTGCTTCCTAAAAATATGTAATTAAATTACATCACATAAAAAACATATTCACCATTTTCGAAAAACAAACAAGACACTTAAATAATAGTTAAAACTTTAAAATCTCTTAAAAATACTTAATTTTACCGGTACGCACCTTGACATTTTGTTGTTTTGTTTCTGAATAAAATTTAAATTTTGCATCGTTTACTGAGGATACGTGGAATGCGAATGTGTTTTATTTTTTTTTTTTAATATTTTTTATATTTTACAATGCATAAAAAAACAAATATGGTATATGTTTGGTTTTATGTTTAAGAGGATATTCCATTTTTGATTCTTATTTGACTGGATCGAATACTTAATGTTTAAATTAGGTTTGCGTAAATGTGGCTCAAATTTCCCATATCTGTTCTGTCGTTAACCGTGTTTTTATCTTTTTTAATTTCAATCATTTCTTTTATCTGTAATTTTTGGTAATTCATATCTTTGTTTTTTATAATGGTACTGTTATAATCAAAAGTGTGTTTTTCGTCCTGTGTGTGTTTGTTTAACGCTGTTGAGGCGTTTTTTGTATATTTATGGCCATTTAATCTGTTCTTTAGTAATTGGCTCGTCATGCCTATATATTTTTTGGGACAATTTGAGCAAGGGATCGAATATATTATATTTGATTTATTCATTAGAGGAGTTTTACTTTTTAAATTTGTGAACAATGTATTTAATTTATTATGTGACCTGTGGCATACGATGATATCATGCTTTTTTAAAATGTATTTTATTTTATTTTTTTTTTATTTTTTCTGACAGCTCACTAGTCTACGGTAATGCCACATATTTTTGTTGCTTATGTTCTAGTGAGCTGTCAGAAAAAATAAAATACATTTTAAAAAAGCATGATATCATCGTATGCCACAGGTCACATAATAAATTAAATACATTG
The DNA here is from genome assembly GCA_034092305.1 of Diaprepes abbreviatus. Classification (NCBI taxonomy): domain Eukaryota; kingdom Metazoa; phylum Arthropoda; class Insecta; order Coleoptera; family Curculionidae; genus Diaprepes; species Diaprepes abbreviatus. Next base: position 185,636 of record JASJET010000034.1, on the reverse strand, counting down.
TTCACAAATTTAAAAAGTAAAACTCCTCTAATGAATAAATCAAATATAATATATTCGATCCCTTGCTCAAATTGTCCCAAAAAATATATAGGCATGACGAGCCAATTACTAAAGAACAGATTAAATGGCCATAAATATACAAAAAACGCCTCAACAGCGTTAAACAAACACACACAGGACGAAAAACACACTTTTGATTATAACAGTACCATTATAAAAAACAAAGATATGAATTACCAAAAATTACAGATAAAAGAAATGATTGAAATTAAAAAAGATAAAAATACGGTTAACGACAGAACAGATATGGGAAATTTGAGCCACATTTACGCAAACCTAATTTAAACATTAAGTATTCGATCCAGTCAAATAAGAATCAAAAATGGAATATCCTCTTAAACATAAAACCAAACATATACCATATTTGTTTTTTTATGCATTGTAAAATATAAAAAATATTAAAAAAAAAAATAAAACACATTCGCATTCCACGTATCCTCAGTAAACGATGCAAAATTTAAATTTTATTCAGAAACAAAACAGCAAAATGTCAAGGTGCGTACCGGTAAAATTAAGTATTTTTAAGAGATTTTAAAGTTTTAACTATTATTTAAGTGTCTTGTTTGTTTTTCGAAAATGGTGAATATGTTTTTTATGTGATGTAATTTAATTATATATTTTTAGGAAGCAAACATTTTGAAAATGCCTTGAATAAAGGGCGAAACGTCAAACAGTTTTTATGTATTTATTAAATATAGAACCTAAACCCAAGAAAAGACAAAATAAAAGAAAAATGATATAATCTATGGTTCAAGAAACAAGAAAATAAATATATATATATATATATATATATATATATATATATATATATATATATATATATATATATATATATATATATGCTGCATTAAGTTTTAGTTTACAATTACTAAGAAGTGGTTTCCACACTTCTCTTATATCTAAAGATGGTTTACTAAAACAACCCGGGTTCTGATGTATAACCGCGGCTTCTTTGAATTTCCGTTTTCTCCAATGTTGTTCTCGGTGTAGTATTTTAGCTTCAGACCATTTTATGTGGTGTCCATGAGTCCAGGCATGATTAGTGGCACCAAATTTTTCTGTTTCTCCTCGACATGTGCATTTTTGGTGTTCTTTGATCCTTACGTCAAGAGGATTCTTTGTTTCGCCAACGTAGAAATTGCCACATTCACATGGTATCTGATATACACAGTTCTTCATGTCCCTTGAAATTGTTGGTTTGACCCTAGTGAGCCGACTTCTTAGAGAGTTATTTGAATTGAAAACAACGTTGATTTTATATCGTTTTCCTATTCTTCTAACTTTTTCTGAAATGCCTTTAACATAGGGGACGTTCAGTACTGGTTTTCGTTCGTCATTCGTTGTCGATATTGTCCTATTTCTGCGTTGTTCGAGAAATTTATCCACTAGATATATTGGGTATCCATTGGCTGTCAGATCATTTTTAATATAATCTCTTTCATCAAGTTCTCGTTGGAGTTGCAGAGACGTTTGTAATTGGATCCACAACTAAGAAACCAAAGTTATGGCTCAGATACGTGGACGATACTTTTATTATTTGGAGTGGAAACGACGAAGAACTTCGAAACTTTCTTTTTCATCTCAACAATATCAGCCCAACTATTAAACTCACCATGGAGAAAGAAGTAGAAAATAAATTACCATTCTTAGATGTCTTGGTTGAAAGAAATGGCAGACAAATTCGAACTTTGGTTTACAGAAAAGTCACGCACACAGGACAATACCTTAATCATTCATATAATCACTCCAACAACACCAAACCAGGAATTATAAGAAATCTCGTAGATAGAGCCTTAACTCTCTGCAACTCCAACGAGAACTAGATGAAAGAGATAGACTACATTAAAAATGATCTGACACCCAACGGTTACCCAGTATATCTAGTGGATAAATTACTTGAACAACGCAGAAATAGGACAATATCGACAACGAATAAAGAACGAAAACCAGTACTGAACATCCACTATGTTAAAGGCATTTCAGAAAAAGTTAGAAGGATAGGAAAACGATATAAAATCAACGTTGTTTTCAATTCAAATAACTCTCTGAGAAGTCGGCTCACTAGGATCAAACCAACAACTCAAAGAGACATGAAGAACTGTGTATATCAGATACCATGTGAATGTGGCAATTTCTACATTGGCGAAACAAAGAGACCTCTTGACGTAAGGATCAAAGAACACCAAAAATGCACATCTCGAGGAGAAACAGAAAAATCTGGTGCCGCCAATCATGCCTGGACTCATGGACACCACATAAAATGGTCTGAAGCTAAAATATTACACCGAGAACAACATTGGAGAAAACGGAAATTCAAAGAAGCCGCGGTTATACATCAGAACCCGAGTTGTTTTAGTAAACCAACTTTAGATATAAGAGAAGTGTGGAAACCTCTTCTTAGTAATTGTAAACTAAAACTAAATGCAGCATAAAAAAAATATATGATTTTGCCATAGCAGGCATGACTGCACCCATCTCAGTCATACTCTACTGCATTTACTTTTAGTATAAATAGTCATGTAGCTAAGGGATTTATTTAGTTTCACTTGAAAATAGCTAGAGATAACTACTAGCCGAAACGTCGTGATATTCAACAAAAATAAAGACAATGGAAGTCCAACAGATATCTACTACTTCGCATGCTGTAAGTATGATGCAGAAATAACGTCATTTGTTTATAACAAAATGAATGTATGATGGGCACATGGCATTATGATATTTCAGTTTCATTATTCGCGACACATCGGTTTAAAAAAAATGATCAAAATCACTCCATTGGAAGCTGAGAAAATAAAATTTTTTTTCAGATGTGTATTTTGAATATTCGAATTCAATTTTAAAATGAGAGCTCCCCACCCTTATTTTTTTCATTTTTCACGCGCGTGGGCGATATTCTTCTTATTTTTTATTAAAGTTTCCGATAACATAAACATTTAAATATTTGTATCAAAAAAGAGCTCGGCAAGACAAAGTTTTTGGTTCCAGAATCAGGAATGTATTGTTTATAGATTCACCGTAACAGGCTGTCAATTTGACAGTTTGTATCTCGGAAACCAATTGACGGATTTGAAATTTTTTTTCACGAAAAGAAGCGTCTTTCCAAATACTTTTAAACCATGTATTGCAAAAAAAAAACCAATGAAAATCCGCCGAGATAATATATTTGTTTATAAGCTAAAATATCAACCATGTCTTGAAACAATTCCTGAGGGCGTCCAAATTATCCGATTTTGATTCTGAAAAAAGCGTTGGAACACTTGAGTTCCCTGCTATATGTCGAAAATAAATTTAAATACGTTAACGTGATACCTTGGATTCAGACAGTATTATTTTATAACGGCATAAAGTTTTCTTTGCTCTAATATGATAGTCCTCAGAGAAATTTAAATGGTCGAAAAAAATTTATTAAAAACCTGCTTTCTTACCTTATTGCTATTTGGCAATAAGGGAAATATATTTTGAGATTTCCGAATAACTCTATCTTATTGCAAATCTAATTACGAAACTTTTTTTCCTTTTCAGTTTTCCTCTAAAATTAATACCTTCACAGTTACACGAGAGAAAATTTGAAAAAAAAAACCGTTTTTCTTTCGTTAATTTTATATTTTTATTAATAAAAAAAATGTTGCCCAACTTTTTGAAAATACGCATATCAAATTTATCGTTATTCGCGTTATTCTGAAGGCTCTCATGCAAAAATCTCCATGTTCCATTTCACATCCACGAATCCCCAATATTTTACAGATAACCCCTGGTCTATATTCAAACTATTTATATTGTGACTTTCCTGTAAGCTAATATCGTAGATGTTAAACATTTTCATACTCTGTACCGTACCATGATAAGTTTAAACTGGCGATACACATGTTTAACTTCATTTTTAAATGTATTTCCGCTTGTCGTCTTAAATTATCTTTTTGATTACTTAAGATATGAACTAATTTAACTGGCTCTACAGAGAAAATGATTTAGAACGCTGATAGACATTTATTACGTATATATGAGAGACGGTTTATATTAATATGTATAAACAATAATTGAAGAGGTGCAGAGATTAAACGAACTAGATTTGTTATTTACTTTGTAGCAAGAATGAATTTCTATTGGAGAAATTGATATGATGTAATTATTTTTAATCTATGTAATATAAATAAATTCCAATATATTTCTAATTTTATCTAGTGTTTCACAAATACACCAAGATTCTCTTGGTTATATATTATTTTGTTTTGTAAAACCAACACAAGAATTGATACAAAATACCCCATAAGAACCCCAAGACACCCCGTGTACGGAGTATTTTTTCGATTTAACGTATTCTTTTGAAAGTTTTTTTTATTAATAACGGTTTGTTATTATTAAGAGTTTAAGAAATGTACTCAAATTTATCATCAATGAATACCAAAGTAAAATAAAGAATATTTTAATTGCAACAAGACCTTGTAACAGGCTCATTTTCATTTTTACGCCAGTTTAATTTAAATTCGCAAAAGATCGTCCGCCTCACGCCCCCTAACGGCCTCCTCTTTCTGTATAAGTACTTTGCTTCAAGGATAACTGTGAATTATTCATATATTTCTGTTACATTTAACCTCTTGATATACTCATGTTGAAAAGTCTAGTTTGACGTTCTGTCACTCAGCCATTTCCCTTTTGCTGCAAGTCTTACTAATAAATGAATGTAGCGTTGTTACATAGTAGATCAGTGATCATCTCTGTGTTTTAACATTTCTTTTAATCAGATAACTACATTCTATATTTTTTTGTTATAGTCGTCAAATTCAGTAAAGCAAATTATTTCCATATTACACGTGTCAATGACCTCAGAAATTTTCAAATTATTGAACCCCGTTTTTCTCTTTTTGTTACAGGGGTCGGCTTTTTGGATTATTAAGCAGTTTTTTTTTCCATTATTAGACAGTAATTTTCAACCACTAAACATTTTTTTGGACCACATTCCAGTCTTATAAATTGTATCCCGGCAATTTTTGAAGATTAGCGACCCATTTCGTTCCTTGTTTTTTACGAGGATTATCCCATGTTCTTGAGACTTTGGCATCTTTATATAGCAATACTATATATTTCCTTGAAAGCGCCTGTTGGCGAATGCGTTAAATTTGATTTTTCTTGGCCACATATATTGAACCACTCATAAGGGGATATTAGAGTATCTTGGAGCAGTCCAGTATGCAAGTAATCAATTAGCCCAAGACTGCTATTGACTACAGCATGTTATCAGCTCCCGATAAGTAGCTGTATTATTTGAATTTCTAAAAAAAGACACATAGTATTTTAATTGTAAAGGAAATTCCAATTTTCATTGACGTATCTGTTTCATTTTTTTTTTTTAATATTTATAGCTGCAATTAAATTAATTTTGACATATTTAATTTAGTATCTATAGTTAAAACTAACATATCAATGTAATTATCTGCTCTAATAATTTAACTACAGCTAACGAGCATTTTATTAAAGTAAACTTCAATTATTTAATACAAATGCTTCGAGTTTCATTTGGATAATCTGAAGATTATATCTCAAGAGACTAAGTCTTCTTGAAGTTACCATTTTTCCATTATTATGCTATATATGGTGCCTTAAATTAGAATTTACGGTAAAAGTAAACCCAAGAAGAGCCATTTTTGTATTTTGTAGTTAGTGAGTCAATAAAATCCCGTCCATTTATAATTGCCACGACAGTAGGAGCTGGTTGACTCAGGCACTGTGGATTTTTTCTTAGAATGGACCATAATATCATAACCTAATCCACTTTTAAATCACTTAGGGACCATTCAATTAATAAATAAAGTCACACGTTAACATCGCTTCTGATTTTTTTATATAGTCAACGTTATGACAACCTAGAAATTTCTATCGGTTAACTGCATGTATTTGGAAACTTTTTTACCTTTTTATTAAATTCTCGTTGGATGAGTTTTTCCAGAAAAAAAAAATTTTCAATTACATACATACACCAATTTGCTGTACTAATAAAACAATTTTTAAAATTAATATTGAAAGTACATACATACATTTTAAAAAGATTGAAAAAAACTAACTAAAAAGGAAACATTAATTAAGCAAATGTGCAAAATGCCATTTTGCTGAATACGCTTATTAACATTTTTTAATGGTGTTTCAATCCAGCGGTTGGGATATTGATCGTTTAAATATTGCTGAACAGAAACGGAAAATGGGATAGAGCATCATCGTATATTTACCATGGTCTTGCCCAATTAAAGTAGACAAAGACTGGTATTGTATTTTGCAAAAGATTTAGATACATATTTTCTTTTATCCTGTTTGGAATCACAACAGAACCAGTAAGGTAGCGGTACCTACTTACTACGAATTTTTTTGTTTCTAATAAATTCACAAAACGTAAGGCGCATGGGGGGGATCAATCGGTAAAAGTTCCTGAATCTTTTGGACGTGATATAGATGTAACAACTATTCTTCTAAAATATCATTTTCAATAGTTTTAGGGCTATCCACCTCACGTTCTAAGCGGCGGGTACAAATAAAGGGTTTTCCAATAAGAGGTGTCATTTTGAAAAGCCCGCTATTTCGGTAGATGTCACTTTTGAAGCTGTAAGTTTTTGACGTTTGACAAGTAGAAACTACGCCATAAATAAAGATGGAACGATACACGCTTCAACAACGCATTGAAATTATTAAAATTCACTATAAAAATGGTGAAAATTTGGCAGAGACGGTTCGTAAAACTCGAACATTTTTGGGTCGTCATGAAGCACCTTGTCGGAGCGCAATAAAGAAATTGGTGAAAAAATTCGAGCTGTTGGGACAAGTTAGTTATGTGAAGAAGAAAACCCGTGCACGTCGCTCAAGAACAGCCGAGAATATTGCTGCTGTAGCCGAAAGTGTTGAAGAAAACCCAGGTTTGTCCATTCCTCGTCGTTCTTTGGAATTAGGGATTCCACAAACGTCATTACACCGTATTTTGCATAAAGATTTGGGTCTTAAGGCTTATAAAGTTCAGTTAACGCAAGAACTCAAGCCGGCCGATCATCAACAACGTCGTGCCTTTGCTGATTGGGTTCTTGAAATGCATGAAAATGATCCGGAATTCCATCGAAAAATCATCTTGAGTGATGAGGCCCATTTCCACCTCGGTGGCTTCGTCAACAAACAAAATTGTCGCATCTGGGGCTCGGAAAACCCAAGAGTTATTGTTGAAAAGCCTCTCTATCCTGAACGTGTGACTGTTTGGTGCGGTTTATGGTCCGGCGGGGTCATTGGACCTTACTTTTTCGAAAATGAGGCTGGAGCAACAGTTACGGTGAATGGATTGCGCTATCGAGAGATGATTAATGATTTTTTATGGCCGGAATTGGATGGTATTTATCTGGACCACGTTTACTTTCAACAAGACGGCGCTACGTGCCACACAAGCAACGAAACCATTGATCTTTTACGGGAAAAGTTTCCGGGCCGTGTTATCTCTCGAAGAGGTGATCTCAATTGGCCACCGAGATCTTGTGATGTGACACCTTGCGATTTCTTCCTTTGGGGCCACGTGAAAGACAAGGTCTACGCCAACAGCCCAGCGTCGATTCAAGACCTCAAAGATGGAATTCGTGAGGCTATCGAGGACATAGGGCAGCCACTTTGCGATTTGGTTATGGAAAATTTCATGAAAAGGATATGGTCCTGTAGGCATGGTCGTGGTGGTCATTTGGCTGATGTTATTTTCCATCATTAACGGCATACCTTCCTCTTTATAATGTAATAAATATCCGATCATTTATCTTAAAAAATGGCATTTTTCTTTGAATATCAAAATAACACCTCTTATTGGAAAACCCTTTACTTGGTTCTGCTTCAACTCTTTCCAAAATTTCCTCTTTTTTTTCTACTGTTCGAGTACGATCCCTAACTAACAAAGTTTTTTTCTTCTCTCGGTCGTTAGAAAATATCTACATGTAAACCTTTACACTTCGACGCCCATTTCTTTTGCACTGACATTGATGGTATGCCAAAAAACCAGAATGGCATAAATTTTTAATTTTTAAATAGAATAGTGTGTATATGAAACATTTTTTCGATATAATGTATAATTTTGAAACCTTTTTATTTAGCATCGGTTTGATATTATTAAGGGTTTGAGAAATATGTTCAAAATTAACATCAAGGAAGACCAAAAATAAATGAAAACTATTTTTTACTTAACATTTCAACAAGAGCTACAGGAAATTTAACACACTGATTCATATTCAAAAAATTTCGAATTAAAATATACAATATGTCCAGAAAACACGTGTACAACCTTTAATCCTTTAATTACAGACCCATGCTAACTCAGTTATATCCGATATTGATTTTTTTTCAAATTTCCATACACCAGGAACATGTTAACCTTCCGAGAGTGCGTATAGTTGTCAATGTTTAATAGTAAAATGGACTTGATCTTACTTTAGTCGACTTCTTAGACTATAATGGCAATTTATGTAAATGCCATAGCAATAAATTTACTCAAAAAATTATTGTTACATGTATTTTTTACAAGACTCCGGTGAACACCCACGAAGAATTATTGATGCCCATGCAACCTTTTTGATAATCCTAAAATATTAGATAGAGTCCAATTTTATTTATTAAAAAGTGTTAATAAGTGTATTCAGCAAAATGTTGTCCATTTTGCACATTTGCTTAATTAATGTTTCCCTTTTAGTTAGTTTTTAAAATGCATGTATATATATATATATATATATATATATATATATATATATATATATATATATATACAGGGTGTCCAAGATAAGGATCCTAAGCATGGGGATCTCGGAAACAGTTGGAGATACGAGGTCGGTTAAATTAGAGAAAAGTTGCGCAATTTAGTGCTAAATTAAACGCAGTTAAAAAAATTTAAAAATTTTAAACACTTCCGGAGATTTCCGGAAAAAAACGAAATTTGGCAAAATCGTTTTTAATTTTTGCAGGCTTTATTTAAAGAGATATCAGAAAATAAAAGGTAGTTTCTCATTGCCACTTTTTATTTTTTATAATTTGGTCTAAACAAAATTTAAATCTGACGTTTCGTTTCTGAGATACCATCACGAACTTTCATTTTTTATATGGAACAAAAAAAAGTATCCCATGTATTTGATAGCATTTTTTATTACAAATTCAACGGTGTATCACCCTTGCATATCGAATACGTAGTTCAAGTACTTTCCATAAGAGCTCCATGAGAGCGAGAGAGAAAGGTATATCAGTTTTATAAAAGCCAATGAACTACACACTTGATATGCAAGTGTGATACACCGTTGAATTTGTAATAAAAATGCTATCAAATACATGGGATACTTTTTTTTGTTCCATATAAAAAATGAAAGTTCATGATGGTATCTCAGAAACGAAACGTCGGATTTAAATTTTGTTTAGACCAAATTATAAAAAATAAAAAGTGGCAATGAGAAACTACCTTTTATTTTCTGATATCTCTTTAAATAAAGCCTGCAAAAATTAAAAACGATTTTGCCAAATTTCGTTTTTTTCCGGAAATCTCCGGAAGTGTTTGAAATTTTTAAATTTTTTCAAGTGCGTTTAATTTAGCACTAAATTGCGAAACTTTTCTCGAATTTAACCGACCTCGTATCTCCAACTGTTTCCGAGATCCCCATGCTTAGGATCCTTATCTTGGACAACCTGTATATATATGCATATATATATATATATATATATATATATATATATATATATATATATATATATATATATATATATACCACTAAGAAATGTCTGAGTATTAGACCACACACAAAAAATTATTAAATTCACTTACCACGTTTTCAAGAAAAAGAAGGAAAAAATCAATAATTTCTTAAAACCTAAGTTGTCTTAAATCTACCTATTTTGACATCAAGAGTCTGCCATCAAATGTACACGTGTTTTTGGGACACCCTGTAAAGTTTTACCAAATGGTATACTCTGTTTTTTGATAAACAAATAAATTCAAATAAAAATAAGCTTTATTTTCAAAGAAACTAATTCTTGTTCACAAAGCACTGTTTATTCAAATGTAAAATAGGTAAAAACAAAGTTCATAATATACAAAACACTCATTGAGGAAAATTAAAAACAAACCCAATACTCTAAACCAGAGATTATCAGCATAATATTCCTCGAGGGAATAATAAGCTTTTCCAGAGAGTACCCCTTTTACAATGATCAAATATTTTAATACATTTATAGATTAATGAGTTCTCAGGGAGACTGGATGTTGGTATTGGTAGAGGTAAGTTATGATACTGGCGAGTAACCACCAAACATACATTCTACAAAATAAATATATAAGAGCCAATGTTTTTTTGTTCAAGAACAATGGTCTACACGAGTCTCTCTTTCCCGGCCCATAGACAAAACGAACAATTCTTGAGATATTTCTATTATTTTTAATAATTTTTTTTGAATCGTAGTAGCCATGGAAAAACAATGTAAAACAAAATTCTGTGAAGCGTCAAATTTACAAACGCAACCGTTTGTTCTAATTTTCATATAATGCTGCTTAGTTTTATTACATTTATATTTTGAAAAGAATTTTTCGAAGAATAAGGTAATCAAAGGCTGATTCAAGAGGAGGGGGAGGACGGTGGGAGCGATTGCTCCTCCTCAAGACCTTCGAATTTAAGAAAAAAATACTCGCCTTCCTGCTGTATTTGGAATGTGAATCTCACTAGATCCTGGTTTTGTGATTTTGGTAGCTTGTCATATTGTACTGTCTTGTACATAAGTAGAGTGTGTTTAATTTCGACTTTTTCTTTACTCCCACCACCAAATAAAAAAGAGAAAAGCGGGATCTGCCCCTGAAGGTAATAAATATAATTTATATAGTAGAACAGGCCAAAAAAAATTTTTCTGCTGAATGAATTTATAAAATGCAGTTTCCTGCTTGATGCCTACATAATCCTTTGACTTTTTAAAACCCAATAGGAAAATTTAATTCTTCTGGAAATATTGATCCAAAACGTAAAGCAGTCAACAGAAAAGCTTTTTACGAAGAAAAAGAACTAAAATTTCTGCTATATTTTAAGTAAAGTAGTCGTCACTTAGCTGCACAATTCACCGCCAACCATACCATCAAAAAATATTGATATTACCCATATCACATGAAATTACAACGCAAATTGCATAATGGATATTTTGGGAGGCCTGTAAATTTTTACCATACGATAAATAAATAAATAATATAAAATAATTACTGACGCTCTATAGTATTTTGCGATGAGGTTACTTTCAAGAATAATGTATCGCTAAATAGATACAACATGCATTATTAGGCTACAATCCATTTTAAGTAAGAAGAGTGCAACATAATTAATATTTGAGCTCCACTTTTTTGATGAAGCATAAAATGACAATAGCTACTCTCGTAGTAATGCCCCTGATATTAAGGGCATATAACTCATGAACTATTTCGACCACCGTCAGAATGTTAAGATGTTTCGTCCCGGCATCGGTGGTGGATTCATCAGTAGGATCCAGCGATGCCTTTCCCAGACATCCTTGTCATGCATTCCACAACTTGGAACTCCTACTTAGGCCAAATTTGTCGGAGAGAGCCGGTGGGATGTTCTTATCATAACACTACCTAAACGTTTTGCAAGAGCAACTACCCCAATTGCAGAATGAGCGCGAGAGTATATGCTCGCAACGAAATGGTGCACGTCCAAACCACCAACGTGAAGTTCGTGCGTTTTTGTGACTAACGTTTTCCACAAAAATTAATTGGGCGTGGTAGTGTTATTCAGTGGTTACCTAGGTCTTGCGTCATCACTACATTCGATTTCTTCCTGTAGGGTTATATAAAAGATCTGGTGTTTGTTAATCCATCAACAACCCTGAAAGATATACAGAACAGGATTAAGAATAGCTGCGGAACAATTACACCATGGTTGTCCAGGGTACGGAAAGAAATGAAAAGGACTAAAAATGTTCAATCAACAAGAGGGATATTTATGAAGAACAAACAATTAATTATTTGCTATTATCAAGTAATTAAATTGTCCTTTATATTTTACCATTATTTTTTTAATAACTGAATTTAAAAAAGTTTTTATATTTATTTAAAAAGAAAGGATTTTCCGTGTTTTCTTATAATGTTGATTTATTTTTTATTATATTTAATTACATTAAAATCGTTGATTTAGAGTTGTTGTTTTTCATTATATTTATTTACATTGTGTTTGTTTTTGTATGTTTTTTTTCCACTACGAGTGTAAAAGAAAATTTCTGCTAAAAGAAGGAGAAAACGTAAATAAATTAAAATATATTAAAAACTTTAAAATATAAATTTTAGTAAGAAATAAATAATGCCGAGATCAAGTAGTTGCCTATATGTTAGTCTCCTTTCAAGCACAGAATATGTAAAATTTTCTGTCCCTCTTATCAACCTAATAGTTGTAAAAAATTAACTTCATATTCGTAATACACGACCCCGAAAACCCTCTAATACCAAATCTGATAAAATGCGAATAGGGTAAAATTTTCAACCCACCATATTGCATCCGCTATATTGAATTTCAAAAAAAATATTTTAAATCTTAATTTAATTTAAATCTAAACTCTTCAAAGCCCCCTACTACCAATTTTGAACCCCGTAAACTCCCCCATACCAATTTTTTTGAAGAAAATCGGACAAAATTGATTTTTTTTCGTCCGCCATATTAGATCTGCTATATTGAATTTTTTTTAAAGAATTTTAGATTAGTTATGTACGACCCTGAAAACTCCCTCGTACCAATTTTGGAGAAAATCACACAAAATTAAATTTTTTTGTCCGCCATATTGAATTTTTTAAAAATATTTTGAATCCATTATGTGCGACCCCGAAAACTCCCTCATACAAATTTTGGAGAAAATTAGACAAAATTTTTGTTTTTGACCGATATATTGTCAGCGCCATCTTGGATCTTACTGCACCAATTTCGTCCAAAACAATATGGGACTAACGCAGCAACTTCCTGACCATAACGTAAAAAACTTCATTCAAATCGGTGCAGCCGTTCCGGAGTAATCGGTGTACATACATAAAAAAACATACATAGTCGACGAATTGAGAACCTCCTTCTTTTAGAAGCCGGTTAAAAAGCACTTCATTTTGTACGTCGACCAGTTTATTTTGCTGATAAGCAAGTTTTGTAAAAAAATGTCGTCTTGTTGCCGTTTGCAGACCATGAAGTTCATTAAATTTTTAGCTGAGTATACAAAATTCTTATTAAGAAAAAACTAAACCAACCCATCAAACCACATCCGCAAAAATTCCTCAGTACCACCACATACAATTTAAAAAGAAAAGCAAATCACATAAAGAAGGTCGAAAGACGAGAGAAAAGGATTCCGGATCAGCCGAATCAGAGAGACCGCCGTCGAGTCAGGAGGTGTTCGCGGCAGGCCGGAAATTAAAGAGCGGCTCGGGCAGTAATTTGAAATGAGCCGATGCCCATTTGTCTAGTTATGTCGTTATCCGCGTTAATGACAGGCTCCTAGTTCTAATTGCGACCTAACGGCGCACCGCCAAAGAATGGACCACCCCTTACGTCGCTTAGATGAAATTGACGTTTCAAATCGTTATCGAAATTTATTTGATGTAATGATTTGTTGTCGTCGTGTGAAAGACCATTTTTGAGATTATTTTTTATTATTGGTTCTATTTTATCAAATAAATTCGGGTGCTGGTGATAGTAAAGAATTTTGGTAAGAATTCGTAAAGAGTGAAATCTTAGGAAAATGACTTTCTCTTTGAAAAAATTTCGATATTAATCCCCCTATTTTGAGGTTGTAAAATACGATTCCCACCTCGGTTTTCCATAATTTTTCTGCAATTTTGCGGAAAAGAGAGAAAATCACTTTTCACTTTAGATTCAATTTTTTTTTCACTAAATCGTCAAACTTTTGTTACAACCACAAATTCCACACTAAGAGAAGTCTCTGTGTTATATAAAAATTCAAAAATATGCACGTTTTTTATCGAAAAAATCAGAAAAATTGGCAAGAAATAAATCAAAACAAATAAAAATAAACAAAAAAACTTGCATAGTTCACATAGAGATGGCGTGCTTGTTGTTATATGCGCTGTGGCCAGATTACACATATGAAATTTTGAAATTCACGTATATTCTTTTCTTGCAGTATGGTTTAATGTTTGTAATGTATAAAAAAGGTTAAAATTAATTTTAACCACCCAAAATTGGTTAGTTCTTTTTGGTTACTTCTGGTTAGTACAGTTTGAGCTTGGTTTTGTTTAGACTGAAAAACTGAAACTAATCTGAACTAACCTGAACTAACCTGAGCTAACCTGAACTAACCTAAACTGATGACGTCCTTTTCTGGCAGTGATTTTCCCGCCTCGACGCAGGCGCGGATCCAAGGGGGGTTGACGGTGGGGGCGATCGCTCCCCCCCCCCAAGAGCTTTGAGTTCAGAAAAAAAAAGACCCGATTTTGCCTCTTATACTATAGCTTATTCAAGAACTAGAGAGAGTAATAAATCATTTTTTACCCTTTTTTTTCTTCGCAAACTACCTGTGTTCTTTAGTCCGGTGTCTTTGGCCAAATCTGTTAGACCTCTGCCGTATCACTGTAGCGGAGGTGGTAAGTTTTTTAACTTTCTTCTCGGTGTGGTGGTACAGTTAGGCCACCATATCGGTGGTGGTGGAACAGGATGAATTGTGTTTTTTAGCAATTTATTCAAACTGTGCAACCTCTCTCTATATATATATATATATATATATATATATATATATATATATATATATATATATATGCGCCGTTCGAATTTAGAAACTCCTTTGCATATTTTACATTTCTAAAAACTCAAGTATATCACCTGTTAAATCTAAATGGATAATATAGAGTACTGTTTCATATTCCTAAAAACTCATCAATATATGAATTATAAACGTAGAGATGAAAAACTAATACCCGTATTTTAGATTTACTTTTCCAACACGGCAACACTGCATCGTCTCATGTCTTACTTTTTACTACTATTTACTATAACAAAATTTATTGAATGAGTTGGATTTAATACTTGGAAATTTCTCATCTTGCTCTCTCGCCAAAAATAGCAAAAAAAGTTGCCAATGCGCCCATAAGACGTGAAAGTCTTGTATTTATCTAGTCAATAGTTGAGTGTAATACTCGGTAGATATGAATTCGGCGCGCTAGGCATCTTTCGTCCATGTGCGTCACTCAAAAAATGCAAATATTTTCCTGAACTAATAAAGATTTCATTATGGAATTTATAAATTATTATTAGTAATTAGATAATGCATGTTTCATAAGAAAATTATCAAAAAAAAATATTTCTTTGAGAAAGAAATATATAATAAAAGCAAATTATATTATTATTCTCCATCGTTCTAAGTAAGCATGAAAATTTTCATCGCGTCGACCAAATTGCGGAACATATCCACATAAATCCCTCCAAGGAGGCACCACTAAGTGTGTATTTCCCAAAAATCATTTTTATGTTATGGCAACAGCGTAAATTCTCTCTGAGACAAGTGACTTTTCTGACAGATCTAACACGCACTTTGTTGCTCTCAATAGGAACTTACGATAATCGCTCGTAGAAACCAAAAGTTGAAAAATATGTAAAATGTCCTATACTTAGATAATTTTGAGCACCAAAATCGTTGAATTAACGCAAAATAATACCTCCCTCTGCTTATGATAAATGCTCCAGGTTTGTGCATATTCTAGAAGGGGCCTATTTAAAGGCTTTTCCTGAAAGAGTTTACAGGGTTAGATCGGATCAGTCGGGTAATGCCAGTTGGTTTAACGATGAGTTAAAGAGAATAAGAGAACATCTCCAATTTTTAGGGGAGTTCACTAGGCAGTACCCCGGTCCTGGGAACACTCAGATTTATAAGGAATTTAAAAAACTTTATAAATTATCAATTAAGAACGCCAAGAAGGCAGCTAATGATAGAATCATTGCCTCTGCCGCTAACCCTATTAGGGCCATGTAGGATATCATAAATAAACATAGGAATTTAAACAAAAAGAGTGAAGCGGCACCAAAAATAACCCCGGATGAGTTCAATGACTATTTTATTAATATTGCACATGAGTTAATTAGCCACATCCCTAAACATCAGGCTGATCCTTTGGGAGGTTTTATGGAGGTTGTTTCCAATGATCATTTTAAGTTTACAGAAATTTCTTTCAATGAAATAATCGATCATTTGAAAAACAAGTCTAGCAGGGATATTTTTGGGCTTAGTATAACTCTAATAAAATTAATAAAAAATTTAATCATAAGTCCTCTGACTGGGCTGGTAAATGGGTGCTTCAGGGAGAATATTTTCCCTGATATACTCAAACAGGCCATGGTTATTCCGGTGTTTAAACAGGGAGATAGAAATGTTGTATCAAACTATAGGCCAATTAGTTTATTGCCGACCATATCCAAGATAATTGAAAAATGCATGGCGTTAAGGATGGTCAGCTTTTTTGAGAACAATGGCTGCTTTAGCCAATGTCAGTTTGGCTTCCGTCAGGGGAGGAGCACTGTGCTGGGCATTCTGGATCTGATTGGGAGGATCACACGGTCGTTTAAATCAAGGGAATATAATGCCATCTTATTCTACGACTTAAGTAAGTCATTTGACTGTGTTGCTCATGATCTCCTCATACAAAAGCTGCATTTTTATAACTTTAATGAGAGTAGCTGCAAGCTTATAATATCTTACTTGGAAAATAGAGTTCAGATTGTGAGAGTTGGAGGGGAGTCCTCGGCCAAGAGAGGGATTTCGATAGGGGTGCCCAGGGTTCGGTATTGGGGACAATTCTCTTTTTAATCTACATAAATGACCTACCTATGGGCAGAGATGCTGCAGATTTTACACTCTATGCCGATTACACCACTCTTTCGGTTTCAGATGTATCTTTGGAAGGAGCTTTGGGCAGGTTGGAAGCGGCACGGTCTGGTGCTGGGGAGTGGTTTGACGCAAATGGACTACTTTTGAATGAAAATAAAACCAAGAGAGTGGTGTTTTCTCTGTGTGTTAGATTCTTGGAAGTCCAGATTGATCCTGGCCTTACTTGGGAAGCTCATATAGAGCAGGTTTCAGGGAGGCTCCGTAGCAGCCTTTTTGCATTGAGACATCTGGCGCTGTGTGTTGGCATGTCGGTTCTGAGGGCTTCGTACTTTGCCCTGTTCCATTCGGTAATGTCATATGCACTGCTTGTCTGGGGCCATGCATCGCGGGCGTCTCGCGTGTTTGGGCTTCAGCGAAGGGCTGTGAGAGTGGTGCGGGGTGTGAACTTTAGGGAGGACTGTAGAGCAGCATTCTCCGAACTAAAAATATTAACATTGCCTTCGCAATACATTTTGGATAACCTACTGTATGTTAAAAAATACAAAGAAAGTTTCAAAACGCACAGTGGGGTCCACAGCTGGGACACCAGGCACAGGGATAATTTGGTGCCAGCATATTTTCGCTTGGAAAGGTGTCGGAATGGGCCTGGTTGCCTAGCGATAAAATTATTTAATGTTTTGCCTCTGTTATTGAGAGAGCTTCCAGATAATCCTTTTAAATATAGAATAAAAGAAATCTTAATCCAGAATGCATTTTATAGTTTTGACGAATTTATTCATTACAAATTTTAATCATCATTTTTAAACTAGACTTAGCCTAAGTTTCATGTGTAATGTATATAATTAAGTTTTTAAATGTAAATGTATTTGTAGTGTTTTTATTTTATATACTGACGAATGTAAGTGTTGTAAAACATGATACTGATGAATAAATTGAAATTGAAATTGAAATATTAGTTTATGACAAACACGTGAAAGATTAAAATAAGTCTCCCTATTGGTAGTATCAAATTGTTTTTTCTCGTGAAGCCAAGCAATGTCACTGTAAAAAAGCCGGTAAACAATTTGTTCAACGTATTTTATTCGTGATGTTTTAAAAGTATTTTTTATAACTCTAGCAAATAAAATTACATTTATAGATTAAATTGATTTCGAAAAATTTTCCACACCCGACTGATATAACGAACCAACTGGTCAGGTACCATTTGCTCAGTTCAATTTAATTGCCTTATAATAGGGTATCCAATCAACGTCAATCTATTAATAATGGTCACTTCGTCAATTAAGCATTATAAAACAGATTTAATGGTTCTTTGACGGTAGAGAAAGAAGCCGTAATTTAGTGCGAAACTCCTTTTGGACATTGTACGTGAGACAGGCCATATAAAAGGCAATAACATCCCTAAATTACCACCTCCAGCAAGAGTTTAAGAGAATTATTTTCAGCTCTATCAGGACCGTATTCAGTACGATAGTTGCTCTTATTGTGCCAGTTGAGGATTTATTTTAAATATTTCTTATTATTATTGTCATGACCAATATTTGACGGAAGGCAGGGATTTGCATTTTCTCAAAGATTTTTTAATATCTAATATACGAAACATTTCGTCAAGCTCTTTTAAATATTACGGCTTGAGGAATAACTAATGAAAGAAGCATAATAAGTCAGTCTGGAGAAAAAATATCGTGCAAATATTTATTATTGATATTTGAATATTTTAAGAGTTAAGGCATTCTAGAAAAACATAAAAACTTAAAAAGGTACAGCCAGATCGGCTCTGTTTTTTTTATAAACAATGCTAAACGTTGGAAAACTCGGTTTTTCGCCCGTAGAATTTTCCAATTACATATTAGAGAGAATTGTAGATACTTTTAATTTCTTTTTTTGAACATCCAAATCTTCAATCATACTCTAGATTTAAACAACAATAGATGTGTTTGAAGGCTGTTTATGGTCGGTGGGGGAGACGCCTTTTTGATGTTTGACAGACATAAACATGTTTATTTATCTTGTTTTTCAGTTTAATTGCTTGTCGTGACTTTTTTCGGTGTTTTTAAGTGTTAGAAATTACTATAAATGCGAAGTTTACAATTAATATTAACAAAAAGAAGATTTAAAAACTTATTTTTATCGGTAAATATTCTTAAATATTGTTGACATATTGAAAATAACAATAATAATAATTTAGGCAACCATATATTCATACTTTGTTTTCAGAATTGACGTACCGATGATACTCGTTTAAATAATGCAATTAGAAAAGTATAGCATACTGCTACAGGGGTATGTTCGGAGATCCAAATCGATAAACAATTTATCAGGATAATGGCAAAAAATCCTTTTTTTTTGCACTATTCTATAAATCTTAATAACTTTTGCAATAATGGCCAAACATAATTTACAGATCCTGGAAGATGAGCCCATTATGGATCTTTATAACGGTGTGAAAGTTGGGTTAAATCGGATTAATAGTTTATAAATAATGTCAATTGATTATCCTAAATACCGAAAGTTTAACCAATTGTCACATAGAAGATAATGCCTCAACAGATATTTTGAAAAGTGAAATAGATTCTTGAAAAGTCAAACTACAAGGAAAGTTGAAAAATGAATCAATATATACTAAAATTGTTGTTAAAAACGTCGTTTAAAAAAGTGGTATAATATTTGATTATAAACAATTAGAATAACTTTGTTATTTTTTAAGATACACTCTTGTGAGTAGGTGGACTGAAAACAACATTCAAATTGGAAAATTTGCCATCCACGGAGATCGCTGAACGTTATCCGTGTTTATCAATTACAAGCATGGTTGAGAAATAAGCTTGACGCAACCAAGTACGGGTGAAAGAAACATGACAAAGCTTTCGATGCAAATGCACTAAAGGATGTAAGACAGACTATATTCTTGCGGAAAAAGCGAATGGATTCTAATCGCCGAAACTCCTTGATCCCGTTTCCGCGGCCGCTAATTTTCCCTTATACTCAGGTTTTGGAATGGGAAGCAAGTATTATATAAGTAAGTCGACAGACGATATGAACATATTTCTTTTCAAGTTGCAGCTAGTAAGTCAGCGGTAATAATAGACGTAAAAAGTTTGAATTTTCGACTAAAATTTATTTAGTACATAGGAGTGCGATTTTGTAAGTAAATATAAAGTGACACTAAGCGAAAACGCGTTTTAAGTGAAAACTTAAAAAGAAAATATCCTTTTATAAAACAACGAAATAACATTGTATGAATGCTGAACAGAATTTAGTATATCCCATGGAGGTGTCAGTGATAAAGAACAACATTTACGGTTCGATCAACACAGAAAATTTGACCATGCTTCATGTTCATACACACTAAAGGTTGATTATTTGAAAAAAGCGATGTCCTAACATATAAAGATAGGGATGTTGCAGCATCTACATATACAGACATGCATATAAATTTTCGATTTAGGTTAAAGAAATGTTTGATGAACCTAAGAGAGCTTTAGCAGAGATGTTCAAACTGAATATAATATGGAGGCAGTGATCGGCAAAAAAAATATAATTATTGTTATTTTATTTATACAATTGTCAATGAACGTAGTAATTGATAATTTTATTTTTGAAATTATCAATTGACGAAATCATTTAACAGATTAATTGAAAATTTAATGTTTCAAATAACATAAGAAAAATTAAAAATTAAATTCTCCAAATTATTAAATTATTAATTTTTTCTGAATTAAATTTAAAAAAAAAAAATAATTTAAGTGGTTTTTTTTTTCTCGCAAACTGTGCAATATCATATAAAATAGCAACATAACTGTAGCAATGACTGCTGAAAAAGCTCAAAACGCCTGAGTTTTGTTAACGATAAGAAACTGCACTGGGTTCCACTTAATACTTAAAAACCACCCCTATACATTTGACATAAACTACCCCTAAAATTAAAGGACACGGGGAAACAAGAAAAAAATCTTAAATTCTAGCATGGATGTCATGATGGGCTAAAATTGCGTAGTACTTTCAAATAGATCTAGAGTCTCACGTACCATCAATATTCTGCACTATACCTTCAGAAGAGGAAAAAAATACCCTCATTTAAGATTTAACGGAAGAAAAGCTGCAGTGACTTTTGGAAAAGCTCAAAACTCCACAGGTTTGTAAAGGGAAAGAGAATCCGCAATAGTTTTAGCTTAATTTCTAAAAACCACCTTTACAGTGCTGCCAAAAGCCACCCTGAATCTTCAGTAATGCAGAAAAAAATAAGCAAAAAACATTGATCAAGAAGTATTTCTATTTTTCCAATGGTAATGATTGGTTAAATTTGCGTAGTACTCAGAGTTAGGTTTAGGATTTCACGTCAAACAGTTTTCATTAAATTCTATTTCCTTAGGGGGTAAAAACATCTCGCTGTGTAAAATCCTATATAATATTAAAATAATTCTTTTTCTAGCCTCTTCTTTTGCCGTGTTTAAATATCCCCAGTGTTTTTAAGAAATATATATATATATATATATATATATATATATATATATATATATATATATATATATATATGGCTAGCAAGCTCCTGCATTGCTATCCATAGTCTCGTTCTACAAACTCTATCAAATATCTGTTTAAAATCGATAAATATCTGATGTATATCGAATTCCCAGCTTTTCTCCATTATCTGTTTTATGGCAAATATCTGGTCAACAGTTGAGCGATTAGGTCTAACTCCGCATTGGTAATCCCCTACGATTTCTTCTGTATATGTTTTGGTTCTTTCCAGCGGAATGTTTGAAAGGACTTTATAGGTTGTGTTCAGTAGGGTTATTCCCCGGTAATTGCTGCATTGTTTCTTGTCGCCTTTCTTGTGGATTGGCACAATGACTCTCTCCTTCCATTCATCTGGAAGAATTTCTTCCTGCCAGACTCTTTGTATTAGTTTATGGATGGATCTGTGGAGTGCATCCCCCCGTGCTTAAGACATTCCGCTGGTATATTATCACTGCCTGTGGCTTTATTGTTTCTCAGTTTCTTGATAGTGCGCATCACCTCTTCGTATGAAGGGCGTCTGTCTTCTATTTCGGCTATATGGATCTCTGTGTTTAGCAGAGTGCTGTCAGATTTTTCGTTCAACAGTTGGCTAAAGTATTTTTTCCAGGTTTCTAGTATTTCCTTCTCATTGGCGATAAGGTCTCCGTTCTCTCGTTCTAAGAAGTTTCCTGCCCTGGGCTAGTATCCTGCCTTGATACGTGATACTTCCATGAAGTGTTGTTTTACTCTGTAATTGATTCGATTCTCTTAGCAAAGTAATTGATAATTCAATAATTGATATTTCGATTTTTGAAATTATCCACTAGAAATTCATTAATAAAATTACCCGATAATATTACTAAAAAATATTATTGTCGATTATTTAAATTTTTCAAGAAAACTTGAGTCCCGAGTTTTGAATTACCCGATATACTGTTATAAAAGAATTTTTAAAAAAGTATTTTCCAATATGAAATGATACTATACTTGATAATCTTTGGTGTTCTTTGGTATGCATCACTTTATGATTTGTATTATTTCGGATCTTTTCTTTTAAAATATTTGCTGTCTTATTTTTAAACGAATGTGAATAAAATTACTAAAAATTTTAATTTTACCATTAAAACTTACTTGTTCTCTTATCTCATAAGATATCTGGTAAAATAAAAATTAATAACAAAACATATCTAGATTGTAGTTAAAGGATCCGACTATATTTTTTCGCACATTTAGGAACTAATGGCCAATGGTTAATTTGGCCAGTAAAAATCGATAAATCAAAGATCACTTATAGGATCGCGGGCGGTCGATTAAGAGGGCCCAGGCTGACGTCACGGCAACCTTTCATTAGGAAAGTGGCTAGATTTATGTGCCGGCTAAGATCAAAGGCGGCTAGGTGTGAGACCAATTGTTCCCGTGACAAAACACTGCTAGGTAATTTACGGTTCACTTTGAATTGTTCGCGCGATGATGCTGATATAAGAGAAGGAGTATCCGAAATCGTCCGATACAATACTTCTTTTGACGTATAGTATGGAATGCAAACAATCCTTGAGAATAATATATTACATTATGAAATATATTAAGATGTTTTTAAAAAAGTATAATATAGAATTTATCGTTCATGTACGTATAATGAAATAGAAAAAAAAGTCCCTAATTTTGGAACTTTCGTCTTTATTATTCGTTTGTTATAGCGTGCGTTTTCAGTTGTTCTCTTGGTAGTTTTGTGCCAACCTTTGTAAATATTTTTGCTGTTAGTCATTGTTTAACTCATAAATTTGAGTAATTAAATAATATCCTATTCTTGCTTACTGTAATAGCCTCAGTGCAAATAAACCAGATATAGTTAATTATTTCATGCAATTTATCAATAATACAATAAAATCAAGATAATCCTTTACAATTTAAATATTTAAAAGAGCATTAATTGACAGAAATGTTACTAGTCAACAAATACAAAAAAAAATTGCGACTGATGTTATAATGGTTGTTCGTGGGAGTTTAAAGCATCCTGATTGCGAATTTAATTCCTCCACGTATTAATTTGGAGTTATAGAATGTATCAGTTATTTATATAATATTTATACATAAGTTTTTCTTTCTCAGCCCATTGACGTCCACTCCTGGACATAAGCCTCTCCGATGGTCCTCCATTGGGATCTGTCTCTCGCCTTCTGGAGCCAGTCTTTTCCAGCAAACTGTCTCATATCATCTACCCATCTGCGTTGTGGCCTGCCACGATTTCGGTTCGTTTCTCGCGGTCGCCATTGCAGTAATTTACTCGTCCACCTATCGGGCTGTTGTCTAGCTATACATAAGTTCAAAACAACAAAAAAAACACAAGATATTTTAAGGATAACAGGATTTATTTACAAAAAAACACATGAAAATACATCTATAGTAAGTCTTTTATATATAAGCTTTTTGCAATTGTTGCGTTTCGTTTATATTCCTGATCGCTTTCTCTCATAAAAACCAACAATAATCCTTTATCATTGGCTGGATCCCATCTGCCTTGGTAGCATTGCACCATTATTAATATGTCTTGGTGGAACCTTCCTTGCTCGTCATTAACTGCACCCAAATTTTCTGGGAAAAAATTTAAATGGAAATGCAAAAAGTGTATTTTAAGAGAAATGAGAGACAATCCATTTTGCAGTAGCTTTCAAGTAGTTCTACAAGTTTTTCTTCGTTTTTTACTTTTCTGTTTTCTAAAAACTCCGAAAAAATTGTTTCAAAGGAACTCCACGCAGCTAATTCAACATCATTGCTTGGAACTTCCGATAGTTCTTCGTCGGAATAACCTGGTCTTAAATAGCTAACAAGAAACCCCCCCGTTTCCGGAAACATCTGTCCTGAAAGCAACCAGTAGTTCGACGCTGAGTTGTCGGCATTATCCTGGATGACCTCATTTAGATGCCGTCCATAAAGTGGTTTCTGTAGCCAAGTTTGTAACTTCTCTTGGTCTGTTTGGTGGTGAGAAGCAATATCTTGTTCCGCTGTAGCGGCGTTGAATCGTCTGCCACGCATATTGCTCGATATAGTGTAGAAGAGTACGTCAACCTGTGGAAATAAGATCGTAAGTTTATTTGTTGATCAAGCTGCTTAGCAATATTGACCAATTCTCTTCCTCCTTGGTGTCTTGGAATCATTGTACGTCCAATAGCATTCCGAGGGTGATGTTTGTGTGCTTTTGTTAAGAAAGTTCTTGTTTTCCTTTGCAGGTTTTTGATTTCCGTTCTGCTTCATTTTATAATTCCAAAAGAGTAGCTCAGCGCAGAGCATACGTACGTGTTGAGAGCCTTAAACAAATTTCTACTATTTAAACTAGTTCATAACACCCATCTTACCCTCCTGACAAATTCGGTTATCAATTCGGCCTTCATAGTGCGATGGTCAATTCGTTTAACCTGTTTCATACATAGATATTTGTATTTTTGTTCTGCTTCCATTGCAGCTATAGTTTCACCGTTCTGCATCTAAAATGCTTCCGGTAGTATCTTTCCTTTAACAATGTTCAAAAAACGGCTCTTGTCAAGTCCAAACTGCATTCCGATATCTCGGGAGAACTCCTTCACAATTTTGAGCATTTGCTCCAGCAAGTTTTTGATAGCAGCCACAGTTT
The DNA here is from genome assembly GCA_034092305.1 of Diaprepes abbreviatus. Taxonomy (NCBI): domain Eukaryota; kingdom Metazoa; phylum Arthropoda; class Insecta; order Coleoptera; family Curculionidae; genus Diaprepes; species Diaprepes abbreviatus. Next base: position 160,603 of record JASJET010000034.1, on the reverse strand, counting down.
AAGATCATCCATGGATAGAAGATGATTCAATATTACTACCTCTTCGTTGTTATTTCTAATACTAAACCCGTATCTGATTGAGTTCAAGGGGCGTGACAGTGGGTTCATTGCAAAGCAGAACCACAATGGGCTTAGTGAATCGCTTTGAAATATTCACCTTCGTATTGGGATTGTTAATAGTTTCGATGATATCGCTGGATGGCACTTGCAATTGGATCCTAGTTCTCCAGGTTAACATGATGTGTTCTAAAAAGGAAACAAAATGATAATCGACCCTATACATTATCAATATAATTTTGAGCCACTCACGTGACACTGAGTCGAAGGCCTTCTTATAATCCACGTAGGCAGCAAAGAGGTTTCTTCGGTTGGTACAGGCTTGATTACATATGACAGAGTCAACAATCAATTGTTCCTTGCATCGTATCGCTCCCCTGCTGCATCCTTTCTGTTGAGTTGATGTTATTTTGTTCACAATGTGCATAACGTGGTTCAAATATCAGTTTTAGGTTAGATATAAAAACATCAGCAAGATGCTTAGCGACAAGGTCTACATTTTACTTATTATTTCTGCTTCTAGTATAGGTTATAGGTATCGAAAATTATTCATCCGTAGACAGCTCGATCTCCCAATTATTACCATATTCTTCGAGGTCCTCATTTTTCTGCAGTCAGTGTCGTTTTTTCTCACTTAATCTAAAGAATCAACACTTTTTACAAAAAAAAATAGTAATAAAATCTATTTAGACTTTTATACTTGCTTCTTGTCAGTGATTCACTATATTTTGTAGTATCTCCTATAAAACAAAGTTAGTACTAAACTGGGTCTTTGGGAGTTCTAATTATTGGAATATATCCGGCTTGATCCTAAACTTTAACTTTCTATGTTAAGCGGTCTCCAAAAAAAATATTGTGACAGACAGAGGGACGTCTGCACGCGAAGTCCGTAATAGGATATAAAAAATGTCTTTGTTATTTCTTTCTATTATGGAAAACCATTCAAAACTTACTCTATAAGCACATTCGGCAACGTTCGGGTAACTCCGAACAAGCAATCGTCCTATAGAAATAGAAACAGTCTTTGGAGTCTTGCTATTTTTCTATCTCTCTCACAGCAATTCGAATGGTGCATAAGTTTTTTCCATTTTTTCCTGATTTACCTGTGTTTGAATTTGTGGTTATGTCGAATGTAAGATATATTTGTTTCGAATAATATATATATATATATATATATATATATATATATATATATATATATATATTTATATATATATATATATATATATATATATATATATATATATATATATTCATAAATGTGTTTTTATATTTTATTTAGCTAAAAATATAGATTTACATGTTGTACAAGGAAAAAATGTCAAAATAGCAATAATTATTTTACCCTGTTTATTTATTAAAGTTAAGAATCAGAACAATAATAAATTATTAGAGCTTATTTAAGAAAAAATAAATAAATATATATACATATTATATATACAATTTAAAAAGTATTTAATTTTGTTTTACTGAGGTGCACAAACTTCTGACAGGACTCTGCTAAATGTCTGTTGAGCCATAGATACGTAACATTCATTGCCGATGCTCCTCTGATAGGACCATATTGCAAAAAATCTCAATGTCCCCATAATTCTTGTAACAACAGGGACTTTGGTATTTCGGAATCCACTATCCATATGTGGTATAAGTTCTTCTATTAGGTTTCGTACTAAATCTTCTACTAGGACGAAAACATTTTCTAAATTCATCTTCAGATAATGCAAAAACATTACTGTAATTTCGCAGATGTTTCCTCTCCAGTCTCATAAATTCCCTGTCTTTTTTATCTTTGGTGTTTTGTACAAAATACATTAATATCGGATCCATATTTTCTAATAGGTAATTTATTTAAAAAAAAGTCAGAAGTTAAATACTTTAAAATAAAACATTCACGATTTCAATAATGAAGTCCACAGAAAAGACAAATGTTTTTAGAGATGGTAGTTTGTAGTGCAATTTACACGACAGGAACTATCCCCCGAGAAATGTTAACATCAACATTCATATGTTTACCAAAGAAAGCAAGTTCAAAAGAATGCAGTGACTATCGAACAATCAGTCTCATGTCACATACTTTGAAAACCCTTTTAAAAATTGTACCCCACTAGAATACATTCCAAATTGGAGCTGAATATTAGTGACACACAGTTTGGCTTCCGGAACGTGGTCGGTACAAGAGAAGCATTATTTGCTTTTAATAAGCTTACTCAAAGATGCTTGGATATCAATCAGGACCTCTATGTCTGCTTCATAGATTACAACTAAAGCTTTTGATAGGGTCAAACATGACAAACTGATAGAGATTCTCAGAAGCAAAAATTTGGATGAAAGAGATTTAAGGTTGATATCAAATCTGTATTACAATCAGCGAGCGGCAGTAAAAATTGGACAGGAAATGTCCGGAGATGTGGAAATACAAAGGGGAGTGAGACAAGGGTGTATATTGTCACCTTTACTATTTAACGCTTATTCTGAAGAGGTCATATTGGAAAGTCTTGAATTTGAAACAGCAGGGATAAGAGTAAACAGAGTTTTAATCAACAATATTAGGTATGCAAATAACACCGCAATAATAGCTGATAGTTTGAAAGGCCTAGAAAAAATAATGAATAAAATATTAAGAGTTAGTGGAGAATATGGACTCTCTCTTAACACGAAAAAGACCAAGTTCATGATAATTAGTAAGAACAACACCAATAATAATGAAACCCTAATGGTAGGAGGCCAGCACATAGAAAGAGTTAAGAAGTACACTTACTTGGGAACCCTAATAACAGAAAATAATGACTATACCGTCGAAATAAAAACCAGAATCGAGAAAGCACATGCCAACTTTATTAGAATGAAAAAGGTTATCTGCAGCAAAGATCTAACGTTAGCCCTGAAAATACGACTGACTAAATGTTACGTAAACAGTGTTCTATATTATGGAATGGAAGCATGGACACTGAATCGAGAGGCAATGAGAAGACTTAACTCTTTTGAAATGTGGACCAATAGAAGAATTCAGAGGATTTTGTGGGTGGATCGAGTTACGAACGCCGAGGTGTTGAGAAGAAAGGGGAAAGAAAAAGAAGTCGAAATAACAGTAAAATAGAGAAAACTGCAATATTTCGGACACATTATGCGGGGAGAAAAGTACAGCATCTTACTCATAATAGGTAAAATAAGTGGCAGAAGAGGCGTAGGACCACGACGAATTTCATGGCTAAAAAACCTAAGGGAATGGTTTGGATGCAGTTCAAAACAACTATTTAGAGCAACTGCCGCAAAAATTAAAATAGCTATTATGATTGCCAACCTTCGCAATGGAGAAGGCACTTGAAGAAGAAGAAGAAGTTCTTTTTACTCGAACTAGCCCGAAGTTTTAAAGAAAATATCATAGAGAGTAGGTTATGTTAATAGAAAGAAATTCTCTTTCTTCTTTATTGCGTTTCTGTTTCTATTTTTATCGTCTTATGGAGTCCGCGTGCTGAATTTTGCTTTTTAGATACAGAACCTTAAAAGTAAGTGAAAATAATGTTCTCTAGGTAGAATTACGAAACTATTTCCCACTTAAAGAAAAGAATTATGCCACATATCCCCAAAAGTTGAATCTTTGATTTCCTCTCTATTTCAAAATTTAAACTTAAACAAAAAACAAACAATATCACACCATATTGGGCGATATAAAAAATCGGATGAATTAGGATGCATATGTAAGAACAGTCCGAGCCGCCTTTCTGATTTCGTAAAAAAGACGATCGGGTTTATGGCGGTATTGTTCGGATCATGCGTAAGTGATTACTGTAATTAACCTCGATTTTGTCTCTTATTCATGCAATTAGAACCCTCTGCGTGATTCGGAAATGTTAATTTTATTAAGAGTTATTGAAAAGGTGTTCCATCCAATCGAAGGTATTAGCAAAGAATTTGACCTTGACTAAATTGGTATAATTGTTCCTGAAAAAATTGGATCTCGATTGTATCTTAGTATTCATTACAACTACCATTAGAGCTTTAGTATATTATAAAAGATGAATTAAAATAATTTGATTTTGTTGATCGATACATGGTAGAAATCCATTATAATATTTTAGTAAAGATAAGTTTTTAATTAAATTTTTACTGTATTTTCTTGACTCAACAACATGGTTCACTACACAGCAGCTTCTAAAAGATAGATTAAATAGACTTTCGTCAGTAACAAAAATGTAACATTGGTTTTTTTGCTGGAATGTGTTGATTTTGGCATCCTATACAACATATCTCTATGGTAACTCTGAAAGACCTGTGCCAAAAAAATGGCAGACCAAAAGTGTTCACGATTTTCAATTTTTTGGGTTTATCTCGAAAAGTAAAAGTTGTATCGAAAAATGTTTCAAACAAAAATTGTAGAGAATTAAAAACCTATCGATTATGGGTGGCGCCACTAGTTATCGAGATTTTTTTTCGCCCAAATTTACGGTTTTAGTTTTTTTTTTAAGCATTTATTAACAAATTACCGATTTAAAATTTAACATAAATATAGGCACTATCATTCTAACAAAGTATATCAAACCCGGAATCTGTGAGTTTTTTATCTTTCGAGAAATTCGATCTCAAAGTTGAAAATTCAACCTCAATTTTCCGCTTTCCTAATTAAGATACAATGCCCAATTTTAATGGAAATTGTTTGTGTTTTTCTATATTTTGAAGATCTATTAAAATTTTTTTTTTTTAATCATGGGCCGAAAAATTTTGCAAAAACCAATTTTTGCACCAAAAAGTTACGATAACTTTTCCCCGGATGGAGATAATTTTTTTTTAATGCATGCATTGGATTTAGATGTATCATTTCCGATCTCTAAAAAAATTAATTTTGGATGAAAAAAACGTTTTTTTTTTTCAAAAATTCATAATGGCGTGGAAAATGAATATTAAGGGCTCAAATTTGCAGAAGATGCTTTTTAATACTTGTACTTTACCTGTGAATTTTTTAGATCTAAAAAATACACTTCCATACGATCTGTGAACCTTCGAAAATTGGGCCGAATCTAATCGAAAATAGCTGCTGCAGGCCGCTGTCGGCGGGTTGCCATAGTTCAGGCGCATTATTCAAAGAAACTTATGCATCACAGGTAATATTTATATATTATTAAATGTACATGGAAGACTCATGGTTTGAAGTGTACAGATTTGTGTGAGCTCTGTGATGGACAGTGCGATAATTGCTCTGAAAATTTTATTTCCTACGATTTAGAAAACGATGATGACAATTCAGAAGAAATTAATAATATGTGTAAGAATGATTTTAACTATGAAAATGTTAATAATGATGAGAATGATATGTACAATGAAATTGAAAATAATTATGAAAATCGTATGTGCGATGTAAGTGAGAGTAATAATTGCGATGATGAAATGGACGCCGATTGCATAGAAGTAACAGAAAAAAAAGAAAGATGAATGTATAATTGATATATTGCATTTGTATGATTTTCGCACGCAATTTTAATGTATTATTAAATATTTATATGACGTATTATATATTATTATTATATTTTTATATGATTTGCTTATAGATATTTTCGTAAAAATTTTATTAACAAACTATTAGGTAATAATAATATACAGGAAAAAAAACAGTATAATATGTAATGTATAACTGAATATTTGTATGATTTTCTCTATAATTTTTGTAAAAATTGTGTTAATAAACTGTTAGATAGTAATAATATAAAGGAAAAAAACAGTAGAATATATAATATATAATTGAATATTTGTATGATTTTCTTTATAATTTTTTGTAAATATTATGTTAATAGACAAATTAATAATTATTATGACTAAACAAATTGTTACTATCATGTAAATTAATAAAACATCAATATTATAAATATTATTTGTGATTCATAAGTTTCCTTGAAACGCCAATGAATAATGCACCTGAACTATGGCAACCCGCCGACAGCGGTCTGCAGCACCTATTTTCGATTAGATTCAGCCCAATTTTCGAAGGTTCACAGATCGTATGGAGGTGTATTTCTTGGATCCAAAAAATTCACAGGTTAAGTACAAGTATTAAAAAGCATCTTCTGCAAATTAGAGCCCTTAATATTCATTTTCCTCGCCATTATGAATTTTTGAAAAAAAAACGTTTTTTTCATCTAAAATAATTTTTTTTTTGAGTCGGAAATGATACATCTAAATCCAATACACGTGTTAAAAAATTTTTATCTCCATCCGGTAAAAAGTTATCGCAATTTTTTTGATGCAAAAATTGGTTTTTGCAAAATTTCTCGGCCACGATTGAAAAAAAAAATAATGCAAACAATTTCCATTAAAATTAAGCATTGTATCCTAATTAGGAAATTGTAAAATTGAGGTTGAATTTTCAAATTTGACATCGAATTTCTCGGAAAATAAAAAACTCACAGATTCCGGGTTTGATATACCTTTTTAGAATGATAATACCTATATTTATGTTTAATTTTAAATCGGTAATTTGCTAATAAATGTCTTTTTTTTTAAAGAACCAAAATATAACTAAGGGCGCCACCTATAACTTATAAACAGCTCTTTTTTTTGTCTAATTTCCATGGAGTGCATGTAATGGGAAATAATTGCTATTTCTGACGTTTCGCTCCTAGTGTATCACTATCACTACATAGTATAAAACAAAGTCGCTTTCTCTGTCCCTATGTCCCTTTGTATGCTTAAATCTTTAAAACTACGCACCGGATTTTGATGCGGTTTTTTTCAATAGATAGAGTGATTCAAGAGGAAGGTTTATATGTATAATAACATCCATTAAATAGTGGAGAAATACTGTTATTTTTGAGGTTTCTAATGTGATGTCGTTAATTATCATATTTTTTTCCGCTTACATTGCAAACGCAGGCTGAACCCTACGAGATCTATCAAAATAATGTACTAATTATTTGTACACATTGAAAAGGTCTACAGAAAACTCCGCGATGGTATATGTCTATCTCTCATAGATATCCCACAATAACATTTTTTTGTCATTTACTTTTTACGTGTATTTAGTATCAGCATTGCACCCGTGCGAAGCCGGAGCGGGTCGCTAGTGAGTTATAAATGTTCATCTTATGCTTTTCCGAGCTCATCAATATTTTAGTATCATAAAGTAAATATGAGTATGTAGACTTTAAAGAAAAGGATACAGATTACATATTTTTCTCTTCTTTAATTATTATATTAGAAATTATTTTTCCAAATATTAAACATTTTATGGAGTGGTGTTAAAATAATGCAGGTAGAAAGGCAATAATTGTTTCCAGGATATTCACTAACTTTTAGAAATATGTACAGTGTTATTGGATCATGAAGGACTGAAAGAGCATAAGAGAATAAACATGTACAGAGTGGGCAAATTTCGATGTTCTTATAGACTAATTTAAAAACCGCAATGTGTTCAAAAAATCTGATCCCCTATTCTCGAGCTCTTTTTTGGAGAAACATATGAATGCGAAAACAGATCATGGCTATTTTGATTCGTTTACGATCTAAAGGGCGATTTTCAAATTTGACCAAATTCTAATATGGTGTATAGTTTCGTTATTACATAAGAAATCAAAAAACGAAAAAAAAACTTTCTCTGAGCACTTTTTTACGTAGAATACATTGGCGCTCTTTTTTTTTTATTTCCGATTACCAGAAATGAGATACGACTTAAAGTTGTATTTTTTTTTATGGAACACTCTATATATCTTTAGCTTAATAGTTTACATTTATTTTTTTTTTTAAAATGATATACCATAGTTGATATTTCTTATTATCGTAAGTCCTCAACTTTGCCAAATTTTGCTTTAAATTTAATAAATTGAATAAGGAATTATTTTATCTTGTTAGGCGTATATCATCTAAATCAAAGTTTTTTTGTTTGACGTTTAAAGGCTTTTCATTAGTTTTAGTCGTCATATTTACGCTGTATTGAATCTTAAACAATGAAAAATGTCCTTCGAAAATTACGAAAAATATGATATGTTAGAATGTTTTATTTAAAGCCATAACAATTCTGATATTGCATCTGAAACATTTTTCAATTGTTACGCAGAAAGAAGACAACCTCATAAGTCTATTTTTTTGAGATTAAAGAAAATCTCACCAATTATGGAACTTTTACCAGATCAAAACTAAAAAATTACACCATTCAAGATACTGAAGAATCGGCTATAAATGTAATTGGAATGGTGGTTGCAAACCCTTCAATTTCAAGCCGTAAAATTGAAGCAGATTCTGGAGTTTCAAGACGCCGTACCCAAAATATTTTAAATAAACATAAATTTCGACCTTATACAATAAGGAAAATAAATTTTCAACCAACCAATTATTAACGCCAACTGCAGTTTTATTCATGGTATCGTCAAAAAGATCTGCAAGACCCATTATTTTTTAAGAGGGTAATTTGGACAGATGAAGCCTACATTACCAGTTCTGGAATTTTCAACAGGCATAACTGGTCTGATATCAATCCTCACCGTAGACGTACGATCCCAAGGATGGTTTAGTTTTAGCATTTGGTGTGTTTTACTTGGAAATCGTATTTTAACTTCTAACATTTATCAAGAAATTCTTAATGGTCGACGGTACTACGAAATGGTAAATCGACCTCTAACTGAAGAATTTTTGGACAATCTTCTTTTATATGAAGCAAGAACTCTCTTCTTTCAACAAAATGGTGCTCTCCCTCATAACATCAGGACTGTTTCAGAATTATTAAATGTTAATTTTGGAAATAACTGGATAGGAAGTAATGGATCAGTGAGATGGCCACCACGATCACCAGATCTGACGCCAGTGAATTTTTTCCTTTGGGGCGTATTAAAGACAAAGTATTTAAGAAAACCAGTAACAATATCAATGAACTTAGAGAAAATTTTAAAGACTGTATGAATTCAATATCAAATATTCATATTCATAATGCAGTTTGGAATGATATAAAAAGGTGCAATTTATGTATTCAGAATAACGGACATTAGTTTGAACATTTGCTTTAATTAGAATTTTATCGATATTACTCATATACTGGTTTTTTAATTTATTATATTTAAAACGCACGTAAATATCAAAATTTTTATTTGCTTCTAAAAATACTAATTAAAGAAAAATCCTTAAACGTCAAACGAATAAACTTTGATTTAGATGACATACGCCCAGGCGCAGATCAAGGGGGGGGGGGCGATCGCCCACCCCCAAGAGCTTTGAGTTCAGGAAAATAGGCCCGATTTTGCCTCTTATACTAAAATATAAGAGGCAAAATCAGATCTATTTTCCTAAACTCAAAAATCTTGGGGGGAGGGGGCAATCGCCTCAACCCCCCACCCCTGGATCCGCGCCTGGTCGGAAGTTTTTGGTAAATTGAGGAGAGCAGACTACACACGATTCTCCACCATGATAATCTGAACTCTAACACATCGATTCAAACGAATGAGTTTTTGAGCACTCAAAACTTGATAATAATGGGTAATCCACCATACAGCTCTGATTTGGTACCCAATGATTTTTTTTTTGATTCCCGTCTTTTCCCTCATCTGTAATGAAATAAGCTGTGCCAGAGATGCAAAGGCCTGCAAGAGACAGTTGATTGTGTCATCTGCAATTAGATCTACACCAGCCGAAGAAATAATTACTCCGCCTACATGAATTTACGTTTTAAAATCTCCCCGTATAAGTACCTGTTAATTTATTTAAAACTTAACGTTTTTAAATTATTCAAATCAAGGGCGATTAATATATTTTCTTTGAACAAAGACACATAAAATTAGTCATAGAAATAAAAGGATTCTCGTGCAGAATCATTTTAAACTGAACGTTTCTGTAAAGTTAATTACCTGTTTATGAATGACGGTTCGCAAAACCTTTGTAAAATTTTATTACCCATTATAAGGATTACTAAGTTTGCTTATCTACCTTTGAGTCGGTAAAAAGTTCCAAGTAACTCTTGGACATGTTAATATGTTACAGAAACTGGCTAGGCTACGATGGAGTATCAAAAAATTATGCAGAACTTTCAACAAAACATTTCCCAATTTATCATTAATAAAGAGAACAAAATTTGGAAACATTATAAAAAATCATGTCAATTATGGAACAATTAATGCAGAAAGAAATGATAAATGAAGATAACATGATCAATGTGTTGGCCTATTTTTCTTTCACTACCGTCTATCTTGTATAGGGTAGGCAAATTTCGATGTTTTTATGGGGTAATTTAAAAATCGCAACCTGTACAAAAATCTAACTCCCATTTTCGAGCTCTTTTTTAGAGAAACATAAGAATGCGAAAACAGATCATGACTATCTATGGACATTTTTTTACGTAGAATACATTGACAATCTTATTTATTTTTTATTTCCTATTACCAGAAATGAGATACGACTTAAAGTTGTATTTTTTTAAGTGGAGCAGCCTGTATATTTTTAGCTTAATAGTTTGCATTTATTTTTTCCTTTGAAATGATATATCATAGTTGATATTTCTTATTATCGTAAGTCCTCAATCTTTACAAAATTTTGCTTTAAATTGAATAAGGAGTTATTTTATCTTGGTAGGAGTATGCAGGGGCGGATCCATTTGGAGGGGGGGCGGTGATATCACAAAAGTACACTATAGCAAGCGAAAGCTAGTTTTCGACGGGGGGGGGAACACCAACAACATTCCCCTTTCTAGTATAAAAGGCTAGGTCGGGTCTATTTTTCTTGGAGAAGGGAGGGGGGCGATCACAAAAAAAAACAGGTTGCCGAAAGGGAGAGGGGGGAGGATGTGAGAAGCATACAATATTTAAATTAAAAACATGTTTAGGACATTTGACGTTTTAATTTATTTATGTCTTAAACCATCTGCAGAATTACAATTAAACACCAAAAAGGAATTCAAATGTAATTAGTTCTTATATGTTGCAGTTAAAATTAGACCTACTTATTTTTATTTCTATTGTACTGATATCTTAATTTACTTTTTTATATGGAAATTCGATAGCCCCAAAAAAATAACATGTTTATTTTGTTAATTCTACACGCTAAAGGAAAAGACACAAATACAATAATAAAATAATAATTAATTTACGGCTAATTGGAATTAAATATATATAAAATTAAAGAGTGGGACACACTAAAGTAAAAATAAAAAAATATATAAACAACATTAAACAATAAAATACAACAAAAACAAAAATTTATGTAATAAATTGTGTTTACACTGATAAACATTACGTATCTAATTCCCAATCAAAATCAGTAAAGCTATCTTCGCTCAAATTAATTATAATTGGTTCCTTTATCTCACCGATCATGAGATCGAGTTTCCATATTTTGTTTTATTCTTTTATTATATTGATTTTTCCCAATCTTGCTCAGTAAGTTCATTCAAAAAAATCTTTCAAAAGTACAGTTAAATTACTAATTTTGTAAGTTGTGTCATTTGTAGCAACTATCTATTATTTGGGAGAGATATTTCCTTCTCCAACGAACAAGTTCCGGACGATCTATAGGAACAGATTTTCTATCTGTTTTTTTCTTCAGCAAAAAATAAGTTCTCTGAGCAATTTCCAGAGTTCAGTTCTTTGAATTTCAGATAAATCGTTATCTTCATTGATTTTAGTTAGAATTTTATCAAATGGTGAGATCGGCTTCTCATAATAAAATATATGTACAACTCCTTTTATTGCAGTTTTCATCTCTTCTTCCAACGAGGTTTTTCGTTTGCCTATGATCGAATGTGACTTGGGAGTATTAACAATTCCAGTCTTTTTTTCTCCTTCAGTGTTCGGGACATAGTAGATTTTCCAACTCCTGTCATGTTGGAACACATCTCAACAGAGCTTTTAACATTATTATCTAGATATTGATATCTTAAGGTATCATAAACATTCATCGTAATAAGTTTTTCTTTGAGGAAAAAATGTCCTGGTTTAACGATTTTAGAATAAATATAGAGGTGGAAACCATATCTTTTGGGTATCTCACTAATCTCAAATAATATATAAATACAAGCGCAAACAAGATAAATCACTAAGAACATACTGTAAGGTGTACTTTGCTCACTGACAGAAATTAAATTGAACTATCAGAAATTTTATTGTTGCAGTAAATTTATAAAAGCTGTTAATATTTAAATATAATTAGATTTGCGACATTTTTCAGTTACCTGTGGCACTGGAGCAGGTACGTTGGATGTTTCGGTAACAGTTTTATTACTCTCTCTAGTTCTTGAATAGAGCATAGGAATGAGTATGCTTGCGATCGCCCCCCTCCTAAGAGCTCTGAGTATAGGAAAATAGAACCGATTCTGCCTTTTATATTAGGAATGTGTATGCTGCTGGAATCCCCTCCCCGTTTTCAACTTTTTCCTTGCAATAGCCTCCCCCCCCCCCAAGAGCTTTGAGTTCAGGAAAATAGACCCGATTCCGCCTCTTATACTAGGAATGTGTATGCTGCCGATATCCCCTCCTGGCGGCAACTTGTTTTATCTTGTGATCGCCCCCCCCCTCTCCAAGAGCTTCAAATTCAGAAAAAATAGACCCGACCCTGTCTTTTACACTAAAAATGAGAATTTTTCTGGTGTCTACCCCCCCCCCTCCTTAAACAACTTGTTTTCGCTTGCCATACTGTACTTTTGCGATGTCACCGCCCCCCTTCCCAAAAAAAAAAGAGGCTGGACCCGCCCCTGGTTCTACCACGTTTAAATTCCAATCAAAAATTGTTGAGCGTGACGGAAAAGAATCGAGAAATGCTGTTAACAGTCTTTCCAAGCACTGCTGTTGATTTTAACCTCTTTTAAAGTTATAAAAGATCATAACATGAAAATGCTCGCAGTGTTAAAGCCGAAAATCCACAAACACATTTAAGACTATTAACGATTACTCAGCACGTGGTAACGTTAAGCATTTGAAATTTGAACTGACATTTATACTTCTCATTGGTGACGTACACGTAAAGCGGCGTTGACATAGCTTGAACAGTGTTGCCACATCAAAAATATCCAGAGTCACCCTCGTATATTGAAGTTGATTTGTTGATCATTATAAACCTTTTTTGAATTAATTGTAACCGTTTTAATTTGATTTATGTCATTTTATTCCTAAATCACACCTTACTCTAATATATCTGAAAAAGGTACAAGAGAATAATCTCATTCTTTTTATTTAATAAGTGTATATAAATTGAGATTATCATTAAATTAATCATGAATAAACGTAATTCTAAAATAGTATTTGTTAGAAAAAAAAAGCAGATTTTGAGACGCTGTTAATGATCTAGCGGTAGGTTTCATAAACGAAATAATTTTCAGAAATAACGAGAAAACGGACATCTCGTTTAATAATATACATGTTGGTGATAATTAAGTATACGAGGGAATAAAATTTGCATTTTAATGAAAAACAAAACTGGTTAGGCCCTTTTTGTCGGTATCGTCTAATATACTTAAAATATACGCGCTCGTAAGAGGTAGAACAAATATAAATTACCCGTTAAGTTGCCTTCTCCTTAATAAATTTAATTAAAAAATCAGAAGCCCGTCTATAAATTTAACAAATCCTTTTTTATTACCGATCGCCGCGGTCTTGGTCCTTAATAACAAAAATGTGATGAGAGAATATTTTTACCGTTCTATAAGTTTTACAACGTCGGATAGTTGTTAAATAAACATAATTCTTTGGTGGTATATCGTCAATTATCATAAGCATATGGAAGGAAATCATTTAGCGGCTAAAATCAAAGAGATAATAAAATATTTATTGAAATAAAAAAAACTGGATTCATAAGGCTAAAAAAAAAGAGTATCAACTTTGGTAAAAATTGGTTTCTTCTATTGGTTTCTAAAGTTTTAGACTCTAAATTTAACAGTAAATTACAAAAAAACTAAAGAGCAAAAATACGGAAAAAGTTATATGTTGTTAAGACAGTCTCCATCATTGATGTGTAGAATCTCTTCTTATACACTGGTTTTACACAGTAGTGGTATAATCCATGATATTCTATGGCTAGGTTGAATGGTGGACAATATCATTTCAGAAAAAGGGCACTTTTGAGCTCTTCTAACTCCAGAGAGAGGCCTGCTTGTGACGCAATAAGAATCTGCTCGATAGCAACCATGGAAACCCTAACCACCCTCAACCAGGCGCGGATCCAAGGGGGGGGGCGGTGGGGGCGATCGCCCCCCCCCCAAGAGCTTTGAGTTCAGGAAAATATACCCGATTTTGCCTCTTATACTATAGTTTATTCAAGAACTAGAGAGAGTAATAAATCATTTTTTACCTTTTTTTTTCTTCGCAAACTACCTGTGTTCTTTATTCCGATGTCTTTGGCAAAATCTGTTAGACACATATATTTTTCATAGAGATGGGTTAGAAATTTTATAATCAAAAATACCGGTCTATAATAACGGACTATTTGGATAGATAACAATAGATATTTGGATGTGAAGTGTTAAAAAGGATTTTAATCCTTGGCATAGGCGTCGGAAAGAGGATTATTTTATCACTAAGTATTTATAGCATAGAATATTATTTCAGTTAAAAACTTAAAATAAAAAGTTTTTATATTATTTTCTTTCTTATGATTTCTTAATTCACATACATTAGAAAACATAGATAATTTTGACATATTTAACACAAATCACAACAGTATTCTTATTATTTTTAATTTTGGCATAGGATCCGTTTTAGGTACATTCAGACTAAAACGTAGCTTTTTTCTCTCAAAAAATTCTAAGTTATAATTTAAATATTAACAAAATACCCATTGTCAAAAATACAAGAAGTTAAACATATATATAAAAAAAAATAAATTCGTCCATATAATATTAAAATTTTTTGGAGCTATCGGTCATTTTATTATTAATTAAAAACATTTTTAGGATATTTGACGTTTCAGTTTATTTATTTCTTAAACCATCTGCAGAATTAAAATTAAACACTAAAAAGGGATTCAAATGGAATTAATTTTTATATTTTACAGAAAATTTAAATAATAAATTGTGTTTACGCTGGTAAACGTTACGTATCTAATTTGTAATCAAAGTCAGTAAAGCTATCTTTGCTCAAATTAATTATAATTGGTTCCTCCATCTCACCGATCATGAGATCGAGTTTCCCCATTTTCTTTTATTCTTTTATTATCTGGATTCTACCCGATTTTCTGCACTAACTTTATTCAAAAAAATCTTTCAAAAGTTCAGTTAAATTACTAATTTTGTAAGTTGTGTTATATCTAGCAACTCTGCCTTTTACTTGAGAGAGATATTTCCTTCTCCAACGGACATTTTCCGAACGATCTATAAGAACCGATTTCGTATCTGTTTTTTCCCAGCAAAAATCAAGTTGTCTGAGGAATTTCTAGAGCTCAGTTCTTTTAGTTTCAGGTAAATCCCGATCTTCATTGATTTTAGTTAGAATTTTGTTGACGGTTGGGATCTGCTTCACATAATAAAATGTATGTATAACTTCTTTGATTAAAGTTTGTGTGATCGAATGTAGCTTGGGAGTACTAACAATTTCAGTCGTATTTTTCTCCTTCAGGATTCGATACATAGTAGATTTTCCAACTCTTGTCATGTTGGAATACATCTCAATAGAGCTTTTAACATTATTATCGAGATATTGATATCTTAAGGCATCATAAACATTCATCGTAATAAGTTTTTCGTTGAGGAAAAATGCCCTGGTTTTGGAATAAATATAGATGTGGAAGCCATATCTTTTGGGTATCTCACTAATCTCAGATAATATATAAAAACAAGCACAAACAAGATAAATCAGTAAAGGCACACTGTAAGGTGTACTTTGCTCACTGACAGAAATTAAATTGAACTATCAGAAATTTTATTGTTGCAGTAAATTTATAAAAGCTTATAATGTTTAAAATAATTAAATATATTTAGATTTATGGCAGTCCTCAGTTACCCGCGCACTGGAGCAGGTACATTGAAGGTTTCGGTAACAGTATTATTACTCTCTCTAGTTCTTCAAGAGAGTATAGGAATGTGTATGCTTGCGATCGTCCCTCTCCTTCCTAAGAGCTTTGAGTTCAGGAAAATAAAACCCATTCTGCAGTTTTATTAGGAATATGTA
Source organism: Diaprepes abbreviatus (assembly GCA_034092305.1). Lineage (NCBI taxonomy): Eukaryota > Metazoa > Arthropoda > Insecta > Coleoptera > Curculionidae > Diaprepes > Diaprepes abbreviatus. The sequence goes on along the minus strand of JASJET010000034.1, from coordinate 144,488 downwards.
TGCTGCTGGCACTCCCAATTCAGAAAAATAGACCCGATCCACCCTGCCTTTTATATTAGAAGTGGGAATGTTGCTAGTGTCAACTGACTCCAGATCCTCTCAGGAATATACCGTTCATTTTTCTTAAGAACGCGATAAATTCTTTCTTCAATAGCAGATGTTTAGCAAGATATTTACCATATATATAATTTCCTTTCCTTAAACCTTCGTCAATTTTTTGATTTTATGTCTCAGCATTCATTACGACTGTAGTATTTCCTTCTGTAAGTTAGCTAGGGCAGTTTTCTCGTCTTTGCTGATGTTTGGTTCGGTTTTTCTAGATTTTTGTAGAGTTTCTCTTATTTTCCTGCAAGTCACAGTCATAGCATAACCTAGCAATGCTATGACTGTGTGTGGCATAACCTCACTTTTTGAGTTGTTATTGCAAAGGTTTTATTGTTTTAATAATTTTAATTTGTGCAGTGTTCTGAATGTTTAAGTTTTAGTTTTAATTTTAATTTGAAAAAATGCGAAAAATTTTTTTTAATTGTACATGACTTGTTCTGTGTTGAGGCCACGCTGACGTTGTTGGGGACTGTTCTCAGACTGGCAGGGTTAAGGTGTGCCCTTTGACGAGTGAGTGTGGTTGGTGAGTACTGAGTAAGCTTATTTGCTGACCATATTCTCGTGTTTCTAGGGTCTGAGTCCTGAGGATGGTGTAAGTTAGACCGAAAGCGCTTGGCCGATAGTAATAAAATATACACCGAAATACAAAATCCGTCTATTTCTTGATTTCTTCGGTGTGCAACCTGCTAATAACTTACTTAAAAATATTTACAACATAACTTCATTGAGTAAATAACTATATTACAACTATATGTAACTTTTACGCCCCCCCCCCCCAGAGACCATCATAAGAATTTAAAAATAATTTCCAGGAATTCCGCTTTTCCTGTAAATATTTTTTTTCCGGAAACTATGTCGTTATTTAGACACTCAGTAGAAGAAGATAAAATAATCACATTTAGGGATTTTTCAGAATAGCAGGTTTTAAGAAAAAAGTATCTTTTCACGGTTTTTCTTATCTTGAAGCACTTTGTAATGATACAGAATTTAAAAAATATATTTTTTAAAATTAATCTGATACCAGTTGCTAAGAAAAACATTTCTACAAATACCTTATTAATAAAAGACAATTTTGACTTTAATTCGTAATTAAGGAAAAGTTCCATCCAATCATGCTTTCTTCCCAACTTCCGTATGTTGCAATTCTTTCTTTTTATTTTGTTTCATTTGCTCCAAATGTGTTTTTGGATTCCTAGCACATTGCTTCATACAACCAATCGTATCCAGTGATAGACCTCAATCTCAACCTCCCTCAATCGTTTCCAGTTTTGTCTATTCTAAGCTTCCTGCATCCATATATTTTAAATCATTTATCGAGCTTATCAATAATCTTCCTTGATTTATTTTGATCTATCTTGGTCTCTAATCTATTATGCGTTTAATCCGTCGTCCATCTTGCTTCCTTGCCATATGAATAGCCCAGTTCCACTTCATTATTGTGCTTCTCTTAACGACAATATGTACTTCTAAACTTCTTTGGATGTGCTTGCTCGATCTTTGACCTCTGAGGCGTACACTTTACATTGCACATTCCATAAATGGCTCAATATATCCACAGATTTCTGGATTAGCATTGAAGTCTCAGCTCTATATGTTTGTACCGGTAGGATATTATGCTTATAGAATCTTTGCTTTAGGCACATTGGGATATTTCTTCGAAGAGTGGCTCTCATCTTATCAATTGTTGCCCAGGATAGCCCTATTCATCTGCGTATCTCAGTTTGATTACTTTTTGCTACCCTTACTTCTTGCTCAAAATATTTGTTAGTATTTACTTATCTCTACTCTCAATATCTGTGTTCAACGCCGAATTTGTAATTATTTTGTTTTTTGATTTTCAGTTATGTTTGTTTGAATGCATATTTAGCCTTTTTTAACTGACTAATGTCAACACCAAGATCTTGGCGTTTTGTATTTTTAAAAATAACTTCTACAGCAGCAATAATTAGCTTAAAAAAATATTGTCTCTTTGCCTTACCCTGCCCTCACTCTCTTGCGGCTTTATTTTAATACTAGTAATATCAGGTCTAGTTCTATGATGAAATAATAATTAATTTCCGAGATCTGTCTTTAACCGTCTCTGAAAGGTCTTGTGCAACATGAGCTTAGATCTTGATATAAAAAGACATATTATTTTTTCTTTTCTGCTATATAGAGTGGAAGCTCCGACTCTCAAAACTTCAATGAAATGCTTGAAAGCCTTTAAAGTGTAATAGTACTGGCGTATTATTGGAATATTTTGGACGCACCACATCACGAATGCAACAATAATGGAAACAATACAAAAAGGATCAGAAATAGAGACTATTATTAAAGATAGAAAGATGGCATATTTAGGAGACGTAATGCATAAGGACAAGTAGAGGTTGCTTCAACAGATACTCCAGGGTAATAATGAAGGCAAAAGAAACCAGATCCGTCGTAGAATATCTTAAAAAATATCAGACAGTGGAGTGGGATGATGACAAGCAAAATATTTAGAACAGCATTTAACCGAATTATGTGATCAAATGGGATAACTGACAACCACAGAAGATAGGCACTATAAGAAGAAGGAATTCTATGGATTTATAGCCTTTTATAGCCTATGAATATTAGGACTAACGGGCTATTATACTCAGTAAACTTCTTGATCAATATCTTTATAGTATCAATGGTCATTGGTGCTATATTATGCTCCAAAGCCGACCAATACTTTCGGCTTACTGAAGTCTAATTTAGACATTATTATCTATTTTCATGAAGAGTTTATACATGTGGTAGGAGACTTTATGCCAATTATTTGGTATACGAGGTGTGTTCAGAAAATAACGGGAATTTTTAAATTTCGCGGGTTTGGAGAGTCCGATTGTCATTTTTTTTTATTATGTTGGTATACATGCCCCTGAAGTATGATACAATTTTCAACTGTATTCATTGTTTACTTTGTCTGTGGCTGCCGCTAAGGTTAGACGTATTTTTATGAGCTCGGCGGTTTTCGTTTGTCAAAATAAATGGATCAAAGGATTTGTATCAAATTTTGCTTAAAAACTGAAATAAAGTGTAAATGTTAACGACGGTCTATGGTGAGTCTGCTATAAGTAAAACAAGAGTTTACGAGTAGTATCAGCGTTTCCAAGATGGCCGTGAAGACGGTGAAGACGAATAACGCTCCAAACCCCCCAGCACATCAACAATCGATGAAAACGTGGAAAAAGTGAAAGAAATGGTTATGAACAATCGCCGAATTACAATCAGAGAAGTCGTTGAAGATGTTGGCATATCGATTGGCTCATGCCATGAAATTTTTTGGAATGTTTTGGGTATGAAACGCGTGGCAGCAAAATTTGTTCCAAAATTGTTAAATTTTGAATAAAAACAGCGGCGAAAAACAATACTGTAACGATGCCCCAGCCTCCATATTCATCAGACATGGCTCCATATGACTTTTTCCTATTTCCAAAAATAAAAAGAACCTTAAAGGGCCGTCGTTTTACAAGGATAGATGGCATTAAATACGCATCGTTGAAAGAGCTAAAGGCTTTCCCAAAGATTGAGTTGGAAAAATGTTTCGAGGACTGGAAGAAGCGCTGGCACAAGTGCATAAAATCTAAGGGGGAATATTTTGAAGGCGACAATAGTAATGTAGACGAATGAATAAATATTTTTTCAAAAAAACGTTTTTTTTTTTGTTTTAAACAATTATTGAACAAACCGATGATCTTTTTACTTCGCTTAGAGCGATTCTTATTTCTAATAATGTTAGAGGCACCGGTATTTCTAATTCTAAATTGATTGTTGATTTTGGATGGTGCAGGAGTATCATTTTCTGATGTTCTTCTAGGATTAAAGTCTCTATAAAAGGTTTCTCTGATTGGCATATTTACTGCTAACATAATTAATTGTTTTTTTTTTAATAACTATTAAACAACTAATCTAATTTTAATCTTTTTTTTTTTTAATTTTGTAGATATTTTTAAGTTGTACAACTTTTGTTTGGAACTTTACTCTAAAAGTTGTAGCTTTTTCTACAACGCAAAAAACTGTTTTTACACTCTTTAATTGTTTGAAAAAAATTTTTACCCAAAAATAAAATGGGAGTCTAAGAAACCATGAATTACCACCATCATTCTAAACATCCTTCCGCCGTCTGATATTTAGAAACACTAAATGTCAAAATCACCTCATTTCGAGGCTAATTCGACTGGCCTATATATTTTATAACCCGTGTACACATGACCAAATGTTTCAAGTATATATATTGAATTTTATAATAAATTATTTGGGTGGCACTTTAACAATTTCTGTACTTTTTGGTGCTTTGTTGTTTACAAGTCAATAAAATAGTAAAATTTTGTTGTTCATTGCTTTCATATTTTGATTTCTATTGACATGACATTGTAAACAAATTTATTATTAACATTCAAATATGGTCGTAATGGTGGGTCGCTTCCTATAGAATCAATAAAATTAATAAACTATTTTATTTGTTCACTTTGGTATCTATGTTCGTGTTAAACCCCACACGATAAAACTAAATAAAGCCCTAAATGAAAATTAAACACAAATAACAACTGACATGTACGATTGTTCAAAAAGCTACAAAGAATTCTAAAGGCAAATAAAGTTCCATCACACCTGACCAGAACAACAGATGTTTTAACATTTTAAAGTTTTAATTGAATAAACAAACACTCTTGTAAAGTATCTTCGGTAGTCAAAAGGGTTTATTTCTCTTCTTGCATGTTAATTGCTTGAGAAGCTACTCTTTTTATTGGGATGTAAATGAGTGAAATATTATGGTTTAATTGGTAAACATAAACAATGTACCACACAGGAAACGACATTAGTGTAGTCCTTTGAAGCGCTTGAATAACTCCAAGCTCCTCGGAGCCAGTTTGAGAATTGTTCACCATTCCTTTTCCCCTAAGAGTTATCTAATATAAACGACAGAAAAGTATTTAATACTGATCCAGTTGAAGCTCATCATGAGAGGCAAATTACCTATGCTGTTATTATAACAATATAATATCGAACAAAATCCAAAAATTTACACAAAACACCTAGCGAAATTCGTTAATTCGATGGATTTTCTCATTTAGCATCTTCTGTGCTTTCTGTTGAACATCAGTTGAAGGAGTTTTGGGTATATTGCGTTTTCATATATGATTGTAAGACTTTAGTGTATTGGTAGACTTTAGTGTTTTCATCTCCTTTTCGAGAACCGGTAGTGGCATCGATTTAAGCTCAAGCAACATGTTGGCATAGTAGTCACATGTGAGAAATTTTGGAGAGGAAGGGATGTTGAGTGCATTATCTTTCATATTATTAATTTTGCCTAATAATGTTCTATGTTAACCAATTGCTAACATTGGTCAAAATTAATTTTGTGTCACGTTTCTACATGATATTAAAAAAAGCGTAATGTTTGTTGTTTATTTATTATGCCTTACATTTTTATCTTGGGAAAATTTAAATCTTTTTCTGTTTCACACTTGTTACACTATCCTTTAAAATGAAGTGGTGGAAGAGCGTCAAACATATTTTCGTTAAAGTGCTGGTAACCTCACTTTAACTTGATGGAAATGAATAAAAATATTTTTGTTTTGGAAAATTTTAAAAAGCGGGGTGTATCTCCTTTTATCTATTTAAATAAAGGAAAAAAATATTTAAGTGCCTGGGAAACCCGCAACTTCATACCTTTTCCCTAATTAGAGATATTAACGGTATACATGTAATTAGGAAATCATGCGCCCCTAAGTGCCACTGATTTTCATATTGGGGTTCAGATTCAACTTTTAATTGTCAATGTTTTATTAAAACCCAAAAAAAAACAATATTGACAGAAAAACTTAAAATCATTAGTTCTTCTTCTTTTCAGGAGAAATATAATTTATTTTAAAAAGCTACAGCTTTTTCTACTCATTCAGGTCGTTAAAGAAAAAAGTACACAGACTTCGCTGGTTCTATCTCCATACGCGTTTCGATCACTTTATGGCCTCATCAGTGAAGCTGTAACGAACCAAGAGCAAAATTGACGAGAAACCACCATAGCATTAATATATCCACAAATAATCGAACTTTTTAAAAATAATTTTGGCTCTGAAATGAACCAATTTCTATAAAGATGGCTGCTAAATATTTAAGATCTTAGATGTTCAAATTGCTGGTCATCATTTTTGATACATAGTTTTAAACAACTTCCAGTGGTAAAACGGCAGTTTCTATTTGTGCAACGCGAATATGATAAATGACGTTTCTTATCCGCTAAATTATATCTCCTCTTGTGATAGGTCTGGATGCAAAAACAAACTATAAAAATAGAAAATTTCCCAGTTGTCCAAATACAGATTGTCAATGAACAGTACACTCGTATTGAAAAGTACAGAAAACACCAATCCGAGAATTTTTTTTATTTATACTTTTGAAATTAGACTACACCCAAAAAGTCAAAATAACGTTGTGATAATGGGTCTAATTGATCAAATATGAAACTATATAAAAGCTAGAAACAATTCTTATAAACAATCACGTTCCAAAAAAAAAAATACATAAACTAATAAAACGGAGAAAATATTTGTTCTATAATAAAACAAAGAAAACAAAAAATAAAAATCAAAAAGAAAATAATAAGTATATTAGCATGTCTACAAATGGTATTTCAGAGAAAATAAAACATATTTTGTCAAAATATAATATAAATGTCATAAAGCGTCAAATTTAGAGAAACATTTATTTAAAAGTAAACTATATAAGTATATATATATATATATATATATATATATATATATATATATATATATATATATATATATATAAAGATAAGTTAACCTCCGTGTAATTTTAAAATAAAATAAGAAATTCTCGACTATGCGGACCAAGATCGTTGATAAATATTATTCTCATGCTAAAAGTGCGGAGATCTCCAAAGAACATGAAAAAACTCCGGATCCGAAAAATGACGACAGCGCTGTTTCGTCCGAGCGTGGAACCCGTCAGGCCATTGTATTCGGGACAAACCATTATCTCGTATCTGTGTCATATAAACAGACTTCACAGTTGAAAAATAGTAAGCGATACCGAAATAATGCGACCTCTATCCTTAGAGTAGCAAGTTCGTGTATCGAGTTTTGATATATTTCTTTTTTAGTTTACCGTCGCGCTACCAAATGGCGGGTTGATTTGTGTTATTCTTATGTTATTGAGTGTGCCATCGAGATGTCGCCACTGTGTATTTACTATCTTTCAACTGTGAAGTCTATCTGTATGACACAGATACGAGATGATGGTTTGTACCGAATGCAATGACCTGACGAGTCCCATACTAGGACGAAACAGCGCTGTCGTCACTTTTTCATACCCTGAGTTTTTCCGTGTTCTTCGGAGATCTCCGCACTTTTTAGAATGAGAATAATATTTATCAACAGTCTTAGGTCCGCATAGCAGAGAATTTCTTATTTTATTATATATATATATATATATATATATATATATATATATATATATATATATATATATATATATATATATATATATATTTGTTAATTACACCATTGTTGCACAATAAGACCTCAACGCAACCTACATAAAATTTCTTAGAAAATGCTTCTCTCAAACATATTTTGTTTAGAGTAGCGCCATATCAAATGTGTATGTCAAGTAAGGTTATTAAAATTTGATGTCAAGAAAGTTTATTTGTTTTTGACCCTGTATAAGGTAACTTCATAAAATACCTCTTTTTAAAAACGTTGTTTGTCTAAAGGTAATAATAACATGTGACCAAGTTTTACTAGCCCTATTTGGATTTTGTAGAAACACACACAATAAATATGGCGCTACTTTAAACAAAATATGCCTGGGATGAAGCATTGTCAAAACTAAGAAGTTTTATGTAGGTTGCGTTATTTTGCAACAGTGGTGCAATTTACAAAAAATGAACAAAAAATCTAAATTACCTTATACAGCTGAAATTTTGCATATGGGCTAAAAATTGCATGTAGAAAAGCTTTTTCTAATAACTTTTTTTGATATTTTGAGATATAACCCCACCTTTAACATTTTTTTGGAAAAAATTTTAATTTGACAGTTAATGCTAATCACGTGGCTACTATTTTTTTGTTAATTTTCATCTCGATTGAAGCAAAAATTGATGCCAAAATCAAATTTCGAATAAAGCCATTAATAAAAAGATCCCATATGATGCGGACTTTGCTAGTCACACTGTATATATATATATATATATATATATATATATATATATATATATATATATATATATATATATATATATATATATATATATATATATATATATATATATATATATATAGGCGCGGATCCAAGGGAGGGGCGGTGGGGGCGATCGCCCTCCCCCAAGAGCTTTAAGTTCTTGAAAATTTTCCCGATTTTGTCTCTTATAGTTTATTCAAGAACTAGAGAGAGTACTAAATCATTTCAATTTTGAAAATACTGTCGTCATTAAATTTGAAATAAAATGGCATAGATTCGAAATCGATACCACATTTATTAGCAATGTTACGGCGTTATAAATAATTAAATTTTTAATAGAGTCCCAGAGTATCTGACGCCTATACTGCTTACTACACATGTGTATAAAGATTAATTTTTGTTATTTTGATTTTTAATCACCACGTCCGATTGATGTATAGTCTATTCAAGCACTAGAGAGAGTAATTTTTTTCTTCGCAAATTACCTGTGTTCTTTAGTCAGGGATCTTTGGCAAAATCTGTTAGACACATATATTTTTCATAGAAATGGGTTAGCAATTTTATAATCAGAAATATCGGTCTATAATAATGGACTATTTGGGTTGGATAATAATAGATATTTGGATGTGTGAAGTGTTAAAAAGGATTTTAATCCTTATCATAGGCGTCGGAAGGAGGCTTATTTTATCACTAAGTATTTATGGCATAAAATATTATTTTGGTAATAAACTTAAAATAAAAAGTTATTGTTATATTATTTTATTTTTTCATGATTTCTTAATAATTCACATACATTAGAAAATATAGATAATTTTGACATATTTAACACAAATCACAACTGTATTTTTATTATTTTTAATTTTGGCACAGAAACCGTTTTAGGCACATTCAGACTAAAACGTAGACTTTTTCTCTTTTTTACATTATAATTATCATTTAAATACTTACAAAATATCCAATGTCAAAAATACAAGAAGTTAAACGTATATAAAAAATAAATTCGTCCACATAGTATTAAAATTTTTTGGGGTTACCGTCATACTATTATTAATTAAAAACATATTTGTTGTTTCAGTTTATTTATTTCTTAAACCATCTGCAGAATTACAATTAAACACTAAAAAGATATTCAAATATAATTTATTTTTATATGTTACAGAAAATTTAAATAATAAATTGTGTTTACGCTGGTAAACATTACGGATCTAATTCGTAAAGTCAGTGAAGCTATCTTCCCTCAAATTAATTATAATTGGTTCCTCTATTTCACCAACCATGAGATCGAGTTTCCACATTTTCTTTTATTCTTTCATTATATGGATTTTTCCCAATTTTCAACAGTAACTTTATTTAAAAAAATCTTTCAAAACTTCAGTTAAATTACTAATTTTGTAAGTTGTGTTGTTTCTAGCTACTCTACCTTTTATTTGAGGTTTTTCGTCTGTCTCTGATCGAATGTAGCTTGGGAGTACTAACAATTCTAGTCGTTTTCTTCTCGTTCAGTATTCGGTACGTAGTAGATTTTCCAACTCCTGTCATGTTGGAACACATCTCAACAGAGCTTTTAACATTACTATCTAGATATTGACATCTTAAGGCATCATAAACATTCATCGTAATAAGTTTTTCGTTGAGGAAAAAACGACCTGGTTTAACGATTTTGGACTAAATATAGATGTGGAATCCATATCTTTTGGATGTCTCACTAATCTCATATAATATATAAAAACAAGCACAAACAAGATAAATCACTAAGGACACACTGTAAGGTGAACTTTGCTCACTGAAATTAAATTGAACTATCAGAAATTTTATTATTGCAGTAAATTTATAAAAGCTTGTAATATTTAAATTAAATTAAATATAATTAGATTTACGGCAGTCCTCAGTTACCTGCGGCACTGGAGCAGGTACGTTGGAGGTTTCGGTAACAGTTTTATTACTCTCTCTAGTTCTTGAATAGAATATAGGAATGTGTATGCTTGCGATCGTCCCTCCCCTTCCCAAGAATTTTGAGTTCAGGAAAATAAAACCGATTCTGCCTTTTATATTAGGAATGTGTATGTTGTCAACTTGTTTTTCTTGTGATAGCCACCTTCCAAAAGCTTTGAATTCAGGAAAATAAACCCGATTCTGCCTCTTATATTAAGATTGTGTAGGCTGCTCGCATCCTATCCCCCTGTCGGCAACTTGTTTTTTCTTGTGATCGCCCCCCCCCCCTCTCCAAGAGCTTCAAATTCAGAAAAATAGATCCGACTCTGCCTTTTACACTACAAATGGGAATGGTGCTGGTGTCTTACCCCCCCGTCGACAATTTGCTTTCGCTTGCCATACTGTACTTTTGTGATATCGCCGCCCCCCCCCCCCCAAAGAGAGAGGCTGGATCCGCCCCTGTATATATATATATATATATATATATATATATATATATATATATATATATACATATAGTTGGTCAAGAAAATAAGCTACCTCTCCCTATCAACATCGAATCCAAAAATTTATGAATGAATATTCCGGGAAAAATTCCCATAAAAATAATTTATCAAAATTTGTTTATTCATAAAGAAAATTTAAAACAAAAAACTACTTGCAATTAAAACTCATAAATTTTAAAATTCTAAACAGAAAAAGATACCCACATACAAAAAAAGGGATCGTGTTAAAAATCAGTTTGATTGTGCTGAAATAAGTAGCCTTTACTGAAATTACTACGTGAGCCGTTGGCCCTGTAATTTCCCTGCCGAAGATACTATAAACGTAGGGTTTCGACCAAAGGTTAACATTTTATTACCTTATCTTAGTATTTGTGTTATTTCAAAATTAATTTTCTTTTTTAGTTGTTCCGACAACGGACAGCTGCAGGTTCCTATAAGCTTTTATGGATGACTATGTATGTTTTACCAAAAATGCGTACCACTTTAATAGAATTAAAAATTATTTTGTACCTGAATGTTTCAAGGTGTTACCTTATCGCGATAATCGGTTAGTTTTTTCTTCAAGCTGCTTAGCCAATTAAAAAATTTTGGGAGCTGTAATTTTATAATGAAATTTTATTCATTTTAAATATAGCTGTATCTAGTTATACCTCATTAGTTTTTAATTTAACTTAGAATTCAAGATTTTAAAGGAAAGTACAACAAATTTACGCGGCTTTGAGAGAACACGAAAACAATTTTTAGAGTTATAAGCAAATTATAAAATGTTATACTTGCAGCTGGTATATATCAATAAATAAATGTATATACAGGGTGTCCCACGACAAACTGCCGCGATCGATTTCACGGAAAATACATCGTGGAAAATTTAAAAAATTTCGCAGTTTACTAAAGTGGATAGGTACACTAAAATATTTTTAAACAATCAAAATTTCAGTAAGAAATAAAGAAATCTTTCTGCCGTATTTAAATAGTTTGTTATATATGTAATTCTTCTTTCTCTGCCTGAAAGGAGAATTACATATATAACAAACTATTTAAATACGGCAGAAAGATTTCTTTATTTCTTACTGAAATTTTGATTGTTTAAAAATTTCAGGTTACTCCGTTGATTCATAGATGTCGTTCGACTGGCGATATTTTTCAGTCTGACATCGAAGTTGGTAGACGGCAGGTGTAATATCCTGCCGACATACCTTGAAATTTATGGTTCATATATCAGTTATTTCCTGCTAATGTTGCCCTCGGTCCGATACAGCTCCACTGAGGAGATCAAAAGATGATCGAAACGCGTATGGAGAGAGGACCAGAGCGATATTTGCAGTAAATAAACTGTTTGTACATATATTTTTCATATTCTCTGCCTGAAAGGAGAATTACATATATACCAAACTACATTAAAATATTTTCAAGAAGGTGACACTTCCAATTATACCAGAAGTTTATGCCTCCTTGCTTATTTTAAATAGAACACCCTGTATAATATTTCAGTTTCTACGCAAAATTATAGACATCTTTCAAATATAATGTCCTATGCCCAAATCTGTTTTTGATATATTTTATGTCAAAAATGGCGTTTACAGGTCTAAATATAACTATCAATTTTTCCTATAAAAAAAGGTTGGTTTTCTTCTAGAATGTTATCTATCTTAGTGGACTGTGTCCATAATTTTATAATAAATAAATACAGGGTGATCAAAAACCAACATTAAATATTAACTTGAAAAAATCGTTAAAAGTACTTTTTTTTAAATGTAAACCCCTATTTTTATAATGGTATCATACTTAGCATCAAAAATAAAAGTGACTTTGACTAAGGTTATCTATTCGAAAAATGTGTTGTTTTTGAAATATTGGCAATTCAACATTTTTCTGTTGTAAAAATGCTCTACGACTTTTAAGTTTTGTTATTAGTTGGCCATGATGGCGAAACGCGACGAAAGAAAACAATATAGCACTACAGAAATGTCGTTATTTTTTGTCATTTGACAATTATCAATAAAAGTTATGTCGGGGCGAATAAATTATACGCATAAAGATTATTTATATTTGTTTATTTTCTATGGGGAATGTAACAAAGTTATATCAAGAACATGTCAGATATTTGCTAATAGATATCCAGATAAACAGAAACGATCACGAAACAGTGTTAAACGAATATCATAAAATTTCAAAAATTTTTGGCACCGTTCGGACAAAAATGCATAAAAGAAAACCTATTCTCAATGACGAAAATGGAAAATTATGATTCTGGGATATTTTACAGCATATCCTATGACATCGTTAAGACAAATGGCTTCCACAAATAGAAATCTCGAAGAGCTTAATACATAGAATTCTGTTAAAATATAACTTCCACCCTTATTTAATTAATATTTTTGATTGAACACTTAAAATATACTGATTTGCTGAAAAGAGTGCAATTTTACGAACTTACATTAAAGATGATACAAGAGGAACCTCGATTTTTGTATAACATAATTTGTACTGACGAAGCAAAATTTACGAAAAATTGCGTTTTTGACAGATACAATTATCAATTTTGGATTGATTCGAATCCTCATGCAGTAAGATTGCGGAATATTAAAGAAATCTGGCAATTTAATGTATTTTGTGTTGTAAAAAATCATGGAATAGTAAAACTACATTTTTATGAAGAAAACTTAAATGGTATTTCATTTATAATACAAAGAAAATTATGTCTCCCTTTTTAAATTATGTATTAACTTTTGTAGGAGAAAGATTTCTAAATATTCTAGAAGAGTTAGAAAATCAATATTGAAGCCATTTACTTCTGGCGGAACACAGAAAAATTTGACACGATGGCGCCCACCACAAGGAACCTTTCCAGTTACCAACTTCTTATAAGCAAAATTTTATGATAAGCAGATTGCCAACAAAGGACCTTTTCTGTGGCCTCTTCGTTCTTCTGATATTCTTTTATATCAGAAACGATAAAAACACTTTTAATTGTAATCCAGTGACCATGATAGAAGACTCTATGTTAGGAGTAAGGGACGCATTCGAATGTTTATCTCCAGATTCAAGTAGAGTAGCAAACCATGACGAACTAACTCGGAGATGCGAAAAATGTTTGAAAGTTTAGTGTAAAAATTTTGAACATTTATTAATTAAGTTGTTTCCCCTTGTACGTCAGTCGTTAATCATTTTTACAATAGAAAAATGTTAACTACCAATATTTCAAAAACTATAAATTGTTCAAATAGTCACGTAATGTCCTATTTTGAGCTCAGTGATTGGTATCATTAAAAGAAAGAAACAAAAATGAAAATGTCCCGGTTAAAATACGAAAACCAATAAACCAAGAAAATTTTTCATATGCAAATTTTTTAATTCAATTAGTTACAAGGCTTGAAATTTGATATATACTCGTATCTTATTGTGTGGATTCTTTTTCTTGATTTTAGATTTATCAGCACCCTGAGCGAAAAATATCCTGGTACGGTAAATTTAATGACTTCTGTATGGTATTCTGCAATCCAAAGGTTGGCAACACAGCATCCATCAGTTCACACGACGGTACGAAATGAATTTGACATGTCCCTATATTTATATTCCAGTCATATATCAAAATTTTTTATACCTAAATACCTAAAAAATAAAAAAAGATGATGACAATAATATCAACGCTTTTCGTAGGTGATTGAAATGTCAAATTATGAGGTCTTAAAAGGATGTTTGTAGTGTTGTTAAGAAGAACTGAGTAAAAACGATCAAGTACCATTAATTGCAATATAACTCTACTTAAATAGGATAGCACGGATAATCTCATTAATTTACCATTACAGGTGGTTCGGAAAGACCTCAGACTAACATGTAAAAACAAAATTTTTTGACAAAATTCAACTTTATTTCATAAACATAGTCTCCTTCTAAAGTAATACAAGTATTCAAGTGCCACTCTAACATTTCTATGCCTTTTTTATAGAATGATTTGCCCAACCCTTCAAAATATACTTCAGTTTCGGCGATCATCTCTTTATTGGAAACATGCCTCTTTCTGGAGAACATTTTTTTGAAATTTGCGAACAGATAATAGTCGTTGGGCGTCAAATCTGGATAACACGATGAATACCGAAGCAATTCGAAAGGCAATTAATGCATTTTTGCAATCGTTGCGATCAATTTGTGACACGGTGCATCGTTTTAGTAAAATAGCACATTTTTCTTCTTCATTTGGGGCATTTTTTCGTAATTTCTTCCTTCAAATGCACCAATAACGCCATGTAATATTCACTATTGAAGGTTTTTCCTTTCTCAACATAGTTAATGAAGATTATACCATGCGCATGTCAAAATACGGACACCATAACCTTGCTAGCCGACTGTTCCGTTTCTAGTCGCTTTGGTTGGCTTTCATCCTTCGCTGGCCACTTAGCTGACTACCGATTTGACTCTGGAATATAATGGTTCATCCATGTTTCATCCTATTGTCACATAGTGCATGAAAAAACCACTTTATTTCACTTAAATAGCCTCAAAGCATTCGGATACTCAATATCTTTACGATATCAGCTATCTAACACTCTCACCTTATAGTTGTTTTTTTTATATATTTTCCCGTATAACAACCTCATTTAAACGCCCCGAAATTTCAGTATAATTTGAGTCTGTACAACAGAGTTTGAATTCAACAAATCAACGGGAAATGGTTGCTTTCCATGCAGAAGATTCCTTTTAGTGGTATTTTTTCACATCAAATAACAATGTTTTATCAGCATACGAAACTTATTTTTTTCCATTGCTTTAAAAATATTAAAAAGTATGTCACTAAAACTTCAATATCTCGATGACTAATGTCGAAACGTCATCAAACTTTGACGCGTATCGTTTAAAAATTGGTACTAACTAAAAATCGTATGAATATGTTAGTAAAGTCGTCATCTACGTGTCAGTTTTGGGACTTTTCAAAACTCCTGTTAATATTTAATCATTATTTATGTAATATAAGGTGTACGCAGGCCTAAAGTTAGGTTTGAAGTTATTTTTGCAAGAAATGACCTTCTAAATATATTTTTATACTACTTTGACACACGCTCTACCACTTATCATAATTCTTTTGAAATCAGAAAAAATTAATGGAGCCTCAACAAAAATCTTGAAAGCTGGACGTTTTATATCCATATAGGTACTGCATTTTTAAACATTTTTTTATTCAGACATTATTGACCGCCACTGCTTACATGTACATCCTAACTCTATCACACGCTTAAACCTGAGTATTTCTTTCCTTTATATCGTTTTTCTCAGACGATACATCTTCTTAACACTTTAGCCCGAGGGCCAAATCTAAAATTTTAAAAAATTTTAAAAATGTGTAAAAGAAATATGAATCCTGTTTGATAATTTTCAAACTATCGTATATTTTACGACATCTTCGCACATAAAAGAAAATTAAATATTAAAGTGGGACAGAGAGAGAACAGTTGGAGAAAACGATGTATAGATGCTAGTGGCGGCTGGTGCATAAAAAAGTAGGGGTTGCAATTCCCATTGGTCCATTAAAAACATAGATATGTATAAATTCATACACCGATCTTTGGCATTAGCACACTTATCAATAACCTGCTGTTCGAAATCAGGTATGCTTTCGATAAGATTCATTTCCTTAGAAAGCATTGCCAAACCATTGAATTGTTCTATTTTTAAATTTAAATTAGGCCTTTTAAGCCTTTTTATTTTAACCTTATCACTTAATAACCGACTATGAAATGGCTCTGCGATTAAATTTTGAACGGAATTAATTTTTGTTTTTACCAAAACCAAAAAGAAAAACGTAAAAAAAATACAATTGCCTACCGCACAACAAACAAACGACAACCACAAAACAACGAGATTGGCGGGCAAACTAGAGGTGTTTACTCGCAGGGTAACCGGGTTAAATATATGTTTAGATCTGTTTTCAAACACATTTGAAATGACGTTACTATTTTCGATCGCCCGAATACGATAATGACGTATGTTCGTATGTCCACTTATTTGAAAGCATCTATAATTTGAAGATCAATATTCGTACTATATATATTAGTATGTTTTTCTTTAATTTGCAGTTTTTTGGGGAGTTGCGCAAACCTACAAACCTAAGGTTGTCTACGAAACCGGAAGTAAAATAAAAGTAAAAAAATTAGATAATGAACACACTTTTATATATTTTTATCATTAAATTAGTGTCAGAGTATTTTCAGTAATTTCAAAGTTAACTTATTGTATTATATTACATTTTTTACATATTTATTTAGACTTCTTTCTAAAAAATTTAGATGCAGGGTAAGATGGAGATAAAGAAAAATTTCACCCAGAAATTGAAAAATCTTGCAGAGGAAAATATGGAGTGAATATTAGGGCTCATTACTGCAAGAGTTTTAGATCAGAAAATCCTTCTGGTGACTACGAGAGAAGGAAGAAAATAAAACAAGGTAAATATAAAAATTTATTTCATATAAACTTTTTTAAACAAAATGCAAATACACATAATTTGAACGTTTTTTGATTGTTTTAAGAACAAAATAAACGCAATTCAAAATTATTTTTCAATTCCATATCCCACCGTCACCCAAATTTGTGGATTTTAATCAAAATCTGAGTTTATATTATAATTCTGCGATAAAAAATCCGTAAGAGTATCAAAACAAATTCTAGGAACAAGAAGAATGGTGTTATCAATAAACCATATGTATTTCTGTTCCCGGCCCACGTACTACACTAGGTCGATTCTATTCAAGTATCGGTTGGCGGTATCCGCGGAGGTAATTAGCTGCCATATAAGGCAACACAAAGGGACCGCCGCGCGAGCCCCAGTCCTTCTCGCCCCGCGTCAACGGGGTTCAAAGGGGCCGCCAGCGATGCGGTCCACCGCCCGCCAAAACCGCAGCATCTTGGCTTATTGATGATGACGATTATCGAAACTAATTTGGACGCGCTGATCTGCTTGTTGGCATCGGAAATTTTGGGTGATCAGCAAAATGGACAGTGTCGTCTCGTGGAGTTAGAATCTGCTTATATCGTTTCATATATACAGGGTTGTTGGTAATTCGATTCATTCCTTTGGGGATCTGATAATACAAGAGTGAAGGGATATATTTAACCCTAATATCAATAATATAAAACGCAATACGTTTTGAGATATATTTCGATTTTCAGTTTTTTTTTGAATAGCCTTTAATCTATTTTGCTGGAATACTTGATCGCTTGACCATGGTCTGTCAAATGGAGCAAAAAAAAATCTATGAGAGCATTTCGGTTATCTGTAAAATTTGAAGAAAAACTGACCTATTGAAGAAAATCGCAAAAATTATTGCGTTTTGTATTATACCTATTAGGGTCATATTTACTCCTTACCACTCGTACAGATCCCTAAAGGAATGTATTGAACTACCAATAACCTTATATATATATATATATATGAATAGTTTGGTTATTCCGGGTTTCAATCCGTTCGTTCGTTTTGAACGAACGAATTGAAACCCGGAATAACCAAACTATTCATTCTACCATCCGTGAAAATCTACGATATAACATATATATATATATATATATATATATATATATATATATATATATATATATATATTAGTGAACTTTATTAGCGCGTATTTCGCGGTGACCATGACAGGACGGTACACAGCATAGGGTTGCTGGCACCATGGCAGCTAATGCAGCGCCAAGATCTGGAAATCACTCAAGATGTCCGTTCCTACATTTACTTTCAGTCACCCGCATTCTATATCGGGACTGTAGACTCTCAATAAGCGAGAGCGACTGTCTTAGGGGGGTATATTGTAGAAACGGACATTTCAGTATATCTTACCGATATGTTCCGATCGAAATTGAGTTCAAATATAACGTTCAACATATAGAAAGTAGACACAGGGGTGTCGAGGGTGTCTGGGCAAGGCGTCGACGGACCTGATGAGTCCTACCGTCGACGCCGAGGACGAAACATCCTATATTTTAGAGGGCTTTATTAGCGCGTATTTCGCGGTATTCGGCGCCGCGAAATACGACAATATATATATATATATATATATATATATATATATATATATATATATATATATATATATATATATATATATATATATATTGTCGTGTGAATAAAGAACTCAAACCCAAGAAAAAACAAAATCAAAAAAAGGACATCATCCATGGATCAAGAAAATATATATATATATATATATATATATATATATATATATATATATATATATAGGTTTGGGTTCTTTATTCAATAAAAAATCCAAATAATTGACGTTTCTCTGTTTTTTTTTTTTAATAACCTTCCCAAAAATAAATGCACCAAAAAAAAACGGAAAAACGCATAAATTTATTTTATGTTTAAGAGGATATTCAATTTTTGATGTTTATTAACAGGATCGAATATTTACTATTTCTGTTTAAATTAAGCTTCTGCAAATATGGCTCAAATTTCCTATATCCGTTCTGTTATTAACAGTCTTTTTATCTTTTATAATTTTTATCATATCCTTTACCTGCAATTTTTAGTAATTCATATCTTTGTTTTTAGTTATAGTACTGTTATAATGTTCTTCGTCCTGTGTCTTTTTATTTAACGTTGTTGAGGCGTTTTTCGTATATTTAAGGCCAATCAATCTGTTCTTTAGTAATTGACTCATCATGCCTATATATATATATATATATATATATATATATATATATATATATATATATATATATATATATATATACATATTTTTGCTGTTTATGTTCTATGTTTTTTGTTATCAGGTTATTATAAAATTTATATGTTCGTTTATTAATTATTGAGGCGATAGTCTTTTCATTGAAATTATTATTTATTAGAGTCTTTTTCGCTTTTTGCAGTATTCTTGGTCGGAATTCTGGAGACATTAAAGATATAGATATAGATTAGACAAACCGATTGAAAGACAATTTTTTTGAGTTTTGAGTGATTAGAGAAACAGTTTAGATATCTATCTGACGAAGTTGGTTTGGTGTACCATTCAGTAAAAATTTTGTTTCTTCTGCGTATAAGTGTCATATCTAGCAAATTTATTTTAATATTATTTTCTGTTTCGGGCTTCAATTGTAATTTTTCTTTGAAACTGTTAAATTCTTAGAGAATTTCATTGATTTTATCTCGTGGCACGGCTGCTATGCAATCATCGACAAACCGTTTGAAAAATATTATATTAAAATTTAATTTTTCCAAAACTTTTTCCTCTAAATATTCCATTACTAACTGAGCAATGGTAAATGAAATTGGTGATCCCATAGCACATCCATCAAGTTGTTTGTAAAAGGCGTTTTCGTACTGAAAGTAATTTGTATTTAGAACGAGGTCAACAGCATCCATAAAATTATTTTTTGATGATGATGTACGTTTCTTTAAAATTTCCCATTTTTCTGCTAAAATAGTGTGGACAAGTTGATTTGGTACGTTTGTATACAAAGATATAACATTTAGCGAAATGAGCCTGTAATTTCCGGGTAGCTTTACTGTATCAATGAATTTTTTAAAAGCTAATAAATCTTTAATAAAAAAATCGTTTTTTTTCGTGTTTTAAAGTGTTTGTTTATTTTTTTAAATTGTAGATATGTTTTTATATTTTAAATAAATTAAATACTTTAAATACGGCAATTTTGATTTTTTCAAAAATTTTTCACTACTTCAGTGATCCACAGATGTCGTTCGACTGGCGATATTTTTTAGTCTAACATCGAGGTCGATAGGTGGCAGGTTATAATATCCTATAGACATATCTTGAAATTTATAATTCATATATCAGTTGTTTCCTGCGAATGTTGCTCTCGGTCCAATACAGCTCCACTGACGAGATCATAAGGTGATATGGATAGAGGGCCAGAGCGGTATTTGCAGGAAATAAACTGGTTGTATTCCTTTTCTCTGCCTGAAAGGAAAATTACATATATAACAATCTTAAATAGCGGGTATGCAAGAAAATTGCAATAAACTCAGTGTTTATTCGTTTCCCAATAATTATCAAAATTTTAAAGCACATTGCAAAATTTTACTGTCTTCAGCAAATGTTGTTAATTTAAGTAGAGTCAGGTGATTACCGTAGATTTATACACAGGATATTTTTGAGCAGTTAAATATCACTAATCAGCTATCTTTTTATATCAACTGCATACGCCTAAGGGTTTAATCAAGTTTTATCGTTCTTGAATGACCATTTTATGGATCTACATGTTAAATAACGCAGAAGAACGTTTGTTAAAAATTAATTAGTTATTTATGATTGCTTTCGCTCTCTTTCAACTTTCAAAACATTGTAAAATAATATACATCTTTCTATTATTTTTAGCTATCCGTAATTAAGAATGCCCTTGTAATTTTTTATTTAGTATAATCATAATACATTCTTCTAACAAAATTTTTGGAAGATAATACCAAATAAATTCTTGAGTAGAATATTGAAAACTGAACTAAAAATAATTACTAACAAGAAAAGTACCCGAAGTGTCCGGCTCTGATTTTGATCAAACTACAGGGTGTCTCAAAAGAAAGTTCACATTTAAAAAATCGATTTAAAAAAAAGTCAGGACTTCAATGAAAAAATGTTTATTACATATTAAATTACATTGTTTGGGAATTTATTTTTTAAAAATGATATCGTCCAAATGTAATCCGTTGCGCTCACGGCATTCATTTAATCGAGCACTAAAATTGCCCATGACGGCTCGGCAGGTACTCTCCGTGATGTCTGCCATTTCGTTGCGGATATTTTCTTTTAATTGTGCCAGGGAAGTCGGTTTGTTGGCGTAAACTTTTGATTTGACATAACCCCATAGGAAAAAGTCCATAGGTGATAAATCAGGACTGCGTGGAGGCCAACTTATGTCACCTTTCATTGAGATCAATTTGCCAGGAAAAATTTCACGCACTCATGGCAGAGACATGTTGGACGTGTGTGAAGTTGCTCCGTCTTGCTGGAACCATGTTCTTTGGTTATAGCCAGGAAAATTTTGCAGTTCAGGCACGAAGAAGTCGTCTAACATCTCCACATACCGCTCTGAAGTCACTGTTACTGTGCGTTCCCTTTCATCTTCAAAAAAGTACGGGCCGATAATTCCTCGCGCCGACATCGCAGCCCATACAGTCACTTTCGGCGAATGTAGAGGTTTCTGATGTTTGTGTTTTGGATTGTTTGCACTCCAATAGCGGCAATTTTGCTTGTTTACATGACCATTAAGATGAAAATGGGCTTCATCCGAAAAGAAGATGTTGGTAAACTTTGAAAAGCATTCAGTCATCTGGTTTACGGAGTCAAGCCTCTGACCAGCAACCTGAGGCTTCAATTCTTGCACCAACTGAATTTTATAGGGGTTCAGCTTTAAATATTTGTGTAAAATGCGGAATAATGATGACCTATGCTCATTTAAAGCAACAGCACGCTTACGAATCGAAACGTTTGGGTCGTCACGACTGAGTAACACTCTCTACGTTTTCGACCGTTCTCGAAGACCTCGGACGCCCGGATTTTGGTTTATCTAGTGTTGAACCGGTCTCTTCAAACTTCTGGACCCATTTTCCAATAAGCCGAGCGCTTGGCGCATCATTTAAGTGACGAATATGTCGAAAATTGCAGAATTTTCTACGCGCTACAGTCGCCGAATTACCGTTTTTGTAAAACTCACATACGCACAAAGCACGGTCCGCTCCCGAGAAACGCTCCATAACGACTAAATTTCCAAGAGCCAGGCTACCGATTGACATACCCCCCGCGCCGCTCGGAATAGTTGCGTTCACGCAATAAGCAAAACAAATGTGTACTTTCTTTTGAGACACCCTGTATATGTGTTACGAAAGTAAGAGACACATATTTTTGTTATCGGCGGAGATTCATTTTAAGAGAAAAGAAACTGCGTCTTATGTTCAACTCAAGAACAGTTTTTTGGAAATATCTCAAGTTCTAATTAGGATATCTTTAAAACACACAGTGCAAATTGTTTGTTATTTGAAACAAAGTAAAACCTAGTCTCACTTCCACGCAGGAGCGGATACAGGAGTTCAGGAAAATAGACCTGATTTTGCCTCTTATATATAGTTTATTCAAGAACAAGAGAGAGTAATAAATCATTTTTTACCCTTTTTTTTCTTCGCAAACTACCTGCGTTCTTTAGTCCGGTGTCTTCGGCAAAATCTGTTAGACACATATATATATTTTTCCTAGGAATGGATTAGAAATTTTATAATAAAAAATACCGGTCTATAATAATGGACTGTTTGGGTTGGATAACTATAGATATTTGGATGTGTGAAGTGTTAAAAAGGATTTTAATCAGGCTTCGGAAGGAGGTTTATTTTATCACTAAGTATTTATGGCATAGAATATTATTTCGGTAATAAACTTAAAAAAAAAAGTTTTTATGATATTATTTTATTTCTTATGATTTCTTAATAATTCACATACATTAGAAAATATAAATAATTTTGACATATTTAACACAAATCACGACTATATTTTTATTATTTTTAATTTTGGCATAGAAACCGTTTTAGGCATATTCAGACTAAAATGTAGCCTTATTCTGTCAAAAAATTCTAAGTTATAATTTATATACTTACAAAATACCCACTGTCATAAATACGAGAAGTTAAACATATATAAAAAAATAAATTGGTCTAAATAATATTAAAATTTTTTGGGGCTATCGGTCATTTTATTATTAATTAAAACATTTTTAGGACATTTGACGTTTCAGTTTCTTTATTTCTTAAACCACCTGCAGAATTACAATTAAACACTAAAAAGGATTCAAATGTAATTAATTTATATATCTTAGAGAAAATTTAAATAATAAATTGTGTTTACGCTGGTAAACATTACGTATCTAATTCGTAATCAAAGTCAGTGAAGCTATCTACGCTCAAATCAATTATAACTGGTTCCTCTATCTCACCAAACATAAGATCGAGTTTCCACATTTTCTTTTATTCTTTAATTATATGGATTTTCCCCAATTTTCTGCAGTAACTTTATTTAAAAAAATCTTTCAAAAGTTCAGTTAAATTACAAATTTTGTAAATTGTGTTATGTCCAGCAACTCTACCTATTACTTGAGAGAGATAATTCTACACGCTTAAGAAAAAGACACAAATACAAAAATAAAATAATAAAAAAATTACGGCTATTTGGAATTAATTATATATAAAATTAAAGAGTGGGACACACTAAATTAAAAATATATAAACAACATTAAACAATAAAACACAACAAAAACAAAAATTTAAATAATAAATTGTGTTTACACTGGTAAACATTACATATCCAATTCATAATCAAAGTCAGTAGAGCTGTCTTTGCTTAAATTAATTATAATTGGTTCCTTTCTCTCACCAATCGTGAGATCGAGTTTCCACATTTTGTTTTATTCTTTTATTATATGGATTTTTCCCAATTTTCCGTAGTGACTTTATTCAAAAAAATCTTTCAAAAGTTCAGTTTAATTACTAATTTTGTAAGCTGTGTTATTTCTAGCAACTTTACCTTTTACTTGAGAGAGATATTTCTTTCTCCAATGGACATTTTCCGGACGATCTATAAGAACAGATTTCCTATCTGTTTTTCCCAGCAAAAATTAAGTTCTCTGAGCAATTTCTAGAGCTCTTTTAATTTCAGGTAAATCTCGATCTTCGTTGATTTTAGTTAGAATTTTGTCGACGGTTGGAATCTCCTTCTCATAATAAGATGTATGTACAACTCCTATTATTGCAGTTTACATCTCTTCTTTCAACGAGGTTTTTCGTCTGCCTGTGATCGAATGTGGCTTGGGAGTACTAACAATTCCAGTCGTTTTTTTCTCCTTCAGTATTTGGTACATAGTAGATTTTCGAACTCCTGTCATGTTGGAACACATGCCAATAGAGCTTTTAACATTATTATCTAGATATTGATATCTTAAGGCATCATAAACATTCATCGTAATAAGTTTTTCGTTGAGAACGATTTTAGAATAAATATAGATGTGGAAGCCATATCTTTTGGGTATCTCATTAATCTCGTATAATATATAAAACAAGCACAAACAAGATAAATCACTAAGGCCACACTGTAAGGTGTACTTTGTTCACTTACAGAAATTAAATTGAACTATCAGAAATTTTATTTTTGCAATAAATTTATAAAAGCCTATAATATTTAAATATAATTAAATATAATTAGATTTACGGCAGTCCTCAGTTACAGGCTACACTGGAACAAGTGCATTGGAGGTTTCGGTAACAGTTTTATTACTCTCTCTAGTTCTTGAGTAGAGTATATGAATGTGTATGGTTGCGATCGCCCCGCCCTTCCCTAACAGCTTTGAGTTCAGGAAAATAGAACCGATTCTGTCTTTTATAGTAGAAATGTGTTTGCTGCTGACACTCCCCCCCCCCCCCCCATTGTTAATTTATTTTTCTTGCGATCACCCCAACCTCTCCATGGGCTTCAAATTCAGAAAAATAAACCCACCCTACCTTTTACACTAGAAATGTGTTTCTCCCTACCGTCGACAACTTGCTTTCGCTTGCCATATTGTACTTTTGTGAAATCACCGCCCCCCTCCCCCAAGAGAGAGGCTGGATCCACCCCTGCTTCCATATCATCCCTTACTTTTAATAAGCGTAAACCTGTACTTTATTCACACATTTTAATTCTAAAAATTATGAAATTAAAAGATATTTATTAACAATAAACAATTTCATGGTCTATGTATTTAAAAGAAGTTATTTTATTCTCCTTATGACCGTTAAAAAAGGGGAGCAAAACAGCATATTCACTACGAATTCCAATCTGGTTCTCTAACTGTAACAAACTGAAAGCAAAACGCATAGAAAACAACGTTTACATGAATCACATTTTGTCAGGTATTAGTTTGGCGCCGACCTCAAAAATTTCAATTTTATATAAAAATTTATATTGTTATTTTGGCTTTGTACATCTTTTCTGGAAGTTGGTTCAATTTTTTATGATAATTTTTTCTTTCGAAAATTCTGAAAGACGTCAAATTTAGTCGCATATATTATTCATAAAAAATATTTTTAAAGAATTCGGTTTAATTTCATAATTTTTTGGATTGTAACAGTTGAAGGAAGTGCAGATATATCGTTATAAAAAACGAGGAATGTCATGCTTGGAGGTGAAACCAGCATAATTTTACTTCGTTTTAAATAACAAGTAATTTTCACTTCGTTTTGTAAAGATATCTTAATTAGAACTAGATATATTTACAAAAAATGCTTTTGAGGGAAGTTAAGGAGCGGGTTTCGTCCTCTTAAAATGAATCTCCGCCGATATCTCTTATTGTCGTATCCTCTATACACCAGGCGCGGATCCAGGGGGGCGGGGGGATATCCCCCCAGAGCTTTGAGTTCAGAAAAATTTTCCCGATTTTGCCTCTTATACTATAGTTTATTCAAGAACTAGAGAGAGTAATAAATTATTTCAATTTTGAAAATACTGTCGTCATTAAATTTGAAATAAAATGGCATAGATTCGAAATCGATACCTCATTTATTAGCAATGTTACGGCGTTATAAATAATTAAATTTTTAATAAGTGACGTCTATACTGCTTACTACACATGTGTATAAAGTTTAATTTTTGTTATTTTAATTTTTAATCACCACATCCGATTGGTGTATAGTCTATTCAAGAACTAGAGAGAGTAATAGATCATATTTTACCCTTTTTCTTCGTAAATTACCTGTGTTCTTTAGTCCGGTGTCTTTGGCAAAATCTATTAGACACATGTATTTTTCATAGGAATGGGATAGAATTTTATAATCAGAAATACCGGTCTATAATAATGGACTATTTCGGTTGGATAACAATAGATATTTGGATGTGTGAAGTGTTAAAAAGAATTTTTATCCTTGTCATAGGCGTTAGAAGGAGGTTTATTTTATCACTAACTATTTATGGCATAGAATATTATTTCGGTAATAAACTTAAAAAGTTTTTATAATATTATTTTATTTCTTCTGATTTCTTAATAATTCACATACATTAGAAAATATAGATAATTTTGACATATTTAACACTAATCACAACTGTGTTTTTATTATTTTTAATTTTGGCATAGAAACCGTTTTAGGCACATTCAGACTAAAACGTAGCCTTTTTCTCTCAAAAAAATTATATTATAGTTATAATTTAAATACTTAAAAATACTCAATGTCAAAAATACGAGAAGTTAAACATATATAAAAAATAAATTCGTCCATATAATATTAAAATTTTTTTGGGCAATCGGTCATTTTATTATAAATTAAAAACATTTTTGGGATATTTGATGTTCTAGTTTATTTATTTCTTAAACCATCTGCAGAATTACAATTAAACACTAAAATGGGATTCAAATGTAATTAATTTTTATATGTTACAGAAAATTTAAATAATAAATTGTGTTCACGCTGGTAAATATTACGGATCTAATTCGTAATCAAAGTCAGTGAATCTATCTTCGTTCAAATTAAATATAATTGGTTCCTTTATCTCACCAATCATGAGATCGAGTTTCCACATTTTCTGTAATTTTTTATTATGTGGATTTTTCCCAATTTTTAACAGAAACTTTATTCAAAAAAATATTTCAAAACTTCAGTTAAATTACTAATATTGTAACTTGTGTTGTTTCTAGCAACTCTACCTTTTACTTGAGATAGATATTTCCTTCTCCAACGGACATTTTCGGGACTATCTATAAGAACAGATTTCCTATCTGGTTTTCCCAGCAAAAATTAAGTTCTCTGAGCAATTTCCAGAGCTCAGTTCTTTTCATTTCAGGTAAATCCCGATTTTTATTGATTTTAGTTAGAATTTTGCCGACGATTGGGATCTGCTTCTCATAATAAAATGTATGTACAACTCCGTTTATTGCAGTTTACATCTCTTCTTCCAACGAGGTTTTTTGTCTGCCTGTGATCGAATGTAGCTTGGGACTACTAACAATTCTAGTCGTTTTCTTCTCCTTCAGTATTCGATACATAGTAGATTTTCCAACTCCTGTCATGTTGGAATGCATCTTAACAGAGCTTTTAACATTACTATATAGATATTGATATCTTAAGGCATCGTAAACATTCATCGTAATAAGTTTTTCGTTGAGGAAAAAACGGCCTGGTTTAACGATTTTGGAATAAATATAGATGTGGGCCATATCTTTTGGGTATCTTACTAATCTCAAATAATATATAAAAACAAGCACAAACAAGATAAATCACTATAGACGCACTGTAAGGTGTACATTGCTCACTGACAGAAATTAAATTGAACTATCAGAAATTTTATTGTTGCAGTAAATTTATAAAAGCTTATTATATTTAAATAAAATTAAATATAATTAGATTTACGGCAGTCGTCAGTTACCTGCGGCACCGGAGCAAATACGTTGGAGGTTTCGGTAACAGTTTTATTACTCTCTCTAGTTCTTAAATAGAGTATAGGAATGTGTATGCTTGCGATCGTCCCTCCCCTTCCCAAGAGTTTTGAGTTCAGGAAAATAGAACCGATTCTGCCTTTTATATTAGGAATGTGTATGATGCTGGCACTCCCCCCCCCCCTGCCAGTTGTCAACTTGTTTTTCTAGTGATAGCCACCTCCTACAAGCTTTGAATTTAGGAAAATAGACCCGATTCTGCCTCTTATACTAAGATTGTGTACTCTGCTCGCAACCTATCCCCCTGTCGACAACTTGTTTTTTCTTGTGATCGCCCCCCCCCTCTCCTAGAGCTTCAAATTCAGAAAAATAGATCCGACCCTGCCCTTTACACTAGAAATGGGAATGTTGCTGGTGTCCCCCCCCCCCGTCGACAATTTGCTTTCGCTTGCCATACTGTACTTTTGTGATATCACCGCCCCCCCCCCAAAGAGAGAGGCTGGATCCGCCGCTGCTATACACATTGTAGTTTCATCAAAATAGAAGCCGCACATTTCGGGTACCTTTCTTGTAATTCAAGCGAAAATCTATGACTGATTACAATTACCATTACAAATTTTTAATTTGTGAAATGATTTCCTTTTTTTTCAAAAAAAAAAACACAATGATATTCCGTATCTGGACACTTTCCTCTAAATAAAAATAAATGGAAAATATCTTTACTTTTGTTAAGTCCTAAAATATATTTTTCCAACCCTTTATTTTTTTATTTATCAAATATAGCGGATGAAAAACGGGAATCGCCAACATATGTAAAAAAATCGAAAAAATGTCGCAACTAAAAACAGGTTGGGAACCACTGCTCTATACAAATACATGGCAAATTGCACATTAAAATTAAACATCAAAATATTTATAAAACATAGAATTACCGTTATTTTTTTAACCTTTATTTATTTATAATTTTAATTAATACAAAAGTGTTTTGTACAACTTATTTAGTGTGCAAATTATATTTGCGGCTTGGCAACAAAAACGAAGTCAATTTAAGAATTTCACGCTTCAAACGTTTAAAAATTAATCACACAAGAAGAACATCAAGACCGACAATTAAAAAGGAAATGATCTTAATTTAATAAATGAACTAAATCACTTCAGTCATGGGGAGAAGGCTTCCAGTTAACAAATAACGACCTAAATGTGAAAAAACGGCCGACCCAAAGCGATATATCAAGATGTAAAGCAGTACATCAAATTCTCAATTATATATGCCAGACTCCCACGTATAGTCTCGTCCTGCTTTGGTCTGAAATTCGCCGGTGTAATTCCGTTTCTTTCTACCACCCAGAAACAAAAGAATCGCGCTTAACATGGCTTCCTACATGGGCAACGCCATTCAGGTGTTCTAGATGGGCTTTTTTATCGATGAGACTGCCCTCTGCCCACCCAATAAGTGAGTCCCGCTTGAAACAAATGCCGACACCTTGTAGGTATACAAGGTCAGAGCAGGACTGAATTTCATGCCTATTTATATGCAGTATTGCGATAGCACCATCTTGAAAAAATGCAATATATCTATATGTGACAATGTGTATTTAAATGGATAAATTGGTACAAGTACCAACAAATTCCCGCGTAGAATTAGCGTATCGTCAGAACTAGGGCCCGATTATTTAAATGCTGAATAACTTAATAATATTTTTATTTATATTTGTCAAAGTGTTGATAAAGACGCAATTTACTTTAAGTTGATATTAATTGTAAACTTTATATTTATAGTAATTTCTAATACTTAAAAACATTAAAAAGAGTAACGACAAAGAAAAAAAACTGAAATCAAAACCTGAAAAAAGCCGTTCCCCACCGATCCTAAACAGAATTCAAACAAATTTATTGTTATTTAAATCTACTGGTATGATCGAAGACAAGTACCATAGGTAAGATGCCAAACTTGTCCCCAACGGTGGTGCTAACAACTAATTCATATGGCGAAGGCGCCGGTGAACGAAACCTCAAAAAAGCCCTTCCCCACCGATGCTAAACAACCTTCAAGCTAATTTATTGTTATTTAAATCTATTGGTATGATCGAAGACAGATACCATAGGTAAGATGCCAAACTTGTCCCCAACGGTAGTGCTAACAACTAATTCATATGGCGAAAGCGCCGGTGAACGAAACCTCAAAAAAGCCCTAAACAAACTTCAAACAAATTTATTATTGTTTAAATCTACTGGTATGATCGAAAACAAGTACCATAGGTAAGATGCCAAACTTGTCGCCCCCAACGGTGGTGTTAACAACTAATTCATATGGCGAAGGCGCCGGTGAACGAAGAAAATTATTTTAAAATGAATAGTATTAATATTTTCACTTTTTTACTTTTGTATTAAAATAAGTTTATTAACACAATAAATACAACAAAAGCATAAAACGTCAAAACATTTATTTATTAATTTTCTATTTATTAGATTTTTCTATCTAATATCTACAAATAAATAAAAACATTGTTAATAAGTGTATACAAAAAAAAACAAATAAAGACATATTTATTTTCTCTTTGATATACGAGGTTTGTCCCAAAAGTATCGAGCTTGAATTCATATATCCACGTCAAAACTTCCGAACGACCTCTATGGGGCATGGACGTCACCAACAAACTCGTTGATGTGCGCAGTTACTGACAGGACGTGTTAGTTCGTGAACAGTGTGGGTTTGTTTACAGTGTCTTTTTTTCGTTCGTCACATTTTATTGTAAAAAATGACGAAAAAATTCGATCAACGAATTTGCATCAAGTTTTGTTTTAATCTTGAAAAAACTTACTCAGAAACAATTAATATGATGAACAAGGCATTTAGAGAGGAGTGTATGAGTAAAGCAAGAACAAAAGAGTGGTACAAGCAGTTTAAAGATGGTCAGTTGACAGTGATTCTCGCTCTGACCGAACTTCGAGCGCAATAACACCAGTAAATGTCGAGCGTGTGCGACTTGCAATTGAAGGAGATCGTCGGTTGACTGTACCCGAACTAGAAAATGATCTCGGAATACCAAAAACTACAATTTGGAGAATTTTGACCGAGAATTTGGTAATGGCTCGCGTATGTGTGAAATTCATCCCAAAATTGCTAACGATAGAGCAGAAGAATCTTCGCTTTAAAATCGCTCAGCCTCCGTACAGTCACGACGTAGCTCCCTGCGACTTTTGACTCTTTCTCAGATTAAAAATGCCACTCAAAATACACTGGTTCGATGACAAAGAGACAGTTGAAACTAATGCGATGAATGCACTGAAGGCAATTCCGAAAACTAACTTCCAGGACTGCTTCAGGAAGTTGAAACACCGCTGGGAATGTGTTATTCAATTAAATGGGAACTACTTTGAAGGATGTCACTCACCGGATGATAAAGAATAACACCAATGCCGAGATATGAAGGTAGGCTCGATACTTTTGAGACAAACCTCGTATATCGTAGACAAAACACAGAATCATAATAAAGTGGACGTTACATTTAGGTATAGGTTCATTACGATGTGGAGGTCTTATTCAAATGCAGGTCATTATATTGTTGACGTTATCATCATAATTTAGATCGACGACTGGGTTGAAATAAAAATCAATCACGCAAAGCAAGGACAAAAATTTTATTTCTATAAATCTCTGATGAATAAATGGAATAAGTTCTATTGTTATAGGTAGTTTCAAAAAGATTATACAGTTCCAAGAAGAGAGCTGCTATAAGTCCACACATGTTAAAAAAATGGTTTAATAAAATAATATGACAATCAAGGAGTGCTGAAAGCTCTAGCAAGTTATTAGTAACCTCAAAATAAGTCTGGGACTGTCTTCCAAACCTTACAGGCCTGGAAAAACACAAGTTTACTTTTGCAGGGGTGCCAGGATACAAGAGCGTGTCGGGCAATGAAAAATCGGACAAAGTGGCAAGGCGAGGGTCTGCTACGACATTTAATAGATCAGAGAACCAGTATTTGGAATTACTAAGGCTGCTATTCGTGGGTAATTATCCTGATGCTCTAGTAGGTTATCAAAAAACGTCAAAACAGGTCTGGGACTGTCTTCAAAACCTTATCGCCCTCTCTTTCTCTCTCTCTAGCATTACAACCCGGGGTGGGTCTTTGGTGACTTCGCAATCTGCCTCCACTTGCTGCGATCCATCATCAGTTCCTCCGCGCGTTCGACGTTTAGGGTTTGTAAGTCTGCTGCAACGTTATCTCTCCACCTCATCCTTGGTCT
The DNA here is from genome assembly GCA_034092305.1 of Diaprepes abbreviatus. Taxonomy (NCBI): domain Eukaryota; kingdom Metazoa; phylum Arthropoda; class Insecta; order Coleoptera; family Curculionidae; genus Diaprepes; species Diaprepes abbreviatus. Next base: position 112,097 of record JASJET010000034.1, on the reverse strand, counting down.
TCCTAGCGGCCGCTTTCCTTCTGGGTTCTCTTCCCATACCAACTTGACGATACGTTGATCTTGTCTCATAACATGGCCGGCCCATCTTAATATTTCTGCTTTTATTATTTTCACTATATCTGGCTGGTTGTATAGTTCTTCCAATTCCTTGTTTGTTCTCGTTCTATATTGCTGTGTGGTGTTGTTCCTGACCGGTCCGTATATCCCTTAAGCATTCTTCTTTCTGCGATTTTCAGTCTATTCTCATTTTGTTTTGTCAACGACCATGTTTCACATGCATATGTCTTTGCCGGTCTTATAACTACTTGATATATTCTTATTTTCTTGCGGCGGGGTATATTTTTCGATTTCATTATCTTTTGCAGCCCATACCAGCAGCGGTTGCCTCCTTGTATTCTGTTGTTAATCTCTTGTGTAATGTTGTTGTCAGAGGTGATCGTAGCTCCCAAATATTTAAGCTGATGGACCCTTTCAAAATTGTAATGGTCCATAGTCACGTTCTGTCCTATTCTGTCTCGCCGTTCCGTTCTTGTTGCAGCCATATATTTTGTTTTTTCTTCGTTGATTCGTAGGAAAACTTTCTTTGCGGCATTTTCCAGTTTGAAGAACTCTTCCTTGACACTGGTAGTTGTATTACCTACAATATCGATATCATCAGCGAACGCCAATATGATGCGCGGACCTTGATTTCTAAAGAGGAGCGTTTTTGTGTTGGTTTTTCGCACGATGCTCTCCAAGGCGACGTTAAAGAGGAGTGGAGACAGCGCATCGCCCTGTTTAAGACCACTGTTGATTGTAAAGAAGGTTGACAATCTTCCTTCAAGTCTTACTGCACTTATCGCCCTGTCAAAATACAAGTTTAGTATTGCGGGTGTGCCAGGATACAAGAGCGTCCCTGGCAATAAAAAAGCGGACAATGTTGCAAAACAATGATCTGCTACCACATTTATTGGACCAGAGAACCAGTGCTTGGAATTACTAAGGCTGCTATTCGTGGGTAATCATCCTGGTGCTCGAGCATGTTATCAAATAACGTCAAAACAGGCCTGGGACTGTCTTCAAAACCTTATTACCCTGGCAAATCACAACAAACAGAACAAGATTACCCTTGCTTAAGTGCCACGATGCAAGGGTATCTAGGGCAATGAAAAAGCGGACAAAGATGCAAGATAAAAGTCTACTGCCATATTTATTGGATGGGAACCAAAATTTGGAATTATTACAGATTGCTATTCGTGGAATGTTACTCTAGTGAAAAAATCAACAACACCAGACCTACTGGAACCACATTGCCACAGACACAGCAAGCTATTGTCAATTCTCCTTTTCAACAATATATTAATTTTTAAACCCCTTAATAATTTTATATAAAAAAATGTTTTCCAAAATGTACACCACGAAACATGGTGACTGCCATGTTTGAAAACTTGAAAAGCAAGTGTGTTTTCCATGAATACATATAATTAAATAATAAATACTTACCTAAACGCAATTAAAATAGCCCATTGGTATCCAGCAGGTTTTCTCATTATATTAAATACAAACAAATAATAAATTGCGGAAAAGAGTTTATAAAATTCTCTCAAACTATAACAAGCCAGTGCTGTACAACTTTGACAATCAGGGACATGATCTATATGGGGATAGAACTCTTCTAATTGTTCCATTTAAATATCAATTGAATTTTCTGATTGGTCAGATTTAAGGTGGATGACAGACGCGATTATTTCAATTAAAGTTACATTCTGATTTCACGAAGAGATTCCTGAATGAACATTCCGAGTTGGTTTTTAGATTATTGGTAGATACAGCAGAATCATCATATTTAGCTGAGTGTAGTTTCAGTGTGATCGCAAACCTACACTGTAAAAAAACTTTGCATTAATCTTAAGGTAATATGCTGGAAGCAAGTTTCATAAACCGTTTATTAAATTCATTTAATGTTAATGCATTAAATTTAATAATTTTTACATTAAATTACTTTATATCAATAATTTCAGTAACTTTATTAAAATTTAAGGCAGCATTCAATTAAATTTATTGTACAAAGCTTTACTTTCAAAGAACATGTAACTTATTCACGATTTAAAATCATTATATTAAATTAATCTTCGATCATACCCTAGATTTAAACAACAATAGATTTATTTGAAGGCTGTTTATGGTCGGTGGGGGAGACGCTTTTTAAATGTTTAACAGGCATAAACATATCTACTTATCTTGTCTTTCAGTTAAATTGCTTGTCGTGATTTTTTTCGGTGTTTTTAAGTGTTAGAAATTACTATAAATGCGAAGTTTACAATTAATATTAACAAAAAGAAGATTCAAAAACTTATTTTTATCGCTAAAAATTGTTAGATATTGTTTACATATTGAAAATAACAATAAAAATTTAGGCAACCATATATTCATACTTTGTTTTCAGAATTGACGTACCGATGATGCTCGTTTAAATAATGCAATCAGAAAAGGATAACTTAAAACTGGTATATATGTACCAATAAATTAAATATCTACTGTTTATCAACACTTTTTCAAATATAAATAAAAATATTATTAAGTTATTCAGCGTTCAAACAACCGGGCCCTAGTTCTGACGTTATGCTACTTCTTCAGGGGTATGTTCGAAGAAATTAATTAATATACCTTAAATTTAAGGTTATTTTTAACGGTGTACTTCTAAAAAAAAGAAACAGACCACAAATTACTGAGTGTGGCAATTATTTGAGTATTGTTATCAAAATTGGAATCCGATTTTAAGAAATTGTTAAAACTCCACTAGTCTCAATCATCTCAACAGTTTTCTAATACATTTGATTTAATTTTAAATGCGATATTTTAACATCAAGTATCTCTATTATGAAGAAGGAGTATGTTAAATTTATTATTTCTTCCAATGAGGACGATGGTCCAGAAAAGATATGGACTAAAGTTAGTCCTGTAAATCTTATAGACTCTGAGAGAGAAATATTAAGAGCCAATCTTATTTACTTTCCATGCAAAATTTGTTGTGAAAAATACATGTTTTCCAAAATTCTTAAATAAAGGAGTCTTTGAAATTCGGGCTGCTGTATTCTATTAATGGTAAAGCATTAAATATATCTGAGCCACGCCTTATGGGCATAAGAAAAGTTTCAATAGATGAGTTCCAAGATTATTGTTTTCGGTACAATATTATTTGCGTACAATGGGATGTACACCTTAATTTTTTTCTTTGAAATATAGACAGGGACTGACTGTTTTTCGTTGGCTGTTAATATGGGGTGAGCTAGTTTTCACTCTAAATAATGCCCATAACAATAATTGAGATCTGCTACCTCTCAAAAAAGACCACTACATTTATTTACTTAAAAAAAGTGAAAAAAAAAACATTTTTTTTTCCTTTTCTTCCTTATAATTTTGCAAATATTCAATTTAAAGAAAAGTTGAAAAAAGAAATAAATTTTGTAATTAACTTTTCTACAAAACAGGGTTAGTTAGACATCTCAAAATTTATTTCCCTTGTTGCAAAATAATAATAATTAAAAAAAAGTTTTTTAAACGATTTTTTCCGACCACTTACATTTCTCTGAGGACTTTCCTATTTGGGCTGAAAAAAATTTCATGTTGTTATAAAACAACGTACCAAATTTCGTTATAATACACAGTTTTTACATAATAATTTTGTAATCTAATTTTTTTTTCACAAAATGGATTTTCATCGAAAAACATAGTTTGAGAGTACTGTGGAAGACTCGTTTTTTGAAAAAAAAATGTTTAAATTTTGTCCACTGACTTGCCCAAATATGAAGGTCCTCAAAGAAATTTAAGTGGTCGAAAAAAGTCGTTTAAAAAAACTACTTTTTTACCTTTTTTTTAATTATTACTATTCTGCGAAAAAAGTAATAAGTTTTGAGATTTTTAACCAACCCTGAACAAAGCTTTTTTCTCTCTTCAACTCTTCTCTAAACTAAATACTTTCGAAGTCATAAAGAAGAAAAGGAGAAAAAAAATCGTTTTGTAAACTTTTTTCCACTTTTTGTTAAATAAATAAATGTGGCGGTATTTTTTGAGAGGGACCCTATGCCAATTATTGTTATGGGTAATATTCTGGAGGGTTTCGAACAAAAATTAGCTTGCCCCACCTCAACAGCCAAATCGTGATGAACAGATTGTACAGATCAGCCTCGGTCTAGTGGTAAAAGACGATGAGACTAGAGTACATCACTGGGATCTAGAAGCAAAATGAGAGTCCATTCAGTTGAGAAGTTCATGATTATCGTTTTTCGGGACCAAACATGAGTTAAAAATATGCTAAATCCCTCTATAATAACAGCATATACTTAAGAAAATTGCGTAAGTTATCAAGAACTTTCTGATTTTTGGATTTGGTTCCGGCTAAAATTTCATTAAGAGGACGACACATATAAAGGGTGTTTTTTATAGAGGTATAGAACTTTTAAATGGAATAAAACAAAGATGAATTTTTTTAAATTGACATGAAATTTACTTTATTCGAAAGATAACCTTCTGGCATTATAATTTAAATATGACTTTGGACGTAGTTTAATCTGGAGGTCCAGTTTTCTATGACTTTTTCCAACATTTGTGGCCGTATATCGGCAATAACGCGGCGAATGTGATCAATCGTTTCGGGCTTATCGGTGTAGACTAGCGATTTCACATATCCCCACAGAAAATAGTCTAGCGGCGTCAAGTCGCACGATCTTGGAGGCCAATTCACGGGTCCGAAACGTGAAACTATGCGGTTACCAAACGTTTCCTTCAATAAATCAATTGTGGCACGAGCTGTGTGACATGTTGCGCCGTCTTAATGAAACCACAGCTTCTGCACATCATGGTTGTTCAATTGATGAACGAAAAAGTCAGTAATCATGGCTCTATAGCGGTCACCATTGACTGTAACGTTCTGACCAGCATCGTTTTTAAAGAAGTACGGATCAATGATTCCACCAGCCCATAAAGCACACCAAACAGTCAGTTCACTGCACGTCGGCATCGAGTCCACCAACTTTTGTAAACGATTCGAAGGGATTTGGTTTCATTCGTTTTCCAGAGCTTCGTATAAAGCTTCCTTACTCGACGATCCAACTCCTATCACAAATGCTCTATAATGTTTAAGTCGACACTTTGACTTGGCCAATCTAGAACTTTGATCTTTTCACGTTTTATTAAAGTATTCAAGTGCTTAGATTCGTACTTTGGATCATTATCATGTAAAAAAAAACGTCCGGGTAACAATTATTTTTAGTATATGGTATCATTTGATTTTTTTAATATATCACCCTAGAAAAATCGATCCATATTCCCTTCAACGTGAATATCTTTGGTTTCTAAGACGTCAAACATATTTTATTCCATCAAATGACACCAAATTAAACTGACATTCATCACTCCATAGTATTGTAGACCATTCTGAGCTCGCCCATGATCAGTACTGTTTCGCGAACGCAAGTCGTACCTTCCTGTTTTTTGCAGACATGAAAGACCTTTTAGTTGGTCGTCGCTCATGAAATCCGTAATCTTTTAACGGGCGTTTTACAGTTGAAACATGAATGTTTGTGTTATAATTTTTTTGTACTTAATTTTCAATTGTCACAGCAGACTTCCGGACAGCACTGGTAGATAATTTTTTTTAATGCGATCCTCTTTAAAACATTTTTTTTCGGGCGGCGTCTTCTGGGCTTATTTTCCACAGAATGATGTTTATTATAAACTTTATTCCACGCACTAACAAGCTGCTGAGATATTTTAAAATTCTAAGCAACTCCTATTTTTTGCTTTCCTTCCTTTAAAGCAGTTATAGCAGATTCTTTAAAGTCACTTGAATATTCCTTATGCTTAGGCATGTTAAATAAATATCAGTGAAATAATATATATATATATATATATATATATATATATATATATATATATATATATATATATATAATTGGTACCAAATACTAGACCAACTTATACAATATATACAATTCCTCACTAAAAATTCAATATATAGAATTGCATTCTACAACCCCAAACAGCCATAATCCCATTTTTTGTCGAAAATAAGCCTAACGGACAATTTAATACGCAGCATTTTCTCCCTTGGACACAAAAATTAAAAATGTATTTCAATTAGGTTAAATCAAATTACTTTCATAAGAAAAAAATATTTTTGAGTGGAATTCTCTTTAAGTAAACTGTTGACGGATCTAACAAGGATCCGGTAAAAAGATACATATTTACTTATCCGCAATTGTTAAAATTAAACAAATAAACCTAAGATTTATTACAACAATTTTAAATGACATTACAAACAAAATATATATTTAGTGCTCCGTAATATTCCAATTTATATTGCTGTTATTGTTAAACAGTATTTATTTTAATTGCTATTTAATTTTTGGTTCTACAAGAAAAACTCTACCAAAATATATTTTTTATTAAACTTCTTTAAAAAGAGATTTAAACAGCACATTTTATCAAAATTATTTTAAACTTCATTTTTAATTTAAATGGATCCGCACATACGGGATAGAAGAAAGAAGAAACTGAAAGCTTATACTTTTTATTTCTAGTTACTTTTACTTTATTCGAAAGATAACCTTCTAGCGGCGTTAAGTCGCACGATCTTGGAGGCCAATTCACGGGTCCGAAACGTGAAACTATGCGGTTACCAAACGTTTCCTTCAATAAATCAATTGTGGCACGAGCTGTGTGACATGTTGCGCCGTCTTGATGAAACCACAGCTCCTGCACATCATGGTTGTTCAATTGATGAACGAAAAAGTCAGTAATCATGGCTCTATAGCGGTCACCATTGACTGTAACGTTCTGACCAGCATCGTTTTTAAAGAAGTACGGATCAATGATTCCACCAGCCCATAAAGCACACCAAACAGTCAGTTTTTCTGGATGTAACGGTGTCTCAACATACACTTGAGGATTATCATCACTCCAAATACGGCAGTTTTGTTTATTGACGTATCCATTCAGACAAAAGTGAGCTTCATCGCTAAACAAAATTCGCTTATGAAAATCGGGATCAACGGCAATCTTGTTTTGGGCCCATTCACCGAATCTACGTCTTGCTAGGTGATCGTGTGGCTTCAATTCTTGCACGAGTTGGATTTTGTAAGCACGCAAACCAAGATCTTTCCGCAAAATCTTCCATAAAGTGAATGGACCCATATCCAATTCCTATGCACGATGGCGGATAGACTGATTCGGGTCTTCCTCTACGCTACGCTCTACAGCAGCAATGACTTCTTCTGTACGCACTGTACGACGTCTCTGTGGATGCGTATTTTCATTTAGAGTAAACGTGGTGCGAAAACGTTCAATAGTTAATCGAATTAATTGCTCTGATGGACGATTATGTTGACCGTAAAATGGACGTAGTGCGCGATACGTATTTCGAACAGAACCATGATTTTCAAAATAAATTTGCACAATTTGGAAGCGTTGTTCAGGCGTCAGTCTATTCATGTTGAAATGCCAAACCAAACTAAACATAAATCACTTGACAGTTGAGAAAATGGCCGCCAGTTAAAAAAGTGTTGCCAACTTAAAGTTCTATACCTCTATAAAAAACACCTTTTACATTTAAGTTGAGAGAAATTATGTTGAATAGAGGAAACAGGAAGTTTCGTCATTAGGGAGCAAAATTTAGGAGTACTCCTTGGACATTCAAATTGGGTGATATGTTTATAACATTAGTTCGATGGATTGGCAATAAAGACTCAATGATAATTGTTAATTAGAAAGTTTGAAATTTTGATAGTAAGATTAGAAATGATTCCAACTATGAAACGATTTATAAAGAAATTAAAGAGAATTTGATATATTTTTTTCTATATGAGATTAATGATTACCAAGAAACATCTTTAAAAATGTATATGTTTTATAATTACCAATATAAAGATACTTTCACCTAGTACGCCCTCTTTAATCAAAAACATTATAAACAGATCATTGTCTGATTAGTTTCGTCAAAACAACCATTAGGAAAATCCGCATGGTTTAATTAGAAGCTCAAAAATCAGAAACCCAGATATGTTTTTTAATCTTATAACAAAAAAGACAGTTTCTAAACCAGTTCACGTTAGGTCTTATTAAAAACCTTATTTAATCACTACATAGTATAAAACAAAGTTGCTTTCTCTGTCCCTATGTCCCTTTGTATGCTTAAATCTTTAAAACTACGCACCGGATTTTGATGCGGTTTTTTTCAATAGATAGAGTGATTCAAGAGGAAGGTTTATATGTATAATAACATCCATTAAATAGTGGAGAAATACTGTTATTTTTGAGGTTTCTAATGTGATGTCGTTAATTATCATATTTTTTTCCGCTTACATTGCAAACGCAGGCTGAACCCTACGAGATTTATCAAAATAATGTACTAATTATTTGTACACATTGAAAAGGTCTACAGAAAACTCCGCGATGGTATATGTCTATCTCTCATGGATATCCCACAATAACATTTTTTTGTCATTTACTTTTTACGACAAATAATGGCAAATTTTGAAGCGATTTTAACCAATACAGCATTAATCCTTATCCAATTAAATAGCTTAAATACATTGTTGATTTAATATAGATCTATATGGTCCTTTACAGCACAAGATTTAAATGAATATTTTCGAAGATATTACAGATTTAAAATTGCGGGAAGTAGCGCTTGCGGCGGTACTGGCCGACCGGGGCGGCGGCAGCGTGCCTATAAATAGCGCGTCGGAGGCCGATGTAATAATTGTTGTAAAAATAAAATAAATAGTCACAGTTTTTCTGTAGTGTATTTAGTATCAGCATTGCACCCGTGCGAAGCCGGGGCGGGTCGCTAGTACCGTATAAACGAACTATTCTATACTTTATGAAATTACAGGCATTAGTATCTCTTAAAATATTATGAGGGAAATTTCAGTTTTAAAAAGTTCAGGTGTTTCTTTCTATTGTACATGGTGTTCGGTCAGTATCTCCTAATTTCTTTTGAGCATACAGGGGAGGTCAAAATAATCGTATTTTGTCCTATAATCCCCTTAACGGAGATACGGAGTCCTAAGGGGGTACCCAGCGATTTACCTTATCGGCTCTAACTTTTGAACCGACTTGTATAATTTAATGAAATTTTAATATTTTATACAGGCCATAAAGACTCATTAAACCATACTAGAACAGTTGTTTTAGATTATCACAGAAATCTGGAACAGACTTGCAGCCACACTCGTTTGGGGCTAATTTTTGACAGGTACCATTTTACATCGATTTTTGAAATACTTTGGTCATTTCTCTTCAAAAAAGTACTCTTAACTTATTTCGATAAAACTGGCAGTTTTCGAGATAAATCGGTTTATATGAGAAACAATCAAAAGTTACTAATGCTAAACACAAACAGGTGAAAACCAGATTACTATTGTTAATACCTACATAATAAATTAATATTGACGGAACTTGTCAAAACCGCCTTCAAGCCAAAATAATTTTAAAAAATAGAAAAATATTCTTACGCAAAGTATGCTGATATGCATTTAATTTATGGTGAATCGCTATTAAATTCTTCGAAGACAAGAAGACTTTATGCTAAAATATTTCCAGCTCGAACATTGCCAAGTCCAAAAACTCTTCAAAGGGTTGATCGAAGCTTGAGGGAAACAGGTAAAAGATGATTAGAAAATAATTATTAGATTTAACAAATTAATTTTTTACATGATTTATTTAGGGTCCTTTTTACCGCGACGTGGCGGTGAGGGCCCTTCCAGGAGAGCACGATACTCTCACGTAGAGGAACAAATTTTGCAAAATATATTGTTAAAAACTCTTCAAACAGCCAAAGAAATCTTGCAACACAAGACAATGTTACAAAATGAAACGCTAACAGAACAGTTACTTCAGCCGTACCACTTCGAAAAAGTACACGCTATATCTACGGATAATTATCCTACAAGACTTCAATACTATAACTGGTTTATACAGCAACATAACCTAAATCTAAGTTTTCCTAACTTTATTTTGTTTGCCGATGAGCCCGATTTTATAAGAGATAGCATAATAAGGCTTGATTTTCCCTATAATGCCGCTCTCGATTCGATCTCGGTTCGATACATTTTCTTTAAATGAAAAAGAGGTTACGATATCGAAATCTCCGCGAAACCGATTTTGTGAATAGATCCATTGTTTCTCCTGTAACAATATTTTACCGGACGTATCGAGATCGTATCGACAGCGGTCCTATAGTGAGAATCTGGCCTAAACTCACATAATTTAGATTTTTGGGCTGATGAAAACCCGCAATCGGTAATTTAAAACAAACTACAACAAAGGTTTATTGTGAATGTGTGGTCCATTTACATGTAATTTGATCATAAAATCGATGAGTTCTCTCAGTTGTTTAAGTATACCACACTTGAAACAATATCAAAATTCACTAACATGACCTAATTTTAAAACCTGTTTAGGTTGTTAATAAAAGGTTCAAATTGACAAGTGAAATGATATGTCAATCAAATTTTAACCCCCTGGAAACACAAGAATAAAAAATAATTTTCTTTTATGAAATCATAAAAACGGAAAATTTCGAGATATCGGTAACCCTGTTTCCTACTCCAGAACTTTATCTGTAGGTCTTTATCTCCAAATTAAAAATATAAAGATTTATTTCTTGATATTCATATCTACATATTATAAAGATATCGTAATCAAAATAAAGCTGGCCAATTAGAAGATGTAACTTTAGTGACATTTTGCTTCGAACATACCCCTGTAGAAGTAGTATAACGTCAAAACTAAGGCCCGATTGTTTGAACGCTGAATAACGTAATAATATTTTTATTTATATTTGAAAAAGTGTTGATAAACAGTAGATATTTAATTCTTGGTACAGACATACCGATTTTATGCTATCCTTTTCTAATTGCATTATTTAAACGAGTATCATCGATACGTCAATTCTGAAAACAAAGTATGAATATATGGTTGCCTAAATTATTATTATTGTTATTTTCAATATGTAAACAATATCTAACAATATTTACCGATAAAAATAAGTCTTTAAATCCCCTTTTTGTTAATATTAATTGTAAACTTCGCGTTTATAGTAATTTCTAACACTTAAAAACACCGAAAAAAGTCACGACAAGTAATTAAACTGAAAGACAAGATAAGTAAATATATTTATGTCTGTCAAACATCAAAAAAGCGTCTCCCCCACTGACCATAAATAGCCTTTAAACAAATCTATTGTTGTTTAAATCTATGGTATGATCGACGACATTTTGTTTAAGTTATTTTTAAGATATCGGTAATCCTGTTTCCTACTCCAAAATTTTATTTCTAGGTCTTTATCTCTAATTTCAAAATATAAAGATTTATTTGTTAACATTCATAATTTCTAAATATTACAAAGATATCATAAGCAAAATAATGATATTTAGTCTTAAGTCTTTTTAGTTAATCGGGCTCTTAATTTCTGATCAAGATTTGTAAGGTAAAAATAGTAGGCCCATCTAATGTTAACAGATTATCGCCAAGAAGTTCGTCAGGTAGAAATCTTGATTATATAATTAAAAAATCTCAAGAAAAATAGCCTTTCCAAAATTTGTAAGTAATTTGCCTATTTTTTTGCCTTAAAATATTTTTTCCGAAAAAATAGTTTAAAAAATGCTTACAAATGAGAAAAAACTAGTCAGTAAATTTAATAAAAAATATTCGAACGTTAGATTTCAGAGAACTGATAGAGAGGCAATGTTCTACAAGAACCATTTACATTTTTACAAGTTTTTTATAAATATAACAATATTTTAATTTTGCGTTTTACAAATAATCTACATATTTAAGCCTCGATCCTAAATAGTCACTTGTAACTCCAACTAAGTGATAAATTTAAACTTTTACAGCCGGATTCACTAACATGATTTAAATTTAAATCCATCCTAAATTGATAGCAGAGGGCTCAAACTAACAAGAGCAACAACAAGTCAAGCAAGTCTTAAACCTTAAAAATTGTAGCAGCAAGAAACCATTTTGTTTTATTATTGAACTGGCAAAAATTAATAACTTTATCTATTTTCGAGAGACTCTTACATATTTCAAGACTTTATCGCAAAGTTCTTATCTTTAATATCCCTATATAAGCGTTTATTTGTTGACATATGTAATATAAATGATGACAATATTATAAGCAAAACAAAACTGGTCGACTATAAGATTTAAATTTCATGGCAACTAGATCGGGTTTAAAACTTCAAGAGCAACTAAAAAGGTTATTTTATCAAATTTTGAAGAAAGTGTTTTAAGCTGAAAATCAAAACTAGTCTCTTTTCTAAATATTTATTAATATGGTAGAGTCTTTAAGAAAAACATCAAATTTTAAAAAATACAGAACGAAAAACTCTGTAATAAAACTATTTTTAAATTATTAATTATGATAAAACATATTACAAGAATCCTGACCGTATTGCGCCATCTAGGTTAATAAAGCGATACGTCAAATCGAATCCATCAAACTGCGTACAGATTTCTAATGCCAGAGAATGCAATAAAGGGATCTGCTTTCATGCAGGGAGATCCAATCAATAAAATTATTGTTCGAAAGAGAAACGCAAGATGCATAAAAGATGGCGCTCTTTACCATCTAACGAAACGGACAGTAACTTTATACTACAACAGTAACGATTATTATTTTTGTCTGGGTTTTTATGATTTTTCTGTTTCGCTATATTGTTAAATAGAAACGATTTTTTATTAATAAACTACAACTTACAAATAAATTTAATGTAGTGTAATAAATCAATGAATGTAAAATAAAATGTAAAAGCACAAAACATTTGGTTATAAATACACCTAATTGCGATTTTATTTGATCGATGAATAACCGACATTGTTTATAAATTAGTCCGGGAGCCAGGGTCGATACCTTAGCCGACCAATGGCCATTAGATCACCAAAAGTGCTTTCGACCTATTTTTTTGGCACTGAACACAAATATTTAAGGTATTTAACTGAAAAAGGTACAGGAAATTAGGAGCGGATCCCAGGGAGGGAATAGTAAGGACGATCGTCGCTTACAAATTGTACGAGGTACTTTCTGTGCTTGCCGGAACTATGTCAAAAACCGAAAATTTAAATTCCCTAAATGTCACTTAGGATAAGCAATTGAAAACCTATTATTAGAAATAATAAGAAAGAAGCAAAATTAAATAGATGATTGACTTATATTTAATTGTAACTTAGCGTAAACATATTTATCCAAATCACTGGCCAAAGATATAAGATATGAATAAAATTTTGTTACAGATATTTGTAATTCTTAACGTATTCACTTACTTTTTCTAAAAGAATATTTTAAATATAGTTCTCTCAAATTATTCAGAACCTACATACAATAAGAAAAAGAAAATGAGTATGTGTTATAGAACCATGGAATTAGTTTTTCCCTCTTAATTTAAAGAAATTCTACACTTTTTACAAAAAAAGAAAGATTAACACATATTTAGGCTTTTATTCTTAATTTTGGCTAATTTTACTCCTCAATAATTAGTATAGTCACAGTATTCCTTCTAATATTACAATTTTTTCCAGTGTAAAAGTAGTTCACGAGACAAGCGTCTAGGTACACTCAATAAAAAATGGTTGCAATGCTTGGTGCTAGCAATGTGGAATATTTTTAAAAATCGGGTATGGATAGAGGACAACGGTGTCAAGAAGGAAAAAAGACATTAAATACAACGAAAAAAAATAAAGGAGGAAACTCTTATTTACTATTATTATTAACTTTGAGTGTAAGGAAAAATTTTTATTAGTACAGTTTGGTTTCTTAACATATATATATATATATATATATATATATATATATATATATATATATATATATATATATATATATTAAGGCACGCGCGGATCCAAGGGGGGCCGGTGGGATGGCGATTGCCCTTCCCCAAGAGTTCAGGAAAATAGACCAGATTCTGCCTTTTATACTAGGAATGCGTACGCTGCTAGCATCTCCCCCCCCCCCCTCTCCGTCGACAACTTGATTTCTTGCTATCGCCACCTCTCCAAATAACTTGCTTGCGTTTGCCTTATTGTACTTTTGTGATATCACCCCCCCCCCCCCCCCAAAAAAAAAAAACAGATTGGATCGGCCCCTTTATAAAGGTCCCTAATTTCTTCAATTCGCGTTGGTTTCTATTCCTTTATGTAGTATATAGACAATATTGGTTTATTTTTCCGCAAATAAATGAATACAGCACATTTAAAAGTATTAAAATATAATTTTTTTTCTGACCATGACCATCTGAACAGAATTAATTCTATAATAAATTTTCATATCATCTGCAAACAATAAATATATCGCATTTTTTATTACTGCTGTTAAACTATTTATAAACATAATGAAAAGGAAAGGATCCAAATTAGAACCTTGAGAAATGCACAATGCCCGGAAAAATAACTATGATGAATACCCTTTCGCAATAATGTTCTCTATTACATAAGTAGGATTTAATCAGCCCAAGTAACCCTTCTACACAGCACAGTTTTCCGAACATACACCATCCACAAAATTATGCAAAAACACGAAGACGAAAGAACATCAATTTCAAAGTCAAAAAATTTCAAAATATTGACAATAAAAAAACTGCTGAAGTTACTTTGTCAGCAGATCAGCAATCAAATAACGTAATGCGCATACACAAAGCCTTACAATCGGTATTCATTTGGGTGTACCTATTATTGTGTTCGCGAGGCAAGCAAGGTCACAAAAAATTGACCTCCTAACCTTACATCTGTAAGATGATAAAATCTGCTCCGATATTTGTCAATGAAAAAAATATTGCTATGTACACACTTTTATATCTTTTAGAAATTTTTTTCCATAAACTCACAAATTAAAAAGTTTTTCTTGGTCACACTGTATAACTAGAAAAAAATCCTTAAACAGAACAAGCTGTCATTTTGGCTTATGTTTTCTTTCATAATTATGCGAACTCGATACTTCCTAATTCGATATACCATTGATATCCAAGCTGGTTCTCGGGTAGACAAAAAGGAATGAACCTATACTTAAAATGACATGTGGTTGATTTCTACCGACAATTTAATAGATGTTATTGATAACAAAAATATTGCACTTAGTATTTACATGGTTTACTTACCCAAACCCAAGTGATTACAACTCATTTATTAAGTAATTAGGAAGTGGTATTTTTTACTTTGTATGGTAATAGTAAATGCCGGATATGTTGGTTACAGGAGTATCTGGATTACTTATTTCCTTAACAGTTTCAAACATTGATTGGTGTCAAAATATAAAATTCCAACATTTTAATAAAATTTAAAAGAGCCAATGGTCAATTTAATCAAATTCTACTTTTGATTTTGTTATGACATTGTTACTAAGAAAGAGGGTGCAATTATAAAAATTACAATTTACAGTGTGTCCCCAGACGATCTGCCGCGATCAAATTCTCGGAAAATAAAGTTTGGAAAATTTTTAAAATTTGGCAGATTACTAAAATCGATGGGAGCATTTCGGCTATACCGGAAGTTGATGTCTTATTGCTTATTAAAAACCATATATATTATTTCATTTTTAGATTGTACGCAAAATTATAGACATATTTTATGTCTAATATCCTAAACCTAAGCCTAACTGTTTTTGACATATTTTAAATTTTATGTCAAAATTGGCGTTTCAGGTCTAAACATAACTATCAATTTCTCCTATATGAAAGCCTTTATTATTTAATTGGGATTGGTTTCCTTCTAGAACGGGATCTAATCTAGTAGACTTTGTTGATATTTTGATAATAAACAAATACAGGGTGATCAAAAAATAACAATAAATATTAACTTGAAAAAATCGTTAAAAGACAATTTTTTTAAAAGTTGATTCCTATTTTTATAATGTTATCTTATTCAGCATTAAAAATAAGCGTGACTTTGTATAAAGTTGTGTATTCGAAAAATTTGCAGTTTTTAAAATATTGGCATTTTAATAATTTTGTATTGCAAAAACGCTTAACGGCTTACCTAACCAAGAAAACACTTTATTTTAATAAATGTTTAAAATTCCACGCTAAACTTTCAAACATCAAACGCATCTCCGAGTTAGTTCTCCATAGATGGCCGCTCTAATTGAACCTGAAGATAAACTTTTGAACGCGTCCCTAGTCCTTACCATACAGTACTGTATATCGTTGTCACTGCATTACAATAAACGATGTTTTTTATCGTTCCTCAAACAAAATAATCTAAAACAGTCAAATCAGGAGAACGAAGAGGCCATATAAAAGGTTCATTGTTGGCAATACACTTGTCATAAAATGTTGCTTGTAAGAAGTTGGTAACTGGAACGGTTCTATATGGTGAGGCGCCATTGTGTTGGTAAAAAATTTGCCTGTCTTTTGCTTAAATATTGATTCTCGAATATTTAAATATCTTTCTTCTACAAAAGTTCATACATAATTAAAAATGGAGACATAATGCTTGCTTAGTATTATTGATTAATTAAGTCTTCTTCATAAAAAAATAGTTTTATTATCCATCGTTTTATACAACACAAAATACATTAAATTGATAAGTTTTTTGAAAATTTCGCAATCTTACTGCATGAGGATTTGAATCACTCAAAAAAAGGGAATTGTGTCTGTTAAAAATTTTGCTTCATCTGTCCAAATTATGTCGTCTTGTATCATCGTAAATAAAAATTCGCAAAATTCCACTCTTTTCGACAAATCACTTGTTGAATCAAAGATAATAAATAAGGGTGGAAGTTGTATTTCAATAGAGTTCTATGTAATGTAAGTGTAATAGGCTTCTTAGCCTAGCTGAAGAGTTCTACAAGAACGAAACACTTAATACTATCCTGATATTCATCAAAACGCTTTGGGTACAAAGGTACCTTTAAGCCTTCGGGCAATTCGCAGGACCACAAGGTGCTGACGACGCGGTTATGTCGCGCACGATCAGGAGCTATCGCCCAAACTTGCTTTTGTGCGTGCAAGTTGTTGATGATACTGGCATTATACGATATGGACACACTGTATGGAGCGGAGCTGGTTTCGTCTTCATTGGACTAGTCAGATCTGGAGACTACCACATGACCAACTGTCATTCGCAAATTGTGAATTATATTTGAGTTTCTAGTCTGACTGAGTACCACTCTAACTTTCAGCTGTTGATGCAATTTTTTTATGTAATATAGGTGTTATACGCTTCTCAGCCTATCTGAAGAGTTCTACAAAAACGAAACATGAAATACTGCCCTAGCACAAAGGTACCTCACGGCCTCGGGCCAATTCGCAGGACTACAAGGTGCTGACGATGCGGTTGTTGTATTTCAACCGGGATAGGTAGAGAACGACCAATTGCTTGGCCTCCTCGATCTCCCGACTTACTGCCGTTGGATTTCTATCTGCGGAGACACCTCAAAAACTTGTTGTATTAAATTCCGGTCGATAGTAGGGAGGAACTTCTAAAGAAAATGACGTTTCTTTGTGATCAAATAAGAATATCAGACTTCATGGAGCCCATGTTGAACTCTATTACGAACTTTTAACTAAGCAGTTAGTTTAACTTTTTGTTGAAACTATGGTGACAAGGGAAAATTTCTCTTCTTCATATTTGACTCGATAGAAGTTAGAGGAGTAACAGTGTAAATAAAATGACCTATTTTCAGAATCGATTAGGACTAGCGATATGAATGAAGAGTACTTAATTTTTAGTCAATAATAAAAATTGTCCAAAGTTCTTATTATACAGGGCATACAAAAATGGGGTCATGAGTGTCACAGTTGATTCGTCCCTGCATCTACAAAAATTCAAGTTTCATTCTTAGATTTGAGTGATGTGAGAAAAATAAATGTATTGAATTTATTTTAAAAATAACTTTGTTGAATTACCTTTACATTGGTTTATCGAAACCCGTATCAATAAAATATTAAATTCATTAAGTTCAGGGAAGATCTTCATATTAACGAAATTAACAATTTTCTCTATTTATTTTTACTTTTCTACAATTACCAAAATCACATTAAGTATTATTTTACATGTTATG
Organism: Diaprepes abbreviatus; assembly: GCA_034092305.1. Taxonomy (NCBI): domain Eukaryota; kingdom Metazoa; phylum Arthropoda; class Insecta; order Coleoptera; family Curculionidae; genus Diaprepes; species Diaprepes abbreviatus. The sequence continues at coordinate 94,060 of JASJET010000034.1, read as the reverse complement.
TTCAAAATGTGAGCAATTATTTCTTATACATTTTCTGGCCCCTTTCCTCACTTGAGTGGTGGTTACGCCTAGTCCCATTTCTTCCCTATGTGTGACATCTGCTTCATTAATTCTTTCAATCAGTTGATTACGGTCCATTATTTCAACTTTATAGACAAGTTCTTTGATACGTCCCCATTTGTGAAAATCTATCAGCGTCAAGTCTGGAGACCTTGCAGGCCACAATATGGGACCGTTTCTTCAGATCCAACGATTAGGGAATATTTCATTTAAAAAATCCCTTACATCGAGCCGATAATGTGCTGGACATCCGTCGTTCTGGAAAAGTATTCCTTCTCTTACGTTCAATGGTATTTCATCCACGATGTTTGGCATTTCATTTCGTAAAAACTCTAAGTAATTGTCTCCGTTTAAATGTTCAGGAAGGAAATATGGCCCAATGAAAATTCTTCCGATTATCGCTCCCCATACATTTATACTGAATTTTTGTTCGAAGGATACTTCTTTTTTCATATGCGGATTCTCGTCAGTCCAATAATGAAGATTGTGGAACTTGGTGATTCCGTCCATACAAAATTTCGATTCATTGACCATAAAATACTTTTTAAGAGGAGTCCATCTTCCATATCAGCATTTAACAAATAAAGGCAGAACAAAATTCTCCATGCTGGATCACCTTCTTCAAGGCCTTGAACAGGGCTGTAATGGATTGGATATTTTCCTTCAACTTTCAAAACGTTCCACACTTTCCAAGTAGACAAATTAAGTTGATTAGCTACCTTTCTAGTACTCGTGGTTGGATCTGCGTCAAATGAATCTTAAATTTGTTGTTCTACTTCGACAGCATGTCTGTCTGCCTGCAATCTTGCTCTGAAATGAAGACTACTGGTTTCACAAATACGGCGATATGTGTTAATAAAACCTTGTACATCGGGAACTCTTTTTCCAGGAAATCGATCTCGGTATAATCGTTGAGCTGCAGCTGCATTGCCCTCTGCTCTACTATATATGAAAATTATATCAGCGTATTTTAAATTGGAAAAAGTACCCATCGTTTTGTCAACAAGGCAATTTTAAATTTTGCAAGTGAACACTGAACTGGTATAAAACACAATGGCAAGCCGTGTACAACCAGCACTAAAGCCGATATCATCTGTATGGCTGACTAAAAAACTGGTTGTTTATCTATTGGTGTTTTTATTTTGTTTATGTTTATTTTACAAATAACAATTACCGGCCTGGTGAACAGAAACACAAAATTTCATCTTTTAGGTGGTTAGAACATCCAATGCAATACATTAGATATTTTGTATATTAATTACATCAAGAAAAAGTGAATAGAGGAAATTATTAATTTCGTTAATATGAATATCTTCCCTGAATTTAATGTATGTAATATTTTATTGATACGGGTTTGGATAAACCTCTGTAAAGGTAATTCAATAAAGTTACTTTTAAAATAAATTGAATGCATTTATTTCTCTCACCTGACTCAAATTTAAGAATGAAACTTGAATTTTCGTAGATGAATTAAATTTTTTAGTGCACAGTTTTCTGTGTGTTATTTTAATTTTAGTCCTCTTGTCATTGTAGTAGCGTATGAATCAAAGAATAAGAAAAAAATATTTCAAACCGAAAAATAATACCAGTTTTATAAAAATTAAATTTTCACTCACGAATTGGCAGAAAACCGAAAAATTATAAAATGTGCTGTGACTCGGCAACCGTGCATTTTTGTATTAGGGCATATATAGCATAAATTATTCGAAATGACATTCTCTATCACCTCTTCCAAACTTTCTATCGATGTACCAAACACCGTATATATATATATATATATATATATATATATATATATATATATATATATATATATATATATATATATATATATATATCCAAATATATCCAAATTTCTCAAAAACATTCTACAAAACATTACTAACAAAAATAACTATTACATAAAAGATTCCGTGGACTTCAAGAACAAAATAAGAAATATACCCATCCCAGATGATCATGAACTTATATCCCTAGACGTCGTTTCCTTATATACAAACATACCAATCAACTTAGCAAAAGAAATAGTAACAAAAAAGTGGAACCAAATTAAATCATTCACCGATATACCCTTAAATGAATTCTTAAATGCACTTGAATTAACTTTAAACTCTACATACTTCATACACAACCAAAAATTTTATAAACAAATAGAGGGATGTGCAATGGGAGCTTCCATTTCTAGTGTTATAGCACAACTTGTATTAGAGGACCTTGAGGAAACTGTAATAAAAAAACTTGAATTCAAATTGCCCTTCTTCTATAGATACGTTGACGACTGCATCACAGCTGTACCACAAAACCTATGTACCTCTGTATTAGAAAAATTTAACTCCTACCACCCTAAACTACAGTTTACAATACAAACAGAAAAACAAAATAAAATAAATTTCCTCGACCTAACCTTACACCACATTAACAATACCATAAAAACTGAATGGTATACTAAAAAAACATGGTCATCCAGATATTTACATTTTAATTCCCAACATCCCCTCTCTCACAAAAAAACCGTGGTTATAGGTCTCGCAGATCGCGGCATTAAGTTATCAGATCCGGAATACCGAAAACTGGCCATCCAAAAAGCAAAAGATGCCTTAAAAATAAACAGCTATCCCGAAAACCTGGTCAATAATCTTTTTAAAAAAAGAATTCACAAATTTTATAACGAAAATTCACCAAATATTAAATCAAAACAGAAACACGAAAAATACGTATCACTTCCATACATTTCGACACTATCTGAAAAACTCCAAAATACGTTCAAGAAATACGACATAACAGTCAGCCATAAGGGTCACAACCTTCTAAAAAATTGCTACAGTAAACTTAAATCGGAAATACCAAAAGATAAAAAAACACATGTCGTCTACAGTATCCCATGCAAAGACTGCGAAGGCGAATATATAGGCCAAACAAGCCAACATCTAAAAAATCGATTAAATGGGCACAAATACGACAAAAAAAATAAAACGGCTTTAACAACACACAGCACGGAAAATCGCCACTCCTTTAACTTTGAAAAAGTAAAAATCTTGAAAACTGAAAACCATATAAAAAAACGAGAAATCCTAGAGATGATAGAAATACAAAAAAACAAACATGCAGTAAACGCTAAGGCAGACACCAAACAACTTAGCAAAATATATAATAATATTATAAAATAAGAACCAAAAAAAAATAAAAATTCTAAAACCAAAAACGCATTGCATTTTCGAACCAGACCCCTTTTAACCCACAATAGCCAAAACAACCCTCATTACCTACAAAAAAATACCATCTGTTCTCTCCGTACCATCTTAACTTCAAGATGACACACGTGGTCATCTTGAACTCTGTGAATCTCGCAAAAACTAAATTTTTAATAGAACAAAATTTTCAAATAAATTTATACATGTAAGTGCAGTGTTGTTCCGGAATCATTGTTCAAGGTAAATAAATAATATGTAAATATTTTAATAGTAAAATCAACCAAATACTTTGTCTTTTTAGCTACACATTCTGACGAAGGTAAAAAAAATTACCGAAACGTTAATGTATTAAAAAAATGTAATATAAAATACAACACCACCATTACATTTTAATTCCATTTTTAAACGGACCATAATCCCAAGAAAAACAAAAAAATAAAAAATATTTTAATAAAAGTCCAAGAAATAAATAAGAAATACCTCATATATATATATATATATATATATATATATATATATATATATATATATATATATATATATATATATATATATATATATATATGCAGAATATAGAATCCAAAATGATCTTCGGATCGCAGAGAAAATTATTTTTCGCAGAGCAGTCGTAAAATTAACGTCTTATCCCTTTTTCCCCTTTTAAACTGCGAATAAATCAAGAAATTGGTTTTTAGATAATGTTATGAGTCCATGTCTTTATTTGATCAAGAGATATCGATAAATTTATCCAATCACAATTTTCCCTTTTTCACCATTTTAGAGTCAGACTTTTGAAAAATTCTTTCTTATTGGATGCCTACATAGTGTTGCCAACCTTCTTCCAAAATTTCATTATTCTACCTTTAAGGGTTTGAGCTGTGCATTGATATGTCTGACAGTCAGGACAACACCGCTTATAAGTATTGATTGAAGATGAAATACAAATTAAGTATAATGTTGACATTATCAAGCGAATACTTACAAACCAGAAAATAATGAACCAATTGAAATCAAGTAAAAAAAGATGGTCATTACAAATACATTTTAAAACAATTTGTGGTTCCGACTCTGGAGCTTAGGTATTTAAATTCGCACGTATCTTTTTAATTTACCAATGACCCTATAAGCAATCGGACACTAATAGCGTAAGTCAGACCTGAGTAAAGAAGGCCTACATGGTCGATGCGGACTAATGCATTTTACTTGTTTTGCGATTATAAATTCGAAAAGTGTTTAAAGTTAACAACATACCTACATCCTTTTAACATCGTCTTTATAATTCATTATGACCCATTTATTAAGTGATTTCTATACATATATATGGGATTCAATTAATCTGAAACTACAGTCGTTAGTTGGTTCTGTTTCTTGTGAAAACTCAAGTTTACCTTCAACAATATGTACAAACGATACCAAATTATTACGCTTTAACGTTTCTCTCTCTCTCTTTCTCTCTCTCTCAATAAGGACATAAAGTCCGGAATGAATTCATTATTTAAAATACGACGAGGTTTTTGAAAAATTGAACGTACACATCGACTTTGTTTTTTAGTAAGAATTTTTTCCAATATATTAAATCGTACATGTTTACTCGAAAGAAGCTGCGTTATAATCAATTTTGATTAGTTAAATAGTGGCCATCAATTGTCGTATACCTAAATGTAACTGTTTTCGATTTATCGACAATTAAAACACGAAATAAAATAGTTACAACAATTAATTTATCATTTTAATAAATGTCGAAAATGCCTCCCATTAATTAATTAACAATAATTTAAACTATCCACAAATTCATTCTGAATATTTCTAACGACAGAAGTCGTATGCAACGCAGGGTATTCCCATTTAAAAATTATTGCAAATGATATAAAAGAAATTACTAATCCGGTCAAGTTAGCCCTAAAAAGAGAGCTAAGGTTACCAAAACTCACATAAAGCTGAAAATTTGTACAAATGTTCGGAACACCAGTACAAATAAGCTGTTAAAAGTCCCCAACGATCCCATGCCTGGAAAAAAATTTATTCAAGGTCAAAGTGGGGAAAAATTGGTTTTTCGCGTTTTTCAGCCAAACAGTAAGGTTTATCATCAAAATAGCTTAAACCAAAATTATAGATCATAACATTATCTGTAAAAATTGATCTCATACTTTTTTTCATAAGAGTCACCGTTTTCGAGATATCATCATTCAAAAAGTTGGGAAAGCTGCGTTCTCTAAGCTATTTATTGGGAATCCTGACCCGAAACTGGCAAGGAAATTACTACAAATGAGTAGGAACCAGTTAAGGACTATTATGGGTATAATGACGGGACACATGACCGTCAAAGTACATCTGAATAGAATGAATCTATATAACGGAAACCTCGGCTGCAGACTATGTGGACAAGCCGAGGAAACGGTGAAGCATATCATATGTGACTGTGAGTCACTGGTGAAATTTAGACAACAAACTTACGGGTCAGTAAGATTGGAACCGGGAGAAATACTCACTCACTCCTTAGCAGGACTGTACAGATTGAGCCAGGAGGCTAGGTTGACAGAGTGGCTGTAATGTCTAGGGTGAGCACAATAGGCCTACTCTGGCCGCAGTGCATCCGGCTTTAGGACAGACCCGAGAATATAATAAAAAAAAAAGTTGCGTTCTCCATAATATGCATAAGTACGCCGCGTACAGACATCACTGGAGCTATAATACGAGTTGAAATATTTTTTCTATCGGTATATTATCTTAAACTTATAAAATAAATCAGTATTAATTTCTAAGATCTTGGAAGCGGCTGCGGCAATCATCCGCGAAGATATCCAATCTGCAACATTCGATAATACTAATTACCCTCCACCATGCCGTATGTTTGTAGATTTGAATAGTGGGATTCCGGAATCGCTGACGCATTTTCCAGAAGTTGACCAAATTATTTCTATTGCCAGTGGAATTGTAGGTGGTAGTAAAATTAACTGCCACAAAGCTCGCGAGGTTGGAATCGCTTCTATCTCTAAAATAACTGGACAGACATTCAACAATATAAAATTAAAACGCGCTGACAAAGTAATCCCTCTTTTAGCGATGAGTAGCACTATCAAAGTTCACGATGAGAAAGTAACTGTTGATCCAGTATTACTGTTCCAATGTATGCATATTACAACGGCATTTGAAGATGAAATAGAAACATATTTCGAATATGAATTGGCACCCCACCCGTTGTCGCAATTCGATGACACTGGAATGCGTAAAACTCAAAAGTCGGCCATCTGTGATTGTTTTAAAACTGTAAACATTGATATTAACAATATCAATGTGACATACATCATCGATGGGGGATATTTATTACACCGCGTTATCTGGGATAGTGAAGAAACATTCAACGTAATTCTGGATAAGTACGTTCAGTATGTACGTCGACATTTTGGTCACAGAGTTATTGTAGTATTTGATGGCTACACCGATTGTACGAGGAATATTAAAGCCACAAAACAACGTCGTCGAGCTACAACAACATCTTCATCTTCAGACATTTTATTTGATCAATTTATGACCGTTCCCACTACTCAACAAGTCACGGTTCATTTCACTGCTAAAAGAAAGATTGATCAGTGAAAGTATACTTCTCAAACAAGCTGTTAATGATGCTGATGTCCTCATCATTGAAACAGCATTAGAACAGTTCAATTTGACAAACACAATTATTGTTGTTGGTGAGGACGTTGATTTACTGGTTTTACTGACTGCTCGAACTCCAACTAACAAAACCATTTATTTTTTAAAACCTGGGAGAGCTCAACATCAGTCTGAAATATATTCAACACAAAGTTTATCTGCTTTTGCAAAGTGCCAAAATCATGTTTTGTTTTTACATGCAATAAGTGGCTGCGATACGACATCAGCATTTTACAGAAGGGATAAAACATCTGTTTTTAAAATGTTTGAAAAACAAGATTTAGTCGGTTGTGCTGAAGTTTTTAAAAATACTCCACAAGAAATTATCACCAATGGAATTCGCTTTCTTCTTGCCATGTACGGAACTCCAAAAAAATTACCTGCATCGATAAGTTCCGCTACGCATCTTTTGTTAAAAATATTCGAAACAAAAAGCGAGTACAATTAGCTTGTCTTCCTCCAACTTCTGCTTCTGCCCAACAACATCTATTTCGGGTATATTATCAAGTTCAACTGTGGCTTGGTAATCAACTAGATCCAAAAGATTGGGGTTGGAAGTTGATTGACAATATAATGGAACCAATTCACACTTTACTCCCACCTGCACTAGAAAAACTCCTCAACACAATTTTTTGCAATTGTAAAAAAGGATGTAATGCTAAATGCGGCTGCAAAAAAGTTGGGTTATTTTGTTCATTAGCATGTACAAATTGCCAAGGCCACTCGTGTTCCAATGTTGAATCTCCATTAGAAGACGGTTCATATCATATCAACGAAGAGACGTCCGATACATCGTTTTGAAGGGATTTATTTGCACTCAGCAGGAAGAAGAAGAAAAAGAAGAAGAACGAGAAGACGAAGAACAAGAAGAATCAGAAGTATTTAACGCTAATGAATCTGACGAATAATTGACCTAAATTCAATAGAATTCAGACAGCTTCGATAAATTTTAACTATTTCTTCTTCTTTTTAGTCATTACATAGTACAGTATGGTTCGTGGAATAGGCCTACCGGGGAAACCACGTTAAAAAAAACGCGTCAAGTATATTACCTCACAGATGACGTGGAAATGTGTGCATATTTTGGAGAACGCAGCTTTCTCAACTTTTTGAGCGACGATATCTCGAAAACAGTGACTTAGGAAAAAAAGTGTAAAAATAATTTTTATAGGTAATTTTATGATCTACAATTTTGGTTTGCACTTTTTTGATGATAAAACTTAGTGTTTGGCTTAAAAACACAAAAAAAAAACATTTTTCATCACTTTGACCTTGAATAATTTTTTTTCCAGGCTTGGGATCATTGGGAACTTTTAACAACTTATTTGTAATGACGTTTCGAATATTTGTACAAATTTTCAGCTCTATACGAATTTTAGTAACCTTGAATGTCTACTTTGACCGTACAATACTAACAATTCAATTATTGTAGAACTGCGAGTTTTGGAGCTTTTTGGATGCTTAAAAAAAGAATTATGCTTCTTTAAAAGATGCTGTTTCTGCTTTTTAATCGTCCAGAAAGCTCCAAAACTCGGTCCTCAATAGGCAGATAAAGTTGCAAAAAACTTTGAAAAATTAAGTTCATTTCAAATTTAAATATTTGTCAAATCTCAAGATTTAGCTTTATAGTCGTTCGAAAAAAGGAATTCTGCGTATTTTTAAAACACGTAATTCCTTTTTTAAACGCCTAAAAAACTCGTTAGTCTCGAGATTTGACATATCATCTCAAGTTGAAATAAACGCAATTACCATTTAGATTTCATACTTCATAAAATAACTATTTTTGAAAACGTAGTTTGTGTCTAAAAGTGAAACAAATGTTAATAATGGAGTTTTAAAGTATATCGTTGAAACTAGAATAGCGTAAAGCCAAAATTTTGAAAAAAAAGTTTTTTACAATTATATAAAAGAAACTTAGCTCTCAAGCAACTGAAAAAACCTTATACTATACTAGCGACCCGCCCCGGCTTCGCACGGGTGCAATGCTGATACTAAATACACTACAGAAAAACTGTGACTATTTATTTTATTTTTACAACAATTATTACATCGGCCTCCGACGCGCTATTTATAGGCACGCTGCCGCCGCCCCGGTCGGCCAGTACCGCCGCAAGCGCTACTTCCCGCAATTTTAAATCTGTAATATCTTCGAAAATATTCATTTAAATCTTGTGCTGTAAAGGACCATATAGATCTATATTAAATCAACAATGTATTTAAGCTATTTAATTGGATAAGGATTAATGCTGTATTGGTTAAAATCGCTTCAAAATTTGCCATTATTTGTCGTAAAAAGTAAATGACAAAAAAATGTTATTGTGGGATATCCATGAGAGATAGACATATACCATCGCGGAGTTTTCTGTAGACCTTTTCAATGTGTACAAATAATTAGTACATTATTTTGATAAATCTCAGGGTTCAGCCTGCGTTTGCAAAGTAAGCGGAAAAAAATATGATAATTAACGACATCACATTAGAAACCTCAAAAATAACAGTATTTCTCCACTATTTAATGGATGTTATTATACATATAAACCTTCCTCTTGAATCACTCTATCTATTGAAAAAAAACCACATCAAAATCCGGTGCGTAGTTTTAAAGATTTAAGTATACAAAGGGACATAGGGACAGAGAAAGCGACTTTGTTTTATACGATGTAGTGAAGGACAAACGTGCTCTGTTCTAACACATTTAGAGACAAAGCACTATCTCAGATTGCAAGAATACCAGGAAAGGATGGAAGCCTTTCCTATGGTAGTGCACCGCCATCTGTAGATCGGTTTCGAACTTGTTAGTTCTCGTCAGTACGGAATAGACTAGCGCTCTTGAGCATCGGAAAGGTAAATCTTTAAGCAGCTTATATTAGACAAAATATGAAATCTAATATTACAGAATAGGCTAGCCCACTTGAGCCAATTTCCAATTTCCAATTTCTTTATTAGCTTCTAAGTCAGTACAAAAGATTATAAACTTCTATTTAATGTACAGATCATATATGAGGCTTAACTAATTATGAACTTAATCTAAATATAATATAATGGAGTTCCCTCTGGTGAATGTCCTTCTTCTGGTGGACGTTTGTTCCTATTCGTATGTGAGTTGTTGCCTGGGTCCTGATTCTGTTTAGTTCCTGTGACCTCCTTAAGCCTGGGTCTCTCTCCGCATGTCTTTTAAGGCGGCTTGGAACTGGGTCATCATGTGTTGCATGATCCTGTGTATTTTGTCGTCGAACTCTGTGTTTGTGGAACGTGTCCCGAGGTGGTGCACCCCGTGTCCTGGGTTTGAGGGGTTGCGATCCTGATTTGTGTGTTGTGGTCTGTTGGGGCATTTCCTGTAGGAAGCAGGATGTGCCCCTCCACAGTTGGCGCATTTGGGTGGTTCCTCCTTTGATTTTTGGCATTCTGACCAGTGATGGTCACTGCCGCAACGAACACAGCGTGGACTGGCTCTGCAGTTTTGCGCTGCATGCCCGAACTGCTGGCAGTTGTAGCACTGGAACATCTTGGACCTCTTTTTTTGTATTTCTGGTCTGATTCGGTTTCTCATTATTTCCCTGATGTGAAGGATGTGACTTTCATTCCTCGGCATGACGGCAAGCACCATGGGCATGTGTTTCTTGTCTCTGTACTGCCATCGGATGATTTTTAGGGGATGATAGCCTTTTGTGTGCAGGTCGCTGATGATCTCGGTCTCAGTGATTGACTCGATAACTCCTCTCAGGATTATGTGCAGTGGTTTCTCGTCCTCGGGATTTTAAGTATGGAAGGGTTTTCTGGAATCTTCCAGGAGCTTTCGCAGCTGTTTGTGTGCTTCGGCATCTTTTGCTCCTTCTGGTATGCTTTGGCATAAACTAGTTCAATGTGGTTGTTTCTACAGTTCTGGAGTATTTCATTCTATGTTGCTTTTTCCCTGAGACGATTGGTGGTATTTTTGGAGGCTTAGGCGGTATTTTCATGGCCTGCTCGGTATCTTGTGTCTTTTGGGTTTCATTCGTGTTGGTTTTCTTTTTGCGTCTCCGTCTTTTTCTTTTCCTCTTGTTTTTGTGGTTTTGGGATTCATCGTCGCTCTGTATGGCGTCGGAATCCTCGTTGTCATTGTAATGTATTCGTTCATTGTTTTAATTCTGGCTAGTAAGTCCTTGGATGTGGCCCTGTAGTTGTGCGTTCTCTTCTTGGATCTTCTTTATAATTCTAGTGCTTTCTTCTAGTTGTTTTGTCATGTGGTGTATCTTTTCATCTTTTTGTTGTGCTGTGGTCCTCAGTTGATTTCTAGTTCTTTAATTTTTCCTTGAAGAGAATGGGTGTCTAGTTGTTGTCCGAAGGGCTTAGCATCGAAGTTCTTTCTTTTGACTTCTATTGCGGCGATGAATTCTTGATCGCTCATCTGTTCGAAATTCATCTTGTGTTTATCCGAGTTCGTAGCGGTGTTATCGCTGCGCACTTGAGCATTGGAAAGGTAAATCCTTTAAGCAGCTTATATTAGACAAAATATGAAATCTAATACAAGTGGCGCCATCTCCCAGCATTCCACGCAATCTGAATATATAATCTCGTAGAGATCTGTATCTATAAACCAAAAGAATACAAAAAATATATAACATTCATTTAAAATAATAAAGTTTAGGACAACTTCTGGTATAAATTATTATATAACTTTTCAGGATTCAAATCGTATTATTTCCTACTAATGGACGATCACCATACATGTATGTCATAAAACAAACAAAAATACGGAATGATATAGCTCCGGACGAAATTCTAGAACTATTAAATCTCATTCTGTTAAAAGGTTTGGAGAGTTGTAAAGCTTGCACTTGCACGTTGATTTAAATTGTAAAAAACAAGTTTGTTTAATAAGTGAGTTTTCTAAACAAATTTTTATCTGAAACCTAATACGTTACATCGCTCAGTAATCTGTAGATTTTCTAAGAAAGAAAACATAAAAAACAGACCGTTTGAAGACCTAATAACACTTATTTTATGACACGATTTAACCTCCACAAAACTCGTATAATTGAGCATGATACATTATTTTAGTATGTAATCAAATCGTAATCGTCGAAACACATTTCGTTTAGTAAAAAGTCCGGACAGATTAAAAAAAATGTTGTCTCTACACTTTAAAATATCATTAGAAACGTTTACCTGACCACATTTAGAGTTTACAAGCTTGTTATTTTCAAGATGCATCGAAATTACTAAGCCATTACTAAATGCGATAGGATCGACTGTTATTTGGCTTTAATAATACTTGGTCTGTCATTATGTTCGTATTTTGTTCAACTGATGCCGCAGTAAAAAATCGAATGATATTTCATTTCTTTTATCGATTTGATGTGGAAATAATAAGACTGTGCTTTGTCCATGAGCTTTGTGGTTTTGAAAATATAATGGAGATTTAAAATTGAAGACCATGGGTAATAACGGAAGTATGGTTTTAAACATGATTTTATAGTTGAAGTTGGATTAATATATGTAGTTAAAGATCCTTATTCACAGGGTATATGTTTCATAAATATGCTGCAAATACAGAGTAATAATTTGTAACGGATTATAGGGAATATGTTCTAAGATTATAAAATAAATAGAAAATATATACAGGATGTCCAGTAAAGTCTATCATATAGGATTTCTTTATTAATAGCTTTTTTCGAAATTTGACTAGCATCAATTTTTGCTTCGATCGAGATGAAAATTAATCAAAAAAGTAGTAATCACGTGATTAGCATTATCTGTCAAATTTTAATTTTGTCCAAAATAAATTCAAAAGTGGTGTTATATCACAAAATATCGAAAAAAGTTTTTAGAAAAAGTTTTTCTAAATGCAATTTTTATCTCATGTGCAAAATTCCAGCTGTATAAGATAATTTAGATTTCTTGCCCATTTTTTTGTATATTGAACCACTGTTGCAAAATAACAAACAACGCAACCTACATAAAACTTCTCAATTTTGACAATGCTTCATTCCAGACATATTTTGTTTAAAATAGCGCCATATTAAATGTATGTTTTTCTACCAAATCCAAATAGGGCTATTAAAATTTGGTCACATGTGATGCAAACAGGCGGGGATCCAAGGGGGGCGGTGGGGGCGATCGCCCCCCCCCCAAGAGCTTTGAGTTTAGGAAAATGGACCCGCTTTTTCCTCTTATACTATAATTTATTCAAGAACTAGAGAGAGTAGTAAATCATTTTTTACCCTTTTTCTCTTCGCAAACTACCTGTGTTCTTTAGTCCGGTGTTTTTAGCAAAATTTGTTAGATACATATATTTTTCATAGGAATGGGCTGGAAATTTTATAATCAAAAATACCGGTCTATAATAATAGACTAAAACGTAGGATTATTCTCTCAATTCTTCTAAGTTATAATTTAAATACTTACAAAATATCCATTGTCAAAAATACAAAAAGTTAAACATATATAAAAAAAATAAATTCGTCCATATAATAATAAAATATTTTTGGAGCTATCGGTCATTTTATTATTAATTAAAAACATTTTAGGGTATTTGACGTTTCAGTTTATTTATTTCTTAAACCATCTGCAGAATTACAATTAAACACTAAAAAGGGATTCAAATGTAATTACTTTTTTTTTATGTTGTAATTAAAATTAGACCTACTTATTATTATTTCTATTGTACTGATATCTTAATTTAATTTATTTTTATATATGGAAATACGATAGCCTCAAAAAAATAAGATAAACATGTTAATTCTACACGCTTAAGAAAAGACACAATCACAATAATAAAATAATAAAAACCTTACGGCTAATTAGAATTAAATATATATAAAATTAAAGAGTGGGACACACTAAAATAAAAATATATAAAAAAATAAAAAAAAAACATAAACAACATTAAACAATAAAATACAACAAAAACAAAAATTTAAATAATAAATTGTGTTTACACTAGTAAACATTACGTATCTAATTCCTAATCAAAGTCAGTGAAACTATCTTCGCTAAAATTAATTATAATTGGTTCCTCTATCTCACCGATTATGAGATCGAGTTCTCACATTTTGTTTTATTCTTTTATTATATGGATTTTTCCCAATTTTCCGCAGTAACTTTATTCAAAAAAATCTTTCAAAAGTTTAGTTAAATTACTAATTTTATTAATTGTGTTATTTCTAGCAACTCTACCTTTTACTTGAGACAGATATTTACGTCTCCAACGGACAGTTTCCGGACGATTTATAAGAACAGATTTTCTATCTGGTTTTTCCCAGCAAAAATTAAGTTCTCTGAGCAATTTCCAGAGATCAGTTCTTTTAATTTCAGGTAAATCACGATCTTCAATGAATTTAGTTAGAATTTTGTAGGTGGTTGGATCTGCTTCTCATAATAAAATGTATATACAACCCCTTTAATTGCAATTTTCATCTCTTCTTCCAACGAGGTTTTTCGTTTGCCTGTGATCGAATATGGCTTGGGAGTACTAACAATTCCAATCGTTTTTTCTCCTTCAGTATTCGGTACATAGTAGATTTTCCAACTCCTGTCATGTTGGAACATATCTCAATAGAGTTTTTAACATTATTATCTAGATATTGATATCCTAAGGCATCATAAACATTCATCGTAATAAGTTTTTCGTTGAGGAAAAAATGCCCTGATTTAAGGATTTTGGAATAAAGAGGTGAAAGCCATATCTTTTGGGTATCTCACTAATATCAAATAATATATAAAAACAAGCGCAAACAAGATAAATCACTAAGAAAAAACTGTAAGTTGTACTTTGCTCACTGACAGAAATTAAATGAAACTATCAGAAATTCTATGTTGCAGTAAATTTATAAAATATATTTAAATATAATGAAATATAATTAGATTTACGGCAGTTACCTGCGGCATTGGAGCAGGTACGTTAGAGGTTTCGGTAACAGTTTTATTACTCTCTCTAGTTCTTGAATAGAGTATAGGAATCTGTATGCTTGCGATTGCCCCCCCCCTCCCAAAAGCTTTGAGTTCAGGAAAATAGAACCCATTCTGCCTTTATTAGGAATGAGTATGATGCTTGCACTCCCCCCCCCCCCCCGTTGACAACTTGTTTTTCTTGCAATACTGACTTTTGTGATATCAACGCCCCCCCCCCCCCAAGAGAGAGGCTGGATCCACCCCTGGATGCAAAGTTTATATGTTTTTCACCCTGTTATAAGATAACTTCATAAAATAACTATTTTTGAAACGTAGTTTGTATTTAAAAATAATTCCTATTAATATTAAGAAAATAGTTTAATTGAAAAGACTTAAATTTTCTAATAAAAAAATCATAATATAAAATTAAACGCATTTAAAAATTTATTTTCCACTTAATTTACTGATGACACTGTGTATTTGTTTTTCTTAATTATAATGTGTATTACTTTTAGATACATACTATGTTTTTAAAAATAGTTATTTTTATGAAGTTACCTTATGCAGGGTCAAAAACAAATAAATTTTGCATCGCATGTGACAAAATTTTAATAGCCCTATTTTGGATTTTGTAGAAAAACACACATGTAATATGGCGCTACTTTAAAACAAAATATATCTGGGATGAAGCATTATCTAAACTAAGACGCTTTATGTAGATTGCGTTGAGTCTTATTTTACAACAGTGGTGCAATTTACAAAAAAATGGGCAAAAAATCTAAATGATCTTATACAGCTGAAATTTTGCATATAGTCTAAAAATTGCATTTAAAAAAACTTTTTCCAATAACTTTTTTTCGATATTTTGAGATACAACTTCATTTTTGAATTTTTTTTTGGAAAAAAATTAAAATTTGACAGATATTCCTAATCACGTAACTGCTATTTCTGCTTAATTTTCATCTCGATCGAAGCAGAAGTTGATGCCAATAGTTAAATTTTGAATAAAGTTATTAATAAAAAAAATCCCATATGTCTGAAGCATTCATAAAAACCATTAAGAAGACAGGACAGGAAACAGCATCTATCGAAATTATATCTGAAAACCAATAGATTATGCATTATCAGGAATTGCTAACACATACAAAGAAAACAAGTCGAAATAGATAGTTATGATCGTCGTTAAAGCTATAAAAAACTAAAATTGGATAATCATTTGGACCTGAGAGTATTATACAGAATTACTAAAAAGTGGAACTACAAAGCTGTTTAACATGCTTAAACGGATATTTAATAAATGTCTCAATGGTCAAGAATCTTCTACACAATGGAAAAAGGACCACATTATCTCAATCCACAAAAAAGCCAACATGGAAGGAATTACAAAGGTATAACGGTAACTAGCACAATGAGTCGACTCTGTGAAAAAATGCTCAGATACCTCATTGAAAAAGAATACAATGAGGAAGAAGAACAGAACTGATCTAGTGCTGTTAGATCCCTATAATGATAGTATTTTTTGGATGAAACAAGTAATTGGAAAAAGAGCAACTACAATCAATCACCCACATTATTCAAGATATGTGTGAAGAAAGCTTTATCAAATGGAAGCAGAAATTTGAAACAATGGGTATATAGCTAACCGATACAACTACATATAACTTATAATTTGCCGATGATCAAACAGTACTAGCAAGAGATAAAGAAGATCTTGAAGTATGGCAAAGAAAACTACAAGAAACGTATGTGGAACGGGTTCTGTCAATAGCTATAGTTAGCTAGCTATAGTTAGATGTAGCCTCAGTTTTTCCTGTACGGTTTTATTATGTATGGTATCGGTAGTAGCCGGCCACTCAAGGATATCTCATCAATAGATTCCGACATAGGTTCAAATACTAGTATGAAATTATAGAAAAGCATGTCAAATTGTGGCAGGGGAAGGCACTGACGAATCCACTACCAGTGTCAGACCGAAACATCAACCTTTTAGTAGTCGAATAATAGACTGTAAAACTAAACATAGCAATTATGACGACATGGCCATCCCTGGTGGGAATCAATGCAATTTTGGGGTTCCTCCACTATAGTAATGATGTACCAATTGGTTCACGAAGACCACTAAGAGCGTCCGCTTTCTATAAGGTTACGATTTCATACAAAGCCTTGGCGGGGTGGTATCGTAGCAGCCGGCCACTCAAGGGTATCCTACCGGTAGATTCCGACGTCAAATAGGTTAAAAAAAACAGTATGAATTATAGAGAAGGGTGTATGGGGAAGGCACTGGCGAACCAACTGACGAGTCCGCGGCCAGTGTCAGGACGAAACAGCATCCTTTTAGCGGTCGACTGTTAAATTGAGCCTAGAAATTATTACAACAATGGCTTCAGCTCTTGCAGTGATTTTTTAATGACAACAACTTTACTATGCCAATATTTTTCCAGCAGTGTACAACATTCATATCAGGATATCATTCCACAATCAGCGGGGGGGGGGGGGGGAGCGAATTCACATTCTACTTCTAATGCGGCAGGCGAACGAGACTATTTGTTCTGAATTCAAAGCTCCTGGAGGATGTTCTGCTTTCCCAGCCTCAGATTATTAGTAGAGGCGGAACTCTATCGCTTGTGCTGTATACTGTCATGCCACGGTAAGACTAAACTAGACAGTAGGGTACCTTGGCTCGCGCCTGCCGAATCTTTTGATGACCAGCTAATATGAACGTTTCATATTTCAACTGTATATGTTTCAGAACTTTTTGACTTCCCGACGTCATTTGTGAGATCTACAGTAACTTCAAAATTTCATATCATTCAAAAAATAGAATTACATCGTGAACACTTTCGAGCGATTTTTTTCACAACTATCGACGTGCTTTATCTCAACAAGAGTGTATCGATGAACTTAATTCCTTATATGGCAATGGAGTACAT
This sequence comes from Diaprepes abbreviatus, assembly GCA_034092305.1. Taxonomy (NCBI): domain Eukaryota; kingdom Metazoa; phylum Arthropoda; class Insecta; order Coleoptera; family Curculionidae; genus Diaprepes; species Diaprepes abbreviatus. The sequence continues at coordinate 76,353 of JASJET010000034.1, read as the reverse complement.
ACAAAAATTACGTTATATCGCTTGTTTAGCGAATTCCAATAGTGGCCGTCGTTCGCTCACGGACGAGTCACTTGAGGGTCGCCAAAATCGGTGGTAGTGCAAGAAAACATTGAAAATGTGCGTGATTAACAATGCAAATCATCATGTGACATACCGTGAGGATTGATGAATTTTTGGGCATATAGTAACACCAAGGTGTATAATATGTTACGTAAAAACTTAGCTGTGAAAAAGTCAGGAGTGGATAAAGGATTTCGTGGGGGGGGGGATATTTCTGTTCGATGTTACTTATCTTAGAATATATGTTATAAAAATATTTAGATTTTGTTTAATTCAAGGGAGTAGGGGAATTGTGCTCATGTCCCACCCCGTTTCTGTGCGTGGATGATCGCCTGTTTAATCGGAAAAAAATGAAAATGTCACAACGGTGCCTTTAAAAATCGTATAACAGTCTATTTTGAATGATGCACAACCATTTGTTTTCTGAAAGTCTTCAGTCAATTGAAGAAAACAAACATGAAACAACTAATAATTCTCCGTGATGATATACGAGCTCTCACACGTCGGCTCAGATAACTGATTTTTTTACCTTTCGCGTGGATTGATCATCCGTCGTACAGCCCTGATTTGGCACCGAAAGATTTCTTTTTGTTTTCGTAGAGGAACAAACTACCAGAAGAGCAGGTTGAGCGTTAAAAAATATTTTTTACATGATTTTTATGAGATTCTAGCCAGGGTTTCGTTTTTGGTAATTGAGGAATGAAATCTTAAAATTAAGTCCGTATATGCTATAGATACGTTATATTAATACATATTTATGATTTTGTAGGTAAAACAAAATAATACCTTGTACTTTTTAGAAAACCTAATTTCTGGCTGCTTTCGTAATAAAGAAAGAGCCCTAAATCTTACGAGATAGAGCTCGTAATTCCAAGATTAGATCAATAATATTTTATAGACCACCCCCGTGAGCCTCTATGCCATTCAACTGATTTCGTATTCCGCACTTGTATTGTGTATCCGTTCTCCTGTTTTATTTTCTCTCCGCTTCTTCATGCGGTTGGTCGACGAGCTATAGCTCACTGAAAAAGGACCGATGCAGTCTTTGTTTTACCCAAGGCAAATCCCTAATCGCCTGCTCGATCTGATTGTTAGTCTTTCGTCTTTGTCGACGTCACATCAATTTTTCAAAGCATGGCGCGGAAACAAATGAGCAACACGGAAAATTGGAGTAAGAAATAGCGGTTAGCTTTTGTTTATGCGATGCCAACTGCCGTTCTATTGTTATGTTTAAGGGATTTTATAAATCTTTGAAAGCCACTGAATTTAAGCCTCGGCTGATGCCGTTGTCTGCTTTTTATTACTCTTTGGGATTACTTTCTTGGTCCAATAAGTCTTTCTTGCCATATACTGTCTGTTCGGTCGCTTTATGAGCTCGGTTTGTTACGACTTTTCTCTAAAATTGCGAATGACAGCGCAGTACATAAACATTGCAGTTCCAATCTTTTATACGTAGGCAGAAGTGCACTTACTTCTAATTTACGACACTGCTTACAATGTCGTATATTTTCTATGGAAGGTAGATACACGATAGATAAGAATGTCTTTTAGATAGTCTACTTACGTTTATATTTTCCTAATATATGTTATCTGTGATAATGCTCATCCAACAAAAAAGTTGGAACATATGATTTGTCTCATCAGTATACACAATTTCAATCTTGAATGATTAGTTTTTACTTGCTTTGACACCATATATACAGTGTGCGCCAAACTCACTGGAGCATTACAAGTATTTATAAAACTACAAGAGATATAATAATAATAATATAATAATAAATGTCTCTAGGGTAACTGTCCCAGTAAGCAGTACCTACCAGTGGCTGGCACTTGAGTCTGTTTTATACTATATATATATATATATATATATATATATATATATATTATTATATATATATATATATATAATATATATATATATATATATATATAATAAAATAGAATAAAATATTGGCGAAGCGGATCGTGAAATTTGTCAATCTACATGATTCTCGTATTAAAAAGTGCGGAGCACTCCAAAATATGGAAAACTCCGGGTCCGACAGATGGCGACAGCGCTGTTTCGTCCTAATATGGGACTCGTCAGGCCACCGCAGTCGGTACAAACCATCATCTCGCCTTTGCATCGTATAAAAGCCGAACGAACTTATAATCAAATACGGCACATAAGACGACAAAGGCGACATCTCGATGGTCCACTTGATAATACAAGAACCACACAGATTAACAAAGTTTGTAAAAGAACCGTCATATGGTGGCGCGACGGTGAATTAAAACAGAAATATGTAAAATCGAGTACACAAAACGCGCTGCCCAAAAGATAGGGGTCGCATTTTTCGGTTACTGGCAAGCAAGCCTACAGCTATTTAAGCAGCCAAAGCCACGTGCCGCACAAACGATCCCACCATGAGAGCATCGTTTAGCGCGTTTCAAAGCCAAACAAGTAATAAATATGTAGATAAGTTTTTGTCCGTGTAATTTAAAATAAAATAGAATAAAATATTGGCGAAGCGGACGTGAAAATTTGTCAATCTACATGATTCTCGTATTAAAAAGTGCGGAGCACTCCAAATATGGAAAAACTCCGGGTCCGACAGATGGCGACAGCGCTGTTTCGTCCTAATTCAAGTGGACCATCGAGATGTCGCCTTTGTCGTCTTATGTGCCGTATTTTGATTATAAGTTCGGCTTATACGATGCAAAGGCGAGATGATGGTTTGTACCGACTGCGGTGGCCTGACGAGTCCCATATTAGGACGAAACAGCGCTGTCGCCATCTGTCGGACCCGGAGTTTTTCCATATTTTGGAGTGCTCCGCACTTTTTAATACGAGAATCATGTAGATGACAAATTTTCACGTCCGCTTCGCCAATATTTTATTCTATTTTATTTTAAATTACACGGACAAAAACTTATCTACATATTTATATATATATATATATATATATATATAATATATATATATATATATATATATTATAATATATATATATATGGAGGTTTATTTTATCACTAAGTATTTATGGCATAGAATATTATTTCGGTAATAAACTTAAAATAAAAAGTTTTTATAATAGTATTTCATTTCTTATGATTTCTTAATAAATCACATACATTAGAAAATATAGATAATTTTGATATATTTAATACAAATCATAACTGTTATTTTATTATTTATTTTTATTTTGGCATAGAAACCGTTTTAGGTACATTCAGACTAAAACGTAGTCTTTTTCTTTCAAAAAATTCTAAGTTGTAATTTAAACACTTACAAAATACCTATTGTCAAAAATACAAGAAATTAAACAAATATAAAAAAAAAATTCCTCCATTTAAAATTAACATATTTTTGGGACTTTAGGTCATTTTATTATTAATTAAAAACCTTTTTTAGGGACATTTGACGTTTCAGTTTATTTATTTCTTAAACCATCTGCAGAATTACAATTACACACTAAAAAGGAATTCAAATGTAATTAATTTTTATATGTTACAGAAAGTTTAAATAATATAATGTGTTTACGCTGGATTAAACAATACGTATCTAATTCGTAATCAAAGTCAGTGAAGCTATCTTCGCTCAAATTAATTATAATTGGTTCCTTGTATATCACCAATAATGAGGTCGAGTTTCCACATTTTTTTTTTTTTATTCTTTTATTATTCGGATATTTTTCCAACTTTCTGCAGTAACTTTATTCAAAAAAAATCTTTTAAAAGTTAAGTTAAATTACTAATTTTGTAAGTTGTATTATTGCTAGCAACTCTACCTTTTACTAGTGCGAGATATGTCCCTTCTCCAACGGACATTTTCCGGACGATCTATAAGAACAGATTTCCTATCTAGTTTTTCCCAGCAAAAATTAAGTTCTCTGAGCAATTTCCAGAGCTCAGTTCTTTTAATTTCAGGTAAATCCCGATCTTCATTGATTTCATTTCAAACGGTTGGGATCTGCTTCTCATAATAAAATGTATATACAATTAATTTTATTGCAGTTTACATCTCTTCTTTCAACGAGGTTTTTGGTCTGCCTGTGATCGAATGTGGCTTGGAAGTACTAACAATTCCAGTTGTTTTTTCTCCTACAGTATTCGGTACATAGTAGATTTTCCAACTCTTGTCATATTGGAACACATCTCAACAGAGCTTTTAACATTATTATCTAGATATTGATATTTTAAGGTATCATAAACATTCATCGTAATAAGTTTTTCGTTGAGGAAAAAATGTCCTGGTTTAACGATTTTGGAATAAATATAAATGTGGAGGCCATATGTTTTGGCTATCTCACTAATCTCAAATAATATATAAAAACAAGCACAAAAAAGATAAATCACTCAGGACACACTTTAAGGTGTACTTTGTTCACTGACAGAAATTAAATTGAACTAACAGAAATTTTATTGTTGCAGTAAATTGATAAAAGCTTATAATATTTAAATATAATTAGATTTACAGCTAAGTCCTTAGTTACCTGCGGCATTGGAGCAGGTACATTGCAGGTTTTGGTAACAGTTTTATTATTCTCTCTAGTTCTTGAATAGAGTATTGGAATATGTACACTTGCGATCGCACCTTCCCAAGACCCAAGAGCTTTGAGTTCAGGAAAGTAGAACCGATTCTACCATTTATATTAGGAATGTGTATGCTGCTGGCACTCCCCCCCCCCCCACCGTTGACAAATCGTTTTTCTTGCGATAGCCCCCTTCCAAGAGCTTTGAGTTCAGGAAAATAGACCCGATCCTGCCTCTTATACTAGGAATGTGTAGGCTGCTCGCATCATCCCCCCTGTCGGCAATTTGTTTTTTCTTGTGATTGCCCCCCCCCCCTCTCCAAGAGGTTAAAATTTAGAAAAATAGACCCGACTTTCACTTGCCATACTCTACTTTTCTGATATCACCGCCCCGCCCCCCCCCCCTAAAGAGAGAGGGTGGATCCGCCCGTGTCCCACAGGGAACCAATTCGATCTATATATGGAAAACTATATATTTATATACACAGTGTGACCAGTAAAGTCCGCATCAAATGGGATTTATATATATATATATATATATATATATATATATATATATATATATATATATATATATATATATATAGTCGGTTTATAACGTCCTTCTACGTCTTCCGATTTCCAGTCGCCACTGATCCCGATCTTGCCAAAGATCGTTATCCAGTTGCCTCATCCTGATTTCTTCGTCAATTCGTCCTCTCCAACTTCTTCTTGGTCTTCCTGGTTTCCGTCTTCCTCGTGGTTTCCATTCTAATATCTGCTTTGGGAGCCGTTCTTCAGGCATCCTTTGAACATGTCCATACCACAAAAGTTGTTTAATTTTAATGTCGTCCACTATGTCATGTGTAACTCCCATAATCTCCTTAATTCTCTCGTTAGTCACTCTATCCATCCTTGATTTACCTGCCGCACGTCTCCAGTAGTCCATTTCAGTAGCTCTTAGTGGACCCTCCGTCCTCTGTTTGATTTGCCACACTTCGCTGCTATATGTGATAATACTTTTTACTATCGTATTAAATATTCGATGTTTATTAGTTTTTGATACCTGCTGGTCCCATAGAATTCCGTTCATCATAGCTATAGCTCTCCTGCCTTGAGTGCTCCTTTCCTTTATTGCTTTATCCAGTGTACCATCATTTGTTATTTTTAACCCTAAGTATGTGTAACTCTCGCATTTTTTAATACATTGCCCATCCTCCAATTTAAGATCTTGCTGAATCCCTCCAATACACATGTATTCGGTCTTTTTTATGTTAACCTCCAGACCCCACTTGTTATATTCTTCGATTAACTTCCTTGCCATGTAGTTGAGGTCATCGTACTCCTGAGCCACCACTATTTGGTCATCTGCGAAGCATAAGGTGTACAGCGTATTATCGTTTAATGGAATACCCATAGCAATACATTTCCTTTTCCATGGTTTAAGTACTTGTTCTAAATATATTTTAAACAATGTGGGTGATAGGCAACATCCCTGCTTAAGTCCTCGATTAACTTTAAATCCGTTCGACATTTGATTTTCCAATTTTACATGTGCATTACTATTTTCATGAAGGTTCTTGACAGCTTTAATAAGGGTCGCACTTATATTTGTTTTCTCGAGGGCTTGCCATAAGCGGTTTTGTGGTACACTTTTTTAAGATCCACGTACAAAAGATGAACTTCCTGATTGTAAGCCAGCTTCTTTTCGATTACTTGGGTGATAGAAAACAGATGGTCCATAGTGGATCTTCCTGCTCTAAATCCGGCTTGTTCCTCGGCCTCCATGTCTTGGTATTCCAGTTCTATCTTTTCCTTTATTACTTTCCCGTATATTCGGCTTAAGGTACTCGTAACGGCTATACCTCTGTAATTTTCACATTCATCCCTTCTTCCTTTTTTGTGTATGGCGGATATTAGTGAAGTTTTCCATTCGCTGGGTACCGTGCTTCCATTTAGGCATTTCTGAAATAAATTCGTCATCTGTTCATACAGCTTTCTAGTTCCGTATTTTATCAACTCTGCTGGGATATTACCGGGCCCTGGCGCTTTATTCGAAATTTGACTTTTGCATCAATTTTTGTTTCGATCGAGATGAAAATTAACCAAAAAAATAGTAGTCACATGATTAGCAATATCGGTCAAATTTTATTTATTTATTTATTTATTTATTTATTTATTTTTGAATGAAAAGTAGGGTTATATCTCAAAATATGGAAAAAAGTTATAAGAAAAAGTTTTTCTAAATGCAATGCCCATATGCAAAATTTTAGCTATATAAAATAATTTAGATTGTTTGCAACTTTTTTTTTTCACTATATTTTTTTTGTTTTTCAAAAAGTTCCCATGGCCTCTTGCTTTTCAACATCCAGCCATAACTATATTAATTAATTAATTTCACAAATTATATATAAACTGATGGAAAGGACATATAATCTAAAAGTCAGGATGTTTCGTCCTCGTTAACCGACTCAACCTTGGGTCCGCCGGCCCTTTCCCTGACGCTCTTGTCGTACTTACGTGCTTACTATAATTTGGAATTTCTATTTGAAATCATTTTGAATCGAAATCAACCAGTAGGATATTCTTACTACAATATGCCCCCCCCCCCTAAAGGCATTTGTTTATATCACTCGATTTTGCAGTAATCCTAAGTTATAGAGGCACGAACCTGATCCAGAAATTGTAGAACGGACATTCTGGGTAATCTTTTCAAGGTCGGAAACGGCTTTAAACCAATGCCACGCTTGACGACGGCCCTCCATCGCGTCGTCGCTGCTTTAGCGCTATGTCGTAATAATGCCCCTGATGGAAAGAATATATGATTGACAACTAATTTCGATCACAAGTAAAAGTTAGGATGTTTCGTCCTCAGTAACCGGTGGTGGATTCATCAGCGGGTCCGCCGGCACCTTTCCCAGATACCCTTGTCGTGCTTACTATAATTTGGAACTTCTATTTGAAATCATTTTGTATCGGAATTAACTGGTAGGATGTTCTTACTACAATACATTGCCTTGGCAAAAAATATTCAAGAATTCTGGGCTTTTCAGAGCTAATGCTGTTGATTTGCCACGTGGACTTCCTAATTTATAAAATTGCAGCATCAAAACCACACAAAACTACTCTTTCAGTCCCTCAGGTCTTCGATCATACTCTATAGATTTAAACAACATTAGATTTGTTTGAAGGCTGTTTGTGATCGGTGGAGCAGTGGCCTTTTTGATGTTTGACAGACATAAAGATGTTTACTTATCTTTTCTTTCAGTTTAATTGCTTGTCATGACTCATTTCAGTGTTTTTAACTGTTAGAAATTACTAAAAATGTGAAGTTCACAATTAACATTAACAAAAAAAGGATTTATTTTTATTGGTAAATATTGTTTCATATTGTTTACATGTTGGAAATGACAATAATAAAAATTTAGGCAACCATATATTCATACATTTATGTATTCAGAATTGACGTACCGATATGATACTCGTTTAAATAATGCAATTAGAAAAGGATAGCATAAAATTGGTATGTGTAACAAGAAATTAAATATCTACTGTTTATCAGCACTTTTTTAAATATAATTAAAAATATTAGTACGTTATTCAGCGTTCCAACAACCGGGCCCTAGTTCTAACGTTATGCCAATTCTACAGGGGTATGTGCGATGCCTCAAGTAATCTTGAAGAACGACGATGTAGGAAACGATTTGATTTCTCACGCTTTATATTATTAATAATTTTTCGGATGTTTTAACTCAGCTCCTATATTAGGTTTAATTTTTAATTAACCATCTGAGTCATGATATTGCGTACTTATATCTACTGCTTCAGGTAATAAAAGTCTCCTTAAAAAATGTCTCCGCCCATGATTTCCTAAACGAACCAGTTTAATGATGAATTTTATCTCTTCGCTACTGAATTACTTGGAATTGTGGAGAATCATCGCAGAATCGGTATAAAAAAATACATTAGCAGTGACTTTCATTTCAAATAAATTAACTGCCTTACCGCGAATTAATTAATGTACATGTAATTAAGTTAATTTATTGTGACGACTGGGCATATTTCCGTTTATTGTTTTTAAGACGTATGACATTTTATAGGGCCGTAAAATTATAATAGTTTGAATAAAAATGCTAACGACCTGCAAAACCGATAAGTGGCCTGAATGACAGGTTTGGCCTTGTCATTAAGTTTTTAAGGTACAGCCGACAAAGAAAAGATTGAAAAAGAAATATACTGGATGGATCGTTAAAATTTGATTTTATTTTGCTGTCTAGAACGATAAAATGTTTATTAAACAATTTAATAACAAGTAAAACATTAGAACATCCCAATATTATTTTACGACTTTTTTTGTCATAAGGCTCTTCAAAAAAAATATTTTTAGAAAAATTCTCTAAATTTACTAAAAACGTTTTAGTTTTGTGTTAAATCTTCTGGTCGATCAAATTTGTTTTATATGTATACAGGATGTCCGGGAAAATGTGGGAAATCTCCCGGATATGAAAAAACACGACTTTGGGGCTATCGGTCATTTTATTATCAATAAAAAACATTTTTATGAAATTTGACGTTTCAGTTTATTTATTTCTTAAACCATCTGCAGAATTACAATTAAACAATAAAAAGGGATTCAAATGTAAATAGTTTTTATATGTTACAGTTAAAATTAGACCTACTTATTTTTATTTCTATTGTACTAATATCTTAATGTAATTTACTTTATTATATGGAAATCCAATAGCCCCAAAAAATAAAACAAACATGTTAATTCTGCACGCTTAGGAAAAAGACACAAATACAATAATAAAAAAAATCACACCGATCATGAGATCGAGTTTCCACATTTTGTTTTATTGTTTTATTACATGATTTTTTCCCAATTTTCCGCGGTAACTTTATTCAGAAAAATCTTTCAAAAGTTCAGTTAAATTATTAATTTTGTAAGTTGTGTTATTTCTAGCAACTCTACCTTTTACTTGAGAGAGATATTTCCTTCTCCAATGGACAGTTTCCAGACGATCTATAAGAACAGATTTTCTATTTGGTTTTCCCAGCAAAAATTAAGTTCTCCGAGCAATTTCCAGAGTTTAGTTCTTTTAACTTCAGGTAAATCATTGATTTTAGCTAGAATTTTGTCGACGGTTGGGAACTGCTTCTCATAATAAAATGTATGTACAACTCCTTTTATTGCAGTTTACATCTCTTCTTCCAACGAGGTTTTTCGTCTGCCTGTGATCGAATGTGGCTTGGGAGTACTAACAATTCCAGTCGGTTTTTTTCTCCTTCAGTATTTGGTACATAGTAGATTTGCCAACTCCTGTCATGTTTGAACACATCTCAACAGAGCTTCTAACATTATTATCTAGATATTGATATCTTAAGTCATCATAAACATTCATCGTAATAAATTTTTCGTTTAGGAAAAAATGCCCTGGTTTAACAATTTTGAAATAAATATAAAGGTGGAAGCAGTATCTTTTGGGTATCTCACTAATCCCAAATAATATATAAAAACAAGCGCAAACAAGATAAATCACTAAGGACACACTGTAAGGTGTGACAGAAATTAAATTGAACTATCAGAAATTTTATTGTTGCAATAAATTTATAAAAGCTTATAATATTTAAATAGAATTATATTTACGGCAGTCCTCAGTTACCTGCGGCGCTGGAGCAGGTACGTTGGAGGTTTCGGTAACAGTTTTATGACTCTCTCTAATTCTTGAATAGAGTATAAGAATGTGTATGCTTGCGATCGCCCCCTCCCCTCCCAAGAGCGTTGAGTTCGGGAAAATAGAACCGATTCTGCCTTTTAAATTAGGAACGTGTATGCTGGCACTCGCCCCCCATTGACAACTTGTTTTTCTTGCAATAGCTCCCACAAGAGCTTCGAGTTCCGGAAAATAGACCCGATTCTGCCTCTTATACTAGGAATATGTATGGTGCTGGCATCCCCCCCTGTCGGCAAATTGTTTTTCCTTGTGATCTCCCCCCTCTCCAAGAGCTTCAAATTCAGAAAAATAGACCCAACCCTGTTTTTTACACTAAAAATAGGAATGTTGCTGGTGTCCCCCCCCCCCTGTCGTCAACTTGTTTTTGCTTGCCATACTGTACTTTTGTGATATCACCGCCCCCCCCCCCCCACAAAGAGAGAGGCTAATCCGCCCCTGTACCATGACTGTCAATCGAGCTCCCGAAATTTACCATAACCTCAAATTTTTCATTTGTTTACATACGTCATCTCAATACAAAAGTGAAATATTTTGTTTTTTTATTTTTAACAGAGGTTATGTGTTTGTTTTGTTAAGTAAAACAAGTTTAGAATTTAATAAAGTTAATTAAAAGTATCGAAGTTTGTCCTATGAATAAAATTATCAACTCTCAAATAACACCAAATACTAAAAATAGTGATTTGAAGAATATTAGAAAATTTTATTGGGATTATTTTAAAAAAGAGATTTTGGAATAAATATTTGTAATTTCCTTACTTGACAGGAAACGACTACAAAATATTTTGGATATTTAAAAATTTTGAAGAAGAAAACGAGTAAAATAATATACTAGAATTGTGTTTATGGTATTGGGACCAAGGTACAGACACCAAAACCAAGGTATTTATCATAGTCTAAGCAGTTGAATGCTTTTATATGTTTGTAGACATTAAAAACAAGCATCAATAATAGTCTAACTTTTCACAAGAAAAAAAATTAAACTAAAAAATGATTGTTATACTAACCTGATAATACATAAATAATATTCATCATCAATAGTAGGTGTCACTATGTTAATTAACCACTTGAATCACATCACGGCAAACGAAAATTTTTTAAAAATAAACCAAATTTCGTGAAATTAACCGTTTTACAAATTAAATTGCAGTAACGCCATCTAGTGGACGGTTGCTAAATTAAAATAATAAAACGTTGCTAAGGCGTGATACAGGTTGTTAAAAAGGGACGATGCATGGTAAATTGAAATAAATAAATGACAATATTGATAAGAGATATAGTTGCATGAAATATTATAGCATTGTTCATATAATTTCATCCAGAATTGTTGAAAATTGTGCCATTCATTAATTGTTGAATAAAATATTTATATTGTGTTTTAATCTATTTGTGTATTGATTATCTAAGTGTGATAAATCTGAACTCACCTAAGAAGATGGTCAAATTAACAGGTAAGAACACATATATATATATATATATATATATATATATATATATATATATATATATATATATATATATATATATATATATATATATATGTATATATATATATATATATATATATATATATATATATATATATATATATATATATATATATATATATATATATATATATATATATATATGAAGTAAAATGCGAACAGTAAATGCAAACTTCTCTCCATCATATCCTTTCTGTGTTGGAGGTTGCACAGTTAGAATAAATTGTTATAAAAAGCAATTCATCCTATTCCACCATCATCGAGATGATGGCCTACCTGTACCACCATACCGAGAAGAAAGTCAAACTTACCCTCCCCGCCACAGTGATACGGCAGAGGTACATGTTTCGTCTCTACTAGACTCATCAGGGTACCGACATGCACCTGGCTGTGCAAAGGACAGATTGGAAGGAAGCATGCAAATACTGAACGCGGCTTTTGCGACCTCCCGCCGGATGGCGTATATATGTTTATGCGGATTTCACGGATTCCTCCGTGTGAGATGCAATAGCAGTGGATATATCCACATTATGCCGTTGTAGTGCTGAAATCACATTCAGCAAACGTACTGTGCAACCTCTAACACAGAAAGGATATGATGGAGAGAAGTTTGCATTTACTGTTCGCATTTTACTTCATTCATACGCGGAGCTGCATATAGTTGTACGTTTGCTGAATGTGATTTCAGCACTACAACGGCATAATGTGGATATATCCACTGCTATTGCATCTCACACGGAGGAATCCGTGAAATCCGCATAAACATATATATATATATACAGGGTGATTCAAAAATCGATCACGAAACTTAAGGGGGTGATTCTACTTGACAAAATAAGGGTAGAGCTTCATATAATTTTTTTTCAAAATGTCATTCGTTTTCGAGTTACAAGCCGTCCAAGTTCAAGTTTTTATTTTTTGTTTTTTGAATTCCTCGCTTACAGGAAAACCGATTTGACTAATATCTGAAAGATAGGCTAAGTCTTCTGCGCTTCATCATTTTAGTAACAATTCACATTGATTGTTTGCCGCTAGAGGGCACTTTACCTACATTGAAAATTGTTTTTTTTGTCATAATTTTTTAGTGTTGACAGCTACAGTAGTTTTTGGCATAATTTCTGAAAGACTGATGCCAGGCCTTTAAAAAAGGTGCTCTTTATTTACATCGCTAAACCCAACGGTTTAGACGTAAATCACCCTTAAAAATTAAGTGGTAAATTTACTTTTCTCATTTCATTACCACCAGCTACCAGGAATTTTTCATCGAGCTAGGCGACATTTTTTGAAGAGTGTTAGGAAATGTATGGAAGAAAATGGGGGACATTTTGAGAATCTTTTCTAGTTTGTTTAGTACTGTTTCATTAATTTTTATCAATTAAATGTATATCGCAATAATCCATAATATGAATATTTACTGATTAGCCATTATTAGTTATTTTAAGATTATAAATTAAATAGTTTAAAAAGCGAATTTATTTGATGTTAAACTGACAGCTCTAGTATACTTTGATAGCTATTTACCTGGTAGCTGGTGGTAATGAAATGAGAAAAGTATATTTACCACTTAATTTTTAAGGGTGATTTACGTCTAAACCGTTGGGTTTAGCGATGTAAATAAAGAGCACCTTTTTTAAAGGCCTGGCATCACTCTTTCAGAAATTATGCCAAAAACTACTGTAGCTGTCAACACTAAAAAATTATGACAAAAAAACAATTTTTAATGTAGGTAAAGTGCCCTCTAGCGGCAAACAATCAATGTGAATTGTTACTAAAATGATGAAGCGCAGAAGACTTAGCCTATCTTTCAAATATTAGTCAAATCGGTTTTCCTGTAAGCGAGTAATTCAAAAAACAAAAAATAAAAACTTGAACTTGGACGGCTTGTAACTCGAAAACGAATGACATTTTGAAAAAAAATTATATGAAGCTCTACCCTTATTTTGTCAAGTAGAATCACCCACTTAAGTTTCGTGATCGATTTTTGAATCACCCTGTATAAAAGAAAGAATCGGTTTTATTTTCCTGTACTCAAAGCTCTTGGGAAGGAGAGGGGCGATCGCAAGAAAAACAAGTTGTCAACGGAAGGGAGTACCAACAGCATACACATTTCTAATATAAAAGGCAGAATCGGTTTTATTTTCCTGTACTCAAAGCTCTTGGGAAGCAGAGGGGCGATTGCAAGAAAAACAAGTTGTCAACGGAAGGGAGTGCCAACAGCATACACATTTCTAATATAAAAGGCAGAATCGGTTTTATTTTCATGAACTCAAAGCTCTTGGGAAGGAGAGGGGCGATCGCAAGAAAAACAAGTTGTCAACGGAAGGGAGTGCCAACAGCATACACATTTCTAATATAAAAGGCAGAATCGGTTTTATTTTCCTATACTCAAAGCTCTTGGGAAGGAGAGGGGCCATCGCAAGAAAAACAAGTTGTCAATGGAAGGAAGTGTCAACAGCATACACATTTCTAATATAAAAGGCAGAATCGGTTCTATTTTCATGAAATCAAAGCTCTTGGGAAGGAGAGGGGCGATCGCAAGAAAACAAGTTGTCAACGGAAAGGAGTGCCAACAGCATACACATTTCTAATATAAAAGGCAGAATCGGTTTTATTTTCCTGTACTCAAAGCTCTTAGGAAGGAGAGGGGCGACCGCAAGAAAAACAAGTTGTCAACGGGAGGGAGTGCCAACAGCATACTCATTTCTAATATAAAAGGCAGAATCGGTTTTATTTTCCTGTATTCAAAGCTCTTGGGAAGGAGAGGGGCGATCGCAAGAAAAACAAGTTGTCAACGGGAGGGTGTGCCAACAGCATACACATTTCTAATATAAAAGGCAGAATCGGTTTTATTTTCCTGTACTCAAAGCTTTTGGGAAGGAGAGGGGCGATCGCAAGAAAAACAAGTTGTCAACGGGAGGGTATGCCAACAGCATACACATTTCTAATATAAAAGGCAGAATCGGTTTAATTTTCCTGTCCTCAAAGCTCTTGGGAAAGAGAGGGGCGATCGCAAGAAAAACAAGTTGTCAACGCAAGCTTTACTCAAAACTCTTGGGAAGGAGAGGGGCGATCGCAAGAAAAACAAGTTGTCAACGGAAGGGAGTGCCAACAGCATACACATTTTTAATATAAAAGGCAGAATCGGTTTAATTATCCTGTACTCAAAGCTCTTGGGATAGAGAGGGGCGATCGCAAGAAAAACAAGTTGTCAACGGGAGGGAGTGCTATCAGCATACACATTTCTAATATAAAAGACAGAATCGGTTTTATTTTCCTCTACTCAAAGCTCTTGGGAAGGAGAGGGGCGATCGCAAGAAAAACAAGTTGTCAACGCAAGGGAGTGCCAACAGCATACACATTTCTAATATAAAAGGCAGAATCGGTTTTATTTTCCTGTACTCAAAACTCTTGGGAAAGGGAGGGGCGATCACAAGAAAAACAAGTTGTCAACGGGAGGGAGTGCCAACAGCATACCCATTTCTAACATAAAAGGCAGAATCGGTTTTATTTTCCTGTTCTCAAAGCTCTTGGGAAGGAGAGGGGTGATCGCAAGAAAAACAAGTTGTCAACGGGAGGGAGTGCCATCAGCATACAAATTTCTAATATAAAAGGCAGAATCGGTTTTATTTTCCTGTACTCAAAGCTCTTGGGAAGGAGAGGGGCGATCGCAAGAAAAACAAGTTGTCAACGGAAGAAAGTGCCAACAGCATACACATTTCTAATAGAAAAGGCAGAATCGGTTTTATTTTCTTGTACTCAAAACTCCTGGGAAGGAGAGGGGCGATCCCAAGAAAAACAAGTTGTCAACGGAAGAGAGTGCCAACAGCATACACATTTCTAATATAAAAGGCAGAATTGGTTTTATTTTCCTGTACTCAAAACTCTTGGGAAGGAGAGGGGCGATCGCAAGAAAAACAAGTTGTCAACGGGAAGGAGTGCCATCAGCATACAAATTTCTAATATAAAAGGCAGAATCGGTTTTATTTTCCTGTACTCAAAGCTTTTGGGAAAGAGAGGGGCGATCGCAAGAAAAACAAGTTGTCAACGGAAGAGAGCGCCAACAGCATACAAATTTCTAATATAAAAGGCAGAATCGGTTTTATTTTCCTGTACTCAAAACTCTTGGGGAGGAGAGGGGCGATCGCAAGAAAAACAAGTTGTCAACGGAAGAGAGTGCCAAGAGCATACACATTTCTAATATAAAAGGCAGAATCGGTATTATTTTCCTGTACTCAAAACTCTTGGGAAGGAGAGGGGCGATCGCAAGAAAAACAAGTTGTCAACGGAAGGGAGTGCCAACAGCATACACATTTTTCATATAAAAGGCAGAATCGGTTTTATTTTCCTGTACTCAAAGCTCTTGGGAAGGAGAGGGGCGATCGCAAGAAAAACAAGATGTCAACTGGAGGGAGTGCTATCAGCATACACATTTCTAATATAAAAGACAGAATCGGTTTTATTTTCCTGTACTCAAAGCTCTTGGGAAAGGGAGGGGCGATCACAAGAAAAACAAGTTGTCAACGGGAGGGAGTGCCAACAGCATACCCATTTCTAACATAAAAGGCAGAATCGGTTTTATTTTCCTGTACTCAAAGCTCTTGGGAAGGAGAGGGGTGATCGCAAGAAAAACAAGTTGTCAACGGGAGGGAGTGCCATCAGCATACAAATTTCTAATATAAAAGGCAGAATCGGTTTTATTTTCCTGTACTCAAAGCTCTTGGGAAGGAGAGGGGCGATCGCAAGAAAAACAAGTTGTCAACGGAAGAAAGTGCCAACAGCATACACATTTCTAATAGAAAAGGCAGAATCGGTTTTATTTTCTTGTACTCAAAGCTCCTGGGAAGGAGAGGGGCGATCCCAAGAAAAACAAGTTGTCAACGGAAGAGAGTGCCAACAGCATACACATTTCTAATATAAAAGGCAGAATCGGTTTTATTTTCCTGTACTCAAAACTCTTGAGAAGGAGAGGGGCGATCGCAAGAAAAACAAGTTGTCAACGGGAAGGAGTACCATCAGCATACAAATTTCTAATATAAAAGGCAGAATCGGTTTTATTTTCCTGTACTCAAAGCTCTTGGGAAAGAGAGGGGCGATCGCAAGAAAAACAAGTTGTCAACGGAAGAGAGCGCCAACAGCATACAAATTTCTAATATAAAAGGCAGAATCGGTTTTATTTTCCTGTACTCAAAACTCTTGGGGAGGAGAGGGGCGATCGCAAGAAAAACAAGTTGTCAACGGAAGAGAGTGCCAAGAGCATACACATTTCTAATATAAAAGGCAGAATCGGTATTATTTTCCTGTACTCAAAACTCTTGGGAAGGAGAGGGGCGATCGCAAGAAAAACAAGTTGTCAACGGAAGGGAGTGCCAACAGCATACACATTTTTTATATAAAAGGCAGAATCGGTTTTATTTTCCTGTACTCAAAGCTCTTGGGAAGGAGAGGGGCGATCGCAAGAAAAACAAGATGTCAACTGGAGGGAGTGCTATCAGCATACACATTTCTAATATAAAAGACAGAATCGATTTTATTTTCCTGTACTCAAAGCTCTTGGGAAGGAGAGGGGCGATCGCAAGAAAAACAAGTTGTCAACGCAAGGGAGTGCCAACAGCATACACATTTCTAATATAAAAGGCAGAATCGGTTTTATTTTCCTGTACTCAAAACTCTTGGGAAAGAGAGGGGCGATCACAAGAAAAACAAGTTGTCAACGGGAGGGAGTGCCAAGAGCATACCCATTTCTAATATAAAAGGCAGAAACGGTTTTATTTTCCTCTACTTAAAGCTCTTGGAAAGGAGAGGGGCGATCACAAGAAAAACAAGTGGTCAACGGGAGGGAGTGCCAACAGCATACACATTTCTAATATAAAAGGCAGAATCGGTTTTATTTTCCTGTACTCAAAGCTCTTGGGAAGGAGAGGGGTGATCGCAAGAAAAACAAGTTTTCAACGGGAGGGAGTGCCAACAGCATACACATTTCTAATATAAAATGCAGAATCGGTTTTATTTTAATGTATTCAAAGCTCTTGGGAAGGAGAGGGGGCGATCGCAAGAAAAACAAGTTGTCAACGGGAGGGAGTGCCAACAGCACACATTTCTAATATAAAATGCAGAATCGGTTTTATTTTCCTGTATTCAAAGCTCTTGGGAAGGAGAGGGGCGATCGCAAGAAAAACAAGTTGTCAACGGAAGGGAGTGCCAACAGCATACACATTTTTAATATAAAAGGCAGAATCGGTTTTATTTTCCTGTACTCAAAGCTCTTGGGAAGGAGAGGGGCGATCGCAAGAAAAACAAGTTGTCTACGGGAGGGAGTGCCAACAGCATACACATTTCTAATATAAAAGGCAGAATCGGTTTTATTTTCCTGTCCTCAAAGCTCTTGGGAAGGAGAGGGGCGATCGCAAGAAAAACAAGTTGTCAACGGGAGGGAGTGCCAACAGCATACACATTTCTAATATAAAAGGCAGAATCGGTTTTATTTTCCTGTATTCAAAGCTCTTGGGAAGGAGAGGGGCGATCGCAAGAAAAACAAGTTGTCAACGGGAGGGAGTGCCAACAGCATACACATTTCTAATATAAAAGGCAGAATCGGTTTTATTTTCCTGTATTCAAAGCTCTTGGGAAGGAGAGGGGCGATCGCAAGAAAAACAAGTTGTCAACGGGAGGGTGTGCCAACAGCATACACATTTCTAATATAAAAGGCAGAATCGGTTTTATTTTCCTGTACTCAAAGCTCTTGGGAAGGAGAGGGGCGATCGCAAGAAAAACAAGTTGTCAACGGGAGGGTGTGCCAACAGCATACACATTTTTAATATAAAAGGCAGAATCGGTTTTATTTTCCTGTACTCAAAGCTCTTGGGAAGGAGAGAGGCGATCGCAAGAAAAACAAGTTGTCAACGGGAGGGAGTGCCAACAGCATACACATTTCTAATATAAAAGGCAGAATCGGTTTTATTTTTCTGTACTCAAAGCTCTTGGGAAGGAGAGGGGCGATCGCAAGAAAAACAAGTGGTCAACGGGAGGGAGTGCCAACAGCATACACATTTCTAATATAAAAGGCAGAATCGGTTTTATTTTCCTGTATTCAAAGCTCTTGGGAAGGAGAGGGGCGATCGCAAGAAAAACAAGTTGTCAACGGAAAGGAGTGCCAACAGCATACACATTTCTAATATAAAAGGCAGAATCGGTTTTATTTTCCTGTACTCAAAGCTCTTGGGAAGGAGAGGGGCGATCGCAAGAAAAACAAGTTGTCAACGGGAGGGTATGCCAACAGCATACACATTTCTAATATAAAAGGCAGAATCGGTTTTATTTTCCTGTCCTCAAAGCTCTTGGGAAGGAGAGGGGCGAACGCAAGAAAAACAAGTTGTCAACGCAAGGGAGTGCCAACAGCATACACATTTCTAATATAAAAGGCAGAATCGGTTTTATTTTCCTGTACTCAAAACTCTTGGGAAGGAGAGGGGCGATCGCAAGAAAAACAAGTTGTCAACGGAAGGGAGTGCCAACAGCATACACATTTTTAATATAAAAGGCAGAATCGGTTTTATTTTCCTGTACTCAAAGCTCTTGGGAAGGAGAGGGGCGATCGCAAGAAAAACAAGTTGTCAACGGGAGGGAGTGCTATCAGCATACACATTTCTAATATAAAAGACAGAATCGGTTTTATTTTCCTGTACTCAAAGCTCATGGGAAGGAGAGGGGCGATCGCAAGAGAAACAAGTTGTCAACGCAAGGGAGTGCCAACAGCATACACATTTCTAATATAAAAGGCAGAATCGGTTTTATTTTCCTGTACTCAAAACTCTTGGGAAAGAGAGGGGCGATCACAAGAAAAACAAGTTGTCAACGGGAGGGAGTGCCAACAGCATACCCATTTCTAATATAAAAGGCAGAATCGGTTTTATTTTCCTGTACTCAAAGCTCTTGGGAAGGAGAGGGGTGATCGCAAGAAAAACAAGTTGTCAACGGGAGGGAGTGCCATCAGCATACAAATTTCTAATATAAAAGGCAGAATCGGTTTTATTTTCCTGTACTCAAAGCTCTTGGGAAGGAGAGGGGCGATCGCAAGAAAAACAAGTTGTCAACGGAAGAGAGTGCCAACAGCATACACATTTCTAATAGAAAAGGCAGAATCGGTTTTATTTTCTTGTACTCAATGCTCCTGGGAAGGAGAGGGGCGATCGCAAGAAAAACAAGTTGTCAACGGAAGAGAGTGCCAACAGCATACACATTTCTAATATAAAAGGCAGAATCGGTTTTATTTTCCTGTACTCAAAACTCTTGGGAAGGAGTGGGGCGATCGCAAGAAAAACAAGTTGTCAACGGGAAGGAGTGCCATCAGCATACAAATTTCTATTATAAAAGGCAGAATCAGTTTTATTTTCCTGTACTCAAAGCTCTTGGGAAAGAGAGGGGCGATCGCAAGAAAAACAAGTTGTCAACGGAAGAGAGTGCAAACAGCATACAAATTTCTAATATAAAAGGCAGAATCGGTTTTATTTTCCTGTACTCAAAACTCTTGGGGAGGAGAGGGGCGATCGCAAGAAAAACAAGTTGTCAACGGAAGAGAGTGCCAACAGCATACACATTTTTAATATAAAAGGCAGAATCGGTTTTATTTTCCTGTACTCAAAGCTCTTGGGAAGGAGAGGGGCGATCGCAAGAAAAACAAGTTGTCAACGCAAGGGAGTGCCAACAGCATACACATTTCTAATATAAAAGGCAGAATCGGTTTTATTTTCCTGTACTCAAAACTCTTGGGAAAGAGAGGGGCGATCACAAGAAAAACAAGTTGTCAACGGGAGGGAGTGCCAACAGCATACCCATTTCTAATATAAAAGGCAGAAACGGTTTTATTTTCCTCTACTTAAAGCTCTTGGAAAGGAGAGGGGCGATCACAAGAAAAACAAGTGGTCAACGGGAGGGAGTGCCAACAGCATACACATTTCTAATATAAAAGGCAGAATCGGTTTTATTTTCCTGTACTCAAAGCTCTTGGGAAGGAGAGGGGTGATCGCAAGAAAAACAAGTTGTCAACGGGAGGGAGTGCTAACAGCATACACATTTCTAATATAAAAGGCTGAATCGGTTTTATTTTCCTGTACTCAAAGCTCTTGGGAAGGAGTGGGGCGATCGCAAGAAAAACAAGTTGTCAACGGAAGGGAGTGCCAACAGCATACACATTTTTAATATAAAAGGCAGAATCGGTTTTATTTTCCTGTACTCAAAGCTCTTGGGAAGGAGAGGGGCGATCGCAAGAAAAACAAGTTGTCAACGGGAGGGAGTGCCAACAGCATACACATTTCTAATAAAAAAGGCAGAATCGGTTTTATTTTCCTGTATTCAAAGATCTTGGGAAGGAGAGGGGCGATCGCAAGAAAAACAAGTTGTCAACAGGAGGGAGTGCCAACAGCATACACATTTCTAATATAAAAGGCAGAATCGGTTTTATTTTCCTGTACTCAAAGCTCTTGGGAAGGAGAGGGGCGATCGCAAGAAAAACAAGTTGTCAACGGGAGGGAGTGCCAACAGCATACACATTTCTAAGGCAGAATCGGTTTTATTTTCCTGTATTCAAAGCTCTTGGGAAGGAGAGGAGCGATCGCAAGAAAAACAAGTTGTCAACGGGAGGGAGTGCCAACAGCATATACATTTCTAATATAAAAGGCAGAATCGGTCTTATTTTCCTGTATTCAAAGCTCTTGGGAAAGAGTGGGGCGATCGCAAGAAAAACAAGTTGTCTACGGGAGGGAATGCCAACAGCATATACATTTCTAATATAAAAGGCAGAATCGGTTTTAATTTCCTGTACTCAAAGCTCTTGGAAAGGAGAGGGGCGATCGCAAGAAAAACAAGTTGTCAACGGGAGGGGGTGCCAACAGCATACACATTTCTAATATAAAAGGCAGAATCGGTTTTATTTTCCTCTACTCAAAGCTCTTGGGAAGGAGAGGGGCGATCGCAAGAAAAACAAGTTGTCAACGGAAGGGAGTGCAACAGCATACACATTTCTAATATAAAAGGCAGAATCGGTTTTATTTTCCTGTGCTCAAAGCTCTTGGGAAGGAGAGGGGCGATCGCAAGAAAAACAAGTTGTCAACGGAAGGGAGTGCCAACAGCATACACATTTCTAATATAAAAGGTAGAATCGGTTTTATTTTCCTGTACTCAAAGCTCTTGGGAAGGAGAGGGGCGATCGCAAGAAAAACAAGTTGTCAACGGAAGGGAGTGCCAACAGCATACACATTTCTAATATAAAAGGCAGAATCGGTTTTATTTTCCTGTACTCAAAGCTCTTGGGAAAGAGAGGGGCGATCGCAAGAAAAACAAGTTGTCAACGGAAAGGAGTGCCAACAGCATGCACATTTCTAATATAAAAGGCAGAATCGGTTTTATTTTCCTCTACTCAAAGCTCTTGGGAAGGAGAGGGGCGATCGCAAGAAAAACAAGTTGTCAACGGAAGGGAGTGCCAACAGCATACACATTTCTAATATAAAAGGCAGAATCGGTTTTATTTTCCTGAACTTAAAGCTCTTGGAATGAGAGGGGCGATCACAAGAAAAACAAGTTGTCTACGGGAGGGAGTGCCAACAGCATACACATTTCTAATATAAAAGACAGAATCGGTTTTATTTTCCTGTACTCAAAGCTCTTGGGATGGAGAGGGACGATCGCAAGAAAAACAAGTTGTCAACGGGAGGGAGTGCCATCAGCATACAAATTTCTAATATAAAAGGCAGAATCGATTTTATTTTCCTCTACTCAAAGCTCTTGGGAAGGAGAGGGGCGATCGCAAGAAAAACAAGTTGTCAACGGAAGAGAGTGCCAACAGCACACACATTTCTAATAGAAATAACAGAATCGGTTTTATTTTCCTGTACTCAAAGCTCCTGGGAAGGAGAGGGGCGATCGCAAGAAAAACAAGTTGTCAACGGAAGAGAGTGCTAACAGCATACATATTTCTAATATAAAAGGCAGAATCGGTTTTATTTTCCTGTACTCAAAACTCTTGGGAAGGAGAGGGGCGATCGCAAGAAAAACAAGTTGTCAACAGGAGAGAGTGCCATCAGCATACAAATTTCTAATTTAAAAGGCAGAATCGGTTTTATTTTCCTGTACTCAAAGCTCTTGGGAAAGAGAGGGGCGATCGCAAGAAAAACAAGTTGTCAACGGAAGAGAGTGCCAACAGTATACAAATTTCTAATATAAAAGGCAGAATCGGTTTTATTTTCCTGTATTCAAAGCTCTTGGGAAGGAGAGGGGCGATCGCAAGAAAAACAAGTTGTCAACGGGAGGGAGTGCTATCAGCATACACATTTCTAATATAAAAGACAGAATCGGTTTTATTTTCCTGTACTCAAAGCTCTTGGGAAGGATAGGGGCGATCGCAAGAAAAACAAGTTGTCAACGGAAGGGAGTGCCAACAGCATACACATTTTTAATATAAAAGGCAGAATCGGTTTTATTTTCCTGTACTCAAAGCTCTTGGGAAGGAGAGGGGCGATCGCAAGAAAAACAAGTTGTCAACGGGAGGGAGTGCCAACAGCATACACATTTCTAATAAAAAAGGCAGAATCGGTTTTATTTTCCTGTATTCAAAGATCTTGGGAAGGAGAGGGGCGATCGCAAGAAAAACAAGTTGTCAACAGGAGGGAGTGCCAACAGCATACACATTTCTAATATAAAAGGCAGAATCGGTTTTATTTTCCTGTACTCAAAGCTCTTGGGAAAGGGAGGGGCGATCACAAGAAAAACAAGTTGTCAACGGGAGGGAGTGCCAACAGCATACCCATTTCTAACATAAAAGGCAGAATCGGTTTTATTTTCCTGTACTCAAAGCTCTTGGGAAGGAGAGGGGTGATCGCAAGAAAAACAAGTTGTCAACGGGAGGGAGTGCCATCAGCATACAAATTTCTAATATAAAAGGCAGAATCGGTTTTATTTTCCTGTACTCAAAGCTCTTGGGAAGGAGAGGGGCGATCGCAAGAAAAACAAGTTGTCAACGGAAGAAAGTGCCAACAGCATACACATTTCTAATAGAAAAGGCAGAATCGGTTTTATTTTCTTGTACTCAAAGCTCCTGGGAAGGAGAGGGGCGATCCCAAGAAAAACAAGTTGTCAACGAAGAGAGTGCCAACAGCATACACATTTCTAATATAAAAGGCAGAATCGGTTTTATTTTCCTGTACTCAAAACTCTTGAGAAGGAGAGGGGCGATCGCAAGAAAAACAAGTTGTCAACGGGAAGGAGTACCATCAGCATACAAATTTCTAATATAAAAGGCAGAATCGGTTTTATTTTCCTGTACTCAAAGCTCTTGGGAAAGAGAGGGGCGATCGCAAGAAAAACAAGTTGTCAACGGAAGAGAGCGCCAACAGCATACAAATTTCTAATATAAAAGGCAGAATCGGTTTTATTTTCCTGTACTCAAAACTCTTGGGGAGGAGAGGGGCGATCGCAAGAAAAACAAGTTGTCAACGGAAGAGAGTGCCAAGAGCATACACATTTCTAATATAAAAGGCAGAATCGGTATTATTTTCCTGTACTCAAAACTCTTGGGAAGGAGAGGGGCGATCGCAAGAAAAACAAGTTGTCAACGGAAGGGAGTGCCAACAGCATACACATTTTTCATATAAAAGGCAGAATCGGTTTTATTTTCCTGTACTCAAAGCTCTTGGGAAGGAGAGGGGCGATCGCAAGAAAAACAAGATGTCAACTGGAGGGAGTGCTATCAGCATACACATTTCTAATATAAAAGACAGAATCGGTTTTATTTTCCTGTACTCAAAGCTCTTGGGAAGGAGAGGGGCGATCGCAAGAAAAACAAGTTGTCAACGCAAGGGAGTGCCAACAGCATACACATTTCTAATATAAAAGGCAGAATCGGTTTTATTCTCCTGTACTCAAAACTCTTGGGAAAGAGAGGGGCGATCACAAGAAAAACAAGTTGTCAACGGGAGGGAGTGCCAACAGCATACCCATTTCTAATATAAAAGGCAGAAACGGTTTTATTTTCCTCTACTTAAAGCTCTTGGAAAGGAGAGGGGCGATCACAAGAAAAACAAGTGGTCAACGGGAGGGAGTGCCAACAGCATACACATTTCTAATATAAAAGGCAGAATCGGTTTTATTTTCCTGTACTCAAAGCTCTTGGGAAGGAGAGGGGTGATCGCAAGAAAAACAAGTTTTCAACGGGAGGGAGTGCCAACAGCATACACATTTCTAATATAAAAGGCAGAATCTGTTTTATTTTAATGTATTCAAAGCTCTTGGGAAGGAGAGGGGGCGATCGCAAGAAAAACAAGTTGTCAACGGGAGGGAGTGCCAACAGCACACATTTCTAATATAAAATGCAGAATCGGTTTTATTTTCCTGTATTCAAAGCTCTTGGGAAGGAGAGGGGCGATCGCAAGAAAAACAAGTTGTCAACGGAAGGGAGTGCCAACAGCATACACATTTTTAATATAAAAGGCAGAATCGGTTTTATTTTCCTGTACTCAAAGCTCTTGGGAAGGAGAGGGGCGATCGCAAGAAAAACAAGTTGTCTACGGGAGGGAGTGCCAACAGCATACACATTTCTAATATAAAAGGCAGAATCGGTTTTATTTTCCTGTCCTCAAAGCTCTTGGGAAGGAGAGGGGCGATCGCAAGAAAAACAAGTTGTCAACGGGAGGGAGTGCCAACAGCATACACATTTCTAATATAAAAGGCAGAATCGGTTTTATTTTCCTGTATTCAAAGCTCTTGGGAAGGAGAGGGGCGATCGCAAGAAAAACAAGTTGTCAACGGGAGGGAGTGCCAACAGCATACACATTTCTAATATAAAAGGCAGAATCGGTTTTATTTTCCTGTACTCAAAGCTCTTGGGAAGGAGAGGGGCGATCGCAAGAAAAACAAGTTGTCAACGGGAGGGTGTGCCAACAGCATACACATTTCTAATATAAAAGGCAGAATCGGTTTTATTTTCCTGTACTCAAAGCTCTTGGGAAGGAGAGGGGCGATCGCAAGAAAAACAAGTTGTCAACGGGAGGGTGTGCCAACAGCATACACATTTTTAATATAAAAGGCAGAATCGGTTTTATTTTCCTGTACTCAAAGCTCTTGGGAAGGAGAGAGGCGATCGCAAGAAAAACAAGTTGTCAACGGGAGGGAGTGCCAACAGCATACACATTTCTAATATAAAAGGCAGAATCGGTTTTATTTTTCTGTACTCAAAGCTCTTGGGAAGGAGAGGGGCGATCGCAAGAAAAACAAGTTGTCAACGGGAGGGAGTGCCAACAGCATACACATTTCTAATATAAAAGGCAGAATCGGTTTTATTTTCCTGTATTCAAAGCTCTTGGGAAGGAGAGGGGCGATCGCAAGAAAAACAAGTTGTCAACGGAAAGGAGTGCCAACAGCATACACATTTCTAATATAAAAGGCAGAATCGGTTTTATTTTCCTGTACTCAAAGCTCTTGGGAAGGAGAGGGGCGATCGCAAGAAAAACAAGTTGTCAACGGGAGGGTATGCCAACAGCATACACATTTTTAATATAAAAGGCAGAATCGGTTTTATTTTCCTGTCCTCAAAGCTCTTGGGAAGGAGAGTGGCGAACGCAAGAAAAACAAGTTGTCAACGCAAGGGAGTGCCAACAGCATACACATTTCTAATATAAAAGGCAGAATCGGTTTTATTTTCCTGTACTCAAAACTCTTGGGAAGGAGAGGGGCGATCGCAAGAAAAACAAGTTGTCAACGGAAGGGAGTGCCAACAGCATACACATTTTTAATATAAAAGGCAGGATCGGTTTTATTTTCCTGTACTCAAAGCTCTTGGGAAGGAGAGGGGCGATCGCAAGAAAAACAAGTTGTCAACGGGAGGGAGTGCTATCAGCATACACATTTCTAATATAAAAGACAGAATCGGTTTTATTTTCCTGTACTCAAAGCTCATGGGAAGGAGAGGGGCGATCGCAAGAGAAACAAGTTGTCAACGCAAGGGAGTGCCAACAGCATACACATTTCTAATATAAAAGGCAGAATCGGTTTTATTTTCCTGTACTCAAAACTCTTGGGAAAGAGAGGGGCGATCACAAGAAAAACAAGTTGTCAACGGGAGGGAGTGCCAACAGCATACCCATTTCTAATATAAAAGGCAGAATCGGTTTTATTTTCCTGTACTCAAAGCTCTTGGGAAGGAGAGGGGTGATCGCAAGAAAAACAAGTTGTCAACGGGAGGGAGTGCCATCAGCATACAAATTTCTAATATAAAAGGCAGAATCGGTTTTATTTTCCTGTACTCAAAGCTCTTGGGAAGGAGAGGGGCGATCGCAAGAAAAACAAGTTGTCAACGGAAGAGAGTGCCAACAGCATACACATTTCTAATAGAAAAGGCAGAATCGGTTTTATTTTCTTGTACTCAATGCTCCTGGGAAGGAGAGGGGCGATCGCAAGAAAAACAAGTTGTCAACGGAAGAGAGTGCCAACAGCATACACATTTCTAATATAAAAGGCAGAATCGGTTTTATTTTCCTGTACTCAAAACTCTTGGGAAGGAGTGGGGCGATCGCAAGAAAAACAAGTTGTCAACGGGAAGGAGTGCCATCAGCATACAAATTTCTATTATAAAAGGCAGAATCAGTTTTATTTTCCTGTACTCAAAGCTCTTGGGAAAGAGAGGGGCGATCGCAAGAAAAACAAGTTGTCAACGGAAGAGAGTGCAAACAGCATACAAATTTCTAATATAAAAGGCAGAATCGGTTTTATTTTCCTGTACTCAAAACTCTTGGGGAGGAGAGGGGCGATCGCAAGAAAAACAAGTTGTCAACGGAAGAGAGTGCCAACAGCATACACATTTTTAATATAAAAGGCAGAATCGGTTTTATTTTCCTGTACTCAAAGCTCTTGGGAAGGAGAGGGGCGATCGCAAGAAAAACAAGTTGTCAACGCAAGGGAGTGCCAACAGCATACACATTTCTAATATAAAAGGCAGAATCGGTTTTATTTTCCTGTACTCAAAACTCTTGGGAAAGAGAGGGGCGATCACAAGAAAAACAAGTTGTCAACGGGAGGGAGTGCCAACAGCATACCCATTTCTAATATAAAAGGCAGAAACGGTTTTATTTTCCTCTACTTAAAGCTCTTGGAAAGGAGAGGGGCGATCACAAGAAAAACAAGTGGTCAACGGGAGGGAGTGCCAACAGCATACACATTTCTAATATAAAAGGCAGAATCGGTTTTATTTTCCTGTACTCAAAGCTCTTGGGAAGGAGAGGGGTGATCGCAAGAAAAACAAGTTGTCAACGGGAGGGAGTGCTAACAGCATACACATTTCTAATATAAAAGGCTGAATCGGTTTTATTTTCCTGTACTCAAAGCTCTTGGGAAGGAGTGGGGCGATCGCAAGAAAAACAAGTTGTCAACGGAAGGGAGTGCCAACAGCATACACATTTTTAATATAAAAGGCAGAATCGGTTTTATTTTCCTGTACTCAAAGCTCTTGGGAAGGAGAGGGGCGATCGCAAGAAAAACAAGTTGTCAACGGGAGGGAGTGCCAACAGCATACACATTTCTAATAAAAAAGGCAGAATCGGTTTTATTTTCCTGTATTCAAAGATCTTGGGAAGGAGAGGGGCGATCGCAAGAAAAACAAGTTGTCAACAGGAGGGAGTGCCAACAGCATACACATTTCTAATATAAAAGGCAGAATCGGTTTTATTTTCCTGTACTCAAAGCTCTTGGGAAGGAGAGGGGCGATCGCAAGAAAAACAAGTTGTCAACGGGAGGGAGTGCCAACAGCATACACATTTCTAAGGCAGAATCGGTTTTATTTTCCTGTATTCAAAGCTCTTGGGAAGGAGAGGAGCGATCGCAAGAAAAACAAGTTGTCAACGGGAGGGAGTGCCAACAGCATATACATTTCTAATATAAAAGGCAGAATCGGTCTTATTTTCCTGTATTCAAAGCTCTTGGGAAAGAGTGGGGCGATCGCAAGAAAAACAAGTTGTCTACGGGAGGGAATGCCAACAGCATATACATTTCTAATATAAAAGGCAGAATCGGTTTTAATTTCCTGTACTCAAAGCTCTTGGAAAGGAGAGGGGCGATCGAAAGAAAAACAAGTTGTCAACGGGAGGGGGTGCCAACAGCATACACATTTCTAATATAAAAGGCAGAATCGGTTTTATTTTCCTCTACTCAAAGCTCTTGGGAAGGAGAGGGGCGATCGCAAGAAAAACAAGTTGTCAACGGAAGGGAGTGCAACAGCATACACATTTCTAATATAAAAGGCAGAATCGGTTTTATTTTCCTGTGCTCAAAGCTCTTGGGAAGGAGAGGGGCGATCGCAAGAAAAACAAGTTGTCAACGGAAGGGAGTGCCAACAGCATACACATTTCTAATATAAAAGGTAGAATCGGTTTTATTTTCCTGTACTCAAAGCTCTTGGGAAGGAGAGGGGCGATCGCAAGAAAAACAAGTTGTCAACGGAAGGGAGTGCCAACAGCATACACATTTCTAATATAAAAGGCAGAATCGGTTTTATTTTCCTGTACTCAAAGCTCTTGGGAAAGAGAGGGGCGATCGCAAGAAAAACAAGTTGTCAACGGAAAGGAGTGCCAACAGCATGCACATTTCTAATATAAAAGGCAGAATCGGTTTTATTTTCCTCTACTCAAAGCTCTTGGGAAGGAGAGGGGCGATCGCAAGAAAAACAAGTTGTCAACGGAAGGGAGTGCCAACAGCATACACATTTCTAATATAAAAGGCAGAATCGGTTTTATTTTCCTGAACTTAAAGCTCTTGGAATGAGAGGGGCGATCACAAGAAAAACAAGTTGTCTACGGGAGGGAGTGCCAACAGCATACACATTTCTAATATAAAAGACAGAATCGGTTTTATTTTCCTGTACTCAAAGCTCTTGGGATGGAGAGGGACGATCGCAAGAAAAACAAGTTGTCAACGGGAGGGAGTGCCATCAGCATACAAATTTCTAATATAAAAGGCAGAATCGATTTTATTTTCCTCTACTCAAAGCTCTTGGGAAGGAGAGGGGCGATCGCAAGAAAAACAAGTTGTCAACGGAAGAGAGTGCCAACAGCACACACATTTCTAATAGAAATAACAGAATCGGTTTTATTTTCCTGTACTCAAAGCTCCTGGGAAGGAGAGGGGCGATCGCAAGAAAAACAAGTTGTCAACGGAAGAGAGTGCTAACAGCATACATATTTCTAATATAAAAGGCAGAATCGGTTTTATTTTCCTGTACTCAAAACTCTTGGGAAGGAGAGGGGCGATCGCAAGAAAAACAAGTTGTCAACAGGAGAGAGTGCCATCAGCATACAAATTTCTAATTTAAAAGGCAGAATCGGTTTTATTTTCCTGTACTCAAAGCTCTTGGGAAAGAGAGGGGCGATCGCAAGAAAAACAAGTTGTCAACGGAAGAGAGTGCCAACAGTATACAAATTTCTAATATAAAAGGCAGAATCGGTTTTATTTTCCTGTATTCAAAGCTCTTGGGAAGGAGAGGGGCGATCGCAAGAAAAACAAGTTGTCAACGGGAGGGAGTGCTATCAGCATACACATTTCTAATATAAAAGACAGAATCGGTTTTATTTTCCTGTACTCAAAGCTCTTGGGAAGGATAGGGGCGATCGCAAGAAAAACAAGTTGTCAACGGAAGGGAGTGCCAACAGCATACACATTTTTAATATAAAAGGCAGAATCGGTTTTATTTTCCTGTACTCAAAGCTCTTGGGAAGGAGAGGGGCGATCGCAAGAAAAACAAGTTGTCAACGGGAGGGAGTGCCAACAGCATACACATTTCTAATAAAAAAGGCAGAATCGGTTTTATTTTCCTGTATTCAAAGATCTTGGGAAGGAGAGGGGCGATCGCAAGAAAAACAAGTTGTCAACAGGAGGGAGTGCCAACAGCATACACATTTCTAATATAAAAGGCAGAATCGGTTTTATTTTCCTGTACTCAAAGCTCTTGGGAAGGAGAGGGGCGATCGCAAGAAAAACAAGTTGTCAACGGGAGGGAGTGCCAACAGCATACACATTTCTAAGGCAGAATCGGTTTTATTTTCCTGTATTCAAAGCTCTTGGGAAGGAGAGGAGCGATCGCAAGAAAAACAAGTTGTCAACGGGAGGGAGTGCCAACAGCATACACATTTCTAATATAAAAGGCAGAATCGGTCTTATTTTCCTGTATTCAAAGCTCTTGGGAAAGAGTGGGGCGATCGCAAGAAAAACAAGTTGTCTACGGGAGGGAATGCCAACAGCATATACATTTCTAATATAAAAGGCAGAATCGGTTTTAATTTCCTGTACTCAAAGCTCTTGGAAAGGAGAGGGGCGATCGCAAGAAAAACAAGTTGTCAACGGGAGGGGGTGCCAACAGCATACACATTTCTAATATAAAAGGCAGAATCGGTTTTATTTTCCTCTACTCAAAGCTCTTGGGAAGGAGAGGGGCGATCGCAAGAAAAACAAGTTGTCTACGGGAGGGGGTGCCAACAGCATATACATTTCTAATATAAAAGGCTGAATCGGTTTTATTTTCCTGTACTCAAAGCTCTTGGGAAGGAGAGGGGCTATCGCAAGAAAAACAAGTTGTCAACGGAAGGGAGTGCCAACAGCATACACATTTCTAATATAAAAACAGAATCGGTTTTATTTTTCTGTACTCAAAACTCTTGGGAAGGAGAGGGGCGATCGCAAGAAAAACAAGTTGTCAACGGAAGGGAGTGCCAACAGCATACACATTTCTAATATAAAAGGCAGAATCGGTTTTATTTTCCTGTACTCAAAGCACTTGGGAAGGAGAGGGGCGATCGCAAGAAAAACAAGTTGACAAGGGGAGGGAGTGCCAACAGCATACACATTTCTAATATAAAAGGCAGAATCGGTTTTATTTTCCTGTACTCAAAGCTCTTGGGAAAGAGTGGGGCGATCGCAAGAAAAACAAGTTGTCAACGGAAGGGAGTGCCAACAGCATACACATTTCTAATATAAAAGGCAGAAACGGTTTTATTTTCCTGTACTTAAAGCTCTTGGGAAGGAGAGGGGCGATCGCAAGAAAAACAAGTTGTCAACGGAAGGGAGTGCCAACAGCATACACATTTCTAATATAAAAGGCAGAAACGGTTTTATTTTCCTCTACTTAAAGCTCTTGGAAAGGAGAGGGGCGATCACAAAAAAACAAGTTGTCAACGGGAGGGAGTGCCAACAGCATACACATTTCTAATATACAAGGCAGAATTGGTTTTATTTTCTTGTACTCAAAGCTCTTGGGAAGGAGAGGGGTGATCGCAAGAAAAACAAGTTGTCAACGGGAGGGAGTGCCAACAGCATACACATTTCTAATATAAAAGGCAGAATCGGTTTTATTTTCCTGTACTCAAAGCTCTTGGGAAAGTGTTGGGCGATCGCAAGAAAAACAAGTTGTCAACGGAAGGGAGTGCCAACAGCATACACATTTCTAATATAAAAGGCAGAAACGGTTTTATTTTCCTGTACTTAAAGCTCTTGGGAAGGAGAGGGGCGATCACAAGAAAAACAAGTTGTCAACGGGAGGGAGTGCCAACGGCATACACATTTCTAATATAAAAGGCAGAATCGGTTTTATTTTCCTGTACTCAAAGCTCTTGGGAAAGAGAGGGGCGATCGCAAGAAAAATAAGTTGTCAACGGAAAGGATTGCCAACAGCATACACATTTCTAATATAAAAGGCTGAATCGGTTTTATTTTCCTATACTCAAAGCTCTTGGGAAGGAGAGGGGCGATCGCAAGAAAAACAAGTTGTCAACGGAAGGAAGTGCCAACAGCATACACATTTCTAATATAAAAGGCAGAATCGGTTTTATTTTCCTGTAATCAAAGCTCTTGGGAAAGTGAGGGGCGATCGCAAGAAAAACAAGTTGTCAACAGCATACACATTTCTAATATAAAAGGCAGAATTGGTTTTATTTTCCTGTACTCAAAGCTCTTGGGAAGGAGAGGGGCGATCGCAAGAAAAACAAGTTGTCAATGCAAGGGAGTGCCAACAGCATACACATTTCTAATATAAAAGGCAGAATCGGTTTTATTTTCCTGTACTCAAAGCTCTTGGGAAAGAGAGGGGCAATCGCAAGAAAAACAAGTTGTCAACGGAAAGGAGTGCCAACAGCATACACATTTCTAATATAAAAGGCAGAATCGGTTTTATTTTCCTGTACTCAAAGCTCTTGGGAAGGAGAGGGGCGATCGCAAGAAAACCAAGTTGTCAACGGAAGGGAGTGCCAACAGCATACACATTTCTAATATAAAAGGCAGAATCGGTTCTATTTTCCTGTAATCAAAGCTCTTGGGAAAGTGAGGGGCGATCGCAAGAGAAACAAGTTGTCAACGGGAGGGAGTGCTCACACCATACACATTTCTATAATAAAAGGCAGAATCGGTTTTATTTTCCTGTACTCAAAGCTCCTGGGAAGGAATGGGGCGATCGCAAGAAAAACAAGTTGTCAACGGAAGGAAGTGCCAACAGCATACACATTTCTAATATAAAAGGCAGAATCGGTTTTATTTTCCTGTACTCAAAGCTCTTGGGAAGGAGAGGGGCGATCGCAAGAAAAACAAGTTGTCAACGGAAGGGAGTGCCAACAGCATACACATTTCTAATATAAAAGGCAGAATCGGTTTTATTTTCCTGTACTCAAATCCCTTGGGAAGGAGAGGGGCGATCGCAAGAAAAACAAGTTTTCAACGGGAGGGAGTGCCAACAGCATACACATTTCTAATATAAAAGGCAGAATCGGTTTTATTTTCCTGTACTCAAAGCTCTTGGGAAGGAGAGGGGCGATCGCAAGAAGAACAAATTGTCAACGGGAGGGAGTGCCAACAGCATACACATTTCTAATATAAAAGGCAGAATCGGTTTTATTTTCCTGTACTCAAAGCTCTTGGGAAGGAGAGCGGCGATCGCAAGAAAAACAAGTTGTCAACGGGAGGGAGTGCCAACAGCATACACATTTCAAATATAAAAGGCAGAATCGGTTTTATTTTCCTGTATTCAAAGCTCTTGGGAAGGAGAGGGGCGATCGCAAGAAAAACAAGTTGTCAACGGGAGGGAGTGCCAACAGCATACACATTTCTAATATAAAAGGCAGAATCGGTTTTATTTTCCTGTACTCAAAGCTCTTGGGTAGGAGAAGGGCGATCGCAAGAAAAACAAGTTGTCAACGGGAGGGAGTGCCAACAGCATACACATTTCTAATATAAAAGGCATAATCGGTTTTATTTTCCTGTACTCAAAGCTCTTGGGAAGGAGAGGGGCGATCGCAAGAAAAACAAGTTGTCAACGCGAGGGAGTGCCAACAGCATACACATTTCTAATATAAAAGGCAGAATCGGTTTTATTTTCCTGTATTCAAAGCTTTTGGGAAGGAGTGGTTCGATCGCAAGAAAAACAAGTTGTCTACGGGAGGGGGTGCCAACAGCATATACATTTCTAATATAAAAGGCTGAATCGGTTTTATTTTCCTGTACTCAAAGCTCTTGGGAAGGAGAGGGGCGATCGCAAGAAAAACAAGTTGTCAACGGAAGGGAGTGCCAACAGCATACACATTTCTAATATAAAAGGCAGAATCGGTTTTATTTTCCTGTACTCAAAGCACTTGGGAAGGAGAGGGGCGATCGCAAGAAAAACAAGTTGACAAGGGGAGGGAGTGCCAACAGCATACACATTTCTAATATAAAAGGCACAATCGGTTTTATTTTCCTGTATTCAAAGCTCTTGGGAAGGAGAGGGGCGATTGCAAGAAAAACAAGTTGTCAACGGGAGGGAGTGCCAACAGCATACGCATTTCTAATATAAAAGGCAGAATCGGTTATATTTTCCTGTACTCAAAGCTCTTGGGAAGGAGAGGGGCGATCGCAAGAAAAACAAGTTTTCAACGGAAGGGAGTGCCAACAGCATACACATTTCTAATATAAAAGGCAGAATCGGTTTTATTTTCCTGTACTCAAAGCACTTGGGAAGGAGAGGGGCGATCGCAAGAAAAACAAGTTGACAAGGGGAGGGAGTGCCAACAGCATACACATTTCTAATATAAAAGGCAGAATCGGTTTTATTTTCCTGTATTCAAAGCTTTTGGGAAGGAGTGGTTCGATCGCAAGAAAAACAAGTTGTCTACGGGAGGGGGTGCCAACAGCATATACATTTCTAATATAAAAGGCTGAATCGGTTTTATTTTCCTGTACTCAAAGCTCTTGGGAAGGAGAGGGGCGATCGCAAGAAAAACAAGTTGTCAACGGGAGGGAGTGCCAACAGCATACGCATTTCTAATATAAAAGGCAGAATCGGTTATATTTTCCTGTACTCAAAGCTCTTGGGAAGGAGAGGGGCGATCGCAAGAAAAACAAGTTTTCAACGGAAGGGAGTGCCAACAGCATACACATTTCTAATATAAAAGGCAGAATCGGTTTTATTTTCCTGTACTCAAAGCACTTGGGAAGGAGAGGGGCGATCGCAAGAAAAACAAGTTGACAAGGGGAGGGAGTGCCAACAGCATACACATTTCTAATATAAAAGGCAGAATCGGTTTTATTTTCCTGTACTCAAAGCTCTTGGGAAGGAGAGCGGCGATCGCAAGAAAAACAAGTTGTCAACGGGAGGGAGTGCCAACAGCATACGCATTTCTAATATAAAAGGCAGAATCGGTTATATTTTCCTGTACTCAAAGCTCTTGGGAAGGAGAGGGGCGATCGCAAGAAAAACAAGTTTTCAACGCAAGGGAGTGCCAACAGCATACACATTTCTAATATAAAAGGCAGAATCGGTTTTATTTTCCTGAACTTAAAGCTCTTGGAAAGAGAGGGGCGATCGCAAGAAAAACAAGTTGTCAACGCAAGGGAGTGCCAACTGCATACACATTTCTAATATAAAAGGCAGAATCGGTTTTATTTTCCTGTACTCAAAGCTCTTGGGAAAGAGAGGGGCGATCACAAGAAAAACAAGTTGTCAACGGGAGGGAGTGCCAACAGCATACCCATTTCTAACATAAAAGGCAGAATCGGTTTTATTTTCCTGAAATTAAAACTCTTGGAAATAGAGGGGCGATCACAAGAAAAACAAGTTGTCTACGGGAGGGAGTGCCAACAGCTTACACATTTCTAATATAAAAGGCAGAGTCGGTTTTATTTTCCTGTACTCAAAGCTCTTGGGAAGGAGAGGGGCGATCGCAAGAACGACAAGTTGTCAACGGGAGGGAGTGCCAACAGCATACACATTTCTAATATAAAAGACAGAATCGGTTTTATTTTCCTGTACTCAAAACTCTTGGGAAGGAGAGGGACGATCGCAAGAAAAACAAGTTGTCAACGGGAGGGAGTGCCAACAGCATACGCATTTCTAATATAAAAGGCAGAATCGGTTATATTTTCCTGTACTCAAAGCTCTTGGGAAGGAGTGGGGCGATCGCAAGAAAAACAAGTTTTCAACGGAAGGGAGTGCCAACAGCATACACATTTCTAATATAAAAGGCAGAATCGGTTTTATTTTCCTGTACTCAAAGCTCTTGAGAAGGAGAGGGGCGATCGCAAGAAAAACAAGTTTTCAACGGAAGGGAGTGCCAACAGCATACACATTTCTAATATAAAAGGCAGAATCGGTTTTATTTTCCTGTACTCAAAGCTCTAGGGATGGAGTGGGGCGATCGCAAGAAAAACAAGTTGTCAACGGAAGGGAGTGCCAACAGCATACACATTTCTAATATAAAAGGCAGAATCGGTTTCATTTTCCTTAACTTAAAGCTCTTGGAAAGAGAGGGGCGATCACAAGAAAAACAAGTTGTCAACGCAAGGGAGTGCCAACAGCATACACATTTCTAATATAAAAGGCAGAATCGGTTTTATTTTCCTGTACTCAAAGCTCTTGGGAAAGAGAGGGGCGATCACAAGAAAAACAAGTTGTCAACGGGAGGGAGTGCCAACAGCATACCCATTTCTAACATAAAAGGCAGAATCGTTTTTATTTTCCTGAAATTAAAACTCTTGGAAAGAGATGGGCGATTACAAGAAAAACAAGTTGTCTACGGGAGGGAGTGCCAACAGCATACACATTTCTAATATAAAAGGCAGAGTCGGTTTTATTTTCCTGTACTCAAAGCTCTTGGGAAGGAGAGGGGCGATCGCAAGAACAACAAGTTGTCAACGCAAGGGAGTGCCAACAGCATACACATTTCTAATATAAAAGGCAGAATCGGTTTTATTTTCCTGTACTCAAAGCTCTTGGGAAGGAGAGGGGTGATGGCAAGAAAAAAAAGTTGTCAACGGAAGGGAGTGCCAACAGCATACTCTTTTCTAATAGAAAAGGCAGAATCGGTTTTATTTTCCTGTACTCAAAGCTCTTGGGAAGGAGAGGGGCGATCGCAAAAAAAAACAAGTTGTCAACGGGAGGGAGTGCCAATAGCATACACATTTCTAATATAAAAGACAGAATCGGTTTTATTTTCCTGTACTCAAAGCTCTTGGGAAGGAGAGGGGTGATCGCAAGAAAAACAAGTTGTCAACGGAAGGGAGTGCCAACAGCCTACACATTTCTAGTATAAAAGGCAGAATCGGTTTTATTTTCCTGTACTCAAAGCTCTTGGGAAGGAGAGGGGCTATCGCAAGAAAAACAAGTTGTCAACGGAAGGGAGTGCCAACAGCATACACATTTCTAATATAAAAGGCAGAATCGGTTTTATTTTCCTGTACTCAAAGCTCTTGGGAAGGAGAGGGGCGATCGCAAGAAAAACAAGTTGTCAACGGAAGGGAGTGCCAACAGCATACACATTTCTAATATAAAAGGCAGAATCGGTTTTATTTTCCTGTACTCAAAGCTCTTGGGAAGGAGAGGAGCGATCGCAAGAAAAACAAGTTGTCAACGGGAGGGAGTGCCAACAGCATACGCATTTCTAATATAAAAGGCAGAATCGGTTATATTTTCCTGTACTCAAAGCTCTTGAGAAGGAGAGGGGCGATCGCAAGAAAAACAAGTTTTCAACGGAAGGGAGTGCCAACAGCATACACATTTCTAATATAAAAGGCAGAATCGGTTTTATTTTCCTGTACTCAAAGCTCTAGGGATGGAGTGGGGCGATCGCAAGAAAAACAAGTTGTCAACGGAAGGGAGTGCCAACAGCATACACATTTCTAATATAAAAGGCAGAATCGGTTTCATTTTCCTGAACTTAAAGCTCTTGGAAAGAGAGGGGCGATCACAAGAAAAACAAGTTGTCAACGCAAGGGAGTGCCAACAGCATACACATTTCTAATATAAAAGGCAGAATCGGTTTTATTTTCCTGTACTCAAAGCTCTTGGGAAAGAGAGGGGCGATCACAAGAAAAACAAGTTGTCAACGGGAGGGAGTGCCAACAGCATACCCATTTC
This sequence comes from Diaprepes abbreviatus, assembly GCA_034092305.1. NCBI lineage: Eukaryota > Metazoa > Arthropoda > Insecta > Coleoptera > Curculionidae > Diaprepes > Diaprepes abbreviatus. Next base: position 38,183 of record JASJET010000034.1, on the reverse strand, counting down.
TAACATAAAAGGCAGAATCGTTTTTATTTTCCTGAAATTAAAACTCTTGGAAAGAGAGGGGCGATCGCAAGAACAACAAGTTGTCAACGCAAGGGAGTGCCAACAGCATACACATTTCTAATATAAAGGGCAGAATCGGTTTTATTTTCCTGTACTCAAAGCTCTTGGGAAGGAGAGGGGCGATGGCAAGAAAAAAAAGTTGTCAACGGAAGGGAGTGCCAACAGCATACACTTTTCTAATAGAAAAGGCAGAATCGGTTTTACTTTCCTGTACTCAAAGCTCTTGGGAAGGAGAGGGGCGATCGCAAAAAAAAACAAGTTGTCAACGGGAGGGAGTGCCAATAGCATACACATTTCTAATATAAAAGACAGAATCGGTTTTATTTTCCTGTACTCAAAGCTCTTGGGAAGGAGAGGGGCGATCGCAAGAAAAACAAGTTGTCAACGGAAGGGAGTGCCAACAGCCTACACATTTCTAGTATAAAAGGCAGAATCGGTTTTATTTTCCTGTACTCAAAGCTCTTGGGAAGGAGAGGGGCTATCGCAAGAAAAACAAGTTGTCAACGGAAGGGAGTGCCAACAGCATACACATTTCTAATATAAAAGGCAGAATCGGTTTTATTTTCCTGTACTCAAAGCTCTTGGGAAGGAGAGGGGCGATCGCAAGAAAAACAAGTTGTCAACGGAAGGGAGTGCCAACAGCATACACATTTCTAATATAAAAGGCAGAATCGGTTTTATTTTCCTGTACTCAAAGCTCTTGGGAAGGAGAGGGGCGATCGCAAGAAAAACAAGTTGTCAACGGAAGGGAGTGCCAACAGCATACGCATTTCTAATATAAAAGGCAGAATCGGTTGTATTTTCCAGTACTCAAAGCTCTTGGGAAGGAGAGGGGCGATCGCAAGAAAAACAAGTTTTCAACGGAAGGGAGTGCCAACAGCATACACATTTCTAATATAAAAGGCAGAATCGGTTTTATTTTCCTGTACTCAAAGCTCTTGGGAAGGAGAGGGGCGATCGCAAGAAAAACAAGTTGTCAACGGGAGGGAGTGCCAACAGCATACGCATTTCTAATATAAAAGGCAGAATCGGTTATATTTTCCTGTACTCAAAGCTCTTGGGAAGGAGAGGGGCGATCGCAAGAAAAACAAGTTTTCAACGGAAGGGAGTGCCAACAGCATACACATTTCTAATATAAAAGGCAGAATCGGTTTTATTTTCCTGTACTCAAAGCTCTTGGGAAAGAGAGGGGCGATCACAAGAAAAACAAGTTGTCTACGGAGGGAGTGCCAACAGCATACCCATTTCTAACATAAAAGGCAGAATCGGTTTTATTTTCCTGAAATTAAAACTCTTGGAAAGAGAGGGGCGATCACAAGAAAAACAAGTTGTCTACGGGAGGGAGTGCCAACAGCATACACATTTCTAATATAAAAGGCAGAGTCGGTTTTATTTTCCTGTACTCAAAGCTCTTGGGAAGGAGAGGGGCGATCGCAAGAACAACAAGTTGTCAACACAAGGGAGTGCCAACAGCATACACATTTCTAATAGAAAAGGCAGAATCGGTTTTATTTTCCTGTACTCAAAGCTCTTGGGAAGGAGAGGGGCGATGGCAAAAAAAAAACAAGTTGTCAAGGGAAGGGAGTGCCAACAGCATACACATTTCTAATAGAAAAGGCAGAATCGGTTTTATTTTCCTGTACTCAAAGCTCTTGGGAAGGAGAGGGGCGATCGCAAGAAAAACAAGTTGTCAACGGAAGGGAGTGCCAACAGCCTACACATTTCTAATATAAAAGGCAGAATCGGTTTTATTTTCCTGTACTCAAAGCTCTTGGGAAGGAGAGGGGCTATCGCAAGAAAAACAAGTTGTCAACGGAAGGAAGTGCCAACAACATACACATTTCTAATATAAAAAGCAGAATCGGTTTTATTTTTCTGTACTCAAAACTCTTGGGAAGGAGAGGGGCGATCGCAAGAAAAACAAGTTGTCAACGGGCGGGAGTGCCAACAGCATACACATTTCTAATATAAAAGGCAGAATCGGTTTTATTTTCCTGTACTCAAAGCTCTTGGAAAGGAGAGGGGCGATCGCAAGAAAAACAAGTTGTCAACGGGAGGGAGTGCCAACAGCATACACATTTCTAATATAAAAGGCAGAATCGGTTTCATTTTCCTGTACTCAAAGCTCTTGGGAAGGAGAGGGGCGATCGTAAGAAAAACAAGTTTTCAACGGAAGGGAGTGCCAACAACATATATATTTCTAATATAAAAGGCAGAATCGGTTTTATTTTCCTGTACTCAAAGCTCTTGGGAAGGAGATGGGCGATCGCAAGAAAAACAAGTTGTCAACGAGAGGGAGTGCCAACAGCATACACATTTTTTATACAGGGTGATTCAAAAATCGATCGCGAAACTTAAGGGGGTGATTCTACTTGACAAAATAAGGGTAGAGCTTCATATAATTTTTTTTCAAAATGTCATTCGTTTTCGAGTTACAAGCCGTCCAAATTCAAGTTTTTATTTTTTGTTTTTTGAATTACTCGCTTACAGGAAAACCGATTTGACTAATATTTGAAAGATAGGCTAAGTCTTCTGCGCTTCATCATTTTAGTAACAATTCACATTGATTGTTTGCCGCTAAAGGGCACTTTACCTACATTGAAAATTGTTTTTTTGTCATAATTTTTTAGTGTTGACAGTTACAGTAGTTTTTGGCATAATTTCTGAAAGACTGATGCCAGGCCTTTAAAAAAGGTGCTCTTTATTTACATCGCTAAACCCAACGGTTTAGACGTAAATCACCCTTAAAAATTAAGTGGTAAATTTACTTTTCTCATTTCATTACTACCAGGTAAATAGCTATCAAAGTATACTAGAGCTGTCAGTTTAACATCAAATAAATTCGCTTTTTAAACTATTTAATTTATAATCTTAAAATAACTAATAATGGCTAATCACCAATATTCAAATATCGAATATTGTGATATCCATTTTTGTTATGGAAAAGCAAATGGTAATGCAGAGTTGGCAAGAAGATATTATATGGAGAGTTATCCGGAAAGAAATATCCCTCATGCTCAAACATTTTCCAGTGTGCACAGGAGGCTTGCGGAATGTGGTTCCTTTAAAAGTTATAATGGAAATAGGGGAAGACCTAGAACTGCTAGAAACGTGCAACAAGAAGAAAGAGTGCTTGAAATTATTGAAGATAATCCAGGTATTAGTACTAGAAAAATTGGGAATGAAGTGCGGCTCTGTCAGGCTAGTTCATGGAGGATACTAAGGGAAGAACAACTCTACCCGTTTCATTCAAAAAAGGTGCAGGCTCTTTATGACGATGATCGGCCGAGACGGTTGGAAATGTGCAATCAGATCCTAGCTAAGTATGAACACGATAATCGATTAATTGGCGTCATATTATTCACTGACGAAGCTGGTTTCACTCGTGATGGCATAACAAATCCACACAACATCCACACATATGCTTACGAGAACCCAAACAATGTGGTAGAAAAGAAACATCAGCGTAGATTTTCACTAAATGTGTGGGCAGGGATAATAGGAGATTACCTTATTGGTCCTCATTTCTTTGATGGCCCATTAACTGGTGACGTATACTTAGATTTTATCCAAAATCGTCTCCCATTGTATCTGGAAGATGTGCCATTGGAAGTAAGGGCCAACATATGGATCCTCCAAGACGGAGCTCCGCCCCACTTTAGTATACGTGTCCGACAGTATTTGAATGCAACGTATCCTGAGCGATGGATAGGACGAAGTGGACCATTGGCATGGGCAGCGAGGTCACCAGACCTTAATCCTATGGATTTTTTCTTTTGGGGTCATTTGAAACAATTGGTGTACGATATTCCAGTAATCAACGTCGAGGATCTTCGCTTCAGGATAATCGAAAAGTGCCAAATTATTAAAGAAACACCAGAAATTTTTCATCGAGTTAGGCGACATTTTTTGAAGAGTGTTAGGAAATGTATTGAAGAAAATGGGGGACATTTTGAGAATCTTTTTTAGTTTGTTTAGTACTGTTTCATTAATTTTTATCAATTAAATATATATCGCAATAATCCATAATATGAATATTTACTGATTAGCCATTATTAGTTATTTTAAGATTATAAATTAAATAGTTTAAAAAGCGAATTTATTTGATGTTAAACTGACAGCTCTAGTATACTTTGATAGCTATTTACCTGGTAGCTGGTGGTAATGAAATGAGAAAAGTAAATTTACCACTTAATTTTTAAGGGTGATTTACGTCTAAACCGTTGGGTTTAGCGATGTAAATAAAGAGCACCTTTTTTAAAGGCCTGGCATCAGTCTTTCAGAAATTATGCCAAAAACTACTGTAGCTGTCAACACTAAAAAATTATGACAAAAAAACAATTTTCAATGTAGGTAAAGTGCCCTCTAGCGGCAAACAATCAATGTGAATTGTTACTAAAATGATGAAGCGCAGAAGACTTAGCCTATCTTTCAAATATTAGTCAAATCGGTTTTCCTGTAAGCGAGTAATTCAAAAAACAAAAAATAAAAACTTGAACTTGGACGGCTTGTAACTCGAAAACGAATGACATTTTGAAAAAAAATTATATGAAGCTCTACCCTTATTTTGTCAAGTAGAATCACCCTCTTAAGTTTCGTGATCGATTTTTGAATCACCCTGTATATATATATATATATATATATATATATATATATATATATATATATATATATATATATATATATATATATATATATTTTCTCACGGCTGTGATGTGTCTTCGAAGGTTTTCATTTATCTCGTTTATGTGCTGAGTCCCTCTCACGACTGTAAGGCAGCTGACGTTTCGGTGAAATCTCATTCATCATTTTTAAAGCTCACTGTACGACATCTACGAGCGGGGTCGTTAAAAAAATAGATTGGATACGACAGAAAACCCAGGTAACCGATGTAATCCAAAAAATAAAAACAACAATAGATGGACCACTAGGACAACTATGTGGCATTTCAGAAACGACACGATACCAAAGAGACGCCCGAATCTCAGATAGGATCATGACATCAGAAAACTGGCAGGAACAACTGGGTCTGACAGCGGAAGACACGAAAACATGGGTACAAATGAAAATAAATTACATCGCCAAATAGAAAAAGGAGCTATGGAAACATTGAATAAGGGAGGCTGCACCGTAGTGAATAAAGTACTGTATACATTTTTTTTTCTATACTAAAACTATTTAAAATATTCTTAATAAGAATATTATTGTTTATTATAAAAATATTGACGACCCGCCTTTTACGGTATCTGACAAGAGGGAGGGGTGCGGACTTTTAATACGGTTATGCAAACATCCAAATTTATGAAATCTACCTAGTCCTAGATTTTTAATACACCAGAGGGAATTTCATAAATGCGTTGGACGAGCAATTCTTATATCTTCTTAGTTACATAAAGTAAAAATTTTTTCATTAATTGAAAAACCTGTAAACCAGAGCTGCTTTTTTCTCGTGTCAATTTAAAACTCTCAAGCCTCGGGGCTATAGAGTGGCTCTAAATAATTGATGGAGCGCATTTTATACAAATGGTAGTATAAAGTTAACGCCGTTAAACTGGGGGTGAGCAAATATCAAAATGCGTCCCTAGAGTAACATCATTTTATATATACACTGTAACAAAATAGAGTGTATTTTTCCATGAAGCACAATTTTTAATACAGCCGGTGAAACGAGCGAAAATAAATTGACATTTTTATTTTGATGTCAATTGGGTTAAACGAGTAATTGAAATCGTATATTGGGCACTATTCTCATGCTACTTATTTATTGATTGAACTTTTCTGCGATGGTTATTTAAAGGGCAATTATTGAAGAGTGTTTCCACACAATAAAATTCGTAAATTATGACCTTGAAAGCAGAAATATGTTCAACGAGAAATAGCAGAAGTCTCCCTTGGGAATATAATAGCAAAAAAATGGCGGACTTCAAATTGACCTTTTTGAAAGATCAAAATTTAATTTTTTTGAAGAATTTTTGATTTTCTTTTTCGAATTTTGGTTCAGGTTCAGCTCGATTGTCGTATATTATTTCAAGAGCAGGATACTTCTCGGAATGTATAGTATGAGTCAAGATCTGTGATATATCTTGTGAAGTTTCCCTAAGTGCGAAAGAAAGACCCATTTTATCTAAAATTATTGTAAACTACACTAAATTATAATATATATATATATATATATATATATATATATATATATATATATATATATATATATATATATATATATATATTATATTTTCCAGATTTCTGAACCATAGATTATATCCTTTTATTTTGTCTTGGGTTTAGGTTCTTTATTTAATAAAAAATCCAAATAATTTACGTTTCTAAAAATATTTTTTATAAAATTAAAAATATTTATTCAAATTAAAAAAAAACACTTTAAAACACTATTCAAATTTAAAAAAAAAATATATATATATATATATATTTAATTTTACCAGATCAGAAAAATTAAATTTTAATATAATATTTTTTAAAAGGTTTGTCGATTATTGCATTGCAGCCGTGCCACAGGATAAAATCAATAAAATTCTCCAAGAGTTTAACAGTTTCAACGAAAAATTACAATTCATGTCCCAAACAGAAAATAATAATAAAATAAATTTTCTAGATTTGACAGTGATACTCAGAAAAAAAAAACAAAATTTTAACTGAATGGTACAACAAACTAATTGGCTCAGGTAGATATTTAAACTGTTTCTCTAATCACTAAAAAACTCAAAAAAAAATAGTGTTAGAATCGGTCTGTCTAATCGTGCCATCTCTCTAACGTCTCCAGAATTCCGACCAAGAATACTGCAAAAAGTGAAAAAGACACTAATAAATAATAATTTCACTGAAAAAACTATCACCGAAATAATTAATAAACGGACATATAAATTTTATAACAACTTAATAAAAAGAAACATAGAACATAAACTGCAAAAATATGTAGCATTACCTTACACTAGTGAGCTGTCAGAATAAGTAAAACACATTTTAAAAAAAACATGATATTATCGTATGCCACAATTCTCATAATAAATTAAATAACTATTAACTAATTTAAAAAGTAAAACTCCTCTCAGGAATATATCAAATGTAGTATATTCGATCCCTTCCACAAATTGTCCCAAAAAATTTATAGGTATGACGAGCCAATTACTAAAGAACAGATTGAATAGTCATAAATATACAAACAACGCCTCAACAGCGTTAAACAAACAAACATAGAACGAAAAACATATCTTTGATTATAACAGTACCATAATTAAAAACATAAATGTGAATTACCATAAATTGCAGATAGAAGAATGATAGAAATTAAAAAAGATAAAAACACTGTCAACGACAGAACGGATATCCGAAATTGGAGCCACTTTTACACCAGCCTAATTTAATCAAGAATATTAAGTATTCGATCCTGTTAATAAACATCAAAAACTGAATATCCTCTTAAACATAAAATTAAATGTATGCATTTTTTCGGTTTTTTTTGTGCATTGTGAAATATAAAAAATAAAACACACTTGCATTCCATGTATCCTCAGTACCTAAATAGATGATGTAAAAATTACATTTAATTATTAATTAATAAACAAAATGTCAAGGTGTGTACCGATAATATTAAATATTTTTTTAAAATGTTGAATAGTGTTTTAAAGTGTCTGTTTGCTTTTTAAAATTTTAGATATGTTCTTGTTTGAATGTTTTTAATTATATTAAAAATATTTTTAGGAAAATAAATAAATAAAAAAACAAAAAAATTTGAAAATGCCATAAATAAAATGCGAAATGTCAATTATTTGGATTTTTTTATTAAATAAAGAACCTAAACCCAATAAAAGACAAAATAAAAAAAGTATATATATATATATATATATATATATATATATATATATATATATATTTAAAGGTACTACTAAGAATACAAGAATTTATTTTATTTTCTGATCTTTAATAGGAATGAAATAATTCCAATTTGACCCACAATTAGGTTAATTTCAAGACAAATTACCATCACGAAATGGTCATCTAGTTTATATTATCATAATAATCGGTTTCAAAAGAGCTAAAAGTTACCAAAACAAGACAAAATTAAATATAATAATAATGACGGAGCTTATAAAAACGTAAAACCAATTCAGGGAAGGTATAAAAGAGGACGCTTCTTTGTCAATTAGTGCATTTAGATCAGGGCCGTAATTCAAGAATCCACCCAAATTAATTCAGATTTTAAAGGAATATTTTATATCATAAGATATTTACATAAAGGCCACAAAAGAATCATTTATCATCATTTTTATGCCACAGTGAATTTTTTTTCCTAGCAAATATATATATATATATATATATATATATATATATATATATATATATATATATATATATATACTTTGATGCAACACTAAACTGATGTTTTCAAAAATTATAATAAATCGTATTTTAGCTTGTTTTCATTTCCGTAATATCACTACTGTGATTTTACTATCCTTCACGCATAAGTCAAATCGAGCGCCCGAACGTTTGAACTTATTTAGTTACGTAACCCAAGTGACGCAGTTTTGCACCACAATTTGAAATAAAAACATATTTATTGCCCTTCTTCGATTGAATAATTTATTAGTTTCATAATGACTCATACATTTAAGTTAATTTTATACTTTTAATACACATAATATTAATAGTCGTTGGCGGGGAGGGGCCTACCATCACACAGGCGGAAGTAGAATCAGCGATAAATAGACTCAAAAATAACAAAACCCCCGGGCCAGACCGGATACACGGAGAAGTTCTCAAATTAATTGACTCAGAACAAATAAAATTACTGACCACCCTCTTTAACAAAATTTACATGAACGGTCAAATACCAAAAGACTGGCTACTGTCGACGTTCATCCCGATTCCCAAAAAAACGAACGCAACTAAGTGCTCCGATTATAGAATAATCAGCTTGATGAGCCACGCTTTTCTTAACATCATTCAAGCACGAATATATAGAAAACTCGATGAAAACGTAAGTGACACGCAGTTTGGCTTCAGACAGGGACTTGGCACTAGAGAGGCCTTGTTTTCCATGCAGGTTCTGATTCAAAGAGCACATGACATCAATGCCGACGTCTTTGCATGCTTCATAGATTTTGAAAAGGCATTTGACAAAGTGCAGCACAGTAAACTGATTTCAATCCTACAAGAGACAGGAATCGACGACAGAGACAGAGAGATAATATCAAAGCTATATTCACAACAAAAGGCTATTGTACGAGTTGAGAATGAGACAACAGAAGAATTTAATATAAAGAGAGGAGTACGCCAGGGCTGTATACTGTCGCCACTTCTATTCAACGTATACTCAGAACATCTCTTTAAAGAAGCACTGGGCAACATAGAAGATGGAATTATTGTAAATGGAGAAGTAATAAACAACCTAAGATACGCGGATGATACCGTTCTTATAGCCGATAATGCAGAGGGACTTCAAAGAATTATCGACCGAATAGTGACAGCTTGCAACAGATATGGTATGAAGATAAACTGCAAGAAGACGCAAACGATTATTGTCAGTAAAAACGACGTCGGCAATATACAGTTTACTGCCAAAAACGTAACTCTCACAATGGCCGAGACGATCACATATCTAGGCTGCACGTTGAATAAGGACTGGGACCACTCTCGAGAAATAAGAAGCCGAATCGAGAAAGCAAGACGTACTTTTAATAAGCTGCGCAACATACTCTGCAACCTATCCCTCAATATACATACGCGGATCAGGATTTTGAAATGCTATGTACTCTCAACTCTCTTATATGGAGCAGAAGCCTGGACCCTTACCGATGCTTCATGTAAACGTATAGATGCACTTGAGATGTGGTGCTACCGCCGCATGCTTAGGGTTCCTTAGATACACCACGTATCAAACGAAAACATTTTACAACGTATCGGTGGAGAACTGGAATACCTTACGAATGTCAAACGCAGAAAATTGGAATATTTTGGACATATCATGCGGAATGAGAAATATCGCCTGCTCCAACTTATCCTGCAGGGGAAGATGGAAGGCCAGAGATCAGCTGCACGAAGACGAATATCATGGCTGCGCAACCTACGAACATGGACTGGAATGACATCAACAGGTCTGTTCAGAGCAGCAGTGAATAAAGTGATATGGACCAATGTGATAGCCAACATCCAAAGAGGATAGGCACTTTAAGAAGAAGAAGAAGATTATTAATAGTGTAATATAAATACAATTTGAATCGGTTTTGTAACATGAAGAAATCTCCACGGTCAGTGAGTGATAAAATCAAAAAGATGTTAGAAGAGGACATTATCATACATCAAATAGCATCAATATTAGGGCCAGATTCTCACTCTCGATACGATCTGGATACGCTTTCAGTCTGGCAATATATTCTTACAGGAGAAACAATGAACCTATTCACACTACTGGTTTCGAGGAGATTTCGATATCGTAAACAATTTTTCATTTAAAAAAAAGATATCGAACCGAGATCGTATCGAGAGCAGAAAGTGAGAATTAAGCCTAAAAGTTAGTCAAAAGTATAGTTCAAAGAATTAGAAAGTGGAAGTAGGTTAAAAAAAATGTTGGCAGTCAACCCAAGAAGTTGAGTTTTAGAGACAATAGATATATAATAACAAATAGACACATGGCTACTGCAAAACCTTTATCGACGTCTCATAGAGCTAAAATTATTCAACGTGATACTGGAACATTATTCAGTAGGTAGAAAAACAATGAGTACTAAAGAGAAATAAATTTCGCACAATTGAAAACCAAAAGAAGCCATTACTAAATAAGAAAAATATAAAAGCAATATTCAACTTTGTAAAAAAAATTAAAAATTGGCCAGAACAGGATTGGATTAAAGTAATTTGATTAGATGAAACAAAGATCAATGGCTACAAAACTGATGGTCGCCAATTTAAATAAAAAGGGTAGGGTGAGCTCGTAGGTTAAAGATATTTCATTCATACCATCGAGCTAAAGAGAAGTAATATTAAGCTTTGTAGATGTATGACGACTTAAGGGCTGGGTCTTATGCACGGAATAGTCAGAAATAAGAATAAATAGTTGTATCTAGATATTTTAAAATACAATTTGATTAAGACTCTGGATAATATGCCGTATCCGATAAATGAAGTTACGGTTCATTATTATCTGGACTCCTATAAAAATATCTCCCTAATAAAAGCAACTGAGTGTGTGTTTTCGTTGCCATTGCTTAAAACCATTTGGATCTTCAAATACGACCCTGGCAAGTGAACTTGCAACCCCGTATACATTTTAAATTTTTTGGCAGCTGAACAAACCGCTAAAAAGAGAATTTTCAAGAGGTTAATAGCAGTAAATTTATTATTTTCAAAATTTTTTTTCAGCTCTTGAAAAACGTAATTTTATGGTCTCCCGGAATTTCTTTCTACTCCTTCAACAAGTTTATGTTGCCTACGGCCCTGTAAAAATTGGTTTATTGCTTGTTAGCGCTTGCCAAGATACGTATTATGCTTAAGGAAACATAAAAATCAAAAAATTCAGGTAGATTGCGTTTCCAGACACGCTATTATTAAGTAAACGTATATTATGGTGGTATTAAAGATCAAGTATTGAGATCAAAGAGATTTTAGGTTAAAACAGACGCAGCCACAGACCAGAAAAATCATCTCCAAATTCCCGACTTAAGTAAATGTTTGGTGTTCCATATTACTCGCGTAGGGATGCTGCGGTAATGACCAGGGCCCCTATCCTCGAAAGTGTGATGTGAAAGGTGATGTGAATGGCGATGTGAACTTTTTGACAGTAAAAGCCGTAATTTTGAAAAGCCAATGTTGCCAGATATGAACGTGCTAAAACCCGAGAATTTCAAAAAATAAAATGGATGGACAGATTGAATTGACCTGTCAGACCGAAAATGTTCTTAGTATACTTTGTTGCCACTTTAGGCAAAAAGTAGTTTTGTTACTTTAAATTAATCGTCCAAAGTAAAAAAAAAATAGTGCTGTAGTTTTTTTTTTGTGAAGTTATTGATTGCCATTACAATATTTGTACTTTGCCTGGATTAAATTTATCTTAAATTGACACTCTAGAACTGTTAAACAAAAATGCATACAAAGAGCCAAGTACTTGAAGATTCTAATATATAAAGAAAAAGGGATATCAAGCAATCATATATACAAAGTAATATACTGACAGTAATTGCAGAAAGTCAGCACTGATAAACCTTGAAACGGTGGAAATTACAACTCTACGTAGTAGGACTAAAAGCCATCATCCCAATCCACTACGGAAACTATCCAATCAGTTATTTATTGTATGAATTCACAAAGTGTCCAGCCTCTTATTGCAAGATGTTCTGTCGTGACAAGTAAATTTGAAAGAAAACCTGAAACTTCAACAATAATAGTGAAACTGTTTATGACCAGGGACCGAAACCAAAGGCCAGACAGAAGACGTACATTAAAGATACTGGCGGATCTCACATTTAACTTTAAATAGATATATTTTTTTATTTTATGTACCATAAATAAAGTTTTTATGCTGAAGGACCTCATTCGTTGGTCTGTAGGGTTCATATGTATATGTCTCGATAAATTATAATCATAATATTTATTTAATTGTAGTGTCGTATAGTGTCTAACACACTCTAATTAAGTTAAGTGCTGTAGTTAACATAATTTAAATATAAAATTTGTTACTTATTTAAATAAAAGTTTCAGATAGCTTACAAATTGTGATTTTTCAAATTTATTATAAGTTGTGTCGTGAAAAGAATTATGTTAAATTTAACTGTTTAAAACTAAGATTCTCGGCTGTTATGGGCACAAGTATTTATGTTAAATCCATAAGCAGATCTGGCCCTAGAAAAAGATTTTTAAATAGCACACTCATACAATTGAGTTATGAACAGAATCTCCTGTAATAATTTTATATGTCTGTAATCTCAAATTTGCTTAATATTTGCGAGACATATTCCACTTTCCAAGGATATTTTATTAAAAAATTTGAAAATATTGAAAATATGGGGGTACCACCTAATTAACGTTTCATCTGTTTACTCAGAAAATAAAACGTCTTAAAGAAACGGTTCGTCAACATATTATTTTTTTTTAATGCAAGTTATTTTGAAGAATCGAAAATAAAATAAAAATTTTTAATTCTATTTTATTTTTTGAAATCCGTTCGTTTAATATGTCATTTAGCGGCTGACATTTCATGTGCGCGTTCGCCACCTTTTCACCGTTAACTTCACGGTAGTCGAGGATTTTTGAGGGTGTAGATTTAGATTAGAAAAAGGGATTAAAACTATATGGTGGGTTTAAAATTTCACGTTATTCAAATTGTGTGATTAGGAAGCCTTCGAGATCGTTAATGAATTTGAATTTAATATGGCAGATACAATATGAGCGACTAAAAATTTTACATGTCCCAAGTTCCTCAAATGTCGGAATTGGGGTGCTTTGGGATCTTTATTACTAATCCAGAATTAATTTAAACTTCAAGATAGCGGATTTACTATGGCAAACTAAATATTTGTTTGGTACAATTTCAGTCAAAACTGGTTACTAAAGTGTTCTCAGAACAAAAGAATTACTATTGATCATTTTAGTGTGGTTTACAAATTTTGATAAAATGGATACTTTTTGGCGATCTTGGAATCATTGCGAGGTACACAATCTTGCTTAGTCTTCTTCTTCTTCTTCTTCTTCTAGGTAGAACCAAGTTCTGTTATCTACACAATGCCTCATCGATCCTCGTTTGAGGTCGAAATCCAGCTGTCTCTCCATCATAATTTGTTTTGTCTTTGTTGTTTCATTTCTTGTTTCTGGTCAGTATCGGTCTTACACAGACCTTGTAAATTCTTGCTTTTCTCTCAATCGTCATATGTTTATTGTTCCAGAATATGTCTCTTAGTTGGCCTGATATCATGGCCTCTTTGTTGGCTTGTGTGCGTACTTCTTCCGTTACTGCCCTGTTACTTGTTATATGTGCTCCCAGGTATTTAAACTTCCCAACCTGTTCGATACGTTTGTCATCAACCATTAGTTTGCATCTTACCGGTTCTTTTGCTATTATCATTGCTTTGGTTTTCTCCACAGATATTTTCATATTATACTGTTTGGCTGTTCGATTGAGATGGAAAAGCATTCTTTGTAAGTTGTCCTCGCTATCTGCTGTCAAGGCAACATCGTCTGCAAAGCATATAATCTGAACGGTGTTGTGTCCCATTGGGTACCCAATATTTGTGCTTTTTACCTTATCAACGATTTCGTCCATGATTACATTGAAAAGTGTTGGACTTAGGCTATCACCCTGTCTTATTCCTATGGATAGAGGGATTTCCTCTGTTAGAGTGTTATTTGTTTCAATTACCATGGTGTTTTTGGAATTCAGTTCGTGTATTGTGCGTATGATTGCTTCGTCTACTTGTTTTCTTCGCAGTAGTTCTGTTATGTGTTCCAGTTTGACTCGGTCGAACGCTTGTGTAAAGTCCACAAAACAAATGAACAGCGGTTTATCGTATTCGATAGATTTTTCAACCAGCTGTCTGATAATAAATATACCGTCGATAGTAGAGCGGTTATTCTGGAAGCCCTGCTATTCTTCGCACGCCCCTTACTTGTCTACGATCCGTTGTGACAGTATTTTGGTTAATAATTTGGCTGAACTGTTCAGTAGGCTGATTCCCCTGTAGTTTTCGGGTTGTTTCTTTAATCCTCTTTTGTGGATCGGAATTGTGATGCTTTTCCGCCATTCGTTGGGTACTGACGTTGTGCGGAGTATTTTTTGAAATAGAACAGTGAGCTCTGTGACAAGTCTGAGGCCTCCGTACTTTAGCATCTCATTCGTAATTTGATCGATACCAGGTGATCTCGCTTAGTATTTAGTTCAAATAATTTATGGATATCACAATGAATTCAAAACCAAAAAAAGAAAAATAAAATTATTATAAAAAATTGAACCAACTTCCAAAAATACACTAAAAAGCGAAAAACTACAAAGTAAATTTTTATTCTAAAATAGAATTTTTTAAGTCGACGCAAATTATTACTAAATAATACAAACAAAATAATTAAATAACTATGCACATTTTGTCAAATATTAATTTAACGCCGATTTAAAAATTTTAATTTCATATAAAAATTTGTGATGATATTTTTCGCTTTTTAGCGATTTTTTAGAAGTCGGTTCAGTTTTTTCGTGAAAATTTTATTAATTTTTCACGCCATTAGTTTTATTATCGTACCGTTAAGATATCAGTTTATTGTTGTGAGTACTGTATTTTTAATTTATAAATAAAATAAATATAGGCGAATATACCAATCTCATTGTTTAAATTATTTTTTATTTTTTAATAAAAAATATATTGACGTAATATTTAACATAGTCAAAACTACTAAAAAGTTTATTTTACCTATTTCGTTTTTATGTTGTACACAGAGGATATATGTCTCCATAAAAACAAACAATAAAAAAGCTTTAAAAATTTTAATTTTAAATCACCGGCACCGAATATTTTTATTTTAGCTTATAAAAATTTTATTGAATAAATTTTCGACATAGTAGTTGCTCAACCACTACGAATGTGACTCGAGGATTTTTAAAGAAAAATTTTCCATTAATGTTTCATATAGCTTGGGAGCTAGAGACAGTTTTTGTGTCTTCTTAGCATCATACAGTACGTTTATATCGACAGTTTCAAGCGCGCTTGAAGTCAAGCGCCTTCTACAAGCGACTTGGACCGTAATTATTCAAAAGTCCAAGAAATAACTTTAATTAAGAAAAAATCAAGAGCAAACTATACACTACCATTTTAAATAACTACAAGTTCCGCATGAATAATTTGCTTTAAAATATATGTTCAACATAATCTCTTTATACAAAAAAATACTTAACTTAAGCATAATGTAAACTTTTTCTAATTTGAAATTGAGGAAGTGAGGTAGAAGAGCAAATATTTTCAGAACTACTACTATTCGAACTATAAGTGAACCTATCAAATTTAAGCCTTAGTTTGTCCCTTTAATATAATAACTCTAAAAGGTAGACTATCAACAAAATAAAAGTTTAGTGAAATAAAAAGTACACAAATCTTTAAATAGTTTTAAAAACAAGAATTTTTATTTAGTCGAATAACAAATCTGGTCTGATGCCCTATTCAGCTATGTTTGGATTGACATTTCCCCATTCTTTCGACTTTTTGCCAGTTCTGTTGTCTCTGTAGATCCTAATAACAAACTGATTTTAATTTTATAGGATAAAGTTTATCATTTGTGGGAGTAAATTTTTTGATATTTTTGCGAATTTTTATAATTGTCCTCTACTATAGAATCGTGACTTATGCTATTTCAAGGTTAATATGTATAATGAAAGACAGAACTTACTCATAATAACTCTCGCCAAGTTGGAATCATAGAACTTTCTCTTTCCTTTTCGTAATAATCAACTGTACATGGTAATTTTACAAGCTCGCTCCACAAAGTCATAAATGCTCCCTACTCCCAGTTTTGGAATTTCTAAAACCTTAAACAAAATTACTTCTTGTAATTAACAAAACTTTATTTTCTATGTTCTTTAAACATAAACCAATCATCAGGAACAAAATAAATCTTACAGGTTTCATTAGTGGAGCACTCCATAAACAGACATTTTGCCTTCCACTTCATTAGTAATATTTCTTGTAATATTTAGGACCGAGTCTGGATGAGCTGTGCAAGCCTTTTTCGCACAGATAATATTTTTGAAGATTTCATTTCATACTTCTAACATAGAGTTACTACAAAAATATAAGCGGTAAAGCATTCGGGAATTTCCTGTAACACAACCTATAAATAACGTTACTGTTTTTCCTAAGGATATATAATTCTCGATCTTACCTTAAGTATTACATAAACACGAATAAAAAAAAATTTCAGAGGTACATAGATAAATCAACTATTTTAATAAAATTCTTTCAAAAGCTAAATTTTCACACTCGGCACCCCAACAATATTAAAAATGAATAACGACATGACGAATCACAAATACAGAACTGAAAAATGGCAGTTGACAGAAACAAAAGGCGGGTTTTTTAAAGTTATAGTTTCGCTGGCATCATATATATATATATTTATGTGTGTCATTGTTATCGGTACATCAAACAGTCTGTGACAAAAAGCACCAAAGTATTGATAAAAAAGATCATGCAAAAGTTCTATTAACCAAGGTCGTAGTGAGGCTACTAAAAATTTGTCGTTCAATCAAAAATTTTAACCTCAACTTGTATTCAGCTGAGCTCTGTGCGGTGTTGCAAACTTATTATCCAGCTGCGACAAAATCCATAGGGAAGGAAATGCTTTTTAGTTTTTATCAACTAAATTATACATAACTGTATTTATTTTCATATAAAATGTAGTATCGAGACTTTTAAAAGATATCTTAAAGACGTTGTGTGTAGACGTCTATAAGACGCCTTATTTATGTCTTAAGACGTTCAGATATAAAAAAAGACGTCTATAAGACGTCTAGTGCTGTGTGGGAATATACTATTTCGAATTATTTTTAATTTTTACTCACACTCAAGATAAATGCTAAATGCAACATAAAACATTCTACCCCTCACAATAGTCAACAGTTGATTTTTAAATAAAAAAATATCATAACAGTGCGTTATTTTGAGGTTAGGTACAGACAAGACATCAAGCTTTTGCGAAAATGACTTGAAGCCAAGGTCAAGTCATGTTTAAGTTTGTGAAATAAACGCCTAGATTTTAAGTAAAATATGAGGCGGCTTCGGTTTGAAGCTGGCTCCAAAAACCGTCGATTTAAACGATGTCATTGTTGGAATACGTTTTTTAGCCTATTATGATGCCGCTTAACACGAGAAGTCAGTGCTGCCAGCGCATGCAGAAGTCAGTGACGAGCAGCGGAACCTGGAGTATATAAAAAACATGTCAAAATATTTATTTGACTGATCATGTAATAAACTGAAACTTTGTGCAACGTGCTATGCACTATGCGGTGACAAACACTTTTGGCAACACTGAATTTTACTATCGCCAATATGAAAATCATACGCGCGGGATATGATCAGTTGTCTTGAAACACGCACTTGACCTATAAAACTGGATTACTCGCGTAAATAATTTCCTTCCTAAGTATCAATTTCTCCCATATGAAAACCTTTATTATTAAACTGGGGTTGGTTTGAGATTTCAAAGTATTGGTAATGAATTTCTGGTAGCACAAAGAGATAAAAAACAACTATGGATAACAGATGAAATATTAGAGTTGATGAATGCGAGGAGATTATTGGAAAGAGGTAAAATGGAGTACCGAAATATGCAAAGACTAATCCAACGTAAGATAAGGTGTGCAAAACAAGAATGGATAGAAAGACAGTGTGCAGAAATAGAAGAACTTGAGAAGAAACACGATACTTTCAACATGCACAAGAAAATAAAAGAGACATCGGATCTGTATAAATTCAATGTAAGCGGAAAAATTCAGGATAACAAAGGTAACATCATTGTAGATCGCTTAGGGAAAATAAAAATTTGGAAAAAATACATAAACCAGTTGTTCGAAGACCCAAGCAGATTGGAAAATCCTCCCACTTACCGGGTACCAAATTTCTTGCCGATTACCGTTGATGAGGTTACTCGAACCATAGTGGGGTTGAAGAATGGGAAAGCACCAGGGCCAGATAATATCCGGAATGAATTCTTAAAACTATTAAATGAAGAAGATATCAGATGGCTTACAGATATATTTAATGAAATATACTCCACTGGAATTATACCTGAAATATGGCTCAAAAGTACATTTATAACGCTACCTAAAAAATCAAGTGCAAAAAAATGTGAAGACTTTCGTGCGATTAGCCTTATGAGTCACTCTCTTAAACTTTTCTTGAAATTAATTCATCAAAGAATATATAGGATTTGCGAAGAACAGATTAGTTGTACCCAGTTTGGGTTTAGAAATGCCCTAGGTACTAGAGAGGCACTTTTTAGTATCCAATCTTGTTTCAAAGAGCGCGGGATGTTAATCACGATATTTTCGCGTGCTTTATTGATTATCAAAAAGCATTTGATAAGGTTCAGCATAATAAGATGATGGAAGTTCTTGAATCAGCTGGATTACAAAAACAAGACCTAAGAATTATAGCAAATCTTTATTGGACCAGACCTCTTCAGTCAGAATAGAAAGTGAGGAATCCGAGGAACTTATGATAAAGAGAGGAGTTCGACAGAGATGTGTACTTTCGCCATTGATATTCAACATATATTCAGAATACATATTTCGAGAAGCCCTGGAAAATACCTCCGACGGGGTGATTATCAATGGCGAATGTATTAATAACATAAGATACGCAGACGATACGGTAATTATCTCAAATGATTTAAGAGGACTCCAAAGATTGATGGACAGAGTGGTAGAAGTAAGTGAAAGATACAGACTGCAGATGAATACAAAAAAGATCAAATTCATGATTATTTCTAAAAATAAACGCATATACGGCCAGCTACTGATACATAACAGACCCATCCAAAGAGTTAACAAATATATCTACTTGGGAACAAATATCAATGAAGAATGGGACCACTCGGTTGAGATAAGATGCCGTATTGAAAAGGCCCGCACTACATTCCTTAAAATGGCAAAAATATTCAAAAGTAGAGACCTATCCTTAAACACCAAAATGCGAACATTGAGATGCTACGTATTTTCGACCCTCCTATACGGCGTTGAATTATGGACGCTATCTGAAGCATCATGCAAAAAATTAGAAGCTTTTGAATTTTGGCTATACCGTCGCATTCTGAGGATTTCATGGGTAGATCATATTACCAACCAAGAGGTGCTTCATAGAATGAAAAAAGAAAAAGAAATCTTGTATCAAGTAAAGAAGCGCAAACTTGAGTACCTGGGCCACATCATGAGAAATCCTGAAAGGTACCGGGTTTTGCAGCTTATACTACAAGGCAAAATACAAGGCAAAAGGAGTGTAGGAAGACGAAGAATCTCATGGCTGAGGAATCTCCGAGTATGGTTTAATACATCAACTATGGGCTTATTTCGTGCAGCAGTGGATAAAGTCCGTATAGCCATTATGCTCACCAACATCCGGTAACGGATAGGCATTAGCAGAAGAAGAAAGGTTTGAGATATTTTAATAATAAATAAATACAGAGTTATCAATAAAATTTAAAAAAAATTGAACTGACTTCTAAAAGTGCGCTAACAAGTAAAAAATAAATATCAATTTTTATATGAAATTGAAATTTTTGAGGCCGGCGCCAAACTGATACCTGAAAAAATATGATTCGCATAAACAGATTAAAAATACTTTAATTGTAATTGCTTTTTATCATAATTTGCATATATTAGTACTTATTTATTTCATTTAGAAATAATTTGGCGCCTACTTTAAAAATTTCAATTTTATATAAAAAGTTATTTTTCACTTTTTAGAACACTTTTAGAAGTCGGTTCAATTTTTTTTTATAAAAACTTTATTTTTCAATTTTTAGTTTTGAATTTATTATAGTATCCGTAGATTATTTGAACTAAGTACTAATCGAGATTAGTGTACTTCGCAATGACTCCAGGGGGCCAAAAAAGTACTCATTTTATCCAAAGTTGTAAATCACCCTAAAATGAACTACTAAAAATTCTTTGATTCTTAGAGTTCTCCAAATACCAGTGAAATGGTGTCAAACAAATATTTAGTCTGTCATAGTAAATCCACTATCTTAAATTTCAAATTAATTTTAGATTGGTAGTATCGGCTCCAAAACCCTCCAATATCGATGTTTAAAGAACTTGAGACGTAAATTTCTTAGCTCGATATATTTTATACTGCATATTGAGTATATGTCCCAAGAACCCTGCAATATCAATTTTAGACAAAATCATAAAATGTAAAATTTTCAGTCTCTCATATTGTATCTTACCAACCTAATAGTTGTACACAATTAAATTCATATTCGTAATACACGACCCCGAAAACTCCCTAATACTAAATCTGGAACAATGCGAAAAACACCATATTGGATCCGCCATATTGAATTACAAAAAAAATAATTTTAAGATCTTAATCTAATATAAATCTAAATCCTTCAAAGCCACCTAGTACCGATTTTGGATGAAATTCGTTAATTTAAAATTTCTAGACTGTCATATTATTGCATCTGACATATTAGAGTCCTTAAAATAATTTTATATTCGCTATTTACATCCTCAAAAACGATCCAATTCCACCTTTGAACAAAATCGAAAAATATAAAATTTTTAGTCCGCTATAGTGAATTCGCCGCATTGAATCTTGAATAAATACTTTTAAACTCATAATTTACCTCTTAAGAACCTTCCATGTCAGCTTTGGAGAAAATCGAAAAATGTAAAATTTTTAGGACTCCATATTGAATCCGTCAGATTGAGTTTCTCAAAAAATATTTTAAATTCGTAATTAACATTAACAAAAATCTCCTAATAGTGATTTTAGACAGAATCGGGAGATGTAGATTCTTTAATCCGCCATCTTGGATCTGCCATATTAAATATTTTTTAAATAATTTCAGATTCGTAATATGCAATTCCAAAAACTCCCCATTATCAATTTGGAAAAAATCAGACAAAATTAATTTTTTATCCGCCATAGTGGATAAGCCATATTGAATTTTTTAAAAATAATTTCAAATTCGTTATGTGCGACCCCGAAAACTCCTCCTTATCAATTTTGGAGAAAATCAGACAAAATTGATTTTTTGTCCACCATGTTAGATCCGCCATATTGAATTTTTTAGAAATAATTTCAGATTTGTTGTATACGATCCCGAAAACTCCTCAACACCAATTTTGGAGAAAATCGGAAAAAATTAAATTTTTATGATCGCCATATTGAATCCGCCATATTGGATCCGCCATATTGAATTTTTTAAAAATAATTTCAGATTTGTTATGCACGACCCGAAAATTCCCCCATACCAATTTTGGAAAAAATCGGACAAAATTAATTATTTTGGCCGTCATATTGTCAGCTACATCTTGGATTTTACCACACCAATTTCATCCAAAAAATATGAGACCACCGCAGCAACTTCCTGAACATAACGTAAAAAATTTCATTAAAATCGGAGCCGCCATTCCGGAGTAATCGGTATATATACATAAAAAAAATACATAGTCGACGAATTGAGAACCTCCTTCTTTTAGAAGATGGTTTAAAAAAAGTGATGCGGGGTTTCTGCGAAACTTATAAAAAAGTAAAATATGTCTTAAAATCGCGTCTCTCCACTGCTTTTAAACAAATTGGACGTAATCGAAAGAAATGCCTTCATTTAAATTAAAATTGTATAAAACGGTCCGTTAGCCCTTACGAAAAAAAAACAACAACAAAAGCAACACAAAGAAAATGGTTTGACTGGCAATTTCTTACTGAAAAGTAGAAATTCCCCAGGCAATAGCAAAACGTAGGCAATACCAGAATACAAATCGGATCTAGAAACTAATTTAGTTAGCACTTGACCCGTGAGAGGCCGGCAAATAAAACAATATTAAAGTTTAGTACTCGACTCTGAAGGCCCGCTACCCACTAAAACTTTTATTTATCTAAGTCCGCTGAGATTTTTTTTGGCTTGAATTAAAGTTTTTAGGATAACTTTTTTATTGGTCGGCTTTTACAGGGGGCGAAGTTTTATAAATTTAATATAAAAGACAGGAAAATGATTTTAGAAAATATTGAGATGATTTGATGTTTATTTGGTATAAGTTTGTATTGTTATCTCAGATTAAGAGAGAAAATACCGCGTATGCCATTTCGCTAATATTCGGTGTTTATGACAGTTTTTAAGAGGCAGCCATTTTATATGTGGCAAACAAAGACTTGAATTGAAAATTTAAGATTTCAGTAAGAAATAAATAAATCTATTTCTGCCGTGTTTAAATAGTTGCCTATATATATATATATATATAAATATATATATATATATATATATATATAAATATATATATATATATATATATATATATATATATATATATATATATATATATATATATATATATATATATAAAATCTTGACTTGGCGGACGTGAAATTTGTCAATCTGCATTATTCACGTGTTAAAAAATGCAGAGCACTCCAAAGTATGGAAAGACTCCCGTCCGACAGATGGCGACAGCGCTGTTTCGTCCTAATATGGGACTCGTCAGGCCACCGCATTCGGTACAAATCATCGTCTCGCCTTTGCATCTTATAAAGCTGAATTTAAAATTAAAAACAGCAAACATGACGACAAAGGCGGCATCTCGATGGTTCACTTGATAACACAAGAACCACACAAATTAACAAAATTTGTAAAAACCGCCATGTGGTGGCGCGACCGTGGCTTTCGTTGCCAAAATTAGCAGCAAGCCTGGTTGTCTAGTATCCAATAATGGGACCCCCATCCTTTGGGCACTGCGTTTCGTGTATTCGATTTTATAGATTTCTGTTTTAATCCACCGATCCACAGATAGTATTATTACAAAATATATATAAACATTTGAACGAAAACAAAAGTAAGGTTATTCAACGACGCTATTCCAGTCTAAAGCTGGACCTAAAACTAACCGACTTGGCGTTTGGCGCAGATGACGTCATACTTACAATAGTGATTATTGTTCATTATTTCTTGTATTTTTTTTTTTGTAATTTACGTAGCAAATAGTCACATATTTCTTTTAGATTGAGTTTAATTATACTTATTTTTGATAAAAATTCGTAAAGTGTGAAAAGCATGGAAATTATGGTTTTTTGAAGAAATTTCGATATTTACCACCTATTACGAGGTCGTAGAACACGATTCTGGCCTTGATTTTTTACTATTTTTCCTCACTTAACCGGAAACCTAAAAAAAAAAGTGTCACTTTACAAAGCACTTTTATTTCATTTGAAAAACAAATTTACGTATTTATTTCCAATGAAACTGGTTAAAATATATTTTACGTATATATTTCCATTATTTTTGCACAAATTTTAGCAAACCAATTTAGAAAAACTTATATTTTCAGTGAAAAATCAAAAATATGCCTCGGAAACGTCATCAACGGTCAGACTATTTAAACTGGCCGCCGAATCACGTAAAAATTTGCAACGTTGCTAGATGTAAAATTTTTTCATAATATAAACTATAAGAGTTTGTCCTTCTCAGTCAACAACATAGTTTAATTTTTTTTTAATATTCAGAACAGTTTCTAAGTAAAAATAATCTCAACCCTTGAAAATATTTGGTTGGTTTTGGTTAAGATAGGTTGGTTCAGGTTTAGCTTGATTTTGGTTAATTTGGAAAACAGAAACTAACCTGAACTAATCTAAATTAACCTAGATTTAAAGTTTCCTGGTATAAACTTTAAAATTTACCCATTACAGTTAACAACATAGTTTAATGTTTGTAACGTATAAAAAGGGGTAAAATGAATCTTAACCTTCCAAAACTTTTGGTTAGTTCTGGTAAGTACAAGTTAACATTAGTCTTGGTTACTTTAAAAAACTGAAATTAACCTGAACTAACCTAAATTGACCTAGATTTATTAATTAAAAAATGTTATTGTCCAGCAGAGACCACGTGGAGACGGGACAAGTTCTGCCAGGAAAGAATATTGCAAAAATTTGCCCAATTAACAACCGTTTCAGAGCTTAATCCTACTTCATTTATTGGCCACTCCTGTTTGGGCTTCACAGCAATCCACCAAAATACAAACTCAAAAATTTTGGTCCACGGTAATTTTCCGTTTTCAAAAAATGTTCCCTTTTTTGTCCCGACCGTAAAAGGACATTTTTTCCTTTTCGAATTGTTTTCGCCGACTAGAATGGATTTGGTGCAGCGATACCGAAAACCATAAAGTTTGCAAAGTTCTTAGGCGACCTTCATTTTCTAAGAGCTTAAGAATTTCTTTGAAAGAAGGAGAGCACCCAGAATACAATTCTTGCCTTTCTTCTTGCATTTTTTTTTCACTCGACACTTTCTGCTAACGGACATAAGCAATATGATCAATTCATATTATCCGCTTAAAACTTCTGGTATTTGGAGGGAAACAAACAAAAACAACTATAATCCTTAAAAACTTTAATATTTAGAGTTAAAATCGCACATCAAAGTACTGGTATTTGAAGGGAGACAAACAAAATCAACTATAATCATATTTAGAGTCAAAATCGCACATCGAAGGCATAGACATAAGAGTAATTAATAATACTTCAATAATCAAAGGAAAGGAAAAAATTCTTTTTGGAACCTTTTCTTTCCAATTCAAACAGAAAGAGAAGAATATATAAAGAAATCGTTTTTGCAATCTGGCAACATCGCCGACTTCAACAGTACGCCATCTTTAGCGAACTATGCAAACTATTATTTGTTGATGGCGGCCGTTTTCTTTTGATTTTGTTGTGATTTTTGTCGCGATAATTTTTCGGATTTTTTCGATAAAAAAAGTGTATATTTTTGAATTTTTATATATTTCAGAAGCTTCTATCACTGTGGAATTCGTTATTATAACAAAAGTTTAACGATTTAATGAAAAAAATTGAACCTAAAGTGAAAAGTTATTTTTCCGTTTTCCGCAAAATTGAGGAAAAATTATGGAGAATCGAGGTCGGAATCGTGAATATATATATATATATATATATATATATATATATATATATATATATATATATATATATATATATATATATATATATATATATATATATATATATACATATACATATGCATACATAGATATTCCACAGACAGTACTTATAGCGAAACTAAGTATATTCTCATGTAATACATTAGGAAAATCACTGCATACTGTTATCTTATTATCAAATATATACCTATGACAACTAATAATTTTAAACAGGAAAAGCCGTAGTTTCCTTTAAAGTCTATGAACGTCCAGCTGGAATACAATAGCGAGTGGGAGTCTTGCCATATTGGCATATTAAAAATCGCGAGGCAGTCTTCTACACGAACAAATCGATAATAGCAGGCAATTGCCCGCGTATAAACTTAATAATTTAGCATTAAGAAGTTACCTTCGCCGTTCTCAACTGCTCATTAAATGTAATTATTTTCTTTGCGAGATCAGGCCTCCCGTTGGCTTCGACCAATGATAACTTCTCAACCGAGCCGATGCAAAAAGACTTTCACGTCAAACTGCTAATTAACTTAATAGCAGACATCTTTTGAATATCGTCGGGAATAAATGTATATCTCTTTATTTGAGTTCCCTCTGCCGTAAATAATAAATAAATGCTAAGGGATTTGTAGAAAATGTAAAATTGCTTTCCGAATGTCGAAAAAATATCATGTTGTGTTTGAATACAGGCAATTGGGATGGTGACTATTTTTGGGAAAGTGTTTAAAACCATGCATAAGTATCTAATGTAGCCGAAAATATTTAAAAAGATTTTTAATACAACTAGTACTTTAAATATCATAAATTTTAAATTCCGTTTCAAATTTCCCGCCAAAACACCAACACTTGTCACTTAACCGATGAGACGTCACACTGGCAAACTGACAAGGATACATACATTTTTTTCATAATTTTTGTGATATAAGATAAGTTCTAAGCTATTTTAAGTGTTATGCGGAAAATCTATTCATTCACGTTTCAAATAATAGGAAAATGGGGCTTCAGCTAACCCGGCACTACTCGTTTTATTTTAGTTTTGAGCTTACAAACACCTGTTATTACTATTATGTATTCATTATCAGTTGCGAAAATAACAATTCTTGATAAATTACTTATATGAAGATCTTCATATTTCTAAATTCCTCAGAGCAGAAGTTACTGTTTGTTGCAAAGAAATTGGCCACCATAAAACAATCAATCTTCAGCAAATTCAAATTATTTGCATTAATAAATCTACTTTCCATCATGAGAAAATTTCCTAAAATCCTTTTCAAAGGGAAAAGTAAGCGAATTTCGAAGACATTATATAAGAATGACTATAAAATATGAACTAATTAAATTTAATTATATTTAAATATTATAGTCACCAGCTGATAAGGACAACAACATTGTTAGAAACCAGATTGATTACGTCTTGATAAAACACAGATATCGAGACGCAGTACATTCAGTAAAGGCGTACCCAGATGCGGACGTATTTTCGGATCACAATCCCCTTATCGCTAAATTCCAACTTAAATTAAAAAGGATACAAACAAATCATAACATCAAAAAACTAAATATACACAAATTAAAATCAGAGGAAACGAAAGAAAAGCTGAGACAAGACATCTACACAAACTTAGAAAGAAGACAAGGCAAGCCTGGGTTAAACGATGACAACGTTGAACAACAGTGGCAGTTTTTCAAAACGTCCATTATGGAACCAAGCAAGAAAGTACTTACAACATCAAGATACAAGAAAGAAGATTGGATGACAGATAATATTTTGGAGTTGATGGATGAAAGAAGGAAACACAAGACCAACAAGACCCGAAATCAACAGTTGCAAATTCAAATAAGAAGAAAAATAAGAGCAGCAAAAGAAGAGTAGCTTTCTGGAAAATGCAAGGAAATAGAGGAGTTGCAAAACAAGTACGACAACTTCAACTTGCATAAAAAAGTCAAAGAACTAGCTGGAATTGAAAAGAGAAAAACCTCAAACGCAATGCTAGACAAAGGGGGAAACATTATTATGAAAACACAACAAAAATTATGCAGATGGAAAGAATACATAGAAAAACTATTTGAAGATCAAAAACACACAAAAATTCTTCTATAAACAGTCTAAACGGTGATATGGGGCCTGAAATTACTAAAGCAGAGGTCATTTATGCATTAAGGTCGATAAAAACTAATAAAACTGTTGGTCCAGATGAAATGCTAGATGAGTTGTTGAAGCTGATCAATGACAAAAATTTGGATTTATTGGTGAGATTATTTAAAACAATTTACACGACAGAAACTATCCCCCGAAAAATGTTAACATCAACATTCATATGTTTACCAAAGAGAGCAAATTCAAAGGAATGTAGTGACTATCGAACAATCAGTCTCATGTCACATACTTTAAAAACCCTTTTAAAAATTGTACACGCTAGAATATATTCCAAATTGGAGCTGGATATTAGTAACACACAGTTTGGCTTCCGGAACGGGGTGGGTACAAGAGAAGCATTCTTTGCTTTTAATGTGCTTACTCAAAGATGCTTAGATATCAATCAGGACCTCTATGTCTGCTTCATAGATTATAACAAAGCTTTTGATAGGATCAAACATTCTCAGAAGCAAAAATTTGGATGAAAGAGATTTAAGGTTGATATCAAATCTGTATTACAATCAACGAGCGGCAGTAAAAATTGGACAGGAAATGTCTGGAGATGTGGAAATACAAAGGGGAGTCAGACAAGGGTGTATATCGTCACCTTTACTATTTAACGCTTATTCTGAAGAGGTCATATTGGAAAGTCTTGAATCTGAAACAGCAGGGATAAAGGTAAACGAAATTTTAATCAACAATATTAGGTATGCAGATGACACCGTATTAATAGCTGATAGTTTGAAAGACCTAGAAGAAATAATGAATAAAATATTAAGAGTTAGTGCAGAATATGGACTCTCTCTTAAAACGAAAAAGACCAAATTCATGATAATTAGTAAAAACAACACCAATAATAATGAAACCCTAATGGTAGGAGGCCAGCATATAGAAAGAGTTAAGAAGTACACTTACTTGGGAACCCTAATAACAGAAAATAATGACTATACCGTCGAAATAAAAACCAGAATGGAGAAAGCACGTGCCAATTTTATTAGAATGAAAAAGGTTATCTGCAGATCTAACGTTAGCCCTGAAAATACGACTGACTAAATGTTACGTATACAGTGTTCTATATTATGGAATGGAAGCATGGACACTGAATCGAAAGACAATGAAAAGACTTAACTCTTTTAAAATGTAGACCTATAGAAGAATTCAGAGGATTTCGTAGGTGGATAGAGTTACGAACGCCGAAGTGTTGAGAAGAATGGGGAAAGAGAAAGAAGTCGAGATAACAGTAAAACAGAGAAAACTGCAATATTTCGGATACATTATGCGGGAAGAAAAGTACAGCATCTTACGGCTCATAATCCAAGGCAAAATAAGTGGCAGAAGAGGGGTAGGACGACGACGAATTTCATGGCTAAAAAACTTAAGGGAATGGTTTGGATGCAGTTCAAAACAACTATTTAGAGCAACTGCCTCAAAAATTAAAATAGCTATTATGATTGTCAACCTCCGCAATGGAGAAAGCACTTGAAGAAGAAGAAATATTATAAACTTTTACAAATTTACTGCAATAATAGTCGGTTGCAGAATTAACAATTCTTGGTATATTACTTACATGGAGGTCTTTACATTTCTAAATTCAGCAGAGCAGAAGTTACTATTTGTTGCGAACATACCGTAAAGCAATCAATTCTCGGCAAATTCGAACTATTTGCCTTATAATCCACTTTCCATCATGGAAAATCTTCTTAGTTTCAAAGTGAATAGTAAGAAAATTTCGAAGAAATTGCACGGAAATCACTATAAATTAATGTTAACTTAACAACATAACCTCTGCTAGCGATGACGTTTGCTACCAAGTGACGTAATGCACTTTAATTGGTGTTCGTTGTCGGGTAACTTGAGAGTAATTTAATAGAGATGCAGGTTATAATTTACATCACACGTGGAAATCGATTGTAACGCTGAATCACGGTTCACTGAGCACCCGTCGGATATAAATTCCGGGCTGGGAGTAAAGATCTCTGAAGATGCTTCGTGCTATCGTAGGCAAGACGTCGGATAATAATTCCAATCTGACACGGTCTAAACCTAAGATCCATCATTTTCAACTTGATGAAAGCCGTGAAAGCTTGCGTTCTTTAAAATTTTCTTTGTTAAATTTGCAATCAGGATGCTTTAAACTCCCTCGGACAGCCACTATAGCATCAGTCATACTTTTTTTGTATTTGTTGACTAGTATTGTAACGCCTAGCCCCTATTTCATCTCTCTTTTCATATGATTTTTCCAACTTCCTAAGGGGCAAGAACATTTTCTGTTAATAAAAGAGACCGGGACGAGGTCCTAGAGTACTTACTACTGCTTTGAACTTCTATTTAACTCTTTCTTACCATTAAAACACTAATAGCCTTTTTAGACTAAGTTTTATTAAAATTATGTACGAGCGGCACTAGTTTACAAAAAGAAATCAACTATAATTTAACTTAATTAGAGAGCTACTATCATTTTCTTCTATATTATCTTTAACAAAATTAAAATTAGACAAAACGCTCACTTTACTACTAGTTACTATAGTTTATAGTCCGCATTTCTCTTACCCATACGTTGCTGCTACGCAGGGCGAGCTAAAAGTATGGTTTAACCCATTTTAAACCTTATATTGACTGTTTACTAGACTACAAAACACACTTAGAATTTTTACTGTGAGAATTAAATTTAAAACCGTAGTTAAAACATTTTTTACCGTGCCGCGAAACACTTGAACTAACTGTTTCAACTCTTTCAACTAACCGTTCTTAACTCTTGTTCTTCACTGCCTCTTTCTAAGATTGATATCACACTACCCCTTGCAATAAATTCGGGCTGTATTTATATTACCTGGTGACGTCGCAATCTACGGGACTTTTTTCTGTGTACGTGCCTTGGCTAGCTGATTTTGCGCAAAACAATATTTTTTTAATTAAAATCTGGCAGCTTAAGAATTTGCTTTATAGTTGGAACGTGACTTTTGGCTAGAAATCTCGGCGAAAAACAACAATAAATAATATTTCTTAATTAATTACTGACAGGAGTTAATTGCTAGCTAGAGAATTTCGTGAAGGAATGTGTAAACAATTTGATCGCCTACCATCCTAAATTTGCGTACTTAGAATTTCACGAATGCAACATAAGCAAAAGAACACCTGCGGATCACGCGACTTCTATTGACGTCAAAGGCACGGGGATTCAGAGACTCCACACCGGAATGTTTTAAATTCTTTTATTTTACAAATGCGAGAACCAGCGGTCGGTCGATTTCTGTTATTAAAAATTGAACTTTAAAAAAATTTCAATTTTTTTTTCAGATGCTGATTCTAAAAGTGTTTGAATTTTATTTAATCCGGTTCAGTACAACAAAATGGGAGTAAGTTAACATTTTATTTATTTTGATACTTTAGAACTTTTTATTATTTTATTTTTGACTTTTAAACTTCAATTTTAAAATTAAATATTTTAAATTTAATAAAAAAAAATTTCTATTGTTGAATTTTTAAGTAAATACTTGTATTATTAAAAAGATTTTTTAATCCGACTTTTGTTTTTATAAAACTAGATAATTTTTTACTTTTTTAAACATTTTTAGTATTTTTAATTTATTAACTTCTTTGAAAAATAAAATTAGTCCCGGAGTATCACAGTATTATTATATAAAAATTAAATTTCATAAAAATAAAGAAAAATATTAATATTGTATTTTTAGGATTTCTGTTACGAAAACTACCTTTTCGCGGCAAAATTATATTTTTATTTGAATACAGTCATCTCCAGGGGCGGATTCAGCCCCTCTCTTTGGGGGGGGGGGGCGGTGATATCACAAAAGTGCAGTATGTCAAGAAAGGTAAGTTGTCAACGGGGGGGGGGGGGGGGGGGGTGAGTGCAAGCAGCATACTCATTCCTAATATAAAAGGCAGAATGGGTTCTATTTTCCTGAACTCAAAGCTCTTGGGAGGGGGGGGCGATCGCAAGTACACACATTCCTATACTCTATTCAAGAACTAGAGAGAGTAATAAAACTGTTACCGAAACCTGCAACGTACCTGCTCTAGTGCCGCTGGTAACTGAGAACTGCCGTAAATCTAATTATATTTCATTATATTACTGCAACATAAAAATTCTGATAGTTTAATTTCTGTCAGTGAGCAAAGTACACCTTACAGTTTGTTCTTAGCGATTTATTTTGTTTGTGTTTGTTTTTATATTATATATATCTAGATAATAATGTTAAAAGCTCTATTGAGATGTGTTCCAACATGACAGGAGTTGGAAAATCTACTATGTACCGAATATTGAAGGAGAAAAAAACGACTGGAATTAGTAGTACTCCCAAGCTACATTCGATCACAAGCAGATGAAAAACCTCGTTGGAAGAAGAAATGAAAACTGCAATTAAAGGGATTGTATATACATTTTATTATGAGAAGCAGATCCCAACAGTCTACAAAATTCTAACTAAAATCAATGAAGATCGCGATTTACCTGAAATTAAAAGAACTGATCTCTGGAAATTGCTCAGAGAACTTAATTTTTGCTGGGAAAAACCAGATAGAAAATCTGTTCCTATAGATAGTCCGGAAACTGTCCGTTGCAGAAGTAAATATCTCTCTCAATTAAAAGGCAGAGGCTAGAAATAACACAATTAACAAAATTAGTAATTTAACTAAACTTTTGAAAGATTTTTTTGAATAAAGTTACTGCGGAAAAGTGGAAAAAATCCATATACATAATTAAAGAATAAAACCAAATGTGCGAACTCGATCTCATGATCAGTGAGATAGAGGAACCAATTATAATTAATTTGAGCAAAGATAGTTTCACTGACTTTGATTAGGAATTACATACGTAATGTTATTAGTGTAAACTCAATTTATTATTTAAATTTTTGTTTTTGTTGTATTTTATTGTTTAATGTTGTTTATATGTTTTTTTATATATATTTTTATTTTAGTCCAACTCTTTAATTTATATATATTTAATTCCAATTAGCCATAAGTTTATTATTATTTTATTATTGTATTTGTGTCTTTTTCTTAAGCGTGTAGAATTAACATGTTTATCTTATTTTTTTGGGGCTATCGTATTTCCATATAATAAAGTAAATTAATTAAGATATCACTAAATCAAAATAAGTAGGTCTAATTTTAATTACAACATAAAAAAGTAATTACATTTGAATCCCTTTTTAGTGTTTAATTGTAATTCTGCAGATGGTTTAAGAAATAAATAAACTGAAACGTCAAATACTCTAAAAATGTTTTTATTAATAATAAAATGACCAATAGCCCCAAAAATATTTTAATATTATATGGACGAATTTATTTTTTTATATATGTTTACCTTTTTGTATTTTTGGCAATGGATATTTTGTAAGTATTTAAATTATAACTTCGAATTTTTTGAGAGAATAAGGCTACGTTTTAAGTCCATTATTATAGATCGGTATTTTTGATTATAAAATTTCGAATCCATTCCTATAAAAAATATATGTGTCTAACTGATTTTGCTAAAGACACCGGACTAAAGAACACAGGTAGTTTGCGAAGAGAAAAAGGATAAAAAATGATTTATTACTCTCTCTAGGTCTTAAATAAACTGTAGTATAAGAGGAAACATCGGGTCCATTTTCCTAAACTCAAAGCTCTTGGGGGGGGGGGGGGGGGGGGGCGATCGCCCCCCCCCCTTGGATCCGCGCCTGGTCATCTCTATAGTTTTTTTTATTTCATATAAAAGAAACGCCCTCTTACGAGAAACTTAAAAATATTTTATTTTCATTCAATTTGGCAGCATTACTTAATATTTCCCCATAAACAGCCTTAACGAGACACTCTGTATGCATCCACAAAATTTATTTTCACTCATTTTATTTCCTACAATCCAACGAACCTAAATCAATGAAACGATAAGAATTAATTCAAAAGTTGTTCGTGTTACCTAAACACCGCCAAGTTACAACCCGAAGGTGTTAAACTTATTCCTTTAAACCTTCGTAGAGCCGCACGGTAAACAAAATTAATCTCTACAAACTAAGATACGGAACCTAAATAATAAATCATAATATTCGCCAAGTTAACATTTAACAAGTACTATAAAATTATACTAAAGGCAAATCCATTAACTCGGCCAACTAAATTTTATCGCCCCAAGTTCGTATCTGGACAATATAAAGTCCCCCAACTTAATTGAAGTTAAAAAGGGTTGCATAAATATTTAATAGGGATTTAAAAAGTTTCTGTTGACTTTATACAGTTCCTAAACGTTATTGGAGTCTGGGCCAACCCTACAGCTGGCTAATTATTAAAATGGAAACGACAATGAGTCTAAAAAGAGGGGATTAAAATTTAAAACAGTTTAGGGGGCGACTGATTAACTTCCAGTTACAGAGGTACACCATCGACTTTTAATAGTTTTCTTGAAGATTGTTTCAAAGGTACTAAACAAATTGAGAAAGATATGTTTAAAGAACAGAAAAATAATTTTTGGCCATAGCATTATTTATCGCTTCACTCTGTAACTAATCAATTTTAATATACTGTATGTGTCAGGCGCGGATCCAAGGGGGGGGGGGGCGGTGGGGGCGATCGCCCCCCCCCCCCCCCAAGAGCTTTGGGTTTAGGAAAATGGACCAGATTTTTCCTGTTATATTATAGTTTATTCAAAAACTAGAGAGAGTAATAAATCATTTTTTACCCTTTTTCTCTTCGCAAACTACCTGTGTTCTTTAGTCCGGTGTTTTTAGCAAAATTTGTTAGACACATATATTTTTCATAGGAATGGGTTAGAAATTTTATAATCAAAATACCGGTCTATAATAATAGACTAAAACGTAGGATTATTCTCTCAAAAAATTCTAAGTTATAATTTCAATACTAACAAAATATCCATTGTCAAAAATACAAAAAGTTAAACATATTTAAAAAAATAAATTCGTCCATATAATAAAAAAATATTTTTGGGGCTATCGGTCATTTTATTAATAATTAAAAACATTTTTAGGGTATTTGACGTTTCAGTTTATTTATTTCTTAAACCATCTGCAGAATTACAATTAAACACTAAAAAGGAATTCAAATGTAATTACTTTTTTTATGTTGTAATTAAAATTAGACCTACTTATTTTTATTTCTATTGTACTGATATCTTAATTTAATTTACTTTTATATATGGAAATACGATAGCCCCAAAAAAATAAGATAAACATGTTAATTCTACACGCTTAAGAAAAAGACACAAACACAATAATAAAATAATAAAAAACTTACGGCTAATTAGAATTAAATATATATAAAATTAAAGAGTGGGACACACTAATATATAAAAAAATAAAAAACATATAAACAACATTAAACAATAAAATACAACAGAAACAAAAATTTAAATAATAAATTGTGTTTACACTAGTAAACATTACGTATCTAATTTCTAATCAAAGTCAGTGAAACTATCTTCGCTAAAATTAATTATAATTGGTTCCTCTATCTCACCGATTATGAGATCGAGTTCTCACATTTTGTTTTATTCTTTTATTATATGGATTTTTCCCAATTTTCCGCAGTAACTTTTCAAAAATCTTTCAAAAGTTTAGTTAAATTACTAATTTTATTAATTGTGTTTTTTCTAGCAACTCTACCTTTTACTTGAGAGAGATATTTACGGCTCCAACGGACATTATCCGGACGATTTATAAGAACAGATTTTCTATCTGGTTTTTCCCAGCAAAAATTAAGTTCTCTGAGCAATTTCCAGAGATCAGTTCTTTTAATTTCAGGTAAATCGCGATCTTCAATGATTTTAGTTAGAATTTTGTAGATGGTTGGGATCTGCTTCTCATAATAAAATGTATATACAACCCCTTTAATTGCAGTTTGCATCTCTTTTTCCAACGAGGTTTTTCGTTTGCCTGTGATTGAATGTGGCTTGGGAGTACTAACAATTCCAGTCGTTTTTTCCTCCTTCAGTACTCGGTAGATAGTAGATTTTCCAACTCCTGTCATGTTGGAACTTATCTCAACAGAGCTTTTAACATTATTATCTAGATATTGATATCTTAAGGCATCATAAACATTCATCGTAATAAGTTTTTCAT
The DNA here is from genome assembly GCA_034092305.1 of Diaprepes abbreviatus. NCBI lineage: Eukaryota > Metazoa > Arthropoda > Insecta > Coleoptera > Curculionidae > Diaprepes > Diaprepes abbreviatus. The sequence goes on along the minus strand of JASJET010000034.1, from coordinate 2,272 downwards.
TGAGGAAAAAATTCCCTGGTTTAACGATTTTGTAATAAATATAGAGGTGAAAGCCATATCTTTTGGGTATCTCACTAATCTCAAATAATATATAAAAACAAGCGCAAACAAGATAAATCACTAAGAAAAACTGTAAGTTGTACTTTGCTCACTGACAGAAATTAAATTAAACTATCAGAAATTCTATATAGCAGTAAATTAATAAAATATATTTAAATCTAATGAAATATAATTAGATTTACGGCAGTTCTCAGTTACCTGCGACACTGGAGCAAGTACGTTAGAGGTTTCGGTAACAGTTTTATTACTCTCTCTAGTTCTTGAATAGAGTATAGGAGTCTGTATGCTTGCGATCGCCCCCCCCCCTTCCCAAAAGCTTTGAGTTCAGGAAAATAGAACCCATTCTGCCTTTTATATTAGGATGAGTATGCTTCTTGCAACCCCCCCCCCCTCCCGTTGACAACTTGTTTTTCTTGTCATAGTATACTTTTGTGATATCACCGCCCCCCCCCCCAAAAAAAAAGAGAGGCTAGATCCGCCCTTGGTATGTGTGTGAGTTCAAGTTCAACTCTTAAAATCAAGAATAAAAATGGTAGGTAAATAATGGACAAAATTTACCATATCTGAAAATCAATAATTTCTCATAAAATCCATATTGTCGCAGTCTTTTTAAAAAGCACCATGCATTATGTAAATTGAAGAAACTATCTCCATATTTTACATATTTTCGCTTCATCCATATTGTTGAATTTCAGTTCCTAAAAATAAAGAAAAAAGTAAATAATGGTCCAAGGTTTCCTAACATATAATTCAATAATTTCACAAAAATTCAACATATTTAAAGACATTTTTTAATTTCCTCATGCATTCAACTTGGATATTTTGTTTTCTCTATTTTGGGTGCCCCTTTATTGTGGAGGCCCCGGGGCAGTAGCCCAGCCTGGCCTCCCCCAAATCCGGCCCTGTTTTTAATGCTTAATATGATAAAATTATAAAAATAGGAGCTTTCTATTTGAAAAAATTGATTTTTGACAATTTTTTTAAATATAATTTTTATTCTTCTTTTTGACAACTCTGTACTAATAATTTTCAAAACATCATAAAAAGACTACTAAAGTCGATCTTCGTCTACAAGAAAACTAACCCAAATTAAATAATAAAGACATTCTTATAGGAAAAATTCATAGTTAGGTTTTGATCCGCAAACGTCATTTTTGATATAAAAATTTAATATGTCTAAAATTGGTGTGACTTAAGTATAGAATATTATACACGAAATATGTCTAGAATTTTATTTAGAAATCAAAAATGCAATAATATATAGGGTGTTTCCATTTAAAATAAGCAAGTTGACATCATCTTCCGATGTAATCAGAAGTGTGAAAATATTATAGCCGGCTGTCCCCAAAATCGATCCATAAAGTTCTCAGAGAATCACCCTGTATTGCTCTCCCCATAATGTCAAACTTCCTACGAAGTATGGCTTAAATTAGAAGAATAATATTTTGTTTTCCGACCTTTTATTAATTGTATAGAAATTAAAATAACCAGGTCTCAAAACTGTCTGTATATATAAAAACATATCCGTATAAATACAGGGGCGGATCCAGCCTCTCTTTGGGGGGGGGGTGATATCAGAAAAGTACAATGTGGTAAGCGAAAGCAAGTTGTCGACGGGGGGGGGGCACCAGTAACATTCCCATTTCTAGTATAAAAGGAAGGGTCGGGTCTATTTTCTGAATTTGACGCTCTTGGAGAGGGGGAGGCGATCACAAGAAAAAACAAGTTACCGACAGAGGGGAGGATGCGAGCAGCATACACATTCCTCGTATAAGAGGTAGAATTGGATCTATTTTCCTTAATTCAAAGCTCTTGGAGGGAGCTATCGCAAGAAAAACAAGTTGTCAACGGAGGGAGTGCCAGCAGCATACACATTCCTAATATAAAATGCAGAATCGGTTCTATTTTTATGAACTTAAAGCTCTTGGGAAGGGGAGGGGCGATCGCAAGCAAGCACATTCCTATACTCCATTCAGGAACTAGAGAGAGTAATAAAACTGTTACTGAAACCTCCAACCTACCTGCTCCAGTGCCGTCGGTCACTAAGAACTGCCGTAAATCTAATTATATTTAAATATTATAAGCTTTTATAAATTTACTGCAACAATAAAATTTCTGATAGTTCAATTTAAGTCTGTCAGTAAACAAAGTACACCTTACAGTGTGTCCTTAGTGATTTATCTTGTTTGTGCTTGTTTTTATATATTATTTG